>OX465281.1:241199021-241799021 GCA_949987705.1 Thereva unica
CCGTGGGTAGAAGATATGACTAGACTTAGGGTTTTAAGGTTTAGATTTCGGATAACCTCAGTCGACAGTACGAGGTTAGCAGTTTGATGATCGAGAGGAAGAAGATTCAATAGCACAACATTTGTGATATTGATGTTGAAAATGAGAATTGAGTAGTTCTATTATATTTTTTATACTTGGTCGACAAGTATTGAAGGCGCAATTTGGACCTTTTATAATCTTGACAGCCCTTTTTTTGGTAACCAAGCCGATCAGTATTCTAACATCTTTCAATGGTCGTATTGAAAAATCACACATTTTTGGTGTTCGATATATTTCAGGTTCAAATCGTTTTGCGGCAGAACACTCTGCTAAAAATAGGGCGTCTGTGCAGCATTCGAGATAACCTCAACCACGACATCAAACCAGTTCCACCTCAATGCAGTGCGTATAGGTGATTCGTCTTCTTCGAAATGGGTGGTACTACATTGAATCGAGGATCCACCGCTGCAGTCGAGATAAAGATGGATAGATTAGGGGAGTCGATAAAGTCTGCTTCTATGCTACCATTCCAAGCTTCCGTATGATTATCATGGGTCTTATGATGGTGATGTATGTATTGACCGAGCCTAGTGCCTTGATGGCTATCTAATAACATGATTTATCTGACAAAACTTAGGTATAGGGTCTGTTAAGACTACAATAGACCTAAGTGGCGGATGTGGAACTTTTGCAGCCGCTACCTAATTAAAAAGAAATAAAGAAAGAAAGTTCTCATAAGAAAATGTATAGATTTAATATTTTATGTTTTCAATTGAACAAAACATTCATTCAAAATGGAATATGCATTTTTTATTGAAGTTCCGAAATAGAAACCTCACGCGCCTCTACTAATTAGTAACCTTCGCCCTATTTGATGTAGACATCGGACAATGGAGGGCCAACGAATTTATTGGAAATATTGGAAACAAAACATTTTATTTCATTACTTAACATAGCCTCACATTTGTTTGGAGAAATTTATTGTCGATTTTATGTACATATGCCTTTGAGAGACATCTTTTCATATACCCAAGTTGAGTTTAAACGACTTTTTGGAATAATTTGAGCGGTGGCTATGTTTTGTTGTCATCTTATACTTTCCCACTGGGGCACGGAAGCCTACTTTAAGACATGACGAAGCCTTCTATAGAAGCATAGGAGCCCTTCCTGTCCGTATCCCACGTCATATCTTTTTTAACATTGTATGTCATTGGGAGGAAGCAGTGAGAAGACTAAAACCTTCATTTTATGGGCATGGTTGAAACATTTTTCTAACAACGTCGAAGAAGAAATTAAAATCTTCCTAACAGCTTCCATTAGATACGATGTGGAAGCACTTCTTTACTGCTTATTAAGAAGAGCTTCAATTTTTTCCCACTGGGTTACTACAACTAAAATTGAACTCGACCTTCGATAAGGGGTGGTTGAAATTTCTACGCAACCTGAACTGTCCCAGCGGGGAATTGAAGCGCTCTGGAATAGATTCTGAAGCGCTGAAATAGAATGCCAACGCGCTTCTTATTCATATCCCAATTCCCTTCCTTTTAACACAGGCATGTCATCAGAGCGAAGCGCTTATATTTTATTGTTGAAGAAGCGCAATCGAAGCAGGGAAATGGAAGCTTTTGAAAAGCTCCTGGAGCTTTTGTTTTCACCAACAATAGTATTTCATAACAGACACGATTATTATAAAAGCACAAATTTACCAACTGTGGAGAATAAAAAAGAACTGGAGGAAAACAAAGCAAAAAATGAGAGTATAGAGTGGGTGCTTCCAAAGAGCTTCCATAACATATGAATAGGAAGCGCTGCTTTTTTGCTTCTTTTGGCAGCGCTTGGTAAATTTCCCGCTGGGGTAGTTGCGGAGATACCATAACACCCAGAGATGATGTTTTTCTGTGTAAAGAAACCATTACTGCGGTTTTGCTACTATATATGTGCAGTGCATTGTTGATGGAGTAATACATTTTTCATGTTCGTAGGGGCGTGGATTATAATTCCGAATATATATCAATTGCAATTTTCCATTATGTTTTATACAGGCTATCCGCTGTCTGCAATAGATAACTAAAACCACGATTAACAAGCCGAAGCTACTTTATTTTGCGGTCTATAAAAAATGGATATTCGGAAAAATGCACATTCATAAGCCGCGCCATAATCACATCATTAAAAGCAATTTCGAATGCTGATATTTAGATCGCTGCATTGAAAGACAATACCAAGCACACCAGGGTCACCGGCGTCGTCGTTAATTTCATGTTCTACCTGAGCTTCTTAACTAGTCATTTACGACGACGCGCCGGCACCTTGTTGAACGTGCGAAAAGTTCACAGGCTCTCTCGTCGTAAAAAATGCATGCATCGACTTTGTTGCATTGCCAGCAATTGTTGCATACCATCTGAAACGGACTTCATCACAGCCCCGTGCATACCTGGGAAGGAACTTGAGGTGTTCGAGCAGATGTGTGATTTAATAATAATGGCACGATATGCAGTTCACACCGATATGACTTTTAACTAGCTTCGATCGGAGACGCGCGGTGTGCCGGGTGATGCTGAGCTGACATCTTCACATTTTCCACGCGACATCGACGACTGGGATTCGTCACGTTGCGGTCAATTGGCGGACCGCAACCTTCACATTTCCCGATGATGCTGCATTGAAATTTCGCATCTGCATTCTGCAGTTTTATGGTCGAGATTACTTTCGATTTCATTTGAGCGCAGTGCGGATTGCCTTCTTTGGCTGGCGAAATAAAACAACTGCAACGGATTAACATAAGTCATTTTTTTTGCATTTGGCGCTTCTATGCTTCTGATTTGAATGAGTCAAATTGTGGTTGGGTGACTATCGAAAATCGATTTTTCATATTTGCAGTTTTAATCGGGTTTGTATGAATATTTATCAGATTGGAATGTACACCTTCAACTTGGGAATTTCCGTTTTTGTATTTATTAAGCATTATTTATTCTGTCCCACATGCATTAATTCGTTATTCCGCAGTAATGCTCTTAACGAAATTAATCGTTGAAGTTGTTGGAATAATACTATACTGTACTCCATTTGACTACTCTGGCGATCAATACAGTTGTAATATCTTACTTCCCAGTAGGAAAAAGTACAAGTACTTTGCTGCGAAGCAAATATAAAGCAGTTAGACAGTCCGTCTGCTTCCTACAGCAACGGTATCAAAGCACTATCTCAGCAGATGCATATAAATCTATAAAATTGCTGCCTAATAAAAGTGCTGAGCTCTGCGGACATGCAATGTTAAAATACCATGAAGCTTTTTACGGAGCTTTACTGCTTCAAAATAGCGCTTTAAAAGGCTTTTCGAAGCTACTGGGTTACCTTACAAAAATTAGTAAAATAGGCCTGCCACATGGGCCACTATAGACACAAAAATTTAAAATCGCTTCCGCTATTGAAGTATGTTTGCCTCTGTTACAGATTTGAATATATTCGCAATCGACTGTTAATAGAGTGTGTCTCCCAGCGGTCTCCCAACGAAGTACTAAACACGTGCAATGTCGCTTCACCTACGCAAACGAACGAGAACCGCCCTATTGAGTATGTTAATGGCACCCGCTATAGCCACTAAGATAATTGCCCGTTTTCTTCATCCTATACAAGCTCCAGTGTGAGCGTACCGTTCTCTGTTTGGCCTATTTCGAGTGTATTTTATTGGTACTTGTCTGTAGCGGGCTGCATTTGTTAAAGTAGAATTTTTACTCAGAAGTACTGTACCTCATTTGGGTCATCCAAGCTAAGAACATGTGAGATTTATTTTTAGTCAAGCGTATCGTGCCTAGTTTGAGTGCCATATAGACTTTTTGACTCTGTGCGCGTTAATTTATTTCTACTCGGGTGGACGGAGTTTTCTTCAAGACTCACGAAGTGCATAGGGGTCCCAAAGAGTTTGACGTCAGTAAACCCATTTATCCTGACAATATGCCCTCCTCTATGAACCTTAAGAAATGTACGGCACCTCCGGTTTAGTTGCTGCGTAAACTTTTAACTGGCGATATGTTGACAGAATACCTCATCTATTGGCATGTCGAACTCAGGACCCCTGTTTGACTCCAAGCTCCAAGCTATCAATTTAGTTTTGAATAACTGGATTGAAAGTCTTGTTTCTGTCTGCCAATCAAGGTGGTATACGATCGCGTCGATTCTAAAGCCCACACCATATCTGACGATGTGTCCCAGGGCATAATTCTATCACTCTCTATTCCTAATCTTTATTAATAATTATTGGTATGAGTGCCCTCCAACACACTTCACAACACAGCTGACAATATAAGACAAGCAAGGACGTTTACATGATCATGAACTTATGTTCATTAGAGTATGGTCGCAAGATTCGTTTTCTGCTAATTGTTTTCAAAACGAAGAACTGTCTTATCTCGACCAAAACCTACTGCGCCATTCTTTCTTCTTAAGTTAGCGATCTGGATTTAACGGCTGATTCGTATTTTCTGATTTTATGCGTAAGATTAACTAAGGATCTGAAAAATCGTTCCCTCAAATTTATTGAAGGCACCTTTTCTAAGAATATAGCAGCTGTCCCACCAAAACCAAAAATTTCCTCCATCCACAAGATCACTTGTAAAATAAGACAAGCAAGCGCTTCCAGAATCTGTATTTCCAAACTCGTACAAAATCTAAGTGTATAAACAAAAGGATCACCATCTCTTCTTCTAGGCTCCTCCATACTCTTCCGGCTCGACGGATTTAACTTTAAGCCTGCAGAACTATTTTCTGTTGCCAAATTCTTTAACATGTTTTTGAGGTCCTGATGTCTGTGGGCCAGCAAGCAGTTGTCATCCGCTTAGTCGAGATCCTTAAGGCAGTCTAGCAATTCCCTCTCTATGCCTCCTGTTCTACTATCGCTGAAAGGATGTCTTTTACTACTATATATTAGAAATGGTAATGGCGAAAGTAGGCATCCTTGTCGTACTCCTAAGCTCACCTTAAAGCTTATTTAAGCTAACTTGTTAACGGGCTTAAAAAACAGGCCAGGAGCCCTGCACTATTATTTAATGAAGATGGTGATCGTACACCTTTATAAGATAAGATAAAGTTGCATTCACCCAGTTTTGACTGGTTTTTGGGAAGTGATAGTTATTTTTTAGAAAGAAGTGCATGCACAGATTTACGTAAGTTTGCAGCTAACACCAAACTCTTAACATTTTCTTAATTTACTTTTATGAACAGCAACAAATTCCGCGATTTTTGTTGTTTAATTTCATCAAAGATCTTGTGCGATAATAGTTCAATTAGATACAAGTGCAAAAAATAATGTAAATAAAGCAATTAATTAAGAGGAGATGAAAGACTGCTTTTTGTATCATCCAATTACTGCAAATTAAAATTACTTGCATTTATGTAGTTTGTTAATTATTGAAGGTTGTTTTGCTTTTGCTACTTGGTTGCTCGTATAGAGTTTTTGTAATTTTTTCTATTTATAGGTGGAATTAGAGTTACCACCTAAATAGTGGAAGGAAGGATTTTTTAAGGAAATTGTTGTTTTTATGAAGAATTAAGGAACCATATTATTACCCCAAAGCTGGCAAGTTCACGCTGCGCCCTTATTAATCTCTAGTTTTAGTTGCGAGTACCGGTTAAAAACGCTTGTCAAAATCAATAGTTTGATGCACAAAGGTTTCAATACCCGTCAGACTAATTCGTGAAGTATTCGCCAAGGGTGCCTCTTCAACACTTGAAAAAGGTTTGTCTCGGGTAACTTAGATGTGCCAGAAGATTGGAGAAAGGCATCCTCTGAACGGTACATAAAGGAAATATCACAACATGTACTAATTATCGCGGAATAACGTTGTTGAGTACCTACCGCGTAAAGATATTCTCCACTATCCTACAAAACAGGATGGCCCCATACGCCAGAAACATCATAGGCCATTACCAGTGTGGCTTCAGCCCAGGCAAAACAACAACTGATCAGATTTTCAGCTTGAGGCTGGGACTGACCATTAACGAAAGCAAAACAAAGTACATGATTTGCAAGTACACCTCGTTTGCAAGAACACCTAACACCGGACCCACAATCAAGGTAGAGAAACACGAGTTTGATGTGGTAAAATCATTTACCTACCTTGGGTCAATAGTAGCGGCCGACAATAGCATGGAACCAGAAAAAAAAAATCATGATGGCGGTTCCAAGATGGCGGCCGTATTTTGCAATTATCTTCCCCGACCCCCGTCATGGGTATCAAATGAAAGGGTATGACAACTTGAATACAATAAGTGGTGTGACGTCATACTAAATTCAAGATGGCAGCAAACACAAAATGGCGGCCAATGGCAAAACAGGGGATAACTTTTTCCTTTACATGCCACTCGGTATGGGTATCAAATAAAAAGGGTGTGACAAGTAGAATACTATTAGCTCATTCCAAATTAAAAATGGCGGCCAATACAAAATGGTGGTTTACCTTTTTCTTTACAACGCCCTCGGTATGGGTATCAAATGAAAGAGTATGACGAATATAGTACAGTAAGCTATGTGGCGTCATTTTAAATCAAATATGGCGGTCACCACAAAATTGTCTTCCGGAATTAGAATAAAAATAGAAAATAAAATTATAGTTTAAAAACAATAAAATATACGCTTTTATTTTAAAATGAGCTAAAGAGTAAAAAATAATTTTGAATGTAAAGTTTTTATTGCTTACAGCCAGTACATAATATATGCAAACAACATACATTTTGAAATGTAAAAAAGCGTGAATCGCTAACGAAAAGTTCCAGTGTTAATAAAATATGAAAGGTTAATTTAGGTATTCGATTTTTTTTGGGCGCCAAATTGCGCATTTTTGTCGTGCCAAATTTGCAAATTTGAATACTTTTTGGGCGTACTTTCTGGGGAAAACAATTTGGTGGATAGGTGGACGCCATGAGCGAAGTTCTGCACAGGGCGTCTAATCTCCCGCCGTAGCAAAATCTATGCAAACGATTCTAAATATGTTTGGCTAGGTGTCTGTTATGCGTACGTAGTACACAATTTTTCATCATCGATTTTTAAACAAGTTGTAATATACTCTAAATTTTTTGAAGTATCCAAAATCAATTTTTGTAAATTTACCGCGGACTGCGCAGACACATAATCTCTTTTATTGGAAGGTGTTGCAAAGCTCGGGGGCTTTTGCTAGTATTGAATAAGATTGAATTTAGATTAAATTAAGTTGTCTCTTTCTCAACTGGTCTTTTATTCGTAATGCATTCGCCATTTCTATAGCATTCGCCGACTTATGTTAATTATATTTGACAACAAACAATTTATTATTAATTGGTTTTCCCTATTGTCCGATCATTTCAATAGATTTATGTAGAAAAAAACTTTCATCCATCTCCTAGCGGCATTCTCGAACGTTTAGATAAGATCCACGCACATCGCAAATACCGTCGTCATTACTATTATTATTATTAATTAATTTTTTTCGTTAATCCTTGATTATGTCCGGTGCAAATTAACTACAAAAATTTTCTTTCTTATTCACACCGTTATAAGTCAAAGTTCGTTCGCATGACAAAATGTTTTGGCATTCGTCGTCAATGCCCCCCTGGCGAAAATGTGTCATATTTTATTAATAATATTATAAAAGCATCGACCGGTGAAAATACACGTTTTGTTTTTTTAAATAATTCAGCTACTGATTATTTTATTTTTTTGAAATATATTTTAATAACAAGAAAGGTGTTAAAAACATCATTAAAATTCATTTTACCTGACAAAACATAATTTATTATTTCCGATAATAAATTCGTTTAACAGGTTCGTCGCTTAAGTCTTTTGTTTCAGGTGTGTGAAACTTGAATTTGGTGAATTTTCTGTCGCGTTGTGGTGAGGTTTAACTCTTCTTTTTTTTTTTCAAAGATGGATATCTATCTTTCTAGTCATTTTAATAACGCATTTCAACATTAAATATCTGCGACCATGTCATCTTACTATAATTTGAAATTAATCGCAAATTTTTTTTTGTTGATTTTCAATCGACATTACCTTGCGTAACAGGTGAGTTTGGTGCATACTGGAACAAGTCAAAGTGGATTTTCGATTAGATGCCCGGGGGTTTAATATCATCAGTTAAATACCAGTTAAAAGTAAATAAATTCCCCAAACTAGGAAGAAAATTAACTGAGCAGACGACTCTGATCAATGCTTTTGTATATATTGCATTCTCGCTGTGGAAGGTTGAAGATTTTTGTCACGGATTCCTTTAAGCATCAGGTGAGACTTAAAATGCATTTTGAAAATGTGCAGTTATATAAGGTGGCTAAACATTTTGACTGTCGGTCGGTCGGTCGTGTCGTGACTTTTTAAGGAAAAAAAAGGCAAAACCGGCATTTTATAAATGACTTTTATATATGAACATTTAGATTTCAAAGGGAAAAAATATTTTTATATTTTTTATATACAATATTCACACACAGCCATAATAAAAACCGTAGATTTTTGAAAGTAGCCAACATGATTGTCTAAATTTATGCAAATACCGGATGATTTGTTTTTGGATACTGTCCGTTGTTGTATAAATATACGCTATATCTAAATATATAACATTTCCACAAAAATAGGTAAAAATGTTATGCACAAAAACACAGAGACTCTGCCCACACTTTAGTTGCTCATGTTATATGATCGCTTTTGGTCATAGATTTCAATATATTCCGCCAGATCGTTTTACTCTAAAAGGAAAATAACAAATTGTTGCAATCACGTTGACAGATTTGAAAATTTTTATTTTTATTGAATAACTTGTATTTTTCACAAAACACTGAAATATTCATAAGTTCTCACTTGATGAATTTCATAATGTAATTAATTGGATTGGAGCTTTGTTTTTCCATAACTTGGCAGATATTTTTAATTGGTTTTTTTTCCATACTCATTAAGAAAAAGGCAGATGATTCTCACCTGTTGTTTCTCCATTTGCGCAATCAAGTGTCGACTAGTTATATTGCGACTTGAGGAAACTTTAATGAGGAATTTTTAGTTGCAATTTGTATGCGAGAAAGTAATTAAAATTGATATTGCACTTAAGCTTAAGTACTAAGTGGCGACTTATTATTTTCTTAAAATCAATTAATCTTCCGAGAGATTGGTGATCGGAAAGTTAAATGAAGTTTGACTTCGTTTGACTTTGCAGGCGCCCTCTGAGGTATTGGGTCCAAAGGTACTACCACCATTCATTTGGCCTATTGTACTATTAATTAAAGCAAGTGTGTGTCTGTGTGTCTGCTTGTGCGTACCGTCACGCGTTGGAGCCCAACTAGAAGAGATAGGTGGAAGAAAATTTCACAATTTTTTACGTTCTACGCCTCTTCCAACTTGATTTGGATTCACTTTAATGTAACCGATCAACCCCAAATTTTGCCTATATGTATAGTTCGCGAGACAATACTAAGGCTTTTGACATAGTATGGCACCCTGCTCTGATGACTACGCTCCAAGCTATAGGTATACACTTAGTTCTAAGGAATTGGATTAAGATCTTTCTTTCAGGCCATTCAATAAAGGTATTATTGGATGGCGTCGAATCCAACCCCCATGCCATTTCGGCCGGAGTTCCCCAGGAGTCAATTTTCTCACCCGCACTTTTTCTAATGTTCATTAACGATCTGCTCTCAATCCCCTCCAAGCCACTTCTCTGCTTCGCCGATGATGGTAATTTGCATTTCTCTTACTCCTTCTACAATAAACGCACGTGCCAGACCTTGTCTTCACCACAGTCAACCACTTCGATCAACCGGGATATCGAATCGATTCTTTATTGGGGCAAAATGAATCGCGTCGAATTTAACGGCGCGAAAACGAAGTACTGTCTGATCTCCAACAAAAATTGTACCGACCTTCCTCCTTTCTCAGTGGATAAAGAGAATCTAACGGTTGACACAGCTCTCAACATCCTAGGGGCACAATACGGTCTAAAAGTTCGTTTATGAATAGTATAACTCCCCTGTGGAATAATCTCCCACAGTCAGTATTTCCGAACTCGTACTAGGTACACCTTAGAGTTCAAACGTGAGGTTCATCGTAATTTTCTTCTACATCCTCCAGACTCCCTCTAACCTTTCCCATTTTCCTCTATTCTTCACACCAAGCTTACTACTACAGTGTAAACCACAGAATATTGTTTGCGTATGAAATTAACACACCATAACCGTGTAAATTTTGTTAACCGTGTTAAATAATGCAGTAATGCGGATAAAAAGACATGAGCGTAAAAATCACACACAAGTAGCGTATTTTTTACACGCTAAAGAAATTGCAACGTTTTATCGTTTTACGTGTGCAAACGTGTGAAAATCAAACATTATGTATCATTTCACACACTTCGCTACCTACACACATCCTCCAAAATATCAGGAACCACGCTCATCAGAGAGCTTCACAACACAATCCTTTTTACGTCAGTCACTAACAGAAAGGCGGCGAAAGAAGACATTACGGTGATGATTTTTCTAGGTTTACTCCACGCAAAAAAGCTTGACTCACAAAGCTTCATAGTAATACATATTTGGTGTATTTAAAATACACGCATTAAGTGTGTTAAATTTAGCGTGTTAAAAATTAACGCGTTTTAAACGTGTAGAAAGTGACTACACGATTTAACACGCGAAATACCTTTTAAATTCATGCACTTGGATTTGCAGTGACTCCCTGAAAAATGATGCTAAAAAAAGCATGTTAAATTAACACATTTTAAATGGCTAAAAAGTGACTCCACAATTTTACCCGCTAAATGCGTTTTAAAATCACACATTTGGGTTTGTAGCGTAGACATTGCTTCATGAAGTGAACGACATGACAGACTGGTAGTATAACGGGTTACTCCAAACCTTGTTTTTTTTTCATAAATAACAAAAAATCCATTTTTAAAACAAAAACAAAATGGCGGCTCCAAGATGGCGACCGATTTTTGCAATTGTGTTTCCCGATCACCGACATGGGTATCAAATGAAAGCAGTTTGAGTTGCACCGAGGGTGTGACATGAGCTTTTTACTTTCCAAAATGAACAGTTATTGAAACTTACTTCAAGTTTCATTATATTCACGCCCATGATTCTTATTTGTAAACATACGCCATGCTAACTACGCGCATTCGCTTTTATTCATTGTTATTCAATTGAAAATCCTCGCTTTCAATCACTTCTTATATTTCGTACGCTGGCAAGTGAGAAGCTACATATGCTACCGGCACGCTCCTACATGCAATTAAAAACATGTCCTGGTATTCTAATATCTCCGCGTGACTGGCTTTGTAGGACAGCGTCGCGGTAATAAATGAGTTTTTTCTAGCAGCTTTCGGTGTTAGTTGCGCTTCTGCCATTGTCTCTAGTTTCTCCCTAATTGAATACCATGAATTGAATACCATGAAAGAAGACATGGTCTGCGTTATTCGTAACTCTCTTCCTTACACTCGTTTGGAAGCCACCTCTCCAATTTTGGATAAGTCTGTGGGTCCACCGTTCCTTAACAGACCCTTCCCACTGCAACATAACATAATAGGTAGCCCTAGGTAGCCCTAATAAGGTATCCTGCCGGCTTAACTGGTTAATAATAGGGTACCAAACTTCCGCTTAGATGGGGTCTTCATCTAGCGGTCGGTGCACCTCCTTGTTCACCTGGTAGTCTGGCACTATTGGCGTCACAGGCTTTGTCGGCTGGTTAGTGGAATTCACTTGTTTCAGGAGGCAAAACACTCCAACAAGACTGTCTTTCGCTAGCCCTGACGGTTGTGACTCACCCGGCTGTTAAAAAATGAATGCACTCATATAACACCCTGTAGTGCAAACGCGATGCTCACTGCCTTCTCCTTCTACATCCACCAGACTACCCTTAACCATTCCTATTCCTTTTCTATTTTCAGGTCAAGCTTACTACTAGACTTTGCACCATGAGTTTAACGACATGACGGTCTTAGTGGTACAAAGAGTGATTCCTGAGCTTGACCATGCCACACAAGAAAAAAAATAATAATGCTTGGTCATAGATAAGCATGCCTCCGCTCGCCCAGTATATCTCTGCCGATCATCCCTGCGCACGCCGCGTCGTTGGACATGGTGCTGTATGCACAGCATGCACGGAGATCGCTATATGTGGTCCTCCATGGATTCGGTCGGCCTTACCCGGCGAAGGCGAGCTGTAAGTGAATGATCTGTTCCCATATAGTACAGGTAAATAAGCCGAAAAAAACAAAATAGCGGAAATTATTGGGTACAGGCTGAAAATTGGTACAGAGCTTCCTTTTAGGGTTCTTAATAAGTGGTTATAAAGTCTACCGATTTTCTACCCGGGAAGCTCACTTTATAGGGGGTTTTAGGGTCAAAATGTTTTTTCCAAATACATATTAAGCCGTAAGCCCTATTATAAAATAATGTTCACAAAGTTTGTAGATTATACAATTCTCTACAAAAAAAGTTATTATACATTTTCCTGTACGATTTACCATTCATGAAATATCACCGTTTTAACGATTTAAAATACTCATATACACTCATTCGCGAATTGTATGGGTTATCAGACATTCAAGTTGAACTACGTTGCTAATTTTTTTAGGCGTGATCATTGGATGCATTTGAAGGAAAAATTTGTTCTATAAGGGGCTTACCACTAAGATACAGGGTGTTTATGAAAAAACAATGTATTTTTTTAAATTTATTTTGAACTTGAATAACTCCTAGACCAATTATCGTAAAGCAATATAGGTTCATCTTTTAGGTAAATGTGTATTCTTTTAGTTAGTATAAAGAGGCAAAACATCAGTGATTTCGTTTACAAAATATGTGGTTTCAAAGCATGAGAAAAATGTTAAAAGACGAAGATTTTTCTTATGCTTTGAACCTACATATGCTGCAAACGGAGTCACTTAAGTGAAACAACGCAATCGCTGCCTATATGAAATCCCCAAAATAAATACAATTTTTATGGATTCGCAGTGACTAAAGTAGCATCAATTTTGAATATGATTTTGTTGGCATCGCTTAAACCATGTCAACTTAGTCCATGGCTTACGTTCTTCACCTACAGATATCCAAAGATTACAAAGTGCTTAGTAATCAGCTTTCAAATTTATTACCTGAAGCGTAAAATAGTTTTAAGTACATTGGTTCGAGATTGGAATTTTAACACCTCTTCCATAGAAGCTTATTAAATAGTACGAGGTAGAGTACCTCATAACATTGCAGCACTGGGCCATTGCTCTTTCGCAGACTATGAATAGCAGACACACGCTAAGAAATTAAAGAGATTTAATTTTATGGCGAAGTTGTCTTCCACCCACTTTGTGAAGATCAGGTCAATTTTCTTTTAAATGTCAATGCCATTTGTCATCATACAAAATATAGATCAAGTGAAGATGTTTCGGTGCTATTAAATTCAATTTTATCATAACTAGCCATTAATATCTTCGTTAATACGCTTCTGTAGTGTTATTGTAACAGCGATCTTCATTTTAACGAGCATTTTTCAAGCAAATAAAGACTTTTATTACCTCTATTCGTCATGCAAGATTGGCAAACCAAATAAAACCAAAAATATAACACTTAAGCATAAAAACAAAGCAATTAATAAACGAAGCAACATTTAGAGATTATTGAAATGATATGCTAAGTGGCATTGGGAAAATTCAAATCTTTGAAGATAACAAGAAAAATACAAAAAACAAATTTGGAGAAATATTAATAAAAAAATATGATTAGTATTAGCAAAAAAAGAAACAACTCTATAGTGGCATTTATAATAAAGCGAGCAGAAACAGCGAAATTAATATGAATTTAATAGTTACTATACTATAAAAATGGTTTGGATTGATTTTTTTAATAAATCTGCTTTTAAATTGAGGTACTTAAACGGGTAGAGTAGAACCGCTTTGCGTTGGCAGTTTTTCTTTGCTGTCTTTACCATTTTCCGGCGAAAGCCTTAATGTTCGCAATGAACGCATTGCGTTCTAGATAAAGTAGCCCTTTTAAGATCTTAAGCTTTTTGCATAAAAAGGTTCTATCTAGCCTGATAATATTAGCCTATCTTTTCTTTTAGTTTACGATCGCGGGTGGTAAAATCGAACCGTCACCTCCTCCCGGTGCCCCCTGAATAACCAACTAACGCCGGCAGTAGGGAGCATACCCTTAAACGCCTACCAAGTCAAGATGTTAATGTCATCGAGTCGAGGGCTGCATGTCAGTGGTATTGTTGTCCCGTACGATCCCCCCTGATACTGATATGGAGGTTCCGCCAGTATGGACCTTCTCTTTCCTGCCATACTCCTGGGACTTTTATGGACCAACAATTTAAAAATTCAGACGAAGAAGGAGGTTGTGGGTCTGGTGTAATAAGCATCTCCTCAGAGCTGGAAAGGGATCTCCTTGGAGAGGTACCTCCAGCACAGAAACCTCGGCTTCCAATCAACAACAGTGCCCCAGGCAGCTGGTGGCAATGTTGTGGAAGAGCTACCTGCCAAGGTTGTCGGAATGGTCGTGCAACCTAGCAGGGAAAATCTGGTGCTGCCAAGAGGAGGAAGGCCAAGGTCGCACCGGACTTGGGGAGCTCCACAGAGCACACCCGAGTCCCACATTTAGAGCTACTTTCCCAACAAACGAAAGGCAGGACAGTGGTCAAGACACCGGGGGGCTCCAAGACAGACGCTGTACTGCCAGATTTTTCTGACCCACCAGAAAGTTGGTAGACCCACTCTTACATCTTCTAGGAGGCTATGTCGCATGCCGGACCCAAGTGACGCCCTGCCAAAACAGCAGCGGTCAGACGATTGTCCGGCTGGGCAGAGACCCCAGAAAAAAAGGGGGGAGTCACAAGAACCCTCATACCGGAGAAACTGGCTGGGATCACCAATTGACGGAGGAGCAATCCTTCTCTTTTTGCGATTCCATCCTGACTGAAGTGGACGATAGTCTTGAAGGCGATTATTTTAGGTGTAAGGGTGGCAGGAGGCCTCATTAAGATCACCTGTGCCAACGAACCTACCAGCCAATGGCTGAAGAATGCTGTCGCCAGACTGTAGGTTTTGGGAAGAATCCAACCTCAAAGTAATCGAGGAGAAGGACCTTCCCAAATTCAAGCGCATCGCCTTCTGGGTTCCTAATGATGTTAGAGAACCGGAAGAGGTGCTCCGCAGGCTGAAAATTCAAAACCAGCCAATTGAGGTGACTTCTTGGCAAGTGATGGGTAGGACGGTAGACCAGAAGGTCAAACTCTTGCCCTTAGCATTGACGAGAGATCGTTTATGCAGCTTAAAAAGCAGGACAGTTCCCTATCCTACGGCTTCGGCCGAATCAATGTCTAGGAGATTGGCCGATTCACAGCAGCAGGAACAACCCCAGGATGCGGGTGGTACAGTCTAACCAGCAACACAGTAGGGCTGGCTTGGCAGTCCTGTGCAGGGTGCTGGCTACCCCAGTTGTTGACGTGGCTTTTGTACAGGAGCCATGGGTAAGTAACGGTGCTATACAGGGCTTGCGTGCAGCCGGCTACAGGATTGCCTTCAGTGAAGTGGTCGGCGACCCTCGGACCTGTGCAGTTTACAATAAAAACTCTAAATGCTTTCCTCTCAGAGATAATTCGTCGACTATTACTCCAAAGACCCACCACCATCTAACGAACTCAAGGATATCGTCAGTCACTCTAATTGGAGCGGTCTGCAGATAATTGTAGGATGTGATGCAAACGCCCATCATAATGCGTGAGGCAGTAGTGGAGTTAACAAGAGGGATGTCCATTTTTTCCATTTGCTATTAAGCTCTTGCAAAGCTTTTTAACCAACCCCCTTCAGAAAGTTGTAATTAGTGGTTGTAGTTCTTCCATAGCTCCACTTCGGGCTGGCGTACCCCAAGGTTTCTTATTCTGCATTTTTATTAACGATCTTCCTTCGGTAGTTACACATTCTAAGATTCATATGTACGTTGGTGATGTGGAATTTTATATCTCAGTACCCAATAATCAAGTTCAAAGATGTGTGGAGGAGCGTGCTCCTTCTCCTCACTTCCACAATAGTCCAAGAGAACTCCATTCCAGGTTTCTCGAAACATTCGAGGTGTACCGTCACTGTTCTCGGCTTAGTACCGGTTAGACGCTGGAGGTACCTACAATTTTTTTCTTTTTCGATCCTCACGTCAAAGTTCCGCCAGCGTAAATGAAAGCGTAGTTTAGGACTTCCTATCATTGATGTGATGATTGATTGGGAAACTTACATATATTTCAATAAGCTTTTTTACTTCTTCCTTGCTCCATTGCTTTTTTCCTTCCATGTTGCACAAGACCGAAATAGTTTTCAATCTGATTGAAAGCCTGCAATACTATTGCGCAAGTCGGAATTCTCTTGCCCACACTGGCAAAAAAATTCTCTCGCAAGAATTTCCTTCCATGTTGCGCAAGCAGCTTGCAAGTATGTTTTGTTTACACTGGCAAATTCACTTGCCGAAATCAACTTACTCAAATCAACTTTAATGATTGCGCACGCTTTTTATAAGGAGTTTAGGCCATATTTGACCTTATCTGAATTGATTTTTGCAGCTAATAATGTAATTATTCCGCGATTCTGCACTTCAAATGGACTACGTTCATTCATCGCTTTTGTAGTTCTATTATGGAATTCTCTTCTGGTTGAATTGTAACGTATCAATTCAATGGACATATTTCACTAACGTCTTGTGGAAATTTTAGCTAAAAGGGCTGGTTAGCACAATCAATAAAGGAAAATTACTTTTTTATTTTATTTGCTTCGTCTCTTTTTTTGAGGATCTACTTTGCAATGACCAGGTATTCAGAATATCCAAGGAAGCATGCCAGTGCCTGTGTGGAGCCCCTCGAATCAAATATTCAAATTCGACCCCCCTCGAATCGACCCCTCTTTAAATATAACTCGTTTAACTCAGCGAAGGAATTAAACCTGCCTTGTCTTGTGTTGATCCAGAAAGTGTAAACCTGAGCCTAATTTAAAAAAATCATCGGAAATTTGCTCTTCCATTGTCTCATTGAGACGTTGCATTACCGGCAAAAATATTCCCACAACACCAGACTAGGGCACACGCCGCTTCCTCGCAATGAATTGAACCTAATTTACTATGATTCAACTGTCTGATTGGATTATGCCTAAAAATGTAGAATCTCAAAAATTTATAAAAATTTAAAATTCATAGCGGAAAAATTCTTCTTCATTTTTACCTATAATCTCCTCTCAACCGCTTCTTTCTCTCTTATCACTAATTTATGCTCCAAATGAAACAATCACACTCAATTTAACGACCAATAAAAGTGAGGAACCCAAACCAAACTGAAAACCAAGAAAGAAAAAACCATATCTAATCCAAGTCGTCTAATCGAAGAAATCACTTTCGGCCGCTAATGTCCGGCATTGCGCAACATTTCCGACCCAAATCCATTCAAATTCAACTCATATGCATCCAAAATACACGTGAGCGCATAATACCATGTAGGATCTTTCCTCTGTCTAAAAGTGATTGGCCGGGGACAAGAGACAAAAGTCATCTTTTCCCGATAACCACATAATCCACCGCAGTGCATCTTGGCCTCTTGGTCTTTCACTTGAGGTCGATTGTTAACGGTCAATGTTCTCTGTGTGGTCAAGCTAGGTCCACCTAGTATGTTATGTCATTGCATTTCACCGCACAGCATCAATGCAGCAGCAACCATATACAATCGTGCACAGAATGCATCGTCTTTAAATAACAATCGGACCTGGTCAGGTATTAAGTGGAGGATACACGGTCGCGATAATTGGTTAAGAAAATTATCTGCGGATTGTTTGCTAATTTGGTTTGGTGATAAAATTGGTGAGTTTTTTTTTATATAAAAAGAGTTTATTAAGGTTTTGTTTTTTGGTGATTTTTTTTTATAATTATAATGAATGTAACACTTAAACTAAAAACCTATAATACTAGCGAGGAGTAAAACAATTAGTAGGAAAGATTTGGGTTTAACGTTCGCCTCCGTGCTGTTCGATATATTGTAATGCTCTTAATATAGCTTCCGGGATGGGTGGAGGTGTAGGAATATGGTCGCCCTGAAATTTGAAACACAAAAAATGAATTATTGTTATGCAACTCATAATCACAATTTCCTACCGTTGGCTGGAATCCATTCTCATCAGCTGTATACTGAACTGTTATCTGTTGGCCATCTGGTGCTGTATAGGAGAAGCTACCTTGAACTTGTTCAACAGTTTCACCATTGCCCAGATCCTTTGGGAAACCCGATTCCTGTACTTGAATACCATTATCGGTTTCAAATCCAAATGAATAGGTGCCATCTGGATCGATATGTTGTTCTTGTCTTAGAAGTTGTGCACCAGCTTCGTATGATCCAGAGGCATCACCACCACCACCCGATGGCTTCTGATAGGCAGATGAGTATCCAGGAGGACTGCCAGCAGCACTGTAGGGCGGAAGGACATCGTTCGGTGGTAGATCATAACATAATCCAATTGTTATTAAAGCCGCGAACACAACCTATAATCCGACAATTAATAATTTTCTTTAATCCTTTTTCACACTTAAGCACTTCGCACTATTTACCAATTTGGACGACATCTTAATCGTGGTAATCCAATGTGAGAACTGATATTCGGCATCTGAACTACTTTTATTTATATACGTCGAAGTGATTGGACACTGATACGACGGCGACACTAACATTTTCTTAAATCCATTCAATCGGTGTTTTCTTTTTTCTCTCAAATAAATTTTTTCCGAATATATTTTTGGTCGTTGGTTGTTTGTTTGTTTGTCGAACAGCCTGCCTTATCATATGCAAAGACCACACACTAGTATATAGAAAGCGCAGCGTATCAACTTTTGGGTCTACTTGTCCAAAAGCTCGGGGATTGATCATCAGGTGGCAAAGTAGTATATTTTAGGTGGCACATGGATCGATGCTTGTCGAGCTTGGGCTACTGCACGGCGGCGGGCTTATGTAAATCTCTCGATATTTACTCAACAGGGACATCGCGCAACTCGTAAATGACAAAGGCCCACCACAATACCAATGGCCAGCGATGCTACTTTCCTCGAGAAACACCTGATTCACAACTTCGTTGTCTCTTGTTTTTGTTTGTTTTTTGCAACAAAAGTTTCCTTTTTAATTGTTATTGTAATTAGTCAAAAACACACAACAGAGTCGACGCACCGGCATCAATCAGCTGTTTGATTAATCGCCGCTAGATGTCGCATGGTTGTCGAACTGCGAGTTTCTTTTGTTATCTCTTGTTTTTTTTTTATTGTTGTTGTTGTTCGTATCAAATTAACTTTTTGGTGTCTTCTTTTGAAACGGATTGATATAACCGAAAAAAACAATATTTGGACCCAATTCCGAAGCTGGTCTGATCACCAAAACTTCTCTTGTTACGTGGGTCCATTCAGCGCGCACGGCTAATTTGTGTAAATTTAATCCGCGCGGTGGTACCATTATGGGTTTTCTAGCCGTTTAGGTACAAATTTAACTGTGGCGATTTTGGGTCGACTTTTGTTCAAAAATTGTATCGCCATTGTCTTAAGGAATTTCGTAAAATATCAACATTTTTTCGTCTTCATCATAAAAATAAAAACAATATTTTTTAATCTCATCCAAAAATTGTGCAAAAATGCATCTCTCCTACCTTTTGCGATTAAGCCTTAAAACGCGAAAACATTTGGCTTAATTTCGTTTCGAATGTCTAATTCTGTGTTTCTCCTCCATTCATAAAACATCTTAGAAGGTGATTTCTTGGGTCTTTCCTTTGTTGTTGCAAAATTGCTCCAATCAGACCAATTTTACTAGAAATGGGTTGGGACGTTTTTGAATATTTTGAAATATGAGAAAAACCAATTTCGCATGCGCATAAATTTATAATCAAACCAAAAAACTTACATTCTTGAGAGATGAGAGATGCAATGCCGGTTTTTTTTTCATTTTGTTATTTTGTGCTCATATATTCTGGGAAAGTAAAATGCAGTTTTTATTATCATTTCAGATATTGATGCAATTCTGTACAAGGTTTTTTGGTGGATGATAGATAGGCGAAAGAACGGTACATTTACAATTTGCTGATTAATTGATATTATGCACATAAATATGATTTATTGAATAGAACTGTTTGTGATTGGAGGAAGTTTTATGATTGAATTGATTGAAACTAGTTTTGCACTTTTGTATGTGATTGAGAAAATTAGAGAAGTGTTTATGATAGATGATGACATTTGAAAAGTTTTTGTTGCAAATTGATTTTGTTACGTGATGTAATGGTTGAACGGTGTTAGAGTCAGTCAATACAATGTCAAACAAGATTTATATAAATATTTAGGTAGTTCTTTATTCTTGGTCTTTATTAATTGTTGCACTTCGAATTTTAATAGTTCTTAGGTTTTTTATCGGCTTTGGAATTGATATCTCTATTTATTACAGTATTATATTCATCGAATTTGTTAGACTAAGTAGGTGGGTACAGGAGGTATTCCACGCAAGGACCTTGAACGGGGACATAATTGGCACTAAAAGGTCACTGTTTTGTAACCGTACTCGTCAAAAACCTTTACGTAAGAGTATGGCAGTGTGCTTGGAATAACTTAAGATTCAATCTGCCATATCCAGGTACCAAATAAAATCTTCCATTGTGAGCATCGAAACGTTTCCAAAGCCCTCTCTCTAAGCAAAGATGAAAATGCCACGTGCTTGATCTTAGCCAGAGCTGGACAACTGCAAAGAAAGTGCTCGGTTGTCTCTTCGGGCTGTTCCTCAACACACATATAGTAGTAGATGTTCTTCTTTGAACGATCAAAATGATTTTGCCGATGTTATTCTGCAGCATTATCAATAGGTAACGTGCTCTCTGCTGCTGTAGTCAGGTCAAGTTTTTCTATTCTTGGCGCATAAACACCTAAACCATGTATGCAATTGAAAAGCTTCGTAATAAACACCAACTTCTTTCTGAACATTCTTCATATGCTTTTAGTAGGCGAATCTTATTTACCACCTAGTTGAATCTTCTTGTAACCCACTGCCAGGGCCGGCGCTTCGATTTTTTGCGCCCGGTGCACTATGTCATATTGCGCCACATAAGCTGTTCGTTTATGAACCCAGTGAAGGACTATTTAAATGGGCACAAACACTCGCTGGATGGGAGAAATAACGCACTGTAATAATGCAAATAATGCACCATCATAATGCGTATAACATAAAAAGGATTCCATAGGAAGTTTCACATAGGTCAACATCCATCCAACCAAGCATCCAATCTGAGAAGAGAGTAGAAGAGGACGATGGGGTACACATATTTTTAAACCTCAGATGACCAGGTACAAAAAAAGATATTGGGGAAAATTTGTGTAATTTCTTGCACGCGTGAGAATAATTTCCATTTTTTTTTCCAAGTTTTATATTTTTTTTTAAATTCTTAATTTCTGAAATTGCGCCCGGTGCAAGTGCACCATTCGCACCTATAGAAGCACCGCCTCTTCCCACTGCAGATTGATCCTGTACCTCACTATTAAGAAAGAAATCTTCTTTTACCCGATTTCAAGCAGCTTAAAAGTTATTAGGCCGCACCTTATGGGGCCATTTGGATATCAAAATTGGGTTTGTTTGTTTTGATAGATACCCTTTGGAGATTGATAGCAGTTTTGCCTAGAGGACCAGCAGATTTTACAGCAGGAGTGTTTTTGACGGTTTGGGTAGACTCTGATCTGTTGTTTTCTCATTCTTCTCTTATCGGTATCTGGAAATCGAAACCTAGGTTGAACTTGGCATCCAAAATCTTGTGGTCAGGTGACAATTTCACACTGTATGGCTATATCGGTACCGTCTCCACCTAACAGCCCTCTTCCATGTGGTCTCAAAAATGCACAGGCTAACTGCTTGCTGATATAAAGATCAGGTGGCAGGGTATCGAGAATTACTCTTATTGTTTCAGTGAGAGTTGCTCAGAAACATGCCATTTTTTGGACTTGACTTAGTTTGGGTTTGTCAAATTCTTTAATTTTAACGGGACACCCCCTCCCCCAACAACAGACCCCCCGTATGTTAAAACTGATCAAATCACTGTTATGCGGAGCTAGTGCATTAGGTTGGGCACTAGGTTTTGCTTACTAGAATAGAAAGCTATGCTGCCTTTCTTTGGTACACTTTCGATATTGAACCTCCAAAACCCAACTCCTAGAACTGTCTTCGGTAGCTTAGGGGTTTAGGGAGACGATTCCTAATCCACTCCATGCATTGCATCCAGGACACGCTTTGAATATATGAAAGACGACAGAACGCATCAACAGTAGCATCAGACCTAAGATTGATAATAATCATTCACCACGTTCTTTACTGCACAGCCAATAAAGTAATTCATCGAAGCAGATCACTTCATTTCTCATGAAATTGTATGCTCTAATATACGCATATCATAAAAAATTGTCAGGTCTGTTAATCAACTTACTAAAAATTCCAATTAGGTAACTGGGATTTGTGTTTCCGGAGTAACAACGGCAATTCTGCGGCCATCCGTTACATCACAATTTTACTGGCAGAAATGCTCTTGCTTATTGCTTAAGCTTATTGCTAAAGCTTATGATCAATTGGAGGTTCATGCGGTAGCATATTTTTTTAACGTTGGAAGGTGAAGCATCCTGTCGGCTGTGAGGATATCCAACCTTAACTAAAACAAACTTTTGTACTTCCACTCTTTACACGGGATGATACTGAAATTTGCATTTAATAAAAATTACTACCGACCTGAGTTAAAATAAAAAATGGCCTTACAACGGGCGAATAACGGCCTTGATTGAAACATAGTTTTCGGCCATGTGTCGGCCATCAGAAGGTAGTTTGTCGGACTGTATGGCCGCATACGACGGGGGTACGGTGCCATTAAGGCGGCTTTCACCTACCGGTGAAACCTTTCAATCATCACATATGCTTGCGTATGGTACGTAGTTGTCTTTATTCGGTGTGTACCGAGCAGTCTGGTACCATCATTGAATAGCTTCGATTCGAATTGCGCCTTGATCAGTTGTGATTTGAAAAGGTGCCCAAAAAGTGGAACATAGTCAGTGACAAAGTATTTTGCTACTGTTGAAGATGAAATATTCCTCATAGGGTATGCTTCTGGCCATGTAGTAAACCGTTCTAATATTGTAAGGATGTACGAGTACCCTGGCGACGGCGGAATGGTCTCACTTTATCCATATGGATATGATCGAATCGTTTATTCGGAAGCTTGAAAGCTTCATGTGGAAACTTTATATCTCTACACTTTAGATTTCTGGCAACCACGGCAAGAGCGAGACCAATTATTGCAATCTTTTTTTATTGACGGCCATAAGTATTTAGTTGAAACAGCTCGTCTCGTAGCGCGAATACCTGTTCTGAACCGAAAGCGAGCTTGCGTAACGCAGCTGGTAGCTGTGCCGCGGAATACCCGTACTAATTTCACACCAAACCTACTGGTTTTAAAGGATATTGAGCACTAGTTTTAATTTAGAGCCTTTGCTGGGGTGCTCTTGGAGGTTTTGTAACTCTTTGTCATATTTTTGAGCCTGAGCTAATGTAGGCAAGTCAAAGGTGACGTTGCGAGTGAGTGCAACAAAAAGTCCGTGACAACGTTTTGTTTACCGGAAACATGGCGGATGTCGGAAGTAAATTGTGAAATCAGGTCCAAATGTCTTGTCTGCCGTAGGGATTGCGTGGTTTGTGGTCCGTATAGAGAGACTAATATTATTCATTCGGCGAGTGTTTCGCATATAGTATAGGAAGTACAGTGCTGATTTGGGCAAAATTGTGAAGTGTTAGTGGAAAATAAACGCTAAATAGGCAGTAATTCGAGTTGTCAATATATGACAGTTATGGACTATCGTGGCGGATGGGAAGGGCAGAAATAGTTCAAGAAGATGAGCTCGCAGGGTTCGGTGCAATGACGTTGTTGGCAATGACAAAGCTGAAGACCTTTTACACACGGGCTGGCGCGGTTATTCTCATACACTGGTTTCAAGATGTTGAATGTTTTCTTCGGTTCTTGACCTTCGGTTGGGACCGAGCCGGGGGTTGTTTATGGTTGATTGTGTTGCCTGGAACGTTCTAATTAAATTTTCATTAAATACGAAACTTTAGCGGCATCTACTGCGATCTCGTGATGCTCACTGAACCATTTCCAATTCGTGACGCATTCGCGCTGAACCATATCCTTCTCTCACTCCAACGTGCGACTTTTTACAAATATTCGTATTTCAAATCCTAAATGTGCTACTTGCCACCAACGGGGACAACATTTTTAACTGCAGAAAATTCTCAAAAGTTTCCACCTTATAAAAATTACGTTACCATCAACTCAAACCAAATCACTATTCTTTTTAACATTATATAAATTTTGGAATTAATAATAAAGTAAAACAGCGGAAAGTTTTCCTATTTATAACAAATTCCTATTTTCCTCCACAAAACATGCTGTGAGGCGGTACAAAAATTATGCCCAGGTTGGAAAATTATGTAAAAGCGGCCGACATCATAGGAATACACTATTGAAGAGCAACTGTGAATACTTTTCCACTGCAGGAACCAATTTAGCTGCATTTCTTTGGATAATATCAACGAACATTGGTTGGTTTGGTTTATTTAAAATTTATCAAAAAATCTAAAAAACAGTATTTTTTATTTAAAATCCAATAAAAAAATCTATTTATCACAAAAAAAAAACTACTGTTACGAAATATCGTTCACATTTATCATATAACTGGTTAAATATTTCTTTTAATTATATTCGAGCCCAAAATTTATAGTATCACGAAACGAAAAAAAAAATTCAAATTCAAATTATATATAAACGGAAATTATAAATTATTTTACTACATCAATAAAAAGGTGACGCGTCCCTACACAAATCCATTATGAATATGATAATTTTGGACGGGTGTTTTATTTTCAAAAAAAAATTAATTCAATTCTTCTACTTTTGCAAAATGCTTTTATATTGATTTTTACACGTTAATACTTTTTTTATGATTAAACTTTTTGATTTTTAATGGTTAATAAAAATTTTATCTACAGGGAAAAATTAATTCAAAATTAATAAAAATAATAATGAAATCATTTGCAAATATTTTGATTATGTTATCGTTACTAATTTGTTTAATCATGGTTAGGTTTGGTTAGGCTAGATATGGCTGAGCTGCTGGTGCACAGCCCAAACACTTAGGCCAAAAGAATAGGCCCATTGTGATGCCATAATGATCCCACTTTAAACCCGATGTTAAAGCGTCGTTTCTTCGCTAAACCACTTCGAGGACGTAATGAATCTTCTTAGTTGCGGGACCTCAAACATCGCGATCTTCGTAAGCATTCTTAGGAAGGGTTCACCAAAAGTGGTAAGTCTCCTTCTGCTTAGGACTGGGCAGTGATAGAGAAGGTGTTTTGCACTTTCCTCCTCGTCTAGATTCTTGCAGCTTCTGCAGAGATCGTAGGTTTCGAAACCTAAGCGGACCGCATGCGTTCCTATCAGAGAGTGTCCGGTCAACACTCCCACAGTAACTGAGAGGTCTCGTTTACCGAGCCTCAGCAGTGAGGTGGTCCGCCTGAGATCGTAGGATGGCCAAGCCATTTTGAACCAGGTGCATTTGTTAGGATTTCTCCAATGCTTCTCTGCTAGTTCCATTGTGTGGGGGTTGCATCAGAATTTAATGGTGGCCCAAGGCATACCAACCCTTTCCTTTCCAGGAAGGAGAGTGGCGGTCGTGCCTCTCCCAGCGAGTTCATCAGCTTTACAGTTTCCCTTTATATTTTGGTGACCAGGCACCCATATGAGGAGGGTCCTAAACTGCTGAGCCATTTCGTTAAAGGGTTCTGCGGCATTCAGAAATAGTTCTGGAGTCAATAGTGCAAGAGCGCCTGACTATCTGAGAAGATGTAGATAGTTAAGTTCCTGTCGCCTTGCTGGTTGATTTGCCAGGCTGAAACCTCCGATTGGTGCAGTGTATACCGTGATCGGGTAGTCGGAATGAGACTTGGATCTCAAGTCCTGGCAAGAAGAGTTCTCCTCTCACTCGACCCTCGAGTTTAGAGCCATCAGTGAGGAAGTTGATGTTATCCTGAATACTATGTAGTCTATTACTCCATTCACCACGTAAAGAGATGTGGACCTCGTAGTTCTTCATAAAGGTGACCTCGAATGTGCCAAAATCGGTTTCTGTGGGAATGTTGACAGAGTCTGGCGCCTATTTTTTCTGGGTTAACGCTGAGTCCGCGGGTGACAGCCCAGTTTGAAAGAGTTAGTAACGCCGCCTCCATGAGATCACAGAGGACTTGGGGAAATTTTTCTTTATGGCAATGTTATCCGCGTACACCAGTACGTGGTGTCTCACTGCCTCCATGCATCGCTGCTGCTGGTTCACAGTCGCGACTCATAGAAGTGGAGAAATGACTCCTCCTTGCGGGGTACCTCTATTGCCGAGCACTCACCAAGGCTTGAGCTTGATTAATAAGAGCCATCAGCGACGCCTCGATCCTCAGCTTTGCCAACCAAGCCAACCTAGAAACCAATGAGTGAAGGGCAGTATCCGTTGATCTGCCCTTTGTATAGGCGTGCTGCGCGCCTGAGAGTTCCAAGGTTGGTATGGTCTGCCTCAGATATATTTCAATTAGCCTTTCTAGAGTCTTCAATGAAAAGGGAATATAGGTTGGTTGGCCTGAAGTCTTTGGGTGTTGTATGGCAGGCTTTTATTGCCTTGGGTATAAAGACCACTTTTACCTCTTTCCAGCTAGAGGGAATACAGTTGATTTGAAGGCATCCGGAAAACAAGACCTGCACCCACGGCATGATATGACTAAGCGTGCGTTGCAGTTATGCCGTCAGGGCCTGGTGGTTTATAGGGCTAGGAAATGCTTACAGCCCATTCAATTCTCGCTCTGTTTATGATGGATTTGACCAGCTGTGGTGATGCAGGAGGGTTTAAAGCGATGGTTGTCTCAGTCGTGGTACTACTCGGGAAGTGAGTGTCCATGAGTAGTGTCAGAGATCCTCTGCTTGAGTTTGTCCAATTGCCGTTTTCTTTGCGTAAGTAACTAAGCATTATTGGCGCTTTAGTTAGTATTTTACGTAGCATTGAGGCTTTCGATGTGGACTCTATATTGCTGCAAAAGGTAGCCCAGGAGGAACGTTTGGCCTTCCTTATTGCCATTTTGTATCTATTCAGCTTCGACTTATAGCAGCCCCAGGAGGTTCCGCTGTTGCTGCGTCTAGATGAATTGAATTCCTTTCTACACTCTTTGTGGAGTGTTTCAAGTTCTCCTCTTCCTCTTTTTGCGGTCTGTTCGGACAAGCTTTATTTATGGCATAGGAGCATGTTCTGTGAAGTTGTCCACAATGCTGTCGAGCTGATCCCGATGTTTCGGAATACAGGGTGGCTTAGGGCAAGGTTCTTTGCGTTCCCTAGTATAGTAACCCCAATTTGTCTTTTTGAGGTATGGACGGGGTGGCTAGAGTGTTGAAGTTGAATGAAACTCTATAAACCTGTGCTCTGAGAAAGAGTGTTCCTACAAGATCTTCCAAGCCAATATTTGGACGGAGTGACAATCCGAGGCAAGGGGGATGTGTCAGCACCTCCTCTCTGTTTTTGGTAACAAAGGTGAAGTAATTTCTCTTGTTACAGATTTCAAGCCTGGTGCCTAATAGGTAGTTTAAAATAACTTCGGTAATTGGTGTCCGGGCTGCCCCATCGTGTGTGGTGTGCATTTGCATCGCCTCCCATAACCAGGACTGTGGTAGCATCGCTATAGCTTACTAGGTCCTGGAAGGTCATCGGAACTAAAGGGCCCCCATATTTGGGGGCTAGCTAAAAAGAGGCCAACCTGAGTATTTTCTGTTTTAATTCTAGGTCGATTACGAAAAGTCTCCGTAACTAAATTGATAGAGAAGAAAGGTGTTAATATCGTTTTTAACCAGAATATACATGTTCTAGGCTTTCCCTTACCTTGGTATAAAAGAGATAAAATTTGGGCGTCCTTAAGCCACATATCCTGACATCAGCGATTCATAGCTCTTGGACTAGATCGAGTTCGCCTGATGCCAGACAAAGCAATAGAGCGGCAGACGCCGCTTTACAATGATGACGGTTTATTTGTATCACCTTCATCCTTTTATTGGTTTTGACCTCGACGATGGTCACCTCCGCTTCTTCGTCGCTGGAGATGTCCTCGTCGATGTCCCAGCTAAGGAGTGGGTGCATTTTAGTCATGGCTCTGCCCAGCTCGGAGTCTGCCATCGGCCTTCTCGGATTTGTTTTATAGACCTTCAGCTCTATCTTCTCGAAGCCATAGTTAACGGTGTGTTTGTCTTTTGCTAGTTGTTCCAGGCACTCTGCATAGGAGTGGAGTGGAGTTAGGAGTTAGGAGCGGAATAACCTGCATAGTGGCCCTGTTTGTCTGCTCCGTTAACCCCCGTTGCTCCTGCTAACTTTCCAGTTATCAGTATTAAGCTGGGGGTTGAAGGTTTTTAGCATCGATAGGATTTCCTCTGGCTTCGATGGAACCACTGGGAACCATGCTCTGGCCCTCGGACGTGACGGAATGTCACAAGCTTCTACTGCTTTAAGTCGGGCACCGGGGTAAACCTCTTCGACTCTAGCTATAGCCTTGGTGTCATTGCAGGCTGTCAGCTTAATACTGCCTTGATATTACCCGGCATCAAGACACGAAGGGGGAAGTCCTGGGTTATATCTCAAGTCCCCCACGGCAACTTTAGCGAGGGCGACTTACACCCACTGCCATTGATGCTTAGGGATCTTCCCATTCTCAGCATTCTAGTCTATTACTTTGCGATCTTTTGCAACTTCTGCGAAGAATATCCCTTTAGTTCCGTGTGTCTTCGACTTTTTTGGAACTGGACTGTGGGTGCTGCTGGATCGCTGTCATTTAGAGACTTGTTTACTTCTGGACAGCTCTAGAGTGAAGTTTGGTTTGACCTGCTTAGCCCAAGCAATGTCATCTTGGATTTTGGTGAAATCCTCCTTCGACACTTGGTCCTCTCTGATCGGGTTAGTAGCCAAACGGCGAAGGATTCGACTAGCCAGGCGGCGTTCTTGGTGACGTAACTTTGCCGGGTCTGGTCTTGTTAGATCTTTGGCCCTTCTGCAGACCATTTGCTCTCCTGATCCCCTGCAGCAACCGTGCCCGCAGATGTACGCTGCGCAGCGAAAAAAAAAAACAAATTTCAATTCTTCAACTTTTACACGCTAACATTTTTTTTATGATTAACTATTTCGATTTTTATTAGTTAATAAAATTTTTATCTACAGCCAAAAATTAATTCAAAATTAATAAAAATAATAATGAAGTAATTTGCAAATATTTTAATTATATTATCATTCATTTAATCAAACAAATTTTGATTAATTAAAATAAATTAAATCTTTTCCACAAAATTTTTCATATTTTATATATGTATGTTCACGCTTATATTGAATAAAATTATGATAGAATTTGATTAGTGCTGCAACTTGTCGTGTTTTTTGCTGCCATTTCGAATTTTATGCAAATCCAATGCTGACCTGAAAATTTGTTCAAGGTTTTGCAGAAACAAGCAGTATAAGAAATTATTCCTACGAAAGGGTCGATTACTTCATTTTTTTTCGGTTCGGATGTATCTAAATATATATTTTTTTTATCTTATGCATTTATCTTTTAAAACTTTTTGAGTGATACTAAATCTCTACGGTTTTATGCGATATATTAAACTATTCAAACAAAATTTTTTATTGCCTCCTTTCCGTAGTAAATGATCATCGTAAAAACTATTCAAAATCCCATAAGTCTCTATCAATTGTGAATTAAAAAAAAATTTATGAGTATCGTTTGCGCAGTCTCCTTGAAAAACTAAGAAATTTTTGAAGACATTCAAATTTATTTATGAGTTCAAAATTGGACATACTGACTACCCAATATGAAAATGTTGATCTTTGGTTGGGTGATTTCGAGCTTCAAACGGTCGACCAACATTAATATTATTTTTCCACCCAAATGTAGGTTAAGTTGACACCCGATTTGAAACCATATCAAGATTTAAAAAATTTTGTGTTGATTATGCTGTTCAAAAATCACAACCATAGCAAATAGTGTAATTTTTTTGTTTTTGATTAAAATTAATTCCTTGCTCAATACACTTTCAAGTCTTACACCCCATGCAGCTTTCACTAGCAATAAATTATAGTATATTTTTTCTTCAACATAGGTGTCATAAATCAATCAATCTCTTGAGCGATAATTTTTTAGTCAGTTGGAAAGAAATGTGAATTATTTATTAGGGATTATCGATGAATTTTTTTTTTTGAAATTCTAATTAACTGATTTATAGTTATATAATAATCAATTCCTGTGCATCGAACTCTTTTTTGTTTTAATTAAATTAATCTAAAAAAATCATCACCCAAAAATCGAAAAAACCAAACAAACCAAGAAATTTATAAAAATCAACAAACAGAAAGTGACTGAAAGATAATATCGGAATTTTAACACGTTAATTAGCAATTTTTATTATAATTATCAGATTTAACTTTTCCCTAAAACATAATCGATTTTTATTACAATTAAAATTTTTATGATTCTGCATAAATCAGCGGCGCGAATTACGTTAACCGCCCGTCTTATGACCAAAAAAATAATAATATTTAAAAGTCCGAACAATAATTATTTATTTAAGAAATAACAAAATCTATTATCAAACAATTTAAGAATCAAAATTAGAATTTAAAAAAAATCAAACAACAAGATAGCAACGAATATCGATCTTAACAGTACAGAACCAAAACTAAGAGTGATCGATATTCATGATTTAAAATATTATAAAGGTTAAAATGAACTCTACTTAACCTGATACAAAAATGTGCAATCTAAAACCTAAATGAGTGCATGTTAACATTATTCCAAGAATTTATTAAGAAATTAATAAAAATGATTATCTAGCGTCTGGTTATTGATTTAAATTCTTACAACTAAATTGCTGAATCGCGGCATGTGCCGGAAGGTGGATTTATGGTTTACAGGTAATAATGGAATTCTATACGGGGCATGTAACTCCTCCCTCCTTACTGTTGAGTATCGGCCATATGAACCTTGGTTCGTTGGACGATACGAAACCATGCGTGGTTGGTGACTGACTGGGTTGAAAGAATCCTCGATGTCCTTTGTACAATATGACTATTATGATTATAATTAGCAATAGTGTAAATCCTGTGGTTGCAGAGTAGAAACTAATGGAGTCGACGTAAGATGGTAGAAAGTCCAAAGGGTTGCTTTCTGCGAACTGGTAGGTATCAAGTCTTCTCAGGGTTGCGATGCTGGAATCTGTGGCGTTGATCTCCTTGAAGATGGTTGGATGTATGGTTATTTCATCCCAATGTCTCCTGGCAGTTGAGCTGTATATGATGCCGTTGATGTTAATCTCACAGTTGATGAAGTGGATAAGCATGGAGCCCTGCACGTTCTGTTGTTCGGTGCCACATGTTGTGTAAATGATCGTCTTCGGGATGTTAATTAGTATGACGTAGTTTGGTTCTGGCTGAAAGATCTCTATAGTTTTTTCTCGGTTCTGTAATATACAACTTGCTGCCTGATTATTTATTAAATTAGCAATGCAAGAGTTTATTGGTGACTCTTGGTATTCGGTCCTTTTGCAAATATATATATCTTCAAATTTCGGACATTTCTGGTCAAAATTTTGAATACTGTTAGGACTGAGGATTAGGTATGGTTTGGAAGGTATGATTTTTGTTTGGTTAATAGGTAGGGAAATTATGTGAAAATATGAATATTCTTCCTCTGAGAATATCGGTATTTGTACGTTAAATATTAGATTAGTGTCATTGTAATAGGCTTGAAGCTCTAATAATTCGTAAATGTGTTCATTAGAAATTATAGTGAAATTTTGTTTGGTAAAAATTGTGTGTATTTCTGAGAGTTCTGTAGGGTTTAGTATTTGTTTTGAGATTATGTTTAATTTAGCTAGTATTATTGCTTCTGATAAGCTAGTTAAATGATTATTGAGTAACTCTAAATTGTAGTTGATATGATTCATGTATTGCAAATTTTGTAATTTAAAATTTTCCTTTTTTATTTTATTTTGAGTTTGCTTGAAATGATTTGTCATGATATCTTGTTGGAAATTTATGTGTTCAGTTATATTGTTAAAACGTTCGATCATTTTATTATTTATCAGGATTTGTCTATTTACTTCTTTTTGCGTAAATTCTTGATTTTTCATTAATTTTTCTATATCATTATTTAATTTGGTTGCATCGTCTGCATCCATATTTCCTGTAATAGTTTTTATTACTGTACCTAACCCGTTGATAAGACCCCTTCTAGTTCTTCTTGTCGGCATAAGGCTATAAAATTTATGTTTTAAATCTATCAATTTTAGTTTAGTTATATTTAGAGATCCTAGTAATTCGTCTGTCTCGTCTAATTTTCCTAATGTGTTCAGTGAATTGTCGATATTGTCAATTGTCTGTTCATACTGTTCAAGTCGGACTATGTGTAGTAGGTTGTTGTATCGATGTATCGTTCGAGCAGTGCCCAGTTTCATTGGAAGAATTCCCCTGCTGTTGGTTAAGTCCTGAATCTCCATTTTGTGGGCTTGCATTAGATGGATTATCCTGCAATTTACGTTTTCTTTTTATTTTAGATTTGTGAAATTTCTTATTTTTGCTAGTTGTCAAAGTTACATCCCTATCTTCCTTTACTCTATATTTGGTAAACCTAGGCGTCAACTTGTTCCTTCTATTTTCCTTTTTGAATATTCTAGTCCCTATTGCGTACTTTTCGGGTTCTACTCTATTTTTATTAATCTTATCAATATTATGCTTGGTTTTTTCTTCTAATTTTTGCTTTACTATGGGGTATAATTGAGATTGAAATTCATTTAATTTTTCTAGATATTCATGGGTTGTTTTATGTTGTGTTTCATTATTAAATCTATAAGTCCTACCGTAGAATACTTCGTAGGGTGTTAGCTGTGTTGCTGAATGAACAGCATTGTTATAAGTTATTAGGGTTTCATTCAGAATGTCCTCGTGATCTTTTTCTTTATGGAGGTTGTAGATAATTCTGTAAATTTCTGTTAAACTTGAATGTAATCTTTCCACTGGGGAATTACTACTACTTTGTTGAAAGGATGTGACATGGTGATTAATTTCGTATTGTTTACAAAAGTCTTCGAATATTAAGGAAGTGAACTCTGAACCGGGATCTGAGATTAACTTCTTGGGTATCCCGTGTGTGCTCATAAAAGATTTCAGGGATTTGATTATATTCAGACTATTCCTAGCGGTCAGTGTGAAAGCTGCTGCAAATTTCGAGAATTTATCTATAACTGTTAGTATCTGTTTATTATTTATTGTGTATATGTCGGTATGAAGAATGTCTAATGGTTTCTCTGGGGTTTCAGGGATGGTATGTCTAATTTTAAGTGGAGACCTGTCATATTTTAGTGTTTGGCACACGTCGCAGTTGTTAATAATTTTAATTATTTTATTTTTCATAAATGGAAAGTAAAATGATCTTTTTAGATGCGAAAGGGTCTCATTTATTCCGCGGTGGTTATTATTTCGATGGTAGTCGCGGATGGTTCGGTCTTGTTGGTCACCGTCGGTTATATCCTTTAGTACGTCCATGCAACGAATTATTCTAAAGGTCCTTGAGTGAGAGAAATATTTAGAATACACAGTTTGGATTATTCGAAAAGTATTATCATCAGTATGAATGGCGTTAAGTTTATTAGGTGTTAGAAATCTTTTACATATTCCTACCAGGGTTTCTTCTGAATTATTTGGTATCCTAACTATCCTTCTCTGTTTATTTTTGAAGGGTACTTCGAGTGTAAACTCTGGTTTCCTATCAGACATTTCGATAATTAATTGGAGAGAAAATTCGTTCAATGGTCTTTCAGATATATAAATTCCATCGTTTACATTCTCTACTGCTGAATGTATGGTAGCTCCCGTTGTGCTGGCTGCACTTGCCTGTTCTCCTACATTAGCTTCTACAATCTGTGGTTGTTCATCTTGGGTCTTGATTCTGCTTAAGGCGTCGGCGTTGCTATTTTGTGTACCTTTTTTGTAAACTATTTCATACTCGTACTCTTCGAGCTTCAACCTCCAGCGGACAAGTCTAGAGTTAGGATCCTTGAGGTTCATGATCCAAACCAAAGGTCGATGGTCCGTGACAATCTTAAACTTTCGACCAAACAGGTAAGGCCTGAAGTATTTTGTTGCCCATACGATGGCCAACAATTCCTTCTCGATTGTCGAATAATTAGTCTCGGATTCTGTCAGAGTCCTACTTGCGTAACATATTGGCTTGTCACTGCCAACTGGTCCTTGTGACAATATAGCGCCAATTGCGTAGTTGCTCGCGTCTGTAGTGAGTATAAAAGGCTTAGAGAAATCGGGGTATTGCAGTATAGGGTCGTTAATCAGAAGGTCTTTACAGGCTTCGAAGGTTTTCACATAACGTTCATCCAGTGTAATTTTCCTTCCTTTCTTTAAGCATTCAGTTAAGGGCTTTGTGAGTTTAGCAAAATCCTTAATGAATTTCCTGTAATAGCCTAATAATCCAAGGAATGATTTTATCTCTTTGCTAGTTTTTGGCAATGGAAAATTCTGAATGGCTTTAGTTTTGTTGGGGTTAGGCTTTATGCCGTCTGTGGTCACTACATGACCCAGGAATTCAATCTCTTTTCGCAAGAATTCGGATTTATCTAACTGTATCTTTAAATTAGCATCCTTGAGTCTTTGGAAAACTTTTCGCAGATTATCAACATGTTCCGAAAGAGAAGTTGAGTAGATTATAATGTCGTCGAGGTATACAAGACATATGGAACCTTGTAATTCTTTCAAGACATTATCCATTACCCTCTGAAAAGTAGTTGGGGCGTTTTTAAGGCCGAAGGGCATGCGAACGTATTCGTAGTGCCCTCCTTCCACTGTGAACGCTGTCTTTGGAATGTCGTTTGGGTCCATCTCTATTTGATGAAATCCACTCTTCAAATCCAACGTGGAAAAGTACATACACTTACCTAATTTATCTAAAATTTCTGTTATATTAGGCAAGGGATATCGATCGTTGATCGTTTTTTCATTTAGCTTACGGTAGTCTATGACTAACCGCCATTTCTGCTTCCCACTAGCGTCCAGTTTCTTAGGAACAATCCAAACTGGAGAGCTCCATGGTGAGTAACTAGGTCTTATGATATTCTGGTCCAGCATTTCAGTGATTTGCTTCCTCACTTCTTCTCTATGAATGTGTGGATAACGATAAGATTTAGTATATACAGGGATATCGTCCGTTGTGGTTATTTGGTGTTTTACTTGGTTCGTGAAACTCAGATCTTGCCCTTCCCTATGGAATATCTCTTCGTATTCTTTACATACCTTAACTAGAGCTTTAGTTTCCTCTTGGTTTAGGTGGTTAATTCTGAGTAAGTTTTTAATGTCTTCCTCATAACCATTATGTTCGTAGTTTACGTTGAAATTATTTACTTCCAGAATTCTTTCTGAGGAGAAAGATTCAACTTTGATTGGTTGTTCTAGAAATAACATTTCCTCGTGTTCAGACTGGTTTATCACTTCTACGAAGCTATGCCAATCTTTTGCATAATAAATACCTTCAGGGATGTATAGTGAAGGGTTTATTTCTGTGTGTCTAATATAAATATCACCCTCTTGTTTGTCTACAGGTATTTTAACTATATATTTCGAATTAGCAGGAATTAGAATTTTTTCTGACATGAAGTTGGGTTTAAATTCCAATGGAATTTTAATCATGTCATTGGTCAGAACATCATTAATTAAATCAACTTTCACGCCTAAGTTTTTTAAGAAATCTAATCCTAGAAGCCCATCAAAATAACCGTGGAAGCGAAAGACAAGGAATCTACTAGTTCCAGGTTGTTCAAACTCTATAAAATTATTCAAAAATATTTCTTTATTTATAGTATGGTTATTCAAGACTGTATTTATAATTACTGGTTTGATTAATCTCGTGTCTTCGGGGTGTACAAATTCCGGGTTTATAAAGGAAGCTGACGAACCTGTATCAACCAAGAATTTGAGGGGGCGTCCAAATGGTGAAGAAACATTAATATAAGGTAAAATTGATCCGTGAATGTTAATATCTATGTAGCCGATTGGTGGTTCGAGGCTCTGTTTGAAAAATCCTCATCCAACTCGACTACTTGAATGTTGCGTCTTTGATCACTTCTATCATAATAATATTCGTCTAAATTTGAGTGGTAGTCACCAGGGGCGTTTGACTCTTGAGAACCTTCAGTTATATGGAATAATTCTTTACTGGTAAAATTTGGTCTGTTATTAGAACGGAAGAAATTAGATTGTGGTTTTCTTTGCGACTGGTATGTATTAGATCTCATGTTGCCCGATGATGTGTCCATTGGTTCTGGTTTTAATTCTGGTTGTTTATACGGTTGATTTGTAATCTGTCGGAAAGAAGTTGAAGGCTGGGGTCCTAGTGAAGGTCTATTGAAGGTGGGTTGCTGGTTGTATGCCTGGCGAGGGAAATTATATGGAACAAAACGAGGTAAAGCGCCGCCTTGGTTGAATCTAAGATTTTGTGTAAAGTTCGTGTTCCAGGGTTTGTGGGGAAATCTTGGTTTAGTCTGTGTGTGTTGTATTTTACTTCCGGACGAATTGGAGCTTTCCGATTTACCATAGAATATGTTTTGTTCTTTAATGCAGTAAGCAAAAGCTTCTGCTAAGGTAAGAGGTTTCATGGCCCTAATGGTCGAACCTAATGGTTCTCTAAGTCCCGATAAGAATGAATTTAAACACATTTCTGTAAATAAGATTTTCTTTGAATTTATAACATTTGGGTCTTTTTCGTGGATGGACACGTGGTTTGTCATACTCGCGAGTAATTCGATTATTTCGCTATAAAATTTTTCTATCGTTTGGCTACCCTGTTTCGTTTTATGAAGGTCCCTAATCAACGACGTCTCGTTTCTTTTATCAGAGTAATGCAGGATTAGATTTTGTTTAATCTGATCCCATTCTAGAGGAGTCCCATACATATTGAGGACTTCATTAGCTGGCCCAACTATTTTGTTTCGAATTGCTCGTAATAATAATTGACCATAACCGGTGCCGCTAGTTACGGCGATCAACTCAAGAATTTCTTCGACGTTACCTAAAAATTCGAAAAGTAAACGCGGATTTCCATCGTATTGCGGGAGATCTTTAATCGCGTCGGGTATTCTTAATGAATTGAATACGTCCATTGAAGTCATAGTCCTTGAGATAGGAGCCGTTGGTGGAATTACATTATTTATTGGGTTGTTATCAACCATGGTGTTTGAAGAATTATCTGAATACGAGAGGTCGAAACGAGAATTAGGTACGAAGTCAAAAGGGGTATTATCACTGGCACTAGGTACGTTTTCACAAATATGTTCTAATGATCGGTTTTCAAAATTACTTCGCAAAACTCTGTTATTAAAATTATCACTGTAACTTTCACTAATTTCTTCACTTATACTTTCGTTTATATTTTCTAATGATCTAAACAAGCCTAGTCTACTTCTTAATCTAGTAATAATAGGATATGGATTTGGGGAAAGATTTTTATTTTTCTTTGGGGGGATTGACATAGAAAAATTTTTTCTTGATTGTAAATAAGGAAGTATTCAAAATTCGACTTACTTGAAGATTATTATTATTAGCTGGTAGCGGGGGTAACTCATCCTTGATTGGCAATAAAGAGCTGGAGCTCAACGATCTCTGCACTGGTTCCTCCGGTAAGCCGCCGTTGACCAATATTGTGCTTCAGTCCTTGTTCTTTTTCGCTAGTGCGTCCAGGAAGTTGTAGAATGGATCTCCGATAAGCCGTCGGACTTGTACAATTTTCACTGTTGGCACTACACTACCGATAAACCGTCGGTATTAGAAAAACAAAACTCGATAAACCGTCGAGGTTGTATTCTTAATTTGCGAAAAGACGAGGACTGGACCGTTTGCCAATCCTACCGACTGCGCCAATTACGTTAACCGCCCGTCTTATGACCAAAAAAATAATAATATTTAAAAGTCCGAACAATAATTATTTATTTAAGAAATAACAAAATCTATTATCAAACAATTTAAGAATCAAAATTAGAATTTAAAAAAAATCAAACAACAAGATAGCAACGAATATCGATCTTAACAGTACAGAACCAAAACTAAGAGTGATCGATATTCATGATTTAAAATATTATAAAGGTTAAAATGAACTCTACTTAACCTGATACAAAAATGTGCAATCTAAAACCTAAATGAGTGCATGTTAACATTATTCCAAGAATTTATTAAGAAATTAATAAAAATGATTATCTAGCGTCTGGTTATTGATTTAAATTCTTACAACTAAATTGCTGAATCGCGGCATGTGCCGGAAGGTGGATTTATGGTTTACAGGTAATAATGGAATTCTATACGGGGCATGTAACTCGCGCGCATCTTTTTAGGTTCCTATCTATGGTGACGGTTTTCTTGTCTTCATATTTATTATCGATATTTTTTTTGTTGGAATGATCCAAAGTAGATGATAAGGAGTGAAAGAGAAAAGTAAGATAAGAAGACAAAATCCACAAAAAAAAACAAAAAAAAAACGATCCATATATTTGCTTAATCAATTTTTTTTGTATAATCCAGTGAAATTTTTTCTTTCATTGATTTTTGGTTAATTTTTGATAGTAGTAAATTAATAAGCTTTCAGCGAGTTAATAATTCTGTTCGATGCGGATTATTTATCTAAAATGACAAGATTGATGGAAAGAGGATATTGAAAACTAATTTGAAAATTTAATTTTTGGATAAAGCTTTTTTGTATAAATTTTTTGAATGAAATTGGATATGTTTATAGTATTTTGTTTTTTTCAGGTAGATTAAAGAACCACCAAATAAAAATAATAAGTTATAATATTCTATAAAATTTAATAACTTTACTGCATTATTATATTTTATATTATTTTTAAATTATGTTAAAAATAATAATTATATAATTTTTGATTTAAGTTTCAATTTTACAAAAAGCTTTCACCGAAGATTCATTTCAAAGATCGTTGAATTTTCAGCCTGTTGATCATGTAAATATTTTGAAGTTCCTGAACGTATGCAATTTTTTTTAATAAGTACAGTTGGAATGAAAACTTTTCATGTATTGTCTTCGTGACATTTTAACAATATTTCTCTCATGAAGTAACACATCATGGAGTTTTTTGATTTCAACCAAATATTAGGTCACAAGAAGCACGACTTTAGACATCTATTGATATCTTTTTGGTTTTTCTTACAAGGGACTTCAGTCAAAAATATACATCACTTTGCTGGTTAGTGTGATTTGGTTGCTCCATATAGATCTAAAGTTCAAGAGTTTTAAGATGTTTACGGGTACTGAGTTATATACCTATATAGCTAGATTAAGAGCCTGCAACACTCTTCAGTTCGTTTTCGATTATATAAGACAAGTTTGAACCAAATATGGATCCATGATCGGGAAGTCATGCCCAATTCTATCAATTGCCACAACCACTTCGAAATGAAGTATTATCTCTTCTCTAATGAAATATTCACCGACTTCCATTTTATCTCAATCGATAGCGTCGAACTAACTTCTGATTAATTTTTTTACATTCTAGATACTTTAACGCAAGTTTTACAATGGAATAATTACATATTCATCGTGCCTAACGTTCCAAATCGCCAAACAAGCATTTAAAGGCTTGCAAATTCTAAGGATATACTTTAGCAGGGGTACAGTCTACAACAAAAACATTAGACCTTCTCATAAAAACAAATCGTTAATATTGGCTGGCGCCTCGAACAGCAAAAACTTAGCATGGCTACTCATGATGAGAGACTATTCCACCAGTTTTTTCTCACAATAAAAGATAAGCCCAGCTCTGCCCACTTCAATACCTTACACACATCCTCTTAGCGTACACTAGGCATCACGACCCGAATCTAATGGCTATGATTCCTCACCTTAGTTTTTTTTAAATTATATTGGCCACGTATAACTTCTTTTTCTTTGATCCCTTAGCTGGCGGTCAGAGCGGGACGTTCCGATCGGGTCTCAAACTCCATTCATGATTCGGTTCCATTCTTGACGATTTTTGTCGACGTCGCCCTCTCTATTTTTGCATTTCTTTTTCGATCAGTGTCTGGTGATCGCATCTTTGTCTGTCTCGTTACGAAGGCGATCGCGGAGTGAGATACCTCAAGCATCACATTTGGAAGATCTCGAGCTTCTTAACGTCCGGTTTGAGCAGTGCCTACGTTTCAGATCCGAAGGCAGGATCAACGTTCAGTAGAGGTGTACCTTGGTTTTGACGGCATGGATTTGTTCGTTTCCACTTGACGGAGGCGAATGTTGCTGTTGCCTGGCCGATGCGGCTGTGAACGTCGGCCGTCGATGCTACTTTCGTTTCCTCAACCAATGACCCCAAATATTTGAACATCGGATCTTGTTCGATTTGGTTTCCATCGAGGTGAACACAGGCGCTCGATCCGTCCATTGAGCACTTTGATCTTTTTTGCTTTGATTTTTAGCCGGTATGATTGGGCGAATGCGGGAAATGTCGTATAAGATGTCCGTTACTTCGGAATCCGTGTTGGCGAAGACGGCGGTATCGTCGGCGAACATTAAGTCGGTTACGCAGTTGTTGTCGTCGTATCGAACTCCGAGTCGTCCATCGAATGCTTCCCACATAATCGCCTCGATCACAACGTTGAAGAGAAGTGGCCAAGTGACGTCTTCCTGTCGGACACCCGTTTGAATCGAGAACTCTTCGGATAAGTCGCCTCGAATACGTACTCGCTGGTTGAGCCATCGTAATATGCTGGAAGAAGTTGAATGATTTTCAATGGCACGTGTTCGGTTTCCCAGGCTGTCCACAAGCTACTCCAATCGATGCAAAACGGATTTGAAATTGATGAAAACGACGACAGTTCGTTTGCCGCAACGTTCGTTTGACCATGCTAAAGACTATAATCCCAGAGAGTAATAATAGTAACTCCATTTTTGCTTCCGGAGATACAGACTAAAGTTAAAAAGCTGTTACATTCTTCTAGCTTTCATAACAAGTTTGGAGCCCTCTGTGTATACCAGTCTATTGTCTAAATATGCAGGCGGTGTACAGATTCGTTTATTTTTAAGTTCAAGTCGATTTTGTTTGGTCGCCTTTTTGGTTTGGCTTTAATTTGTCAGTTTTTATTTGACAGTTTTGGATTGTAGTCGATAACAATATATTATGGAGCTTCTAATGGTATAGGCGATCAACAAATTTAAAAAATGATCATGAACCCAAAGGCACATTTGACTTGGCTGACCTTGACAGAATAGCCGTTGTTGCGGCATTGAAAATAATAATAATAGAGTTACCCTTCTAGCTCAGAAGGTGCACTTCTCAGCAGGGCTAAGAAACATTTACCACTGCAGTCGTGGCTCAGCTCAGACATGCAAACATAAAATATTAGATAACATATAAGATCTCATCCTTAATTGATACACAAATATCCGTTACATCTTCATAAAGTGACTATGGGGTGCGCGATTTTCGTCGGTGGCATCATAGGACCGTTCTTCGAGGATGCTAGACAGTGACAGTTATTGTTGATTACTATCTAAACATGTTGAAAAACGTTCTCATACTCAAGTTAAATTATTTGGGCCAACAGCACATAGTGTTTTCAGCAGTACCGTGCAATAGCACATGATGAAACTGGTATGTTTCCCGAAGCATAAATCGCACCCTGTATAAGATATCTTTTCTTCGCGGGTAACAGTGGATATTGGTTTTATTGGTCACCCAGTGACCACTTGAAGTTATTTCCAATTCCTTATAGTATGGTTTCGTATATCTTCCAGCATGTCATCCATTTACCTATTGTTTGGTCATTGTACGCTTCTTTTTCCCGTTTGTCAAGAATTCAAAATCCTGGCTAGCGTTCTTCAGAGATACGTTCAACATGTCCAACGTAGTATGCCTAGTCGTTTGTCTGCAACTATGTTAATTACATTCACCCAAGTTAATCGTACACATAGATATACAGAAGATTATAATTCGATACCTAAAAAGCACAATAGAAGGTTTTTCAGATGCCGCAAGAATGAGAAAAGTTCTCTCGAAAAGCCCAATGTGCCAAGAAATGCTGCAACAAGCAGACGGTACATGGACCACAAGCAGTCAGGAGTCATTGAAACTCCTACTCGATACTCACTTTCCTGGCTCAACATCTCTTGCTGCATCTGCAGAAATAGGTTTTGAGGGCCCAGCTAGTACACATAATTTAGGCACCATTGACAGATTGATAAACAGGGATTTACTCCTGTGGTCCATAGAAGGTTTCATGCCTTATAAAACACCGGGACCAGACGGAATTTATCCCATTGAAATTCAGAAAGTCAGTGACCTAATTCTGAATTGGCTCGCAGCCATCTATAGGAGCTCCCTTAGCCTAAGCTACATTCCAACATCCTGGAGAGTAGCGAAGGTGGCTTTCATTCCGAAAGCGGGTAAAATCTCCTACCACAATCCAAAAGACTTGAGACCTATATGTCTCACATCCTTTCTCCTCAAGATACTAGAAAGACTTGTGGAGATCCATGTTAAGCAAAGCATTGATAAAAAACTGCTTTCTCCCTCGCAGCATGCCTACACGAAAGGTAAATCAGTAGACACTGCTCTCCACTCTTTGGTAGCGGTCATCGAAAGATCCCTTGAATTCAAGGAATTCACGTTGGCTGCTTTCTTAGATATTGAAGGTGCGTTCAACAATGTTGAACCTTCTGCGGTCACGAGGGCACTCCAGCGTCTGAATGTTGATGGGTGCTCCAGGTCCTTTATTGATCAGCACACCATAAGGTGGGGTCTTATCGCCGCTCCTTTGGAATATGACAGTCAATGAAGGTGCACCACGGTGGCATATGCTGATGATATTGTGCTGGTGGTGACCGGCAAGTACATCTCAACAATAAGAGATATAATGCAACAAGCATTGAATACTCTTTCTCACTGGGCCACTACAAAGGGTCTAGGCGTCAACCCAGCCAAGACTGAAGTAGTGCTCTTTACAAAGAAGCATAGACTTCCCAATTTTCCTTCTTTAAGACTTTGTAATGAAACACTGCATTTAAAGGAGGATTCGAAATTTCTAGGTCTCATACTCGATAGGAAACTAACGTGGAGGCCGAATCTTTTAGAAAGAGCAAATAAGGCCAAAACAGCTCTCTTCCTATGCCAGAAAACGATCGGAGTCAACTGGGGCCTTAAACCCCGCATCGTCCACTGGCTCTATACAGCCGTAATCAGACCTATACTTATGCATGGCATATCGGTATGGTGGACTGCATTACAGAAGATTACGTATCGTAAGATACTGGAAAGGGTCCAAAGAACAGCTGAGCTGTGTATCAGTGGTGCAATGAGAAGCACCCCTACAGCTGCGCTGGATGTCTTATTGCATCTTACCCTTTTGGATATACACGCCGAGCAAATGGCAGCCTGGACGGCTGCCAGGACAAAGGCTTCTCTTGGATGGACTCCATACTCATATGGCCATTCATCCATCCTTAGGAAATTCGCCACCACTGCGAACAACCTAGATTATACTACACCTACGTGGACCTTGGAGAAAGGTTTCAATACCATCATTCCGGCCAGAGATGACTGGACAGATGGTGTTATCCCAACTGGGTCATTATGTATCTTCACAGATGGCTCAAAAATTGGGAATAATGTAGGCTCTGGTATTTTTTCCGAGGCATTAAATATACAGTGAGTCACAAAAGTAAGTATACACATCATGATAAATGATCTTCGTTGATAATAAATGACCGATTGAACCCAGACGCCACATTAAACGGTAATTTTTTGTGTCGACTAGTCGCGCATACATACAAATAGTTGAAGAGCGATATTCCAAAACGTGCTAAGTTCTTATGAAGTAATTAGTGGGAAATAAAAAAAAACTGAATATCACTTTCACTCTCGCCTAAAGGGCTGTAATATTATTTCCTTTCTCAAAAAACCGATAAAAGAAGCTATTATTTATAAAAATATAAATAAATTTGCTACATTTTATATGAAAAAAATGGTTTTATTTATGGTGGTACATTTTCATAATGTACTAAGTCAATTACTTAGTACATTTTGAAATAAAATTTCATAGTAAAATTATGATACTATGGTAAATGTTTTCAGTCCTCAGAAAGTTCAGCCCAACAAAAGAAAGAATAGTATTTTTCAAATCTTTATTTTTAATATAAAAAAAACATTAAAAAATTCAATATGAATACTAGCTATTGAAATTGATGGAAAATTCATTTTTATGACCCATTATACATCGGAATGAGTATTATTTGTGATAAATGTTTATGTGAATGCATAACTACTACGTCATAGATTGGAAAGCAATACAATATTAAAATTAAACAAAAATTGACTTAGTACGTTTTGGAATATCGCTCTTCAGTTGTTTAGATACACAGTGGTGGCAATTTTTCCATAAACATTAGTTCTTTTTTTAAGTACTATACTAAAAGAAAGGGTGTATACTTACTTTTGTGACTCACTGTAAATACCTCTATTCGTCTACCCGACCACTGCAGCGTCTTCCAAGTGGAAATCACTGCGATCTGGGAGGCTCTCGAATGGTTGAAGATAAATAATATATCTCATAAGAATATATGTATTCTATCGGATAGCCAGGCGGCCCTCAAGGCTCTTAATTCTCTCGTCACAACATCCACGACTCTTCTGAACTGCCGCAAGTCTCTGTGTGAGACTGCCACTCAGTTTGATATAACACTGGGTTGGGTTCCTGGACACAGTGGGATTAGGGGAAACTGTAGGGCAGATGAGCTTGCTAGACAGGGAACCGAAGTGGAAAGGACACCCCACTTAACCCGAATGGGAATGCCCTTAGCCACCTATAAACTAGCTGTGAGAAAAATCAGCTTAGCTCGAGCTGTGCTGAGATGGACCACAGCAACGGTTTGTCGCACTCTTCATGCAATGTGGCCAACTTTGGACGCAAAGCGTTCAAAATCTCTGGTTCAGTTGAACAAAAAGGAGATAAGCCACGTGGTAAAGGTGCTGACTGGTCACTGTCCCTTTGGCCCACACGCCGAAAGATTAGGACTCCCCCACAACGACTTATGCAGAAGTTGTGGTAATGAAGAAGAGGAAGAAACTGTCTCCCATCTTCTCTGTACATGTCCCGCCCTAGCAAGGAAAAGAGGGACCTTCCTGGGCTCACCTTTCCTTGATGGATTGAGCGAGCTGCAAAATATTGGTGTCTCTAGACTCTGTCGCTTTATCAAAAGCTCAAAATGAACACTAGAATGGCAACACAATGGGCCCAATGGCGTGCCTAAGTGGGCTCCCTGGTGGGGGCAGCCATTTCAACCTAACCTAAGCACGGGGTCGCTACAACCAATGCACTACCTAAACGTTTATCCCGAGGGCGATTACGAAAAGTTGGACCAGACGGGTATTTATACTTATATACCAGTTGCTTCGATTTTTTCTGAACACTTTTAATAGTAGTATCAAGCCAGCTCTACCATACAAAATCACTCAGGCTCAAAACTTATAACGCAGTTTTTCAGATCATTTGGATCTCTGTATTCATGATAAGATCTTAACTCTATTTCAACTTTACATTATCGGTTAACATTTTCATTACGCATCAGGGATTTTAATAATTCGTCAAACAGGGTTTGGGAAATTCTCAATTATAAACGAAAACCCCATCTACGTAATTAGTTTTTTCCTCCATCTTCGTCAAAACTATTTTAAACGCAATTTTTTCTCCTTGCATCATTAATATTTAACTTTTGATTACAATAATTATATGCAATTTCTAAAATACAAAAAAATAGTTTATAATTCGTCATTAGCTAGTCGCTATGTTTTAGAGCCCGATTCCCAGAAATAAATCTCCTCGTGGGTGCTCCGATGACCCATCAATGCTAATTCCAAGTCTAGTGAACATAAATTATCAATGAAGCATTAAATGTAGTACACCCAATTACATCAATTGCGCTGTCATTAAGAGGCGTGAGTACTTGGCATTGAATTACTGCAGCATGTCGCGATTTTGTGGGAGTTCCTGAAACTGACACCGACTATCGATAATGATGAAACATAGACTACTTTGCTGGGGAAGACACCGATTGGGAGTCATGTGAAGTATGCGGATTTGGCAATTGGCAGTAATGCTGGAAAAAATTGAACATGGTTACCGCTTCCGTGTTCTTTGCCGCCTCTTTGAAATATGTAGGAGAGATTTGTTGGGAAAAAGCATGGAGCAAGGAATGTCGAAAATTGGAAGCACCGGGTTATTTTGTTTAATTTTATTAAAACCCTTTCATTTTTAAAATAATGCTTGTTAATGTAATGCTATGAAATACTGTATGCAAGCAATATACTTTCCTAGTTACTACCATAAAGAGGCGCTTTCGTTTTACTGTAAAAGCAGTTAGATACCTTTGTAGCACCTTTGAGGGATTCTTTTAAGGATCACGTTATGCAAAAGAGTCCGTGAATTTAGTCAGTAAAAATCGGACTCTACCGTCTTAGGCATAGGCGGTCATTCCGTGCTACTAAACCGACTCCTACCTCTTTGCCAAGCGGAGGAACCCCTTTTGGAAATATTCGGTGAACTGTAATACACTTATTTTGAATTTGAGTGGGCAGTATAGTGCAGATACTATGAACGGTTTATATGTGTCATCGATTTGGACTGTAGTACCTTGGCAATAGTCCTTCGTATATTTCTTAGTACCTTGCAGATGATATCTTGTCGAATTACGGCATGCACGCTTGGCATGCACCTTTTTTAGACTAAAGGGTGTACAATTGGGGCTTTCGAAAATTGCATAGGACAAAGAAAACGGGCAATTATCTTGGTGACCATTAAGGATGTTAATACCATACTCAATAAAACGTTTTCGTTCGATTGCATAAGTCAAGCAGCATTGGACTTGGTAAGTAGTTTGTTGGAGGACTGCTTGGTAAAACAAAACATTAGCTTTTGGAATGGTCTATGTGGATGTTGATTTTTGTGCCTGTGGTGGGAGAGTGCATACTTTTGTGGCATGCCAATTTGTTCGATGTGTGTGCTAACTGCGAGCGCTTGCGGGCTTGTAAGAAAATTAACCAATCTTACTATTTTTAATCGGGAGGGCGTGGACTCCAAGATCGTCCACGGCTATAATAGCACAATCTTGGATTTGTAACACAAGGGTGTGTTTGCCACACCAACAAACTACCGCGCGATTTAACTTCAGGAAAAGCCTCGCCGTCGACATTACATCAATGATACGTTCCAAGCTGAGTTTTTGTTTATCTGATTTTAGCTAGTTAAAGTAAGAAATATGCAATTTACGCAGTCATCACGTCCATATGGGACTACTCTTCCAAGCTCGGTATCCCATAGAAATTTTGTTACAGTAGCTGTAGGTAGTTAAGCTCGAGAGAGACCCTCGTTTACTTTCTGCTGAAACCAGTTAGTACACCCTAGACAGCTTAGTTTTGGAGGACTTTAAAAAGGAATTCAGGCTGAGAATCAGGGCACTGCTAAGCTTCGTTAGCTTGACAGGATAGCTTTAAATATTAGTTATTGTCAACAACACCTTAATCTTAGAAAACTTAACGACTAATGTGTTTATGTTCGTATGTTCCCAAAAGGCTACTACACCGTAGAATCCATCTTAATGAAATTTTACCCATGTGCTATTTACATTAACAGAAAGAACACAGCCTATTCTATTACTCTATAAAGCCACTCCTAGATTGCGCTGTCATGGAGAGCTTCGTTGAAAATCATCGCTTTGAAATTTTGCATGAAGGTCCGTGGAGTCTCTCATGATGCACCTGGAAGCCTGGTTTTCAAAAATTCAAAATGGCCGCCAAAATATGACCAAAATTCAAAATGGCTGCGGAAATATGGTTGAATTTGCCAATGTTGTTCCGATTCCAATGAAAATGGGTATCTAGGGTTTAAGGTAGCAAGTAACGAATTTGTGGTAAACTTACTAATATGGCGGACGAATTTTGCTAATTTTGTTCCGATTCTAATGAAAGTGGGTATTTAGGGTTTTCTAAGGTAGCAAATAATGAATTTATGATCAAAACTTAAATTCAAAATGGCCACACCAATCGAACCCCATGTTTTAAGAATTATTGTAGTCTGATTCCAATGAAAATCGGTACATTGGAGTTTTTAAGGTAGCAAATAACGGGGCCATGGTGGACGAATTTGCAAAATAAATGTCTTTTCCCCGGGAAGCTGTATGAATAATGTTCAAGAATTGGAAAATCGGAGAATTTTTACTTCCTAGCTACAAATGGAAAAACACTGATTATAGTATATTCTGAAGCTCTCCAAGCAATCGGTTAAGAATTGATCAATGAGGTTTTTTTTTTAAATGATGGAAATGTGGGATTTATATAGAATGGATTAGAACTAAGAAACCCTCCATCTCTGAAATTTTAGGTATAAGTCTAGGATTCAGCAATACCGGAAGAGGATGGCATCTCCGTAAAGAAATATAATCTGAGTCAGTGACATTGCAGATAAGAACCCAGGGGTCAAGCGTTTGTTCCTTTATTTTGCTCCGATGGGTACAGCGAGGCGCTGGAACCCGTTGCAGTGTTAGGTTGTACCTAATAATAATATTACTAGAAAACTGAATTAGATCCTAGCGAGAAAAAATATAGTCTACCTATCATTCAAGAGTTCTGGGATTGAATCTCACGCGATGATAAGTCTCCTTCATTTAACCACTTTTCCTGTCTAGACATCCTCCTCCTTACTTTCCTTCGCTCTTTCCCGAAATTAATTTGGCTTCTCTCTTTTAACGATCAACATACCGAAGCAACCAAACTCGGGTTCCATCAGCGAAGTCAAAGTTTTTGCTCGGTTTTATCAGTCGGTATAGTTAGCCAGGTGATAGCGTGGCGGTATTTTATTCTTCTTTTATAATTTTTCGATTAGAGGTAAGAAATCTGAACTATCGAGACTATGAAGGACTACGCTCTAAAATTTAGTTTTCCATATAAAAAACATATAACAACCATTTTTAAATTAGGGTGTAGGTAGTTTTTAATAATCTACAAAAATAATGAAAATTAGATTGTGATTCCTTTAAAGTGTTGAGAATCTTGTGCTAACATAATTACGTGCTCCTATTAATTGAATCCTTATGCATAATTTCAATCAAATTGATACAACACCCGTCTTCATCCAGGTATCATTTGATTCAAGGTTAAAAATAAAATCAAAATCGAACCCATATTAGGGAAGAGCAAAAAAAAACTAAAAAGACAGACAGGAAAAAATCTGAAATGGTTCAGTTCAAGTTTTTTTTTTTAGGTTTTAGGTTAATTACATAAACACAGTGGATAGAATCTTAATCTTTCAGAACAAAAACTTAAATCATAATCGTTTTGTTACGAAAAAAAATTCGCATTACCTTAAAACAAACAAAAATTCTTTTATTGGTTATAATATCAATAAAAATTAAATCGATTTCATTTTTGGATACCCAGCAATCACCAATAAACTTGAAGGTTAATCTCATTTCAAATAGAGAAGATCTTACCAAAATTGAAAAATATCTAAGAAAAAAAAAAAAAAAACATTTTACCTGTAATTTTTGTTTCTCTATTTTTTAACACGCAAACCACACCTCCTATAACACCCAAGACATTTTCATAGAGTTTGCGCCTAAAGCTGTATTTCTTTATCTCAAAACAGTGCCACACAATGCCTCGAACAATGATTAATTTTTTTTCACAAGGAGAAAATTGTTTTTGGATTTATTTATTTTTTTTTCTTAAATTCTTCAAGTAAAAATATTTTAAAAATCAAATAGAAAAATCGTTACCTAAAATGGATGTAGGTAAAAAAGATTGTCTTCCTTGTTGTAACCATCAAACAAAAATGCGCGACCGCGGCGCCATTTAGCAACAAAATTTACTAAACCAACGCGCTTGCTGTCTGCGCAGACTCCCATGTCTTATACATATTAAATCGCGTTATTGCATCGATTAATCGCATTCAAGGGCTTGGATTTGTTTCTCGTTATTTTATTAACTAGACACTTCAAGATTCTTCTTCCGATATTAGTCACAGGTGTGTAGTAGAGATTTTCACCTTGCGCCAATTTTTTTTTTCATGATTAATTTTTCGGTGTGATTTTGGCGCTCGCAGATTTGAGTGAGATGAGAAACTGCTGCAGAGGCATCTGTTAAGTGTCCTTGTGAATTATTTTAAGATATTGAAGGAGATGAGAATAAATCAAATAATAGATGTCGCTAGTTGTATTTGTAATTTTTTTTTATTTATTTACGTCTAAATTATCAAAAGTAAAGAAAAAGTAAAATTTAACAGCCATTAATTAATAATAATTAACATTTATAATAATTTTGTTTCTCCGTCGTGGTTTTTGTTTTATATTTAAGAGTTACGAGCTAAATATTCTACGGCTCTTTCGAGAGTTGGTGGTAAATGAGTACCCTGTGAAAGAAAGTGAATTTTATTTAGATTATTTTTTTTGTGTGGTATATTCAAACTCACCTTTGGAACGAATCCCCTATCATCAGCTGTATAGTCGATGCGATATTTTTGGCCATCATCACCGATGTATTCGTAGTATCCACTAGCTGCTAGATCTGGATTATAGCTGCCAGATTCCTCTCCGAGAATTTTGTTCTCAGTTTCGTATAGGTATCTGTAGTTGCTTGTGAAGGGGTCTTGTGTCTTCTCAAAGCGGATAATCTTGTTTCCAGTGGGTGGAGCAAATCGGCTAGCAGCACTCTGTTGTGGTCGTACTGCAGCTTGTGATCTCTGGGCTGCTGCTCTTTGAGCGGCTAATGATGATGCTGATGCTCTTTGTCCAGCTGATCCAAATACATTTGGACTTAAGTTCGAAGAGCTACCTGCTTGATTAGCTGCTTGATTGTATTTTCCGCTGCTTTCTCCTTGATGATGATAGTGTCCAGTATTTTCGCCTTCATGATGATACTTTCCGCCTTCTTCTCCTTCGTGATGATATTTTGCGCGTGCATCACCTTCATGATGATATTGTCCTCTATTATCGGGATTATAGTGGCCATCATGCTGCCTATCTGGATGATGATAGTGTCCATCATCACCAGATCGGGGATGATAGCGACCATCGTCTCCACCGGCTCTAGCTCCACCACCGAACCGTGCTGCTGCTGAGCCAAACGGACTACTGAATTGTCCTAGAGCAACCGCTAGCTGAGCAACAATCACCAACTGTAATTAAAGTAATAATATCAATAATAATATCAACTAAGTATATCCTCAGATCCGTACCAGTACTAAAAATTTCATTTTGAATATCACACAAGAAATTGTCTTATAACACCAGAACTCCTCTACTTTGAAGATATGAAAGCGGAATGTGATCTTTTCCAAGGGGCTTCTAAAATTTATATACCCCGGCCTCAACTCAAGATGATCATCTGTGGATCCGCAAAATCTCCGATCTTGTCTTGATCTGTCGATAGTGCTGCTTTTGGGTGGTGAAGCGCACAGCTGAACAGCCGTCATAACGTCTCCATAAAGTCATCATCTGCATCATTTCGGTATTGGAGCAAAAGATTTATTAGAAATCGTGTTTTTTTGGGCAGCCTTAGGTGCAATTTACTTAAACGTTTCAAGAGAGACGCAAATCATGTTACAAGCGATCTTGACTAATTGGATCGTGTACTAAATCGTATCTTTGATACTACTAGTGCAATAACAACTACATCAACGACGAAAAAAAAATGTCAAGAATAAATAAACATGATTCCTTCGACATAATTTTTTTATGATAGTCGAATTCTACTTTTTCAATGAATATTGATAAATTTTTTATGATCAGTTTTTGCGATGTTTTTGCGATATTTTTTGTTATTTTGAGGAAAAATTGGAGCGATTATCGTTAAATATGTTTGCTTCCATAACGAGTTGGACAACTCATACCATACAAAAAAAGTGATATTGCTTAGCTAATTTTCTAACCTATAAGGAAGATCATTACTATTCGCACGATCAAATAAATTGTATGCTTTTACGAGGTGTCTGCTGTGCTGCTTTCTAGACCAAATAATAATAATAATAATTCTTAGACATTCTAGATTTTTTTTGCGTAAAGTCGCTATCTAAAGATAGATAGTATTTATCCAGGTTCTTCATGCTTTTTAAATTAGATCACTTTTGTCTTAAGAAATTCAAAAGGTGGGCTGATACAGTTATGTATTTTTTTAACTGATTTTTTATCAATAAATTATTTGTTTCTAGAATATTAATGATCATCTTACTCTATCTGAAATTTTTTTTTCTGGGGGAAAATGTCATGTGATACAGGTCATTTCCAGACCATAGACGAGAAAAGTTTAGACTTAAAGATCAAACGATCTCTAGTATCAGACTAGAGCATTATTATTAAAACTGCTGCTATGCAATTAAACTTAGACTAGATTTTTTACTTATTTTTTTATTTTTTTTTTTTTGATATTTTGTTAAATGTGAACAGTAGTTGTAGAATGATGAAGTAAGAGCTTTATATAGGAATTTTCAAAATTAACAAAACAAAAAAATAGTGATATTTTATAGATAAGAAAATTTTTAGTCTAGTTTGGTAATTTATTAATATGTTCTTCTTATATAATGGTAATTTTGCTGCTAATTTAATTCTATGACTATCATATGCTATGTGAAAAAAAGAGAGACATTTTTAATTCTTAGAAAAAAAAGTATTTATAAATTTGTTTTTCAACTAAATATGTTGATTAATTTAGATAATGTAGGAGGATATTTTTATTTAAGATTAACATGTTTTTTTTTTAATTTTGGATTTTTATAAATAATGCTTAATCATCGTTGAAGCTACTAGTGATTTTCGAGGCTATTTTTTAAGTAGTTTAAGAAGAAAGAAACAGGGTATGTTTTTTTATATTTGAAAATGTTGTGTTATAATCATAAAATTAAATTGAGTAATTAATTTTATTTTTATAATAATATAGTCAAAATTTCGTTGGTGAGCCATTAGAAGACTTAGAGTAACATCATACACTTTATGAAAATATGTTTGTGCCATAATTATTCTGTAATGATGGGAGTGGTGCAGCTGCTAATTCTCCTCAGTGAAGGGATATGCTAATATCGTATTTTATTGCTGTTGAAATTTACATTATAGATAGAAAAGTCGGCAGTACAAAGAGTTTACCTGTGAGCTTGGTAAGATTGGTTTGAGGTTAATAATATCGTATAGTAAACAATTTTATATCGCAAGAAGCGGCAGTGAATATGGACAGGAATATACGACGATGACTATACCTGCAAATAACGCTCGTAACGCGCTTTATGTCGAATTGAATCGAATTAAATCCGGCGAATTTCTAGTAAAACTCGCAGCACCAGCAAGTCCAAGATTAAGAGTAACCCTTTCTACTACCAGACCTTCACGTCGTACTAGTTATTTTGAAGTGAATAGTAGTAAGTTTGGTTTGAAGTATCCATTTCTCTATCCAAGGAATACAGGACAGGATCGATTGATAAGAATCTCGAGGGTCCGACCTATGAGAAACTTTGGTACACTATTATTACCCAGTTAACGCGGAGAGATGCCTTTTAAGGGCTACCCATAGAACTAGATGATGTAGAAATTATATCTATGGTCAACCCGTCCCTTAAAATCTAAAGACTTGCAATAGAATGACCACATGTTCTAAATCCCAAAACAAGCATTTCAGTGCTAGGGATTTTTAATGAGATGTAAGTTCCTCCTTCAGCCTTCAGTCCATGCTGTAATATACAAAATCTGCATTCGACCTCACCTAGAATGCAGCTCCCTTGTGATACACTGCAAAAAAAGTACTTATATTAAATTTGGAAGACTAGATTACTTCGCTTGGCTTGTTCTCTCGGTCTACCGCTCCACTTTTCACCAATGATACAAACAATGATATTTCTTAATTACTACAACATCCAATAGTTCAAAGGTATGGTTCGTCGCCGTGCTTCTCATGGCCCAAGCCATATTTTATCTTCCGAACCAAGCTTACTACAGACTACTTACTGCACTATGCCGTGACCAACGAAGCGTGAGTTGTGAGCTTAGATATGCCAAGTCATTCGACACCGACATCTGCATTAATTCGACACCGACTACTTGAGAACACATTAACATATAGTATATATATAGCGGTCGTTAGTAGTACTAGGTTTGCGCCTAAAGCCTAGTACTAAGTTCGATGCCATCTAAAGCTAGACCTTCGGTATTTCAACATTGAATTACTTTGACATTTTTTTAGCCGATTTCGAAAAACGTAAACGTAATTCAGTACCATTTTAGGTGAGAGTCAATACGCACCGAACAAATGCGCTGAAATTGTTGAGTTTTACATTGAAAACAGTCGTTCAATTATGAAAACTTTATGTGCTTTAGTATATGGAAGACAATATGGCGCCTTGGGTTATTTAAAATGTAAAGTTTATGCCAACAAGCCGCAGACCATTGACAAACTCAAAGCTAACATGCGAACCAAATAGCTGCTAGGATGCAGGAATTGCTGCTCGAAAAGGAGCTGGTTTTTTCGTATCGGGTGGAGGTGATCATTTAATAGGCATTGTATTCAAAACCTGATTTGAATTAAATAGTAAAGAATATCCTAAATGAATTTTTTTTGTTCATTTATTAAAATCGGCTAAAATATGTCAGAGTTATTCAATGCTGAAATACCGAAGGTCTAGATGGCGCACACCATACAGTGATCCAGTAGTGCATAAAGAAGCACGGGAGTTGCACCAAAGAGTACCCGGCCCGGAATGGAGTCATGCGCACCTTGTTACACAAACTGCAAAAAGCGGTACCAAAGGCATCATGTAGTACATACACATAATAAGTTAAACTTAGGTTGAACCCAGGTCCAACTACATGTGAACGCGAGTCGAGTTGAGTTAGGGTCGACTGAACTTGGCTCAGCTCTCAGCCAACAGATTGAGTTGAAATTAGTTGAATGACAGTAGCATCTTTGTGTTTTGTTTGTGATTTGTGACGAGAGTCGAAAATTCAATCCAACCACAACTTTATTATTTAAGTCATCAGGTATACGTAGTAATGGTGCTATTGGGAAAAAAAACTTTCATGAATTTCTGCCCCTAAGCTAAGGGATCAACCAAGCTTTAAAGAACTTATAAAAGCTACAAACTCTCTCTAAAACAATCAAGTCTACCGACAGTGGCATGATTTCCAAAGAGTGCAATCTTTTACTTAACTTAGATCAATAATAACAGCCAAAACTATAGAAGAACAACATGCGGGGAGCTGTTTAAAGACAACAAACCAAATATATCCAGTCATGACCTTTCAAATGTAACAGCTTAGCAGCATTTAAATTGCAACGGTTTGAGAAAATACTTTTACCGTGTGCGACTTGGGTACTTACAAAAAAGCGTTCTGACCTAAACGTCCTTCGAGAATTTTTGATCTTCTATGTGAAAGAATACGATGCCGAAGAGTGGATTACGACGAGAATTTGATGGAAGAATAAAACAAATCGAATTTTTAATTTTGAATCGGTTCAATCAAGCCATTAAAAAACGGCTGTTCGGAAAAGGATTTATTGTGATTTGCTTAGACCAATATTTTATTTCATCAGATACAAGTGATACTCTTACCAGACGCTAAAAATCATATGACGTAAAGAAACACTTTTTGTAGCGAAGCTCTAGACTTATGAAATAAGTTTATTTGCAATTACGTATTCTTCTTCTTAAGTGGTTCTGATCAAGTCTGTCATATGGTTTTTACAAACCAAGAACATCTGTTGTATAGTTTAACATTAAAGTCCATATTACTCGAAAAGAAAACTTAAACGAAACATAAATTTTTCCTTTGGCCTGGGTTCTAAGAATAGAATTCATTTTATCATCTAAATTTTTGTAAGCCACCACAGATTTGCTTGCCCTGGCTTTATTGACGGAAGATGAAATCTTTCGAAATAACCAAATCTGTAAACAGTATTCGGTTATTATATTATATTTTAGCAAAATTGATTAGAATCCATGTGCCTCACCCCTCTTACGCTTCGAAAATATAAGACAAGCACGTGTCACACCTTGCCTTTACTATCGTGAGTAGATGTCCACTTCGATCAAACTGGATATCAAATCGATTTTGGATTGGGGCCTCATGAATCGTGTTGAGTTTAGGCGCAAAACGTCCTCTAGCGTAAAACTATTCCGAATTCCAAAAAACGGTGAAGACGAAATTTGTAGCATATATTCATATGTATGTTCTTCAACTTTGCCCCATTGATATTTTTACCAAATGCATAGTTTCTCTTCGAAATAGAGAAAAGAGCGGAAAAGGCGAAAAAACGCCTATTAAATATAGCCTTAACCATATTTCGTTAGACCGTCACTTTTGTTAGAATATTTTTTATTATAGAAATAAATTTCATTCGGTTACTCGATTGGTGAAGGTCGTTCTTTTACGGATTCTGTACTAATACATTATGTACAAATTTTCATTGACAACTTCACTACCATTTTTAGTCATTACGTATTTTATTTATTAGCAGTTCTGTTTGAAGAAACCTTTCAAATACATTCAATTCGCGATTTTAAAGTAATTTTTTTATAAATAATTAAAGGTACTTCTTAAAACTTAAAATTAGGCGTAATATCGGTAAGGATTTCCCAGTGCAATCAACAATTCCCCTTTAATGCAACTTCACATTAATTTATCGATCGACGTCATCAACCAAAATGGCTCACATTTGATTTAATAAAGTTCAATTAAAAGATGAAAAAATCGTTCTTAATTTTACTAAAAAATGCGGATATTTTTTTATTGGCTTCTCACTAAATAAAAAGCTCCATAAAATATTGCAAAAAACACTCTCATTTGGACTAAAAAATTCTCAAGAGATCAAATTAGTTTTGTGTATTTTACTGTCGTCAAAATGTCAAATGTTCGATGATTTTATGGAGAGGTTTTTTTTATAGTCCAATTATTAAGTATCGATTTAAGATAATTAAAATAGAACTTCGACTCAAAACAGAAACTTGCAAATTATGGCAAGGCATTGCCATAAGGTACGCACACAATACTTTCATTTTTCTGATTAAAGGTGCGACTGAGTAGCAACAATTCACTCCAACATAGCCTATCATCAACAAGTTGAGTTTTCATAAATTTTCTTCTCGAGACAGGATGATTGTATCACGATTTAACACCCTAACTAGAAACTAGCCACAGTTCAGCAGCACGTCTTTATTGGATAGGGCGATGGTGGTTTAAAGTAGATAGCCAAGATCTAACCCGTCTTTAACTCAGAAGTGGATTATTTCACTCAGATTTTATTTTGCAAGTTTCCTCGTAAATCTCGTGATTACTTTATTCGTAAATCTTTTCTATTACTTTATTGACAGATTTGATTCATATTTATTGGTTTTTGTTAGTGCGAATTCAGAGTGAGCTTTCTACACATGAATAGTAAATTATAAAGGAAATATAAATTTTTGAGACCGCCACTATTAATTAAAGAAATTTATGAGTGAGTATTTATCTAATCTAGAGTGAACTGAACGATATTGATAAAAAAAATTAAAGAATGTTAACTGAAGCGAGTGTACTATTTTTGGCACAATATTTCTTTTGCTACCAGCTCACCATGTCGTCCACATCCAGTATAGTAAGCGTAGATCAAAGGATAAACGAAGACGAATATAGATTTACCGGAGTCTTGAGGATGGTGGCAAAGACAATGTGTTTGAACTATTGGATTCTTTTTTTTTATGTGAAAGTCTAAGCTCAGGTGTCACCCTTAGTACTTACTACCAGTCCGGTCAGGTGTCTGGTAGTAAGCTTAGCTCGAAGGATAGAGAAAGAATAAAACAGATTAAAGGGAGTCTGGGGGGTACATGAGGAGGTGGAGAAAAACCTTGCGTTTAAACGCTTGGGTGTTATATGAGTTTGGGAAAACTGACTGTGGAAGGTTGTTCCACAGTCGAGTTGTTCTCGAAAAGAACGAATTACTAAACTGGTGTGTGCGCAAAAATAAGGGCTGTAGATAGTGAGGATGAGCCGAATGGGCAAGTCTTGTGTTGCGGGAAAAACATCGCCGTGAAGGCAGGAGATTATATATTTCGGTGGAACAGTCGTTATGGTAGATGCGGTAGAATTTTACCAGAGCTGCTACATTCCTGCGGTGACTAAGTGAATCAATTTTGGAGCAAATGACGGCATCGCCAATGAGTTGGAGAGCGCGGTTCTGCACCTTGTCCAGCCACGCTAAGGTGGTACTCGGTGCCCCTGCCCAGAGATATAGGTTGAATTCGAGGCGGGCCGAATGTAGGATTTGTATATTATAGCCCTGGCCGACGGCGGAAGGAGGAATTTGCATCTTTTAAGGAATCCCAAGCATTGTGGTGCTTGTTTAGCGATTTGGAATATGTGAAGATCGCAGATCTTCAGTTAAAGTTATGCCCAGGATATTGAGGGATGGTTCAGCCATCAGTTCTAGACTGTCCACTTTAATGGGAGGGATTGGGGAGCGCGTTTCATAGAGAAGAGACAGTATTTTGTTTTCTGTGCGTTGAATTCAACTTGATTCATGAGGCCCCAATCAAGAATCAATCTTATGTCCCTGTTGATTCAAGTGGACATAAGTTCACGATCAAGCAGACAAGGTCTGGCCCGTGCTTGTCTTGCTTTATCAAAGCTATACGAGTAACGCAAAGTACTGTCATCAGCGAAGATGTGAAGTGAGTTGGATGGAATTGAGAGCAGGTCATTTATAAAAACTAGGAAGAGAGCTGGTGATAGAATAGAGCCCTGGGGGACGCCTGCAGAGATGGAGTGGGGATTAGATTCATCGCCGTCCAATACTACCTTGATTGAACGGTCGGAAAGGAAACTCTCAATCCAATTCTTTAGAAGAAAATCGATGCCAATAGCATGGAGTTTACTCAATAGAGCGGGGTGCCATACTCTATCAAAGGCCTTGGAGATATCGAGAGCTACCAGGCCGGATTCACCAAAGCGATGAATGTTTTGGTAGAGGTGTTCAGTTAGGCATACAAGGAGGTCGCCAGTAGATCTTTTCGATCTAAAGCCGTACTGGTTGTCATCCACTATTTGGTTGCGTTCAAGATATTCCATAAGCCTTCTGTTTATTATTGTCTCCATGATTTTGGAGAGGATAGAAGTGATTGCTATTGGGCGGTAGTTAGAGGGGTCGCTGGAATCACCTTTTTTCGGTATAGGCTGAACATGAGCCAGTTTCCAGGAGTCAGGGAAAACTCCGGAGAAGTAAGAAAGGGCGAAGAGTTTGCGCAGAGGTTTAGCCAAAGGTGAAGCGCATTTTTTAAGAACCATAGGGGGAATTTTATCGGGGCCAGTGGATTTATTGGGATCGAGCTCCTTGAGACACTTGAACACTTCACGAGTTCTGAAGAAAACTCTGCCCATTGAGTGAGCAGAACCCTCTACAATGGGGGGTTGCACGGCAGTATCAGGCAAGGAAGAATTGGAGGCAAACAGAGATGCGAGTAAGTCAGCCTTGGATTTGCTTTCTGTTAATACCTTCCCATCGTGAATGAAGGGAGGAGACGACGATGTGTTAAAATTCTAGACAAACACGGAACACTGACTGCGGGTGATTGCTAATCGAATTGCTTTGAATTAAACATTGGATGTCTTGAGCAACTTCCTCAACTTAGGAACAAGACCTGATTCATCTCCATTACATTAACTACAATTAGCCTAAAGGACAACTTTAAATCACCTTGTCGTTTACTACGTTTTCTATAGCGGAAAATGTTGATGGTCGACTGGAAGGACGCAAGTCTTCAATCGAATTTCGACCTTCTGCTGGCAAACTTTTACTCAATATATTTATGCATTCTAAAACTCGCATATAGCACTTGAGCTCGACTAAGTGAAACAAAACTCTAAACTAGCTGGGTTGTGGGGTTCATCTTTTTGGCCCACACGATCAGCTTCTCTGAATGAATGTTGAATATTATGAATGGATATTACAATAATAAATGAACAAAAATAACAACAAATTGTAAGAAAAAATCCCATCAAATTCATACACCTGATTATTCAACCTAACACCACTCCTACACCTAATAGCAAAATTTTTGTAATATTAAATAATATAACATTAATAAACTGACTACTTCGAAACTAGTAAAAGTTTTAGTACTAGCGGAAAATTGACTCAAACTAATCTAAAAGCACGATAGTCCAGGAGCCAGGGGTTTTAGCCTGACACTAAAACCAATAGAAATGATTTTTGGCACACGAGCAGTTCTTTAAGAAAAAAAAAATTGTTCTGCACGCGAATAGCTAGGAAAAGTGGGGAAAATTCTCGGGAAAGTTTGGAAAAATGATATCCCATCAATAACTTGGAAGTGGTTGAAAATTTCGATATAATGTATAGGACATGTGCAGTAGCGTAACTAAGCAAGCAGGCGCCCCCCGCAGAATCCATAACGACGCCTTTTCACAACACTCCTTATTTTTCAGGGATGATTTAAAAAAGAGGTTTTTCGAAATTAATCTTTTATTCATGTTACATGTTCTGCCACTTAATAACTTTCCACCGCTTAAAATCGAACACTGCAACTTGCCCTAATTAAGTTAATATTAATTTACGGAGAGCAAAAATCAACGTGCTACCTGTTACAAGAGTTCAAGATTTTCCCAACCCGATTTTTTCTTCTTCACTTCACTCATTTTAAAATGAGCGTGTAAGAACCCAGTTTTTCATCGAAATATAATTAAAAAAACGTTAAATAAATTGGGATACGTGTTACTATACGCGACGGTTTTGAACGGAATCAGTTGGGAAACTGGATCTGACTGGCTTTCTCGAGTTATGCTTTACAATCAAATTTTTCCAAATTAACAGTAGGCGCCTCCGCCTACTATGTGACGCCTGGTTGGAATTTGGAAACTGAGGTTTCATGGGATAGGGGACAATACAAATAAAACCCAACCACCGGATGCCACGATGAATGGCGAAATCCCTGAGGACGTCCTTAGGGGTCACATTTATCTGTAGTCTATGGAAAAATCATTAATCATGAAAACTTTTGATGCTATTTTCAACAGCGGTTTTAAAGGACAATTTTTTTCGGCACTAAATACAATGATTGACTGGCTCTTCATGAAGATTGCATATCAGCCCTGAGTCTATCAGCGCCTGCGAGCGCCTATGACTGGCTGGCGCCCCCCCGCATTGCGGGGCTTGCGGGGGTGTTATTTACGCCACTGGACATGTGGCTTTTTAGTTTGCTCATTACAGAAAAACTCAATTCTATTAAGCCCAAGATAAATTGGGAATGAATGTTATATCTGGATTGTTCAAATGTGACCTACTGAATCTTTGACCGTTTATTTTATGAATTTTTGACCAAAAACAAGGGAGTTATAAAGATTTTAGCCGAGCGTCAATGAAAATTTATGATATCCCGAGTTATTCGCGCGGAAATTATAGCTCATTATCTCCCATTAGGAAGCAATATTCAAAAAAATATGTAAAGACGTTTTTTGTGTAGATTTTCACGATCTACAAATTGTTCCATTCCATTTTAACCCTTTAGCTGCACGAAGAAAATCGCCCTTGTTCTTTGTTCTATAAAAATTGTGAAAACTATCGTAATGCTCTCTAGAAAGCATATTTAACAACGCTCAAAATAAGCTCCCCTGAGTAGCGCACCCAATTTTTCCCATTGGGACACGATAAACTGACTTTTCCGCATTTTTTTCTCGATGCGGATTCTATTGTCAAAATAGGTGCAACAAAAAATCTCATGGTTTTCTCAGTCCCGAGAAAGGAGCTATGTTTGTGCAGTGTGATAATCCGTGCAGTCGAAATTTTTTTTTGGGATACACAAGTGAGAAACTTTCCTGTGATCGCTTGACTGCAAATTCTTTCTACAGGCAGCTTTTGCTATGGACTACATACCCCACATTAAATCTCGACTTAAAAACAACTCCCTCGAAAAATGTCTTAGCGTGGCTCGAGAAAGACGTGTAATCGTTTTGAGACAAACTGAGCTCCTGCAGGAATGTAGCACTATTATGGTCTCGCACTAGCAGAACAACTTGACTATGGAACAATTTTCATCGTCAGTATTTCCGAACCTTCTTTCTCGCAATCTTCTTTGACTCTCCCACTTCGTATAGCTATAGCATATGAAATTCCTTTATATCCTTCTAACTTTACAGCTAGATATTACACCATGATCTGAACGACATGGCGAGTGCTAGTAAAACGGTTAATCCTAAGCATAGCCTATCGCAGAAAAATGCTTCCTGAAACCAAAAACCCACTTACCTACATCAGTTGGGCTATTGTTCAGCTTGTCACAACCATCCGCTGGTATTATGTCATATCAATTTGACACTGTTCAATGAAGTATGATGATGCAGTCTGGTGCAACGTGGAATGTGTTTGGTAGGGTATGAAGAGATTAATATACTATGAGCTTTTAAACTTCAACCAGACGATACCCGAAGAGGTTTACTGCCAGCGGTTTAAGCTCAAGTTAAATAATAATTATATTCACCGGCCTTAGTACATAGGATTAAATCATTTAGATGAAAACACTATATAGAACAATTAGAACATGTCAGAATGGTAACTGAGGAGTATTTTTCGTCACGGCCAAATCAGGAGGTGTGTTCAATCTCTACCAGATAGATGTGAAGCATTGTAGAATATGATGGAGAATTCATTTTGGATTAAGATTAGTTTTGTTTATCTTAATTTTTCAAATAAAACAAATAAAAAAACAAACTCAACCCGTATGACCCAATACATTATGTGCACCTGCCCGAAATCGAACCACGGACCTTTAGAATGGTAGTTGGGCCACTAAACCTCGAAGCTGCCAAAACTGGATGTTCCACTATTTGATGGATAAACAAACAAAATTCTTGCACTTTTTAGGCTCAGCTTTAAATTGGCTGACATCTGTAGTAAGGATTTTTTTTTTGTTGAAAATGGAATATTTTGTTATATTTATTTATAGAGCTAATCGACTTTGTTGATATTCGTGATTTTAAGCCAATAATATTTAATTACGTTAACCCAACTTAGATCAACTATATTTACAAAAAATCTCATTCTTGTCTCAACAGAACAAAGAGCCAGATCTACTACCTACGGCAAATCTTCAGTTTTGATCTCATTTCGCCGAAATTGCATATTCGTATTTGTTGCATAACACACTTAAATCTTTCTCAGTGAAGATCGTCTCTGTCTTCTCAAAGCATCTCTTCATCAGCCATATTTAATTTGGGGTTTGTGCAAAAAAAATCTTGTCCAAAAAAACTCCATTATTTTTTTTTTTACTCTCGGGACTTGCTATGAATAAATTTTGTCAATATTTTATTTTAGACTTGGAGTCTTCGAATCCGTTATCATTCGGAACAGTCTTCTTCTTCAACTAGAACGGACCAGGTGTCTTAGGTGAGGTCAAAGTATTTGCACAGTCATTTTCTCGTGATTTGCACGTTTTACCACAGAACAATAAGGCGGCGTCTGTCAATGACTCTCTTATGCTGTCCAAAGGCGTTGGATTGCTTAGAAAAATCCTTTTTTCTCCTTTTTTCACCGAAATCCAGATTCTTTTATACCGATTTTTACCTGTTTCTCTCCGCCGCAACGGAAATAAGTTTAATCTAAATATTTTTGTTTTTATTTTTTGTTGTGAATATTAAATTAATTTTGTTTTTAGATTTCTGTATCAATCATTATTTATTTGCCGTTTGGCTCGTAAATTAGTGGTTTTTTAATTTCTTTTGTTTTATCACTTGTCATATCTAGATTTTATTACGTTTCGGGCGCTAACGAGATTCTATCCGGGGGGGATTGAAGTGTGTTGAATATATTAAATTAGTAATTAATTAATTATTCACACCTTTAGCGCGTTTAAGAATGGAAAAAATTGCTTTAATATATTTATTGATGATTTTTGGATATATGATGTTATGGTTTGGATAGCGTTGCCAGATATAAATTATTTCTGAATTTTAATGAGGGAGAATTTTTAAATAACGCAAGAATATTTATTAATAGAAAAGGCTTATTAATACCTAAATTGTCAGTGGCAATTTGATAAACATGTTCAAAATATGTTTTATTTAAATCATATATACTTCAGTGGAGCAATCCTTTCTTTTAAATTGTGTCTATAACGAGTTTGAAAGCAATTTGCAAACATTGTTCTTTGAAATGTATGTTTGATTACAAAATAAAATACGTTATTTTTCCCAAGCTTCAAACTTTCATGTAGAATAAAAGAACGATATTAACATCTCCTTCACATAACATCAAATCTATACTCCTTTAGTGTGGAAGAAAGCTGCTCAGAGTTTTAGATCCTCTTTGTACTGTAGATCGTTCATAAAAGTGAAGTCGTGTACAGAACCTAGGCTGAGTGTCCCAAAAAGCCAACCTCGGACTTAGCCTTCACAAAAAATCAAAATTTGAGCTAAACACTGCCATTACAAACGAGTTGTCCCAGCAGCTGTAACTCCGTACTCCAAGCCTCAAGATGGGAGTTGGCCCACCGAGTGGGTGTGGGGAGGGTGAGACTCCGGAGGTGTTACCTTAAATTCGTACACTTGAAAAGATGAGTCTCTCTACTGGAAGAGGACTCAGAATCCTTGGAGAGAGCGATAAGGGTAACTAAACACGAAAGCTCAGTTGACCGGGGACCATCTTATTACCAATATCGAACAAGCAGAACATCTTCCACAGGCACGCATAATTCTAACCAACAGGAGCGCGTTTGAAAACCTTACCATGGTTAATTATGGTAAAATCCGTTTAAAAACTCCGTGGTTAACTACAACATAACCATGAGCATAACTTTTTGGCGTTCAAAAACTCCCGTGGTTACCCATGGTGTAGTTAAATTTTAACCCTGCTCGTGAGCATGGTTAGCGATAGTTAAAAAGAAGAAGAAGAATGAAAACAACTCTCTGACAGTTGTTTTAATGTTAAACTATGAACAAGTAAAAGGGGAATTTGGGAAATTATTGCAAATAAATAATTAAAGAGAACATGGTTGGCACATATGAAATAATTTTTTTTTTTTTTAATTTTTCTTTAACCTGTAGTTAACCACGGAGCGTACAAACATCGTTCTCATGGTGGCAGCTCTCATTAGAATATTCTCATGAATTCTCATATGCGCTTACACGACGAGAATAAAAGTTGTGGCTTAAGAATAATTTTTGTTCTCGCACTGTTCATTTATATTTTCATCGCCATAGTAAAAAGACGAAAATTAATGTTGGTATTTTGTGTGAGTTTCGGGTTGCTGGTTGAAGCAGGAAAAGCTGAGAAAGGTGAAAGGAAACGAAAAAGAATTCGAAACGTTTGGTCTAGTGATGAGCAAGACTGGTCTTGCACATTTAGCAAGAAAAGCAAGACCAAGACAATACAGGACAAGGGCAAGACAAAACTGCAGAATCAATATAGCAAGACTTTTTGCTCATCACTAAGTGCCAAAAGTCTTACAGTGATGAAAGAAAAGTCTTGTCTTCCACATTTAGCAAGACCAAGACGGGTCTGCAAGACTTTCTACAAGACTTTTTGCAAAACTTCTTGCAAGACTTTTTGGAGGACCTTTTGCTCATCGCTACAAGACTTTTGCCACTTAGTGATGAAAAGTCTTGCTATCTTGATCTTTCACTCTTCTATAGTAATGTCTTGTCGTGCTCTAGCTTTGGTTTTGCTAAATGTGCAAGCAAAGGCAAAACTGCAAGACCAGTCTTGCTCATCACTAGTTTGGTCCAAGGAATTTTGGTTAGAATGTAATAACAAACGAGTAGCCCAAAGTCGTAATTATTTGAGTTTTTTCACAAACATTCATTGCCCTCATATTGGGAAATTCTTTTTACCAATTTTGCTTCCCGCCATGCCTATGTATATTATATTGATTCAAATAAAAATTTATTCAAAAAATTTAAAAATTAAGTTAGAATTTAAGTAATATGCGGCTTCCATCACAGTCCCTATCCTGACCCCTCCTCCGGGTAAAGGTAGTTAGTCAACCCGTTAGTCAAGTTCGTTGTATTTCGACTTTTAAATCGAAATCGACTTTTAAATCGAAATCGACTTTCCCTTTTAGGAAAGAGCAGTCGCCAGGGAGTGCTCCGTAAAATAAAATCATACGGAAAATGCCAGCTAACCTTGGAAATCCGGCAGCATCTTCGCCGTATGCGAGATTTTGTGTGACCGATGAATTTCTCAAGGTGTAGTTTCATGCCGCCCAAGGCCCAAAGATTTAATTTGGGTCCAATTTGGGTTAATAGTAGTTTAACCGGTCTGTGCCATGAAGTATCGGTTTGTAGGTTCGTAGACCTTAAAACTACGTGGCCCCTTTACGGTTAACTTGGGTATTCCTTTTCTTATTTCTGTAGGACTACATCCTATGCTGAGCGCGGACTAGGCTTTTTTTTCCCGTGTGAGGTATTAGGTCCAAAGGTACTGCGGCCATTTAGTTGGCCTATTGTACTACAACCCCTACACCTCATATTTGTAGGCCAGACCGCCTGAACAAGTTCAGCAGTCTGCCTAGTGGTTTGTCGCTTAGACTTGAGTGTTCGAGCAGGGACTTCTCGAACAAGGAGACCCTGCTCCTCGCTATTGCAGGGCACTCACAGAGAACATGGAGAGCAGACTCATCCTCTTCTAGGCAAAGCCTACATGTAGGGTCCTCCGCCCTTCCTATCCTCCATAAGTGGTAATTTAGGGCACAGTGTCCGGTAATTAAGCCAACAAGTGTCCTAACATCACTCCTACTGCGCCGTAATAATTCCTTGGCCGTCTTAGGGGACGGCCCTGGAAGGAACCGCTTAGAGTTGGCCAGTCCAGGCGCGGACCTCCAGCGTTCAATATGTTTCATCAAGGTCCTATCGGCCAGGGCCCTTTGCAGCAAGCTGGACGGTGCCCCAATAGCCGGCTCTGGACCAATGAATGCAATATCAGAGCCCTGTTTAGCCAGGGCATCCGCACTTTCATTGCCTTCGAAGCCCCGGTGACCCGGGACCCAGACAAGTGTAATTTGATTGAGAACACCCAACTCATGAAGAGCACGTTGGCAGTCCCAAACTAATTTCGACTTGATCCTACGGGACCTTATCGCTCTAATTGCCGCTTGGCTATCAGAGAAGATAAAAATCCGTTTATTTTGGTAGGCCCTTCTTAAGTTCTCATGAGTGCATGCCAGAATAGCGTACACCTCTGCTTGAAAGACAGTTGCCAGAGTGCCTAGACTTATAGCCTTGCTGAATCTGGGACTTTCACTCCAGATTCCTGCGCCTACACCTGTCTCCGTTTTAGAGCCATCCGTGTACCATACTAGCCCGCCCGGCAAAACTTTAGGAAAAGTCCAGGTAAGCCTTTCCTGTATATGTACAGAAGGTTGCTTAAATTTTGAGATTTTATAGGGCATGCCGTCCGATAGCATCTCCGCTTCCGGAATCTCTTCTATGATGTTGATTATTATAGAATGTCCTCGCCCAAGACCAGCGCCCAAGTAACCATTCGCTTTCAGCCGCAGCGCCGCGTTTATGGCGGATTTCTCTACCTCAAGGTGGAGGGGTACCAAATTGAGGAGAGTCTCCAGCGCTGCCGTTGGGGAAGTGCGGATGGCCCCAGTGATGGAGAGGCAAGCCATTCTTTGAATTTTGCTTAAAATGGTTATGGAACCCTTAAGCTTCGTTCTGTGCCACCAAACTAAAGCTCCATAAGTTACCATGGGTCTTATGATGGTGGTGTATATCCAATACATGGTTTTCGGTTGCAAACCCCAGGTGGAACCACAAGCTCTGCGGCAGGCCCACAGGGATCTGCGCGTTCTAGGACTAGGCTTAAGTGGTTAAAAAGGACGAAACAAATTTCCCAGTACGCCATGAATTGGGTGCAAGCACAATGTATGATCTAGTACCTGCATTCTAAGCAGTCACAAGGCACAACGCGCGGTGGGTCTCAAATTGAGACATTTTGGCATTCTAAATTTGCAGTCACAATTGCGACACACCCCAAACAGTCACAACAGCAAGAAAAATTGTGACTGCATAAATATCAGGTCACAAGAGTATAAAGTAAATGTTTCTAGCATATTTTTTCATTACAATCTCACCGAATCAATGTCGGTGAAATACAATGTCGACGAAAGCTGCTCAGAGGTTCACATAGGTATCACCGCATCAATATTTTGTGGGGTCCATTGCTTACGATATCCCCTGACTTTGCTTTGTTTCATTACACGAAGACAAACTTACTATTATAGAAGAATTTTTTGAGATTTTTTTTGACTGGGTGTATAAAATTCCACAACAGCTGACCGTCACAAGAATAGGGACAATATATCAATGACAAGCTCGAGTCACAAAAGCTTGTGATTTATGACTGGTCACAGTTTAGAATAGGGGTATGTATATTTTGATTCTTTATACTAAATGAAATTACATCAACAAAATTCCAAAATATTGAAAACCTACATCGCTAAAGTTCGGTGATATTGGTCTTATTTATATTCAAAAGCTTAGAACAGTTTTTTTTAATTTTTTCCTTAATATTAATGAGACTTAAAAAAAACTCAAAAATGAGGGTGTGTCTTGACGTGTTACAAAAATTTAAATTATTTTTACCAGTAAGAGGATACTAAGTAGCTGGTTTTACCACTTTATTCTAGACTAAAACCATCTCAAGCACTTAATGTATACCATTCAAAATCTCCGCATATTTCACAACACACGTTTTGTTTCCTTTTTTCTCTCGACGATATTTTCAATGACTAAACTTGCTTTATTTTATGTTGCGCAATACTTACTAAGTTTATGCTTAGTAAACAAACATAAAACACCCACAAAGACGCATGCTGTCTATGTTTTTGATGTTACCCATAATTATTTATTTTTTTTGGGGTCTCCAGTTAAGAATATTGAATAAATTACTACTGAACAAATTCATTGAATATTTAGAACATTATTTTAACATATCCTGATATTAATATCTTCAATATTATAATTATTCTGGTTCTGGAATTTTTATTATTGGAGATATATCTATGAATGATCCAATTTATTTGTGGATTATATAGAAGCCTGATTAACACCTTTCATTGTCTAAATAAAAATTTAAAAAATAAATGGTTATCATTTATGTCAAAATCTATCAGTTTTAAATGAAAAAGGGGTACCCTAATTAGTTTGTTATTAAAATATTGACTAAAATCATATTTATGAATTAATTAATTTAATTATTAATTATAGTTATTAACACCTTTTTTCTAATAAAAAATAGATAACAAGAAAAAAATTATTTAAAATTCGATGAAAAATTAATTGATCTAAAACGAGTCGAAGTATTTTGGTAAATTATGGCTAGCATTGCCTTAATATTCAAGACCGCATAATAATTTTTTTTTTGCAAATACATTAATGATGATGATAGTTTTTTGAATGAAGAAAAAAAAAATGGCATAAAAAATATGTATCATGAGTTTTATTTTAAAATAAACCCAGTTTAAATCATACATATATAAAAATTCTAGGCCACAATAGTCCAAGTTTATAAATGATTAAAAGTCGTTTGCAAGATGAATTTATTTTTTATAAAAAAATAAAAAAAAATGTAGTAATAAAATGTCTCTGAGAGTGAAGACTGGTATCCAAAATTTTTCATGTTTTTTTTAAAGAGATGAAATTGGCGAATTCCATGCATTTTCTTATGTCACTTCCTGACCTTTCAGTGCTGCAAAACCCGACGGCGTGTGGGCTTTTCTTGAAAGGTGGATCCACCAGAAGAAATGGACAGACTGCGTCCAACCGGGATAACCCTGAAAGACTAGCTTCCAGATTTTTGGATCTCACATGTTTTTGATCTACTTAATCAATAAATGAGATATATCTATATACACACAAAAATATATGCCAAATTAATAGACATATTCGCCTCCAGTTGTCACACACTGTCCAAAACACAACGCACGAGAGTGGATCAATAAACTTTCTCAGGTAGAGCTACCCAAAAAATAAAAGACTATATCATCATAAAAAATACATCAGAGCTTCTGCTTTGCATATGAATATTTATTTATCCGAACGGAAGATGGTCTAGGCAAGCAAAATAAAAAACAAAAAACTAAGAAAAAAAAACACTCCATGATTATTATTATTTTTTTTTTTAAATATTTATATTTATGGCTCTAATTTAGATGCCACTAATTTAGTGTGTCCAGAAACACTAATAAGTTTTTGTAAAGCGTTAAAAATTCACTCAGCGGGACGCAATTTTGTTCAATAAAATTATTGAAAACATTTATAATATTTTTTTTATTATTTTTATGTTTTCCATTTAAAAAAGCAAATATTTATTTAGTAAACATTAAAAAAAAAAGTATGTTTTGATATTTCTTGTTTATATTTTCGATAAAATATTGCTTTTTCTTTAAAAAATTTGTTCGTGCTAATTAATGTTAATTAAGAACAAAAAACACACACCTCTGTAGATATCACTACTAATTTCGGGGATGTTTTAACAAAACCACCACAAAAACAAATTTGCCATACGACCTTCAAAATCATGTTTTTTTTTTCGAAAAAGATTTCCTTGCGGAAGCTGCTTTTTCGTCACGGTAGAAGGTGGTTAATCTGTATTAATTATAATTAATTAAAACTAAGATCGCTTGCTCCTTTAATCTTCTTTGAAGGTGTCGATGTGACATTGAAAATTTGTAGGAGTATAAAAATATAGTTCATGTTTTTTTTCCTGTTTATTTTTTTTTTGTAACCGCAAAGAATATTTTATTTATTTTTAATTTAAGCAAAATCATTCTTTGTGTATTTATTATTATTATTAGTAAAAAAAAACCCGCGTGCGCCGTAATGTCTTTAAATAAAGAAGGTTTATATGTATGTGCACTAGGGTGGTTCAAAAATGGCAAAAAAATTTCAAAAAAACGTGGACCCCCCTATCTTTAAGTTCAATTAAAATGATGATTTTTGGCGGCAATCGGAGAATTTTTGATTGACACTAACCGTTGCCGCCGAGCACATTTCGTTTTAGAGATTTACGATTTTTAAACGATAATAAAAATTTGATAATTCTGTTCATTTACGTCCATTAAACTACCTAGATCGTGGTTTCTATATGGTTTTCGAGGTCGCTGATTACGAATTTGACGTCAAATCGAAGGTTTGACAAATGACAGCTGTCAAAAACGCTGTCAACTATGAACAAAATATTGCCTTTTTTTACATTTTTTTCAAAATGACGTGAAATTTCGTGCTATAGAGGGTTTTCGAGGTCGCTGATTACGAATATGACGTCAAATCAAAGGTTTGCAACATGACAGCTGTCAAAAACAGCTGTTAAAAATCGCAAATCTCTAAAACGAAATGTGCTTGGCGGCAATGGTTAGTGTCAATCAAAAATTCTCCGGTTGCCGCCAGAAATCATCATTTTAATTGAACTTAAAGATAGGGGGTCCACGTTTTTTTGAATTTTTTTTGGCATTTTTGAACCACCCTAATGTGCACTGTCCCTAATAAGGAAAATTTATAATGAAAAAATAGTAGATAAAATCTCATAGTAAATAATACATTGTACACAGTGCATGGTACATAAAACATAGTACATAGTACACAGTGCATGGTACATAAAACATAGTACATAGTACACAGTACATAGTACATATGTATTACATAATATATAGTGTACTAGTACAAGAATATAGTACACAGTACATAGAACACAGTAAATAATACCCAGTACATAGTATATAGTACACAAATCATAGTATCTAGTATACAGTGGGTGGTGTGAATAAAAGCTGAGTGAAGTGCTCACTTCATTTTTTGAAGTGAACACTTAGTTTGGCGCTAATAAAAATAACCTGCTTTAGTTCAACATACTTATTTTATTTATTTCTTCCTCCGTATGTTTTGTTACGTACTTCACTCTGTCATTTCTCTATATAGAGTGAACACTTCATTTTGGTGTGAATAAAACTGAGTTTTTACGTTTATTTGTGAGTGAACACTTGTAAAAGTTGAGGTTAGAGGAGAGGATCTTTAAAACGTTAATTTAAAAAAAGATATTTTAAAATGGAAGAATTGAAAATATGAAAACCTGCGTCCGACAAAAGATTTACAGAGCAAAACCGAGTAGTATTAAAATAATATTGAAACTCGAGGCGGGCGCACTACAATGCGGAGTAACTCTCTTCAAAAAATTCCCATGAGTGAAGTGTATTTAAATGAGGGATGTTTTATTCGCACCAAATCGAGTGTTCACTTTTAACAAATCACTCCACTCAGGAGTGTTCAGTTTAAGTGTTCACTCAGTTTTTATTCATTCCACCCATATATAGTACACAGTACACGGTACACAATGTATACTCAGTACACCAATTCATAAGTTGTCACTGGTAAAAATCGGAGTGCTTTGTTAAAGTTAACGGTGATGGTATTTAAAAGTTACGGAGACAATTTTTCTAGGTTTGCTCCCCATAAAACTTTCGAAAAAAATCTTCGCTTCCAAATCTGCAAAAATTGAACGGCTACTGCAAGCGAAGAAAATTGATTTAATGACTTATTATTTTTTTTTGCGCACAATTACTAATGTTTTTTGTTTTTTATTTACTTTTATGCGTGGTGATGTTGTACTCAAATTGTTTTGCAAGTATTTTTATCACTTCAACTTCACTTCAACAAATAATTAATGGGAATAAACTGACGAGCGTTACTTACGGGCATTTATAGTCTTGCCTTATCATTTTAGGATTTAATTCTAATTTGATGGGTTATTTTTTCTACTTTTTACTCTATTATATGTATTCCGTCATGCTGTATTGACCGCCATTTTGAATTTGAAATGACGCCACACAGCTAATTGTAATGTACCTGTCGTGCGCTTTCATTTGATACCTATGACGGGTTTTCGGGGAACACAATTACAAAAATCGGCTCCACCATATTGAAGCCGCCATCTTGATTTTCTGACAAAATTGTCAGATTGCATTGTGACGCGAATTAGGCATGTGTCTAAAATTTGAAGATGATGAATTACATTTTCTCCGTTTTAGTCTAAACTATGTCTTCCGTCATTTTGTGTTGGCCGCCATTTTGAATTTGGAATGAGCTTACTGTATGTATTCTACCTGTCATGTTCTTTCATTTGATAACAATGTCGAGGGTTTGAAACACAATTGCAAAAATCATTGATTGATTTTCATACAAAATGATAAGATTGCATTGTCACGCGAGCTATATAGTTGATCGGTTATATGAAAGTGGGTCAAAAACTCAGTTGCAAGATTTGATCTAAACAAACTAACAAGCATTGCAAGTTAAATAAAAGCTTATAATAAATAACTTCTCATATATTTGTTTACATCCCCATAGGGGTTGAATTTCGAAAAATCCTGAAGTTTCATTATTTATGGCGTGGAGTATTTATACTAAGTTTCAAGAAAATTTCACTTAAGAACAAATATTTTTCATACAATCTATTCAACCCTATTTCACCCCCTTACGGGATGAATATCGTAAAGTCGCTTCTTAATGATTGTCCACGTTCTTATAGGGATGCACTGTCGGAATTTCAGCCCTTTTGATCGAGCGGTTTGGGCTGTGCGCTGTCTGTTAGTCAGTAACTGTTTTATATACCGGGTGTTTTTTTTAAAACTTGACACGGAATTCTTGAATAAACGAGGGGTGACAGAGGGAAACGTCTGATACAAAAGATGTGTGATATGGAGGGGGACATCGATTGGGTATAGTGCGCACCCCCTCTCTTCCAGCCCCTGACCCGGGGGGGGGTTAGCTTTTTTTTTCTCAAATGGCAACCCCTATTTTTATGCAAGATTCAGATTCCTGGGATGAAAAGAAACATCTTTTGGATATTAAACAACTTTTATTTATTAATTTTCTAAGATAGAAGCAAGGTGCTCAAAATGTTCGCCATTGACGCTCAAACGACCATTGACGCTTCGTTCTCTGAAAGAGACGGCTTAATGAGACGGCTTAATGACGATTTCAATCAAAGTTTCCGGAGTAAAAACAAATGATAGAAAAAAATGCTTGGGATAAAAGATGTTTATTTTCATCCCAGGAATCTGAATCTTGCATAAAAAATAGGGGTTGCCATTTGAGAAAAAAAAGCTACCCCCCCCCCCCCCCCGGTTCAGGGGGTGTAAGAGAGGGGGTGCGCACTATACCCAATCGATGTCCCCCTCCATATCACACATCTTTTGTATCAGAGGTTTCCCTCTGTCACCCCTCCTTTGTTCAAGAATTCCGTGTCAAGTTTTAAAAAAAACCCGGTATATATAGAGAAGATCATATTACACAAACTACTGTATTTTACCGTGAAACCTTGACGCCCCGCTGCCTAAGCATAGATACAGATTTGTAAACAACAAAACTTATTAAAATGCAGTTTGCGTTTCCATACGAACCTTCATCCCTTCCATACGAACATTTATTCCCTTCAAGCTTTTTTCGCCTATTTCCTTCCCCAAGGTCTAATCTATCTCTGTTAACAAATTTCATCAAAATCGCTTCAGCGGTTTAGGCGTGAAAGCGTAACAGAGAGACAGACAGACAGAGTTACTTTCGAATTGATAATATTAGTAAGGATTTTTTTTTATTACTATCCATTAATAGAGAGAATGGACATTTTATTCAATCTCACTGCAATTTGTTGTGATATATAGATTCTTTTAAAATTCCTAAAAGTTTGATATGTTTTCACAAGAGAGAGGAAATTTATTAATACACTTCTTGGCATATATGTATAAACACTATGAAAAATTAAAAACAAGAAAAAATTTGTTCCGTTTCTTGATGTTCTACCCCGTTGCGTTTGTTATGTAATAATTTGCATTTTATGCTAATACATGATCTTAAAAATAAATGAAAGGAAAGTAAAATGGTACACAGAAACACTTCTATTGAATTTTTAATTTGTTGTTTTTTTTTCTATTTTCATCATTATAAATTTTAAAACCTTTCAAATATACCTGATTCTATTTTGTTTTAAATTTCGATATGTTTTTTTCCCTCTACTTTTTTTTAATTATATTCTAGAATGTGGGTGTTGTCTGGATTATATTTTTTTTCGGCTATAGAAATAAAAAAACAAATTAATAGCATAATATATTAAAGACTAGTAAATAAAATGGAAATGTTATTCCATATATGAGATACTTAATGTGTGACAATGGACTAAAACAATGAATAAATTTATATAAAAAAAATTTATTATATTGCTTTACATTAACGAAAATAACAAAGAGATTTTATTTATAGATTATAGGAGCAGGTTAATAGATTCGTTGTTTATCTACGAGCATCATGTGTTACCAGTTAAATTAAGTTATGCTAATATATGTATGTATGTATTTTAACAAAACTCTAGTAGAAGCTGAACTATTTTTTTACATTAATTTACATTCTATTAAGGATATTCTTACTGATACAAGACATTAGGTAAATATACTCGAAGTAATATATTATTAAGCATCCAACCATAAGTAGAAAAGTAAACAATGCAAGTTAGGAGGTGAAGATGGTAGTACCACAAAAGTTAAGGCGCCCGAATGTCATGCCTGGGTTTATGGATTTGATTTGAGGTACCTTTGTGAATCTTTGAATTTCCAGTTTTCCTATGCACGTTCTAATCTCCTTTTTTTAAAGTAATTTCCTGTCCTCTATCTCAGTATTACATATGAGTATAATAAGCCAGCACAACATCTCTAGTTCGATCACCTGTGGGCATAAAAAATGTAAGTAGATGAAAGCCTCGAAAATTAAAATTGTTAGACATGCAAATTTTTCCTTTGAATGAAAAATATCGGCGGCTTCACTCGGACTGTTGTCCTGCAGACTTTATAGATTAAATTTGTAGATCAAACTGCTTGAATACATTCAACAGTTTGCATAAGAATTCGTCCATCAGACCCATTGACATTGATATGAATCAATAATGCGGCTTCTGAGAGAAAAATCTATCGATGTATCTTATATATGCAATCTTGTATGTTAAAAAAACATAGCTTCAATGTTGACATATTCGTATGTAATCCGATAGCTCTGGAATCTCTTCAATGTTTTTATAATGTCTTTTCTGAAAAATCTCCGCAAATGTACTCAGACTCAATGAGGCACCGTAGGAATCTAGTAGCCTTGACAAAATTTGATTGCTATTGCTATAGCAACTCTTCCAGTGAAATGTGCCCTTGTGCTCGCACGGCTATATTTTGGAGCAGTGCCTCCATCCTTTGTGTGAACGTCCATGATTCACTAATTTTTTTTATTTTCTATGTGTTGCACGATATTTTAGCAGTTTACGATGTGCAAAATTAGCTTCTCGTTTTCGTTTGTCACATTATAAAATTGTCAACTACTTCCAATCAGGCATCAAGTAACAATTGTCGGCCTACTCGCTTGTGTCTACCGGACCGAACTACTTTTATTTTCTTCTCATTGATTCAGACATTACATTTCTTTGCAGCCAGAGGAGTATTCTTCAACTTCTGGGACTGACCCTACACCTATTATGTTGTAATCGGCATATCCGATCACTTGAGAGGATTTGTTAACCACGGTGGAATTATGTTGAACTGCTTGCAATGTCCTTGTTTGTGCGCTTGTTTGTCCTGGAAGGTACCAGGTATCTGTTACCGAACTTTTGTGTAGGTTGCTGCCCTCAAGTCGAGTAGGATTAGAAATAACTTTGTACCTTGGATGGAGTCATAATCGGGCCACAGATAGCTTCTTTCCAATCTTTCGGTAGACATTTTTCCACCCATATCTTTTTGTTCAATACCTGTAATTTTTATACTATTACTTGTAATCGGTCTCATGTCCAATTTTTTTGGATAGGCTATGGGACACGGTACAAGAAGAAACGGCTTGAAGCTGCGCAATCATGGCGTGGATCTCAAGCACTTAGGGCCGGTTTCACAGTGCGAACGTAAGTTTTCCTTTAACTTAAGTAAATTTTTTCACTTAAGTCTAACTTAAGTCAAATTCGGTTTCACAGGGTAATTTTTTTTTCTTCTTACTATTATATCTGTTTCGTACGGCGGCACTTCTATATTGGCAATTATGAACTTTACAATAGCCGAATTTTATATGTAAAATTTCCTTTTAATCGCGTTTTCCTTGAAATGTACTGGAATCAACTGACGTTTGAATTTTCTATGCATTTTGATTTAAGAAAAACTTAAGTCTAGAGAAATTGTCACTTAAGTTACACTTAAGTAAACTTTAAGTGGCAACTGTGAAACAGCCATCCATACTTAAGTGTAACTTAGTTAATTTTTATACTTAAGTTCGCACTGTGAAACCGGCCCTTAGTATATTTATCAAGATCTAATCGTTTACGGCTCTCTTCATCAAGACCGGTAAGAAGGAGTTTGAGGGTTTTATTACTTTCTCGCATACGAATTGCAAATTTAAATTTTTACCACTTGATTTCGTTGATATTACAAAAATTCTATGTTCATTTCATGCAGCAACCTTACTTTCATGCGGCTGCTGCGGCTCTTGGAAATAATTTCAATTATTGTTACTTGGAAATGATTTTGCTGAGGTAGAATATCTAAATATTCGAGTTGGCATAGAACACGATCACATAGAATAGTTTTAAAAATTAAATTTCTTCAGTTATAAAATAAATTTGAATAAGAATACTAAAATGTATTTCTACGAAATTATTTAAAACCATTTTCATTTTATCAAAAGCGCCACTGGCTTGATCTCCATAAATACATTTATTGCATACATTTTTTAAAATGGTAGAAAATTTATTGCATACTCGCATTGAGATTTTAAGACAACTAAAAGACATAAAAAAAATTTTCTCATTAAGTTATGTTTATTAACTTAAATATAAGCAAACCTTATTAAGTTAAGAATATTCAAATTATTAATACTTTTTAACTGTCAAATTTTAATAATTTACCATTCTAAAATTGCATACTTTCCGGAGTTGATCTGGTTTTCATAATTTTCTTTTAGAAAAAATGGCAAGTACATTTAAGTTATTTACCATTGGCTTGATTACCTGTAGTTGGAGTTTGTAACTGTTAAATGTACTGTTGGGAAAAGGTGTAATGAATTAAAAATACCTGTTGGTTAGAATCTTTCGTTTTTTTTTGTGGGAATTATATGTGTCTGTGCGTATTCTGCTTGTACGATATTGGTAATAGGATGTGCGGATAAAGGAACGACGAGGGTCAGCTTAACTTTCGTGTGTAGTTACTCTCATCGTTTTCTCCAATGCTTCTTAGTCCTATTCCAGTAGAGGGGCTCACCCGTGTCGTGGTGATGCACGAATTTAAGGTAGGACCTCCGGAATCTCACCTTCCCACGACCCAGTTCCCGTCTTGAGGCCTTGAGCCGTGCAGCTGCTTGGACGTAATGGCGGTGTTTAGTTCGAATTTTGTTTTTTTTTTTTGTGAAGGGTAAACCGAAAGTCTAGTGTTAATGCAATATATGGAGAAAAAAAAATCGTAAGTCAGTGCCAATGGTGGTTCGACCTATTACGAACCAAAAAATAAAGTCTAAAAGATGACCTTCATCTTCGAAGAAGTATGGAGATCAACGAGGAGGTCCTGTAAGCCCTAGTGGATAAAAATCCCATCGCAATTATCCAAGAAGGTAAGGTTTGGTCATTCAATCGTTGAACGATGGCCTGAAGATCTAGCAGTTGTAGACCAGATGGACGGGAATTTTATAAAAAAAATCTAAAGTTCAGATCCCCGTCTAGTGTGAAGTTTTAAAAGATGACGAGGGCTGTAATCCAAAAATAGTTTGGAAGAGCGTCCTCCATCCACTAACTATTTTCCCATAGAAACTTTCAGATCCAGGGAATTCCCCACCCAGAATCACAGCAAGTTAATTATTCTCAAGTTGAAAGGAGGTGGGAGTTGTAGTCCAAACCGACAAAAAAATAGCTAAATATTTCAGATCTCTATCCAGACCGAAGTTTTAAAGGTGATGAAGAAAGATATTAAGCTAATTCCAGTTCCTGTTATTAATGAATCCCAAATTACAAACCTATACCCCAGCTTCAAGCTAAGACCACCACCTAAAATCCCATCCTAAGACAAACACCGAAAAATCTAAGCTTTAACCCAATAGTTTACAATCGATCCAGCTGCTTGGTACCGACATAGCTATACCACTGAGATATTTTCATATAAGTTTATAATATTGTTAAGAATTTCTTAAATGTGAAACGTCACTACTACTCGTCATTGAATTGCCGCGCTTTCACCGGGACCACTTTGAAGTTGCCTTACATATTAGAACCGGTATAAACGGCAACAAATTTTTGGGCGCAACCACCAAAAAGTAATAAAATGCAATTTTTATTTGATGCTTACATTTTATGATAAGTGTCAATAGTCTCTGTGAAAAAAGCTGATAAGTTCGAAGATCTATTTTGGTAATTCCAAAGTGGGTCCGGCATAATATGCGGAAAATATTTTCATATGAAGACATTTATCATAAAAATTGTGATCGCTTTATGGTTTTTTAAAATGTCAGTTCGTTGAGGTTGATTATATTCATTTATTTGAGTGGGCAGTTATGAGATATATTCATTAGATTATTAGATTGAAAAGAATTTATTAAATATGAATAGGTCACTAATCGTAATCATTTAATTTTTGCAATGTTTGCATAGAAACTAGATGTTTTAGGACTGCATAAGTAACTAAGTTTGATTGCCGACTATTGTTGCTGGAAGAACTATTTTCATGATTCTGATTTTGTGTGCAAATGTGAAATCACGGTAAATTAAATAATACAAATTTATTTCTAACTATTAAAATAAAACAAATTTCAAAATTCAATGGCTATTAAAATTTCGCGCTACAGTACTGGCTGCATAATGTGCAATCGACTGGCGGTGTAAGATTTGTATCTGGTGGCTTATTATTTGGTGTTGGTCTTGGTGTAGTTTTACCAGTCTTTTTATCATTGGTTTTCTTGCCTCCAGATGTTGAGAGTTTTGTAGTTTTATGGTGTGGTGGTGAGCCATCGAACGAAGATGTGGTAGCATAAGCAGGATATTTGGTTGTAACTATGCTTGGTGTAGTTCTAGCAGCATCCCTGCCATATGGATCTGTGCCTCCAAATGTTTCCTTAGATACTTTTGATGTTTTTGGAGTTGTGAAGTGCGGTGGAGAACCAGAATCAGATTTGGTAGTAACAGCAGGATAGTTCGTTGTAACTGTCCTTGGAGTAGTTCTGACCGGTGCAGGTGTTTTCTGCGGGAAGTCGTTTGGGCCATAACCTTCACCATAAATGACAAATCCGGAATGGTTATTTTCGTTGGCGTACAGTCTAACATTGTACTGCGGATATTGATTCACGACTACAAATCTCCTGCTCCTTTCACTATCTCGAGATAGTGCATTTGCATCCAAATATGATTGCGCCAGAGCAACAGCAAACTGCACAACAAACAGCATCTATAAAAAGAACAAACACTCTATTACATCCCCACTGATAAAATCCAATCTCTTATTCTTACTAGTATCAATTTCATTTTTTGTACCACAAAAATTACACTCTGTTCTATGTCGAATATGAAAGTGAAATGATGGCTTTCTCTAAAATAGCGATTGGATTTATAAGATCCTGCACTGATTGCGGGGGTAGCATAAATCAATCTCATCGAATTCCGCCTAGTAAAAATATCACCAGAACTATTCCCGGTTATGCATGTTTTGTTAAAAATTTTGAAATGGTATTTTAGATTTGTAAAAGAACAAGTTTTGCTGGAAAGGTGCAAAGGTGAGGTTTTAAAATAAATTTTCTTTATTAATAAGTTATGCATTTTTTGATTGTGATTTATGGTTATGTCCCTCTGACTTCATGCTGCCTCAGCGTTAGAATAGATAAAATATTAATATTTAAACGACCAAATTTTATGTTGTTCGGTCTGGTGTTGGGCTATTAAATTAACGTAATCTCGTGATTTCATTAGAGGTCAGAAGGAGTGGAAGATTGCCTAGGAATTCTTTCAGTAAAGGAAATAATTTTGTGAATCACCATCTATAAAAATATATAGACCATCAGGAAAAGATGCCTGCGCGAAGGACTGTAATAAATAGCATAGAAAGAAACTGATTTTCAATTCATTCACATTTTTCTACAGATGCCTCTATAAAAATAAAAATATTTGATTGACTAAACCGTTTTTAATTTATTCATCTTATCTTTTTGTTCAGGTTCCTAAATGATTTAATTGAATAAGCCGGTGAACCTCAAAGCCAGTTACAAGTTATATCCCGACCTTAGGCAACATTTCTTTCCCGCCAAACACTTTCGTGTTTTAATCAAAAAAACCAAAAACAAGTTCAACTAATATTCTTTTATTCGCCCACACCTTTTACGAGAGATAAACAAAATCTTGATAGCATATGATAATCCCCGAACAATGCGAAACCTGTTAGTCTCTATCTTAGCCAGATCGTAAATTCGTCTCTCGAGAAGGTGCATTGTACGAATTTATTTGCGTCCAAAGACCCGCCCGTTTCGTTAACATTATCTGCATTTCTTCCGGCTACAATTATATTTATTCTTATTGCACACACTTTTAATTCCTGCTTTTTCTTTATAAGTAATAATTGCTCATCAATTGATGACACCTTTTGTGTCGATTAGGAAAATTTACGACGATCTTCCATTTCCTCTTATGTTAATTACAGCAGTATAGCTATACCGGTTCGAGATCAGTGAACCGGAAATTACGCCATGGTTGTGGTCTTGGATGGGGGATTGAACTAATAATGATTTACTGCTTCTTCTACTTTGACGACTCAAAAGCGAGATTGGGCATCTTGCAACTGTTCTCTCCACCCGTCCCGATTCAGATTGGATGTCATCCAGTTTGGCATTTCCAAGCTCTGTGCGACCGGGTCTATGTCATCCATCAAGCGGAGCGTTCAATTAATGTGTAAGTTTTGATACATGTTTGATCATGCTCATCTATTTTGAGAAAATACACTGCGACAGACGCTGGATACGATACCTTGAACCGAATTAATCATACTAGCAAGGGGACTTCAATGCCCATTCAGGAGCAGATAGAGCCGGATGGAAAGGAACGATGAGCAAATTCGGACGGGGAGTAATTAACGACAACGTCTTAACGCCTGCTTTCATTCGCATCGTCAAACAACTTGATCGTTGGCAACAGCATTTTCCGCCATCCACTCAAACACCAACTCACCTGGCGAAATCCATCCGGCAAAGACTCGGCGATGTTAGACTTCGTTTTGATCAACGCAAGATTCCGATCGAAGCTTAAAGACGTACGTGCAATGCGTGGGCCCGATGGCGAATCGGAGCATTGTATTGTTTCAGCAAAATAACAGATGCCTTTACAAAGAGCGAAGAGAACGGCCATCGGGTGAGAGTTTCAAATGGCATTCTCCAACAAACTCGTGGTACTCGCAATACCGGACGATATCGATGTAGAATAAAGATGATTGTCGGAGTCTATTGTGGAGTGTGCAATGGAGCTGCGTCCACCTATCCGTAAACGGACGCCGCCATGGATCTCAGAAAGCTGTCTGGACCTCGTTGATCAGCGGAAGCGAATGAAACATGCCGACTTTGAGCAATATCGACGATTGAACAAAGAAGTTCGACAGAAAATGATATCGAAACTAGAAGCGTACTGGAATAACCTTGCGGCCGGCATGGAAAAAGCGACGTCAAGGCACGAGTACCGGACGCTGTACCATACAATCTGCTGGTTAGACAGCAAAACAACATCAACAAACCACAACATCAAAAAATCATTGAATGGATTTTTTGTGACTTTTCCCCATGAGCGCCTGCAGCGAGGGAGAAAATTCTTCTATCAGCTGTACAACCACGATCAGCCGCAAGATGCAGCACTCGAACCGCCGATTATCGGACAGCCGACGAATCAGTTTCTCGATACCGAATCGCTAATTATCGAGATGAAAGCAGCAATAAAATCGCTGAAAAATGCAAAAAGCTACAGAAATAGACCAATTAACCGCCGAGATGATCAAAGCCGGAGGTGATATCTTATCACAACGACTTCATGTCCTCATAACACACATATGGCATTCGGATCGTGTCCCTTCGGCGTGGAAGAAAGCGTTCGCTATCCCAATTTTGACAGCGACAGTCGGGAATGCAAGAATTATTGCGGTATTAGCCTTCTTTCGATCGTCGTCAAAGTATTTATGAAAATCATACAATCGAGGCTACAGAAACATCGAGAGATTCGCTGTCCGTCAGCTAATGGAAGGAAGAATTCGTTTCGGCAAACCAACTGGCGTAGTTTTCATCGATTTCAAACCCCCCTTCGATTGCATCGATTGGAATATCTTGTGGAGAGTCTTGGAAACCAAACACGTGCCATTGAGAATCACGCAACTTCTCCAAGCGCCGTATGATGGCTCAACCAGCAGCGTTCGTATTCGAAACAAATTATCCGAGGAGTCATCGATTCAAAAGGTTGTCCGACAGGGAGACCTGACCGATTATCGATGAACGACTTGGAGTTCGATACGACGACAACAACTTCGTAAACGACTTAATGTTCGCCGACGATAGCGCCGTCTTTGTCGATACGGATGCCGAAGCAACGAACATCTTTTGCGATATTTCCCGCATCGTCGAGTTATATGGGTTAAAAGTCAAAGCGGAAAAGACCAAAGTGATCGCAATGGACGGATCGATGGAACGCAAATCGAACCGGTTCCGATGTTCAAAGATTTGGGATCATTGGTTGAGGAAACAAAAGTGGCATCGACGGCTGAAGTTCACAGCTGCGTCGGCCAGGTAACAGCAACATTCGCCCAAGAGGTGCATATGGAAACGAAAAACTATTTCCATCAAATCAAAAGTACGCCTTTACCGAACGTTGATCCTTCCGATTCTTCTTTACGGATCTAAAAGGTGGACACTGCTCAAACTGGACGTTAAGAAGCTCGAAGTCTTCCAAATGCGATGCTTGAGGCAGATCTTCGGTGCCTCACTACACGATCGCCTTCGAAACGAGACAGTTAGACAAAGAGCTGATCGAAGAATAAATGCAAAAACGTCGACTACGGTGGTTTGTACATGTTTGTCGAATAGATGACAACCGTTTCCCACCTAAACTTCTCTGATAGACAGTCCCACAGACTGGAGAGTTCAGCGATCGGCACCGAAGAAAACCTGGATAAAAAATATCGAAGGCGACCTAAAGAATCAACGATTATCAGTCACCGAAGCTCGAGACGTCGCCAAAAACCGGCACGAATGGAAACGAATCGTGAATCGAGTTCGATCAAAGAAGAAAAAGAAAGAAGAACATGACTTAAACATTTAAATTTGTCTTGAATTTTTGAATTGACCCTAGTATTCATCACATCAAGAAAGCTATCACACATAAATATTAATTAAATTTTTTTGAAGTTGTTACTTTTTAATCTTTGCATACAAAATTGCTTCGACATTTTAAAATTGTAAATAAAAGGCACGATTTCTTTGATATCACAAACAAAAATCTATGTTCACTTCATACAGCAACCTTAGTTTCATGTGTTGTGGCTTCTACATATAAATGGTGACTTGGAGACGATTTTACTGTGGTAAGATATTCTTATTGCATACACATGTACGTGGACGAAAACTTGTGGCATAATCACTTTTTGAGTACAATAAATTGGCAAATCGTACAATAAATTGATTTGTACTAATAAAATTATGTCAAAAAGTAGAGACGAAATTTTCCCTTTTTCAGAGAATTCAAATTATCTTTTTTTTTAAATATCAATTTATCTGTGATTGCATACTTTCCGGATTTGCAATAAGTTTGAGTATATTATTCGAAAAAGAAGATAGATCAGTTCAGTGAAATGAATCATAGATCTCGACGTAGAAAAAGGTGCTTTACCGAGGATAGCATACCATGTTATTTCTGGAAATTAAGTATTTTATAACTATTTTTAACTCGAACGATGTGTTTTCGTGTACTCTTAAGTGAACCCAAAGTCTATATGTTTAGGGATGCTTACCTTGTTTTATGCTGCTTTCTGGATTCTAGGTTAGAACTTCTTGAGGTGTATCTACATCGTCTTTTCTTTTAGTTTGTTGGGGAATATCTTGAAATTTATTTTGTTTATTTCATTCTGCCTAATGAGAAATCAAAAATCTTCATTTGGTTTGAAAACTAAGGCTCTTAACCTCTAGATGAATAGCTGTGGGGAAAATGAGCAACCTAATGGCGGGTCCTTAGGTATAACGCTTCCACCTCTCTCTCAAGCACATTTCATGACCTTCAACTGATACTGGCTGGTGTTTGATAGATACGTAGATTTTATTTGAATATATGTTATTTATTTGTTTTTGTACAACACTCACCTGGTTCGGAAACGTCCACTCTAATTTACGCCACTGGTTCTGACGAAAACAGGTTCCTCCAAATTTTCAATCGGTGATTACCGCATATTTCGATTAGCAGTGTCTGTATTGATTTCGAATTCCTTTTATGAACATTCCATAAAATTTGGTTGAGTTTGGTGAGAATTATTGTATTCCATTGTGTGAATGACTTTCAGATATCTTCCCTGGAATGTGATTTTTTAATAAGTGTGCATAAGTTACTTTGTTTGGTTTTCTACTATAACTGATAAAGATTTGCGGATCACATCTTATTGAGATGATTGCAGATTTTGTTTCTGATTTGTTACACAAATGTAAAGTCACTCTAAATTAAATAATACACATTTATTTTCAATTAATCAAAATAAACAAAAAATAAAACAAATTTCAAAATGGCAATTGAATGACTAGTAAAATTTCGCGCTACAGTACTGGCTGCATAATCTGCAGTCAACTGGCGGTACGAGATTTGTGACTGGTGGCTTATTTTTTGGTGTAGGCCTTGGTGTTGGTCTTTGTGTAGGCCTTGGTGTAGTTCTCACAGTCGCCTTTACATTGGTTTTTGTGCTTGCAAATGTTTGTTTAGATAAAGGTCGAGGTTTTCCAGCTGTAAACTGGGCTGATGAACTGGCGAACGCAGAATTGCTAGTAAAAGCAGCAGGCTTCTTTGTTGTAACTTTCCTTGGTGTAGTTCTGACTGTTGGTCTAGCTGTTGTCCTTGTATTATAAGAAGCAGAAGCAAAGGCTTGCGGCTTGTATGCAGGAGTTACTTTCCTTGCAAAAGTATTGCTTGAAGCTGTTCGCTCTGGGAAGTCCTTTGGGCCATATCCTGGACCATAAAGAACAAACCCGGAATGGCCACCTTCGTTCGAATATAACTTAACGTCGTAAGCTTGATAGTGATTTGTGAGTGCATATCTCCTGCTCCTTTCACTATCACCGTCTCCAGATGGCGCATTTGCGTCCGAATCTAATTGCGCTAGAGCAACAGCAAACTGGACACTAAACAGCGCCTGTAAAAAGAACAAACATTGTATTACACTTGTCACTAAAACTACTTAGTCTCGTATTCTTACTAGTATTAATTTCATGTTTAATAGCACAAAAAGTCACACTCTGTTCTATATCGAAGATGAAAGTGAAATGCTGGCTTTCACCAATATTTACTAAAATTTATACTCCACTTAAAATACCCCCCAGCGAGTTGCTTTATTTGAAATGTTGTACTGACGATATTTGCGGGGGTAGCACAACTTAATCTCATAAAATTCCGCCAAGTAAAGTAGTCATCACCAGAATTATTTCAGGTAAGAATTTTTTTGTATTTTTGGTATTTTCGATTTAGATCCGTAAAAAACACAAGCACCGTTGTAATCGACTTCTTAATTTAATCACAAATAAGGAAGGTGTTCACTATCGGGCGGTTGAAATACTTTCACATGCTATGAATCTCCCAACTTCCAGCTAGATAGCCGTTCTAGATCCAATTTAAATAAATCAAGTTTTTGTTCTATCGAGCATTTTTTATTTCACGGCGACAAGTTTCGCTGGAAAGGTGCAAAAGTGAGATTTTAAAATTCGTTTTTTTGTTAATATGTTATGAATTTTTTGATTATTATTTATGGTTATGCCCCTCGGATTCCATGCTGCTATAGCGCTAGAACAGATCAAATATTAATATTTAAACAATCAAATTTTATGATGGTGGAATCGGTCTGGTGTTAAGGAGTTAAATTGGTTTTGTTAAAGGTGAAGAGAAGTGGAAGTTTGCATAGGAATTTTCTTATTAAAGGAAACGCTTTCGGCATCCACCTTGAGTTAAAATATTGGAGTCCAGTTTCAACTTTCAAAAATTACTTTATTTACAGGTAAATACTTTTAGTTATTATATAAGAAACGCTGGTGAATAGTTTTGTTTTGGAAATATTTCGAATTTACTTACCATATACATATAGAATATACTAAAATTGCCCGAAGTTAATTGTTTATAAAAAAAACTAATGTTATCAAACTACTAGGTTTTCTGAAAGGAGCTCGTTAATTTCCTAAGTACACAAGTATAATATTTTTTAGTCTCTAATTAGTTAAAGTTTTCTTTCAAGAAATATAAAATTAAATTTCATATTTCATGGAATTAGGATTTTTATTATCAAACGCCTTACGATCATGCATATAACCGGCGAACAGTCACTCCTTGGAGCCACAACTGCCACCCTGTAGTAGTGTAGCGAATCTTCACATGCAACTGCATTACCCTGAAGCGAGTCACTAAAAGAAATTTACGTCAATCATCCACAGGACCTGGCAGAACCCCGTGTGGTTGGCGTCAAATCTTAGCTTCATATCTCTGCCGATGTCCTCAGGGCTCTATCTTGTCATCCGCCTTATTTCTCATCTTTATATACGACTTTTTCTTAGTCAGCTCCAACCCATTCTACAGCTTCGAGCATGATTATACCATAAGCTACTCTAACGCCTTTGACAATATACGACAGCCACGTGTCTTGTTTTTTTAGATAGTGAGCTCATGTCTAACTTGATCAACACGGACATCGACCTCATTTTTATTTATTTATTTATTTATTTGCCAAACAAGGCACTTAACAAAAACAGTTACAGATAAAAAAAATACATATTAACATTAATAAGGAACATTGCAGTATTTAATATTTAAATATTAAACTAAGATCTAGGTCTACAAATGTTAGTTAGAAGAGGACAATAGGGAAATTAGTTTTCTTTTATAGGAACTTTTGTTAATTGAGGGAGAGAAACAGGACGCGTAGGAATTGAAGGTAATGCAGCACCTGTTAACGGGCTCGTTTCTAGCATATTCAGTGCGATGCGGGTACTATTTAAGCAGTTTGGAATGTCTTGTTTGTCGAGTATCGTTAAATTTGATTGTGTCCGACAGGAACTGCACCTTGAGGTTATTGTTCAGGACATCCAGGGTAAAACAAGATATAAGCAATTTCCGTCTAAGGGATAGAGGCAAGAGATCAAGGATTTTGAGCCTGTCCTTATAGTGAGGAAGGTTGTGAAAATCCGAAGGATTATAGAGGTTCCTAAGCGCGAAAAGAAGGAACTTCTTTTGGACAGATTCTATTCGATTAATACTAATTTGAAATATAGGATCCCAGATCTGGCACGCATACTCAAGAATAGGACGGACCAATGAGCAAAACAAGGCTTTAGTAACCCAAACATTGTCGAATTCTTTAGCTCTTCTCTTGATAAAGCCCAACAGCTTGTTGGATCTAGCAATAATATTATCATAGTGTAAGTTAAAGTTTAACTTGCTGTCGAGGACAATGCGTAAATCAACAATGTGATCGACACGATCCAAGACATTGTCATTGAGATAATAATTTTGCAGCTGTTTGTTTCTTTTCCTGGAGAAGGTAATTACGTGGCACTTACTGGTGTTAAGAAGAAGATTGTTAGTGGTGCACCAGTCATGTAGTGCATTAAGTTTCGACTGTAAAAAGGATACATCACTTTAAGTCCTTATAGCACTATAAATTTTTAAATCATCGGCGTAAAAGAGGTGCGGAATGCCATTTAATATTCCAGATAGATCGGAAATGAATATGTTAAATAGAAGTGGCCCTAGGTGGCTGCCTTGCGGTACACCTGAGGTTACATTGATTTCTTTTGAGAGGAAGCCCTGAAATCTTACCACCTGAGTTCCCGTTAAGATAGGATGTTATCCAATCCAGAAGGGGGCCGGATATCCCAAATCTTAATAATTTCATATATAGAATGTGGTGGTCTACTCGATCAAATGCCTTGCTGAAGTCAGTGTAGACAGCGTCAAACTGGTGGCCTTGTTCCATACCGCACAGTAGTTCGGATATCATTATCATAAGATTGGATGTGGTGGAACGACCTTTTCTGAAACCATGTTGCTGATCGTTTAGGTTCGGAACAGTTAGAGGGGCAATCTTGTCATAGATAAGTTTTTCAAATAGTTTAGGGATAACAGATAGGATAGCAATGCCCCTATAGTTGTCCACCGCATGTTTATCACCTGACTTAAAGATTGGTGTTAGGAAGGATTTCTTCCATACCGAAGGAAACTTACCGGCAGAAAGGGACTTGTTAAAAATGAGGTGAAGAGGGAGTAGAATGAGTTGGGCGTGGCTCTGCAAAAAACTTGCAGGTAGACAGTCCGGACCGTGACCTTTATTGACCTCCAGATCTATAAGACCTGTCATTATATCTTCGGGCGATAGAGATATATTGTCTATAAGGACCGCAGTTTCGGAATTCTCTCTTGGGACAGTGTGTGCAGTCGAAGAAATGGGGCAGAAGATTTCACTGAACCTGTCCGCAAACATGTTTGAAATTTCTTGGGGGAGAGAGGAGTGCGTGATACCGTTTGTCATTGTTGTCGGGTAGCCTGATGTTTTTCGCTTTAGGTTAACGAAATCAAAGAATTTTTTAGGATTACGTATGATATTTTCACCGACAGTCTTTGCATAGGTAGTATAGGCCTCCCGTGACCTATGATTAAATTCTGAGGCTAACCTGGCGTATTCAGATTTCTGCTCAGCACTAACATTGTTGTTATTTTTCTTATTTTTCACTATGCGGTACAATTTATTTCTCCTATTACGAAGGGACCGAGTGTTTTTGTCAAGCCATGGCTCCGTCAATTTATCCCTTTTTTTATTTTGGGTACGAATCTGCCAATGGTGTTAAAGATAACATCGTAGAATCTAGTAACTAGCTCGTCAATATCATCACCATCAAGTAGATCCTCCCAGTTAATAAGGGATAATTCAGTGCTAATACTAACATTATCGGCATTCTTAAAATCGAAGACTACAGAGTTGTTATAGGAGGCGAGAAAATCAGTTATTGTAGAACTGAGCTCGACGACCCACGCGGAATGATGTGTAGTGTTATTAAATAGATTCTCCTCTTCAGAAGCGGGAAGCACGTTCAAATCCTCATAGAGGTTAGTGAAGATTAAATCCAACCATTTCCCATTTGAATTTGGTTGGCTAATTACCTGTTGCAAGTCGTTGCTGTAAAGATTGTCGATAAACAGACGGGGTTTGATACATTAATCGGAAGTAAATAACTGTCTTCCTCGTCACGAATAAAAGATACATTAGGCCGATTAAAATCACCTATGATTAATATATCTTTGCTATCGTTGGATATTTCATCTATTATATGAATCACATTATCATATATAGATTCGTCGGAGTTTGGAGGTAAGTAAAAAGAACCGATGACAATGTATTTATTTCCGAACTTTACTCGTACTAAAATATGTTCGAAGGTTTGAGACGATGTAGTCGCGATAAGTTCACTATTTAAGGAGTCTCTAACAGCTATGAGGACACCACCTCCTCTTGAGAGACCGGTAGATATATAATCTCTATCGCATCTATAAATGGACCAGCTGCCATGCAAGATCTCCTCGTTAAGGAAGGAGTCATTCAACCAAGTCTCGGTTAACACCAGTACATTGAAGTCACAGGATTTGGAGTCGACAAAAAGATCCTTCAGTTTGCCTCTCATCCCACTGCAGTTATGATAGAAGAGTTTTAAGTTATCGGAAGATGTTAGTTTTGAATGACGGGCTGGGAGATGGTTAGAATTTCGGGGGAAGCTAGTTAAGGACGATAATATCTATTTGATTCGTCCCGACAAAGGCCTTTACTAGGGCCGCAAGAACTGTGTTGAATTCACCGGCTTCAACGTTGAAGTGGTATTTTGGTTTACTAATACCCCTTCCGTTAAATAAGTGAACTAAAGGATGACTCGTACTTTGATATCCTTGATTGAAAATCCAGTGAAGATCTAGGTTGGAACGACCACTTATTCCAAATTACCAAGCAAACATTCCAGAACCTCTGTTTTCTTAAAAAAGAATGCTCCTGCTGGTAGTGTAGCCCAAAGAAGGTGTAATATCATATAATCTAGGTCTAGGTGGCTAATTCACCCGTAGGAAGTGAGAAATGCTCAAATATACGTACCAAATTGTTCTCGCAACAAAACGATGCTTGGGCGGGCTGTGTGCTAAGTTACGCTGCGTTGTTGAAAGTTAATGTCGTCGAAATCATGGGCTTCAATTTTGGGCTGCTGGACATACCCATGATACCAGTAGCCCATAAATCACACGAAATGGTTGTTTTGTCTGGGATGTAAGGGCATCTATTGAACCTCTACGGGTTGCTCTTTCGCTTAAAAACGGCAAATTTGTTTGTTGACGTAGCCATAAAGTTTGAAATGGGCTTCATCTTCTTAATGATATGTTCGTAGACACTGTGCTGTGCTGTCTTTCCATTCTGCAACTGCAATGTAAACAAATACTGAATAAAAACATCATACAGTTTCACACAACTCATGCATGATTTGTCATAAAATCTATACTGATAAAGTACTTGTAAATGGATCACCCGTTATATATTTTTCTACAAAACAATAGTGGAATTGAACTTTCCAAAAAAATTAATCCAACTCAGTAAAACCTCATTGAGTCGAGTGATAAAACGTAGAAATCCGAGCATCGTATTGGTGCCCTTTGAAACTAACAGACGTTTCAGGCGAGGAGACTCACTTGCCTATAAAGATTGTATTAGAAAAGGTGGCCCGAAAGGCATGCATTGAAACTAGAGGGACAATACTAAACTAGTTGGGATGTGGGTTTGACCCCTTCGGTCCACACGATTAACTTCCCAGTATGATGAACGAAGATGGAATAAACTGACTTCTTACAAATTAGTTATACGTTCAGCACTAATGGAAAATTGGCTAGTATCAGAACTGATGGCAAAGCAATCCCGAGAGAAGCTAGTTCAAATAACTATAATAGTAGTAAATCCACAAGATTTTTCTAGAGAATTTGTTTTTCCTGAACTTTAGCAAACAAACACTTCCTCCGTATTTCGTTCGCTGCACTAGAGCGGGTGTTCAAATTCGTATTGAGCGTGCTGAAGCGCCGTTAGCAAACTGGGAAGTGAACGACTTCATTTGGAAATTCCAAAGCTTTCCGGAGATATTAGCAAAACTGTAACTGTTAAGTACTTGTCAGACTTGACCAAAAAGAACAAATTTTGCAGTAACTACTGGAAATCCCGGGATGAACCGCAATTTCGTGAAACTGTATCACGTGTATAAAGAATTCCCCGTCAAAAAGTGCTGATCCAAGGTTTGAAAAATTCGTGATGTTTGTAAAGGGTGACGAAATTTTTTGCACGATTTTTAAAGGTTGTCGGATTTGGACAAGTGATGTTTTGTTGGAAGGCTATCGCTGTGAAGAACCCAAAAAAGATCACTTCGTTTAGAACTGGTTTCATTCCATCATTCCATCCATTTATTAGATATTAGCAAAACTTGTCAATTTAAGGTTTTCTGACAATTAGCCGAAGTTTTTCTATTTAAACAAAAGAGGCCCGACCGAATATTATGAAATTTTTTTCAGAGCATTTCTTCGTTAATATTCTTTTTTCGGCACCTCAAAGAAGTCGATATAGTGTTTAGTTTGCGCGATATCGTGCAGGTTCAAAAATCACTTATGTCATTTAAACCAAAAAACCACTCGACCGAATATTATAAAATTCTTTTCAGATTATATTGTCGCTAATACGCTTCGAAAGGCACCTCAACTAAGTCAATATCTTTCGTGGTTCGGGCGATATCGTGCAGGTACAAAAATAACCTACTCCGCTTAAATAAAAAAACAGCTCGATCGAATTTTATGAAAATCTTTTCAGATCATATTTCGGTTAATACGCTTTGAACGACACCTCAACGAATTCGATATCTTTTTTGGTTCGCGCGATATCGTGCAGGAAAAAATGACCACATACGTACGCACACACACACACTCGCACACATACTTCCTCCCAATTTTTTGCTTAAAATGCTCCTGGGACCTTGAAAGATGAAAATATATCGAAAATTTCGATTTCGATTTTCGGACCGATTACAATAACTTCCTATACTGGGAAGTTAACAAGTCGGTTCGGCTAGATGGTTAAGATTATTACAACTTATCTTCCGTAAATACAATATGCCATCCAGATGAAGCGGTACATTATCAGGTAGAATTCTTGAATAACATCACTGCACCTTGCCTTCCAATGAAAAAAATCTAAGTCATCCATTCCAATTTAAAAGATTCAATTCTCATTGTCAATGTTGCAAAAGGGCAACTATGCGTAGCATGTTCAAATATCGGTAGTTTTACAATGTAATACTTACAAGTGAAAATAAAACACCTAACCTAATTTATAAAGAAGCGTCAATTAGCAAAATTGATGACCTTTCGTAACGCTTTTTTTGGGGAAACAGTTTTTACAACAGTTTCGCCATGGGCAAAGTTTCACCTAGGGCGCCAAATGTCTCCGGCATGCCAAAATGTACGCGGATGATTTGCAGCTTTGTTCATTTTTCATTATACATTTTTTCAATCCCAGGTTGGGTAAACATAATCTTACTTATTTAAAGGCGTTGCAACGCAAGCGAATTTTTACTAATTATAAATAAAAGGCATGATTTTTTTGATATCACGAAAACTCTATGTTCATTTTATGCAGCAACCTTAGCTTCAGGTGTTGCGGAAATTTTGACTTGGAAATTATTTTGCTGTGACAAGACATTCAAAAATTGTTAAACAGATTAAACAAAAGCTTTTATTTAGTGTCACGAAGACCATCCATAAAGAACACTTGCACAGAATCAAGCTCTGTGCATGATTTCGTTGAAAGCATTTCTTTGACATTGATTTAATTTTGGAGCATTCATAGAAGGCAACGTTGATCAGCTGAACAGTATCATAACACAGTATTACCGATTGCCGAAAATGCTTCACTTTCACGGTAGATGGTCGTCAGTCGTCGATACTCTTCCTATTTAACACCAGCCCAGATTTCTCGCCTTTAGTATTTAATTTTTTCTCACTACTTTTCACTTTTTTTGTGAAAAACAACCACTTTGGTTACTACCCCATATTATGAAGGGTGTACAATTGAAACTGAAATTCCTTACCCTGTGTCCATTTTACTATACCTTCGCATTTGATGGGAGATCTTATTATTGAACGAAATCAGCTCATCATTTCTCTCTCTGAGAAACTACATACTACCAAAATTTCCTTGGTTCAAGTTCACGAACAAAGTTCATAGTGCAGCCGACCCTACAATATCCGTCCTATCTTTCGATACAATATAGGCCCGTCTTCTTTGATGGTCAACTACTATCCAATTGTGGTGCCCAAATAACAAGGTGATTTTAATATTAAGTTTATGATTTATTTATGCAATATAGTAACGCTCTATATCACCGTAATAAAAAGTTCAAAGTGACAGTTAAGAATAAACAAGGAAAAGAGTAGAATTAAACTATAAACACAAATCTAAACATGAAAATTAAATAAAGAAAATTTATATCATTTAAAATTTCAATATATACTGACTGAACTAGGATCAATAACCATCAATTAATTTATTATATTACCCAACACTCCAGTTTCCCACACCCATGCATCCCGCAGCTAAATCAGTCCAAGTTATTGCTTCCGCAAAAATGGTGATCTCAGATGCGATTCTAGAACAAGTGAGACATGCGAATTGTCTAATATCTTGAATTCTTTCTTGGTAAAAGTCCAGCAGAATAATCCAATAAAGATCAGCTCAACCCATTTTCACTTTCAAGACACATCGCCATATCTAAGTAATTCTACTGAACTGCAAATTAAATATTAATAACATGTAAATTAATATTAAAGCACTACTTTATCAGACCCACCCAAACATGCCTGAATAGTAAAGTAATTCATTTTTCTCCTCTTAATGACACTCGCGTCATTATGGACAAGCACTGATTTTCCTCACCGCCTTTTTGCATAATACCACTTAAACCTTAAACCAAAATGTCACATAGTCACATCTAAACACTGAAAACCCATTTCCTCTTTCACCAGTCACTGATCACTACAAGATCTCCAATATTTCTTCTTGTCATTTTCACACTTCACACTCGAAGAAATTAATAAAAATATGACCGCGACCCTTTCTTTCCGCGGCTGGCTCATGAGGTGACTGCCCGCGAGACACTACTTCACTTTTCGTGAACCACCATCAAATTTTCGCTCAAAAGTTGGAGAAAATTGAAGTGATTTGCATTTTTGCTGTTATCACCTAATAGCCCATTTCCTTAATGTTAGCATATTATTTACATAAATATTTAATACTAGTTTTGTTTATGCTTCGCAGGTTTTTAAATTTATGCTCGATCAACAACATAAAACACCCACAGTGCATGATTTGAATGTTGAGCTGGGATGGGAGGCTTTGCAAAGTCGCCCACCAGGTATTATTTCTGCCTACGATGTCGAGGAGAGTATAAAATAGTGAAAATAGAATATAGTAAAACTATTAATACAGTGCAGCTTGAAGGTGGGGTTTATATGGTAATTTTGCAAATGTAAACATGTGATTTACAAAATAAATGCTAACTACATTTCAAATTAACAGTGGGATTTAGTGGGATTTTTAAAAGGAAAACTGCAGTTATTCTTAAAATCTGGTGGGTGTAGTTCTATTGGACTAAGAAAAAAATGCACCTAAGCACACAAACAATAAAGTTATGTCCGATGCAAAATTCCAATAGATCAAATCTTTTTGGGCAAGAGATGTACGAAACTCTTCACTTTATTTTTTATTTTTACACACTTCCTTTGTCTACAAAAACCTTTTATTTAAGCAGCATGCATCCTCATGTAATTTTGCCTTACAGCAGCGATTCGGTCATTTCCCAAACCCATTCCACTTCAGAGGGATTGCGGCCTAATCACAGTTTACCCTATAAAAGTGATAAATGTCAGCATTGCTTTCACATTCGAACCACGACGTTTTGATTACCAGTGGAAATCCCTCCGATCGACGAAAGGGATAGCTAAGAGGCTTTAGCAAAAATATTCACGACATATCTCCGTTCTTTTGGTAGATAGCTGTGGATTAACTCCTCGGGCTACTTCAAGGACCAACATTTTATCGCCCAGGACTATATAGTCACCCCTGTAGGCCGCGAAAAAGGATGTACCATGTCATAGCAAATGCAGAACTGCAGGTCTGTGATAGATACAGTGGGTTCATGTTCTTGTTATAGAAAAAATTCTAGAGCAACTTACTTTGTTGTCCAAGGTTATGCAGATGATAGTGTCACAGAGAAAACTCGTGAGACAGGTGGTGTATGGTGTCAAGTCGTTTGGAGCACGTTATTGATTCGGTCTATAGTTGGTAAACTAGCGTAGAATTGCATGTTTATCATTCAAAGGTCGTTTGCTACCGTATTCCAAGAAACCCACATTGCCGGGTGAATATGCTGTTCTACATAAGGCCTTTGCAGATTATGAGGAAGTCTTCAATACCGCGTCTACACAAGCGGCATTCTATACTATGTCAGAGAAGTATATATCTGAAAAACAAAAACAAAAAACAATTAAAATCATTATTTAAATTTACAAGCACCAAAAATACGGGCACACGGGCCACAAGCCATGCGGGCTATAAAGACCATACGGGTTGAACAAGGTTCGAAATATGGGCTACACGGGTGGCACAGGGCCCGGATAATAATTTCTTCCAGAATTGGAGAAAGTTTTTAAACGTTCAAAGATGCTCCTGCAGGAGAAAATTGAGCAGACAGGATTCGCTAGCGAAGCTGACAACGGGCAGATTTCGCGAGCTCGGAGACAAGGAGGCAAGAAGAGGGTTAAAAAAAGCTAATCATTTTAAAAGGCGGTGCAATGAAGCGGATAGTAAGCTATGGGGGGTGCGTGCAGGATAGTGAGGTCGTCTATTAAGGGTAACCGTTCCCCAACGATTACCTGCCCTGTAATGCTGAGAAACCTCGTACAGATCCTGTTCGCTCAGAACGGGAACACAGATAGCCCGCGTGCAGTATATGTAGATGACGCAGGCATCCTAGACGTAAGGGAGGAAGAAATTGTAGAGGCCACGAAGAAGATTGCCGTTGGAAAAGTTCTGAAATGGACCACCCCTTCGGCCTAGACCGATTTGCCTCGTAAATTCTATGGGCAAATTTTCGAAAAGGTAAATATAACATACTACCAAAATATAACATACTACCTAGAGTCAAGGCGGCTTGTCGGAAAGGCAATTCGGCCTCAGGGAGGCTAGGTCGACAACGGATGCCCAGCAAGGGGCGCAATGGATGGGAATAAAAGTGGCGCATTGCTAACACTTGACGTAAAATGCTTGTTGATGTGTTGGTAAGGACTTGTACACCGAAGTATATAGTGCGAATTGTGATAAAATTCCACTTAGGTACGATTCTACATTGGGAGTGAGGGAGTAGGTACATAACAATCTGCGGAGTCCCTTAATGCTCCGTCCTTGGTCCCCTCCTGTAGATTATTATGTATGATGAAGTACGCCAGCCCGCACTTAGATATTTGGGGAGGTGATGACTGACCGAAAATTCAATTTCGAGGTGCACTTAGTGGGTGCGGCTTCCACCATCAGCGCAGCGCTCGCGAGGATACTACCCAAAATAGCGGGCCCCAGGCCAAGCCGACGCCTCTTTAACACTGAAGTGGTTACTTCTGTCCTATTGTATGCAGCGATAGGGTGGGCAGCGACTCTGGTTAGAACGGTCAACAGGAGGAAACTAAATTATGCATATCGGTTAAGTGCCCTACGGACATGCTGTGCCTACCGTACTACGTCTGAGGAAGCAGCAGGCGTGATAGCTCAAATATCGATATTCTTGCAAGGGGCCTCGGTAGTCTAGAGGTAAGGCGCCTGACTGCTATCCCCAGAGGTCCCGGGTTCGAATCCCGGCGGCGCCACGGTCATTCGCCTTTCCCACCTAACTTTCCATCTTTCTTCTTCCCTCTTTACATTCCTGATTCTCCTGTCATAGCCTTCCCTAGTCCTTCCCCGCTCCACCAAGCGAATGCCATCGGTTGGTTGATGAGATTCAACTCGTTTCAGGAGGCATAACACTCCAGCGAATTGTTCTCGACGCCCCGATGTCAGAGTCGCGAAATGGTTGTGAGTAGGTGGAATAAAATATCGCGGCTAGGTTGTGACAGTTACTTCCTTCTCTTCTCTCTATCTTCCGGCTAGAGCTGCTGTTCGACATTCACTCTGTACGAAAAAATATAGATTGTCGACAGTACAAAGGGACTTTCCCTAAGCCTCTAGTCTGTCACATAAAAAAAAGATATTATGTATCCTTGCAAGATACTCGATATTCTTGTAAGGCTGTGCGACCCGGACTATACAAGAGGGGAGTTCAAGAAAGTGGAATACGGCAGAAGTAGTGGTAGGAGCCTACTAAGGGCTGATGGACCCATAGACTCATACAAAATATGGAGAAATGAGTTTTTTTTGCAGCATGTGGGTTATATGTGGGTTTTGTAGCCTCACTAGTGAAAAACTTTTGCGTGCAAAGAAGCAGGAAATTAGGAGAGATTTAAGATCCATTACGCTTGGTTTCCCCGGCCTGTCGGCCTGTTCGTTTCAGAAGCTACGGCAGTGGTTCAAATCTGGTTACCGCCAGACTCAAGACTTAGCTAACCATTATTTCAAGGTGGACTAAAGGTAGCCATTTCGGTCCTGTTGGAAAAAAGCATCAGTACTGCATATTTCGGACTTTCCAAGCGCCATCTCCATAATCTCACTGACTTTCTGGAAGGATTTTTCGAAGGCACTCTTTAGCTCTCTAGTCTCTTTAAAATCGTGTCGATGGCCATGCAATGCATTCTGTGCCGGCGTGCCCCGTACGTCTACTTTATTACTTTGCTATTAATCCAGCAGCTCTGGATGGTTCTAGTTTCCAGAGTGCGGATGATCCATTGACTGATTTCAGCAGGAATCCCGGTTACCTCCAGGGCTTCTTGGATGGCCATGATACTGATGTTAAAAGCGCCTTCTACATCTAGGAAAGCCCTCTGGGTAAACTATTCGTATTCTAGGGAGTATTCAATGGTGCGCGCTACTTTGTGAAGAGCAGTGTCCATTGATCTAGCTTTGTAATATGCATGCTGAGGTATAGACACAGGGACATCTATTATGGAGTTACGGGGGTATATGTCTAGCATGCGTCTTCACGGCAAAAAGTGACAAGCTTATTGGCCTGTAATCTCAACTAGTGATCATGGCTTTTGTGGACCCGATATCTCATTAGAAGAAAGAAAAAAGATTCAGCTTCTCAGTGTTTGCCATATATTCGCAAAATTTTCTGGTGACGAACTATTAAGCAAAATTACGCTAATACACCATTGTGGTGAAAACATGCAGCAAAGGACATCATAGGGCCTAAGTGAAGATGGATCGGCAACATTCTACGAGAAACAAAATACACAATACAAATTATTATTAACTGCAATTTTTATTAAGGAAAACAATAGAATCACATCTAAATGAAATCAACGAAACGTAAAGTGATATGAAGGCAGTGGCAGATGTGATGTTTACCTTGACACCACATGCAGCAGGAGACAGACAGGTTGATCATCAGCAATATAAAATTTTTATTAATTAATTAAAATTCATAATTAATTAACTCGCACATTATTAACAGAATATGAAAAATTGATATTAGCATTTGACTGACATTATGAAATTTGGAAATTTGGACAGTTAAGAAATTAAAATAATGTGTTGAAATTTTTTTAATGTTTATGTTTTTAATTAATATAAATTAAAATAGTTCAAGTTTTGAAAATGTTGAACTTGTTTTGTGATAGAAAGGGGGTGGGTATACTAACATTATAATGAAAAAAGCAGTGTGGAAAAGAGACTGTGTGAAATATAGCAAACCAGATTAGACTAAATTTAGTATTTCTAAATACCACATTTTTATATAAAAAGTGTTTAGACTGTTATATAAATGCTCCCAATAAAGAGTTAGTTTTTAATACCACCTAGAAGAATGTAGAGTAAGGATCTAGTGCACAGAGTTTATTTCTTAATGAACGATTTGCTGGCTTTGGACGGTAGCTGCATTGAGCAATATAAATTCGGGATTAGCCGTTCGAAATGTTAAATTAATCGCTTATTCTAAATTATGTAAATAAATTTTGAACACGATACTTCTTCTTCACTCTTACTAACAAACTCGATTCTTGTTTAACCATATCTATATTCGCATTTTTTTCAACAAACTATATTTGGCATAGAAATAAATCCATTTGATTCTTAAACATGAAAGCAAATTTTTAGAATTAATTATAATTAATTAGAGAGCTAGATAATTTAGAGTCTCCTTTGAGGTGTCCGAATTTACACTGAAAATTTTCTGTGGGGGGTTATTAATCTTTATTAGTATTTTATGCAAAACATTCTCACTTTGGTCTACTAAACTGCTTCCTATTAATCGATATTTTATTTATTTTAATTCCAATTTCGATTTTTTTTTTCGTCTAAATTCTAAATTTTTCCTTTGACATTCACGAATATCTAATAATGTACTAATTTTTATGTTCCTTGAATAATTTTTGCACGTTATGCAATAATGCGAATTTTATGATAAAATAAATGTCAGAAAATACAAACACCAAAGTGAAAGGAGATGATAATCTGTGAGATTTCACTAAAACAAACAAAATATTTCAATATCGAAACTTCATCGATAATCTTAAATTATCGAAATAATAATTTATTTTGACGTAAGTGTATCAACTTGAAAATAATTATCTCGATTCGCAGAGATTTATAAATTTAATTCCATCGAAGAACTTGTTTTTTGAAAAAAATTGATTACTTTTTTATAGGAGTTTTGATACTAATAAATTTTATTAATTTTTCTGGTTTCAATTTAAAATCGTTCAATCGTTTCTGAGTGATTTTTGTGGTCCTCATAAAAGCCGATAGAAGTCAAATATATCTGGATTATTTATAATTTCCACGTGTTTATCTCGTTTTTTAATCTAAATAGTATTTTGCCGTCAACGACCTAGATTTTATGTTATGAATTTCTTTTTTAGCTGCTACATAATATTTTTTGAATACTGATTAAGGTGCAAATTTTGTATTTAAAATACCGTAGTTGAATTTCTAGTAAAATTTCCTTAATAAATTATGTATTTAATGGTGAGCAAGTTATTGAAGTTAGTAATACTTCATTGATAGCACTTTGTAGAGTGATTCTCACGAAAGTAAATATTTCTAATAAAACCTGATTTGATAATTCGGTGAACGTTTTTCTGAGAAGTTGATAAATTCAAATATCGATACCATCAGGAGTTGTATTATTTATTCGTGTTATTTATTCAATAATATAGTTTGATTTTTATGAATGACAACTGGCGATCAAAACATGGATTTTAGACAGAATCATAACAAAAACATAAATTAATGTATCTAATGAAAAAATCATATTAAATAGATCAGTAAAGTACAGACTTGAACAGTTTATTGCTATTGATCAAGGCTGTTTTCCTGTCAGTAACCTTCAAAGTCCACTTGCTTACTTTGAAATATTCCTACACTCACACCCTAGTCAACATGCTCTGACTAGTGATGAGCAAGACTTGTCCTGCACATTTAGCAAGACCAAGCAAGACCAAGACAAGATAGGACAATAAAAAGTTAAGACTGCAAGATCAAGATAGCAAGGCTTTTTGCTCATCACTAAGTGGCAAAAGTTTTCCAGTAAGGAGCAAAAAGTCTTGTCGTGCACATTTAGCAGGGCAAAGACAAAACTGCAAGACTTTTTGCAAGAGTTTTAGCAAGACCTTTTCGAAGGCTCTTTGCTCATCACTGCAAGACTTTAGGCATTTAGTGATGAGCAAAAAGTCTTGCTATCTTGATCTTGTAGTCTTATTTTGTCCTGTCTTGTCTTGTTCTTGTTTTGGTCTTGCTAAATGTACAATAAAAGGAAGAACTGCAAGAAAAGTCTTGCTCATCACTAGCTCTGACTACATACACTAGTTAAATCCTTAAGCTTCGCGTCTTTTGATTTGACGGCAATGAAGAAAATTCTCGGCAAGGTAATAGGTAGGACTTATCTGTAGCACGAACTACTCTGCTTTTCCTAGCATGCGTTCCTTGGAAGAGAAGTCCACTAAAATGACTCTTCACTTTCGGGTTCTCAAGCTGAAAAGTGCAGTGTTAAACAAGGGAATTCCACTATGGTTATTTGATATCGAGGGAGTTTTCAACAATCCGTTCTTTAATAAGGACACGAAGAAGAAGAAGACTATGCGAATACTTTTCCTGGATCGGCTGAAATGTTCAAGAGCTTGAAAACTATTGGTTACTCAATTTTAGGGGTTCACTAAACAATGTTCACAGGGAAGATCTATATTCCACATCTTTGGTGCCTCCTGTAGGTGAGCTTCTAGAGCATTTCGGCATTTAAAACCTTTCGTTCAAGGCTACGCAATCGATTTTTCATCGTGATATCCGCTGAAACAAGACCTTCCATGCATATCAGGCGGTATCATGCTCTGGATTTGGTCTCAGACTATGGTGCGCTGGTGTAAGAATAAGTGTCAAACACGAAAAACCGGTTCCGGTACAGTTTAATTTAAGACTCTCGGAATGAATCTAGTTTCGCCATTAAAGATAGACAATTGTAGGTTGTTGCTAAGATATCGCAGGGTGTGCTACATATATGGCTACAATACAGAGCCAGTTAGTGCCGGAATCTGGTGTAAAAGCCAAGGTTTAGTTGAGTGTTAAGCTTGGGCCTTCTGGTTATCCCCTCCAAGTTAAGTTTGCGTTTGACAAAACGAATTTGATTATTTGGGCATTTTCAATCGGATCATTTTTATCTAGATACTTGGTCCAATAGAGCGATCACAATATATTTATCGAATTGTAACCGTTGTGAGATTACCACTAAGTTCTTATGGTACAAACCACCCCTACTATTCTGACTGTTCATAACACAATTCTTTCTCATCCCGTCTATCTTCACACATACAGATTCCAGGAAATCCCTACTTGTATTATGATGCGTAAGAAACTCTTTCTGTCTGTCTGTCCCTCTGTTATGCTTTCACGCCTAAACCGCTGAACCGATTTTTATTAAATTTGGTACAGAGATAGATTAGATCTTGATATCTAGACATATGTTAAAATTTGTCGCAGAAAAAGGTTTGAAGAAGTTAAAATAGAAGATGGAAGATCGTATGGAAAACAAAACCTTTATTTAAATTTTACTAAGGTTTTTTGTTCAAAAATCTAGCTCTGCTTAGGCGGCGGTGTTAATGATCTTCGGTAAAATACAGTAATTTTGGAAAAATAAGAGGTCTGTACGGGATCTCGCGGGCTCAAATTTTTCTAGCGATCGAAAAAGAGGGACAATTTCGCTTCCCCTCCTGCAAATAAGTGTCAAGAGCAATTGTCAATCATGTCAAACCAAAATGATTAGGACGTGATGAAAATAAGTTATTCATTTGGTGCCTTAACTACAAGATTTTGAATAATTTCATAAATTATTTATTAACTGCAATACTGTTATGTCAAAATTTTGAAGGCAAGGTTTTTAGGTTATGGTCTTCTTGATTTGCACGAAACATCTCAGAAAGGCTGTTTTACTTTGATAGTTTTATCCCCACTATTTAATTTCTCTGTCAAAATCTCGGGATCCCGTGTGGAGTGAGCGTACAAAGCTAAGTTTTCTTGATTTTCAACACGAACCTCGCGAACGTTTCATCATATTTTCAATAGTCCTTTGAAATTTTTCTAAGATGTGTAAGACGTATATTTTTATTCTCTAGGGCAATATCACTTTCCGCGCTCTTGGCATATTTTTTATTTATTACTCATTATTCAACAATTCACTTACAGCTGAACTAGCAATAAAAATTCATTAAAAAAATTGAAATTGCTCCGAAAGCGCCTATGTTCACTTCATGCCACAACCTTACCATTTTAACATTTTCTAAATCTTTCATTAATTATAATGTTTTTCTGTAATAACATAATTTATATGAAATGTAAATAATAGTTAATCCAAATAATCAAATAAATTTTCTTAAATGACAGATTTCGCAAAATGATTTTTCGTAGTGTAAAAGAAGAAAATTAGATTCGAGTGAGTGGTTGCTTGGGAATGCGATGACAAAACTTGTTTGGTGACTTCTTTACTAATGAGTTGGTTTTAACTTTGTATTCGCTGTTGAAAAAAATGATAATATTATTTAAAACGAAAGAGTTTTGTTGCATATTTTTTGGCTTTTGAAAATTATTATAAATTAAAGAGCTGTACTGAATTGATACTAATTTTATGATTTTTTTTTTCAAATAAAATTATTTTGAAGCAAAACCTCATAATGTAGTATTATTATTGGGGACGTTATTTTAAATTTATCAGGCTAAAGTAATGGTCTTAGCAGTAGCTTGAAAACCTAAAAGAGTTAACATATCTTCAGTTAATTCCCTTAGCAAAATATGTATATGTATGTAAAATATAAATAATTTTTAATTAGACTCCGAATTTTTATTAGCGATCTTTGAGCTTCATTTACATATTATATAATTCTTCATTCGATCATTTATAATTTAATTTTTTGATTGCATACTGTATGGTGCTATGAAATTCAGAGTAAAAATAAATAATAGATAATGTTGCGAAGTACTGGTCAGAATAACATAAAATACTATACAAAACACTTTACTGAATTCGACCTTCTGGACAACATCAAGATAAAATTCTTGTGTAATGCAATAAATTACTAGGAGTTCTAGAAAAGCGAGTAAAGCTAATCAAGATGACTAAAGTAAGCAGTAGGAACTGAATGAAGGTTTTAGAGGTAAGTGTAGGTTTTTAGAGAATTTTTTTTTACAGAGCTGCGCCTAGACAATTTGCCGGCCTGTGCACATCCGCCAATGCCGACCTTTAATTGATTTAATTTAATTGTTCATTACATTTTATTATTCTCTGATTTCATTCACCATTCTATTAATTCATTTAATTTCCTTTCTTCGCTTTCGATAAGACCCACGATGATTAGCTCAAAACGACTGGCAACTTCTCTTCAACTTCTTGCTCTGCGACTGCCTTTCGTTTCGGTGAAACTTCTTGCTTAGCCTTCTGCTCCGTAAACATTGCCAAGGCCCGATTTCTTGCCTCATCCGCTTCGCGTATTTTTTCTTACATCTCTGCAAAGCAACTTGAGTTGGTCGTGAAGGCTACGGCTTATTTTCGTTCGTCTTCCTTCCTCTTCCTTGTCGGACATCTACGAGTTTACATATACATTCATAGCTTAGTTATCGCGAAAAAGCCGCCCTTCTCAACTGACGATTAGTGCACATATGCATTGCGCGGCACCGTTTCTTTTATCTAGAGAAGAGTGGATAAAGTTAGAGACTCATTCTTCATTTAGGACAATCGTAGAATATATGGGTGTTTCTCTGTAAACTGGTAAATTTTTGCAAGAAATCTGTCCCAGTAACTTTTTTACGTGAATATGAAAAAAAAATATACAATTAAATAGATATCTATCTGGTGGATAATAAACAGTAAGGGACCCAAATATATTTGTTTTATTTTAGGACTTATTGAGTAAATTTAAAAAATTCATATGTCAGAGGACTGTTGCATATGTCAGAGGACTGTATATATAAGTGAAATGAGCATTTATTAGTAGTATATATACTTTAAAAACATTCCTCATGACGCATATATATAAAAATAAAACAGTCTTCTTTGGTAGTTCCAAGTTCTCTGTGTAGTTCCAAGTAAACTTGTGAACTTTTATTTCTTCCTTAGACACTTTCTTCTTTCTCGCGCCATGATTAAAAGATGGTTATAGACCTAAAACAAAGGCAAAAGTACAATAACAGTGCCCTAATAAATGAAACAGTCTCCTGTTTCTGTATGTAGCGGGGGACTGTTGACGGGGACTGTTGGCAGGGGACTGTTTAATTTGTGTAATTGGTACGGTACCATAAAATTCCTTCATTATGACTTTATTTTGTTATATAGAAACAATATAAGCCATCTTATTTAAAACTATGCACAATAGAGAAAACTGGAACACTTTAAAAAAAGAAAAATAACACTTAGCAGAGGACTGTCGAATGTGGCGTACCGATACGCGCATGTGCCCCTCTAACTCTTGTAACACTAAATAAAATGAGGTATAGCTACTTTTGGGGGTAACAAAGCTAATTTCATGTCGTTCACGTTTCGTTACGCCCATTAACAAGTCTGTCTTTACTGTAGATGGCCTGATGCGTAACTCGAAACTTTGGCAGGGGACTGTTCATGAAATTCGGGGACCAACTTTAGGTTAAATTAAACTAATCAAAAAATAGTTTAAATAAATTGATATTAGAGTCTGATAGCATATCATTTCATATTGATTAGATTGTGTTATATAAGTTAATTGTTTTTAAAATATTAGTTCAATTAATGAACTCAATAGAAAATATTTTGGTTTGGGGACCGGCTAGGGGACTGTTTTTAGACCTAAAAAATACGTTATTGAAACCATATAGGTTTTTAAGTGAGATATTTTCTATATTGTATACTATAGTTTAGATAGTTATAAATTGAAATTTGCAGAAATATAAATATTTCTCACCATAGTTTACGTAATATTTGCCAAGGACAGCGATTTTACCACTTTGGTGAGAAACACCCATATCGCGATGATAAGATCGTCTGTGTTTTACTTTTTCGTTCAGGGATATGAAAAAAATTTGTCATTTTGCAACCGAGAAAGATCGCCAGGCACTTGATTTGGCTTCCATTTGGTTTTCTATCCTATGGATAAATTTCAAAATACGAATAAAATCTCAAAATTGATATTCTCTTTGGTGAACATGAAAGGGTTGCGTTAACATACTGCAGGTTTGCCTCGTATGATCCACAGATAGGTCCACAAAAGCGGCAGATGTAGGTGGCGGTATCTGGAGTGAAAGGCTTAGCCCAGTTTTGGCCCCCAGTTACTGTGTCTTAAGTAGTAGTGAAAATTACCCCGAAATGGATCGGTCAGTGTTACAAGTTAACCAACGGTTTTATATCTTGCCTGACAGTTCCAACAGCAGCTAGAGTCAGAGTGATAAGGTCCCGTAGGGTAAAGTCCAAATTAGCCTGCGACTGTCAATGAGCCAGGTACTGCCAACCAAGGCCCCTGTGCTGAATGTCGAGTCGTGATTTGTGACAAGTTTTTTGAGTTGAAGAAAGTGGCGTTTCAGACGAATTGCGACTTTGAGCATAGGGGGCTAAACTCGCACTTAGCACTTCCACTCTAGGCCACTATGCTGAAAATCGTAATCCGATTGAAATGTCACTTTCTGCAACTCAAAAAACTTGTCACAAATCACGACTCGACATTCAACACAGGGGCCCAAGTTTCTTTCAGCTTATCACTTAATTCATTAATACGGAAACGATTGTTAGGCACCCATGAGTTTGGCGAAGAAGCTCCCTGTGTGATTTGGTCAACAGCAAGCGATTTATTTCTATGTCAAGTAGCAAAGCGATGAAATTGCTTTAGGAAGCACAGTTATTAAGGAACTGGGTGGATCGATTACTGGGCGCTTTAAACTATCATCTTTGGAGGATCCGAGACTATGCAAATCTCTTCTTCGCAAACGTTCCAAAAACTTATTTATTAGCTGATTATCAGACGAAGAGCATTTAATATATAACTAAATTGTATACATATATAAGTAAACAAAATATATAGCTAAAAAACGACTAACTTCAAAGTTCCTAATTTGGAAGACTTACAATATTCGAGAATTTGAGCGCAAATTAATCGGTTTCTTCGGTAAGCCTAGGTTCCTAATAAGATAATCACACCGCATGAAATTAACTATGACTCCCATTGCTAAGTTCCGTCAGTAAAATTATACATTGTTAGGACTCGAGTTTTAGTACTGTCTCATTACTGCAGCCTGCACCGACCTTCCTTCTATCTCAGTAGGCAAAACAAATCTTACAGCTGGTCCTTCTCTTAACACCTTGGGTATAAGTTTATTTGACGACTTGGGATGGAATGATCACATATTCCAAATAGCTAAACAAGCATCCCAACGCCTAGGATTTCTTAAGAGATGCAAATTCATTCTCCCACCAGCAGCCAGAGCTACAATCTACTAATCTTCCATTCGGCCCCACCTCGAGTATAACTCATTTGTCTCTGCTGGCGCCTCGAAAACTGCCTTAGCATCCGAACCAACGGATATGACAGTCTTTGCATCTCCATCGACTCTCTGAGCCACCGTAGGAATTTAGTAGAGCTTAACAACGCCTTACTTTATCGCTTTTACCATAGTGACTGTTCCACTGAAATTCAGAACCTTCTGCCTGCACGACAATATTTTTCCCGCAACACAAAACTCCCATACCATACAGCCCCCGTTCGACTGTGGAATAATCTTCCACAGTCAGTTTTCCCGAACTCGTACAACACCCAAGAGCTCAAACGTAAGGTTCGCACCTGCTCCAATACCTCCAGACCCCCTCCGCTGATGTATCTTTTTATTTTCTATCTTTCAAACCAAGCTTGCTACTAGACATTACGCCAAGACCGGAACGGCATGACAGACTGGTAGTACAAAGGGTGATTCCTAAGCTTGGTTTTCCGACATAAATAAAATAAAAGTGTTTAAGTCGTTAGTTGTATTAGATTATTGTATTCAAGCACGTCTCACTCAGCCTTATTCTTGTTGTCGAGTGACGTGACAGACGTGTCGCGTCGAGCTTAAATTGATATTACCATTGTCAGATGGCAAACAAATCGACGTCACTCGCCAACGAGAAAATGTGTGAAATTTAAATAAAACTCAAAAACCATTACATTTGTGAATTTTCGTTTATTTCTATATCGACATAAGGGTAGTAAAACTTACGAACTTTATAAATATACAATGTCTGCAGGATAAAATTTCACAGACATTCAAATGTTTATGCCGAAACTTAACTAAAAGCGATCTTAACTCAAATACTGAAGGAATTCATGAGGTATGACATTTTTATAGAGCGAGTACAGTAATGAAAAGTGATGATTTATGAATGGTATGCGGTACAGATTGTTCTAATTTTGATATTTTTTAGTTTGAAACTTGGCTTGTAGCTTTGCCTTGTCCTTGGCGGCAATGTAAGCAATAGCCTTTTTCAATTGGTATGGAATATGGTCTGCCATTGGTACGAATCCCTCTTCCCCAGTTTGGTAGTAGACTCGGTACAGTTCTCCGTCGTCTCCGGTGTATTCGTAGTAACCTTTACCCGTTGTTCCTCTTGCTTCCTCGTTGTCATTGACCAATCGAGCTTGTTCCTCAGCATAGATACCATTTTCTGTCAAGTATCTGAAAAAGTGGTTTCTGGTTAGTGATTGCGTTCTGTTTAGGATGATCTGAAAACTTTTATTGTTTCACAATTCTTACAAATAATCGTATTTCTTCTTTCCCTTCTCTTCTTTCTGGTGTAGGATTCTCCACTTGCCTTCGTCCTCGTATGTGGTACGTGGCCTTGGAGTGGTTGTAGTTGTTGTCTGTGAATCAAGAAGAGTTTTGGTATCTTGATCGCCTTCTAATGAATCAATGGGCAATGTCAATGATGGTGTGAGTTTGTGATCGTTTGATGCAATGGAACGTTTTGTTTTTGGGGAATACTCAGGGAAACCGTATTGAAGCAACACTTCAGGTCTTGGGATGTCATAAACTTGATTGTCAAATGGATCTTTACTTACTGTGTATAGGCTGTAACGAGATTAAAATATAAAACATTAGAAAATTAATTATAAAAGAAAAACAATCTTTAATGCAATTTCGATTTAATGGAGGAGTATATGACATGAAGGATCGCAACTGAAAGTAAATGTTTTAAAAAAATAAAGTGTAAAAGAAAAGTAAAAAATATTAGAAAAAATAAAAGAATAAGTTCTTACCAATATTTTATGCTGCGAAAATTATTTACAAGAAGAAAAATGGTTATGGTTTTTTTTATTTTTTAGAAAGTGTATGCTGGATGCGGTTGGAGTTTTACAAATAGTATTTTAGTATAGTTTTTAGTATATTACAATATAATTATTGTAGCATTATTAATTTTACAAAATTTCATTTTACTAAAGAGTTGCGATTTCGTCGTTTTAAAAGCAAATGTTGAAGAAAGCATTCGAAATTTTTCTGTTGATGTCCATATTGTTATAGGTATTGAGGTATCTTTGGGTAATAGAAGTTGAATAAGGTATTTTTCAAAATTTATTTTAAGAAAAACGGACTAGATCTTGAAATGCACATATCGAAGATTAAACCTGTCTATACTAAACAGAAGAGTTTCTCATGTTATTCCTTCCAATCGCGGTGGAGCCCAACTCGCGTCTTGGCTTTCTCTGTTCTTCTCCCCCAGTCCTCTCTGGATGAGATTATCCAGTTTGATATACATCATATTTTAAAAGTATATTCCTTTAGCATAAAACTGGGTGAACCAATGTCTTATATATATTTTAAATTTTGTCTTTCTATGTCTTGTCCAAGAATTCTGCAGTTAAAGATGTGCAGAAAGGGTTTTGTTTCGAAAAGATTTCTTTAGTTCTTCGATTTTGTTCGTCACGATCGAGCCTAAGTATACAAAAGTGTCATCTACTTTCAAATTGTGTTCTAGCGTCAGATAGCATGTCCGTTGGTATCAATTGTGTCAGCATTTTATTAAGGAGCCGTTCAAAATGTTTTTCATCATGCTTGGACTATGGCTTCTATGATGCCACCATTTTGTTCTCATTTATGTTCATTCTTCTGTTGTGGCCACTACTGATCGCTTTAAATTCCTGGTAAGCATAATGGTGTTATTATTTTGGAAGTTCTCATGGATATCTGGGATTAGCTTTTTAAAGATATTTTAAGATACTGGGTCATTTCAGGTCTCGTCATCTTCCGCTTGTTCTTTATGGGCTATTCTTATCTGTTTACGATCGGATCTTCTAGTTTCCAATTTCCTCTCTTTTCATCTCTTCGTATTTTTCGTAGATCTTTACTTTTTTGCAAATGATGAATGATACTGAGTCGTACAAGATAATTGATTAAACGGCTTCCTTTTACAATAATCGGTATTTCTCTAACGCAGCAAATATGAACGTATGCTGCCATCTACATTTTCGTCTAATTTTTTGGTCTATCGTCTATCATTTTGTTTTTCTTGAAACACCCTGTAGTTGGCAACTGGGGATCTGATGGGTAATCTTCGCTTTCACTAAATACTAATGTGAAATGTTATATCTTACTTCTGCTAACTCTCAGACAATTATCCTCCAAAGTCTTTCTTCATTTCTCTAAAAATTTGGACTTCACGACATCAAAATTTTCGACTACATGTCATAGTAACATCGGCATATAGGTGCGATATTAAGAATTCCATTTGCGGTGTTAAAAAGGAATGGTCTAAGGATAGAACCTTGGGGAAATCCCAAGTCGAGCTTCCAACTATAGATTGCGTTAAAAAATATATTAAAGACTTCTACGAAAATTGATAAATCTCCTCCTACATGCGTTCTGCATAAGTTGCTGATGTACTCTCTCCTTATTTTTGACATTCTGAATGGTGTTGACGGTGTAAGTTGGTTTTCTTTGCTAATTCTCAGTTAATAGGAAGTCTTCGAAGAATGTATACCTCCAAAAATTAGATGAATATTTCTGATAGAAGGGCATGAAGGATTTAATAAAGTGCACCGGCACTAGTGTGATTAACAACAATATCGTAGACCAGGGAGGTTGGATAGAAAATGATTAGTTGTAGGATTTAATGATTCGTCCTATTATATGACCAAAAGTTCTCTGTATACAAGGTGACCAACAGCAAGTCCATAAGTCAACAAAATGATTCAGAGCAATGTCTATCTGACTACTAAATGTGTGCCAAAGAATTATTTGTTAATATAAAATAAGGTTTTTGTTTAAAATTCAGGAGGCCGGTGCATCAAATAGACAAGTCCAGACAAACATCATCTGCGGTCTACTCGATCAAAGATCTACCGCCTTGGTATTGAATCCTACCATCAGCTCCCCGAAGATGTTGACTTTACATGGGGTGACCCCTATATACTCTTGACAATAGAATACTCAACAGACTCAGGAGGGTGAAAATCGAGTATTTCGCATCTCAAAACGAAGCCAACACCGGTTTGGTTCTACAGGTAGGGGGTAGGATGGCAGGCTTACAAACTTCCACCGTAAAAATCCACCCGTCACTAATCCTCAAGGCAGGCCTCGGACGTCGGACACAACGGACTCAACGGCAACGATCTAAGCAGCGGAATATGGAATTCGATAATGCTTTACATCCGGAGCTGGAGACATGTTACAAGGGACCGTCAAACTTAAAGGAATGCCTTAAAGAAGGCAAATGCATGATTTGGACTGTAGCGTTTTCCGATAAATGGATGAATGGACCCAACTAATTAATGTATGACCTAAATCGATCACCTGGGTTGCCCTAGAATTCATTAATTTCTAAATATTAACATGATTTTATTTGACCTCTACAGCTAGAAGAGTTCAATAATCTGACATTAGCTAACTGACAGAAGGTGAAAATGGCTACAAATGCTGATTTTGTACAACCTCTTCAGATAATGCTGATCTGCCATTTCGTTTTGGTTAGTATGCTTTTACAATAATCCTTAAAATGTTTCTAAAATCATAATAAAACAATTTGCTGAAGGTAGATCCTCCTTGACATTCATAATTTTATGGTGGATCCTCCAAAGTTATAATATCTTTTTCTATCCTCTAATAAATCTGCATTTTGATGGAGCTAACCTTAATTATGCCTTAGTATATTCTAAATAACAGTTGATTATATATTATCTTCAAGTCACGTTTTGAACTGATCTAAGAAATTTAAGTAAGGATTTTCTTGCAAAAGTTTTTAGCGGTGGAGCTGGAGGCTGACGCTATCTAAAGAGCGTTTAAATGGGTAAAAGATTACCATTGACACGGGAGAGCGCTTGTTTCGGTGGAACGATCGTTATGAAAGTAACGTTACAGTTTTGTTAGGGGTGTTACATTTCTACGATGGCTCAAATAATCTATAGTGGTGTAAATTGTGTCGTTTTCTGTGATATTTAAGGCTCTAGTACTTTATCTAACCATGCCAAGGTGGTTTGCGAAGTTCTTCTATCGGAAGTTATATTCTAGGAGAAACTGAATGTACGATTTGCATATTATAGCCTAAAGCAATGGATGGAGAAGGAATTCACACCTCCTACGGAATCATAAGCACTGGGATTCTAGTTTGACCGATTTGGAGTAAGTGTTTATTTTATCGCAGGTGCTTTCTTAGTACGTGGTCTAATATGTTAAAGATGGGTCAGCCGTTAGTTCTACACCATCCACTGACACGGATTGAGGGATTCCCCTTTATTAGATATTGGATGTTTTATTGAAAACACCACATTTCATCTTTTTGGTGGCATTGAATATGACTCTGAATATGAATGAGTTCAGTGTCCCTGTACATAAGTTCACAATCACAAAAAGTGGTACATTTTCGAAGGTGTAAGAAAAACTCAGAGTACCGACTTCATCGGAGAAATGGATTGTGCAGGTTTGGTGATAAAATTGCTTCTGGGGATCACCCTTAGAGATTGTATGGGGTTTAGATTTGACGTCGGTCAAAACTACCTTGACTGATGGACCAGAAAGAAAACTCTTGATAAAGCTCTAAACCTGTATTAATACCAATAATTGTGGAAAGGCGAAAAGCCATGACACTTTGTGAAATCGAACTTCTGATGACTTAACTGATGTCGTAACTTGGTTGCTCAGGCTGGCTGGTTAGTCATTTAAGGATAGTAAAGGATAAGAGCTTTGAATCGATGACCATATGCGCAGATGTTCCTACTATTTTTAGCAGACTTCGATAGTGGTGAATAATACTGGTATACTGGCTCAGAAACTGTTGACAACTAAAATCGTATAAAATTATATTGTGTGTTTATTTTTATCAGTCCGGTTATTTTTAATTTGGTTATTTTCAGGTAGTTCCCTTTGATGTTGTTTTGAAACAAACAAACTGCTACCAAATAACATAATAATAAAAATAGACAAATTCCTCTATCACGTGCAGCACATGACTGATTAATAATCATCAAAAAATCGATTTACTTCTTCTTAATCCTCCATTACGATACCGAAAACATTAACCTTGATTTTAGAATAGCAACAAATGCGAAGAATTTCAAAATTAAATTATAAATTACTACAATACATTACACAAAAATCTTAATCCTCTCATCAAATTTAGTGCCAATAACTGGCCATTGACATACATCATCAGCACTTTATCAGCCTGTTACCACACACAACAAAATGTAAAAAACCTGAACCCAGCATCAAAATTCATTTCCAGCACATTTTGTATATTTTGTATGTATTGTATATTGTTACATCATCCCACTCAATAAAAATGTCACCTGTTAAAAACAGGCTCATTTCGGTGACCTTTAAGCGTCGCCGAAGATGACTTGACCCATAAATAATTGTGGTTGAAGAACGGATTTTGTGTTAAGAATTTACACCAAAAAGATTTCTTTGGGTTCAATAAATTTTTCGAGCTGATAAGACTGCATCATTCGATGAAGGTGAATTTATATTTATGATCATTTTTGTAGCTAATGTGTGAAATGGGATTAAATTAATAAATTTCAGGTGTGATGATCTTAATGTCTTGTAAAAGAATATATGAAAAATGAAAAACACCTTGGCACACCCCGATCACGCTTTAGGTGAGAACTGATCATGGGTGGCCGAGTTTTAAGTGATGTTCGATGATCAATCATGGCAGTCAGCTGCTGACATGATCGCTTTGTCAAAAGGAAATTGAAAATTGAAGACAGCTTATGTAGAAATGATGAACAGAAGTGGAAGCATACGGATTTGTCAAAACTGACAACGCGATAAGATTAAAAAAAATTAAAAAAAATAAATAAAAAATAATGCTTTATAGATGAAAAACTGCCGAACTTATGAAATTGAGTCATTTTGGTCATAGGACAAATGTTAACTCAAGAAAGTCATTTCCAAAATTTGACAGCTGGAATAAATTATTGTGTTTTTCGTTTTTGAAGCATATAATATTTATGTAGTTATGCATTTACAATTTATGTACCTGGGCAAATAGAGAATATATAGATTATTTATGATTAAATGTTATATACAATAAAAAAAAACACGACTATATTTAAATTAATACGCCTCTCTCCAAACATACCTGTAATCTCCCTTGTTGTCAAATTGATAGCGGTATAGGCTCTCATCACCATCGTAAGGTCCATAACCGCCATCATAGGGATTTGGGATGTGTACGTAAATTCCCTTTTCGCGGTCATCATGGACATGCATGTAAGGATAGGGCCTGTGTACGTAACGGCCTATATTTAAAAAAAAAATACATTTCATATTAATATTTCACTCATTTTATGGTTTTGTAATGTACAAGAAAATTCGAAAGATGAAACATATAGATACAGTGTAATATTTATTTAGTAATAGTAATGCCAAATCCAGAGAATGTGTTATAATTTTGTCAGTTTTGTGAGAATATTATCAGTCTGTAAGTGTGAAATGTATAAAGAGAAATTCCCATGTTTTTTTGTGAATAAATATTTTATAAGATAGTAGTGAGTGTAGTAGTGTTAGCCAAAACATAATAAAAAACTATTAATTTTGTAAAGGATAGCGAAAATGGTTTAGTATTTAGTGCGTGCATTTTATTATATTTATAAATATTTATTATATAAAAAATTTTGTTTCCTCATTTAAATTATACGTATGTCGTAATAAAACTAATTAAAATTAACTCCGATTATATTCTATGTGCCTTAATACGTTTCTTTGTGAAATATTTCTGCCACTAATACTGCTATGTCCTTCGAAGCGTTGTATCATAAATCTTGTTGTCCAAATTTGTCCTTTTCTAAATGAATTTTATCATATAAGTTAAAGGCTTCCGTATTCGTCGCTTTGAAGGTTCTAGTCTGATTGCTTTGGGTATCTACAAAGCTTTGACAGAGTGTGATACCCTGCTATGTTGTTTAAACTCCAATCTATTGGCATGAACTTAGTTCTAAGTTTGAGTTGAACTTAGTTTAAACTTGAGTTTTCTTTCTGGGCACTCAAACAGGTAGTATGTTCACAATATATCCTGTGTTCCCCAGTGGTCAATTCTATCACCCCTACTTTTCCTAATCTGTATTAATGATATGCTTTAATCATATTCTGAGTTGACTGACTCTGCCATCTTCAAAAATAAAAATCAAGTAAGTACCAGATCAGGATCCTTAGCTGATGTACAATTCATTCAACCTGGATATCGAACACATTCTTGATCGGGGCCGCAAGATTCTTGTCGATTTTAATACCTACAAAATGAAGTATTGTCGCATCTCTAATAAAAGCTGTACCGGGCTTTGTTTTTTAGGCATAAAATAAACTGAGGATTTGCGATGGTATGATTAAACATTCGAAATTGCGAAACAAACAGGCCTGCGATTCCATAAGACCTGGTACACATTGAGGCTCGGCGTTGCGTTTTGCGGGCGTTGGAAGTGTATTTGTTGGTAAAAAGGGCGCGTTGGCATGTGTGCACCTAATAGAAATTCTTTGATATTTAAAACGCTCATTTCGAAAGCGCGTACTTCAGAACGACCAATGTGTACTAGGCTTAAGAAATGCAAATTCTTCATTCCGGACTACAAGACCTTCAATTGGCCTCGGCGCGAATACAGTTCATTTATTTGGGCATAGCTTCAAAAAAACACCTCAGCATGGTTTGACAAAGTCCAAACGTAGGAATGTAGCAGCGCCGAAAAAATTGTATCGCTATTAGTATTGCGGATGTTATACTAAAAACCATCTTTCTTTCTTTGAAAAACTTTGCTATCAATACTTCTCTGTTATCAATACTTGATCTTTTTTAAGTAAAAACGTGGTCCATTGTGCCAACCGTTCATTTAAAAACTATGATCGTAAGGCTTTTGATATATAGTAAAATTGATTTAGTATTCATATCCCAGTGGGAGCAGGAAAGCCACGATTGAGGAGTCCCAATGTCCTGGCGGTAGTAGCCTTACAATCGCACAATAAATGCTTTGATATTTCAGGAGCTGCTACAGAGCAGCTAAAATCAACTACCATACCAGCTCTGTTATGCTTAAATAATAATTAAGCGGACAGTGGTCCGTAAGGGGTTTTTTTTTGATCCCACGTCAAATCTAAATTTAAATGCTTACCAAGCTTACTTTTGCTGATTTGAATAAACCGGGGCCCAAACCGTCCCGTTCCTGATGGTGAGGGTGGTTAGTTCAGTTTAGCTTTACGCAGTCTCAGTGTGAGCAAAAGCGTTGAACAAGAGAGCTAACAGCCGAGCCCTGGGGAGCCGCATACAGAATAAAGTTGAAACAGATAAGTGCATTCGTACAGTGCGTGCAATGTATGCCGCGAGTTTTCGTTGGCAGACAGTTGCGTGCTTGGGCTCCGTCTAGCCTTTACAAACATCCAAAAAATCTCAGCGACGAGTGCATGTGTCTGTTGTGTGTTCTTGGGTATTTGGGACTATGGCGAATGGGCCAATGTGGAAAAGTTGGAATTAGACCAACTTTTGCGTTGCGTGCGTTCTGTTTACGTAACTTTATGTCAGTTTGCATTTGAATACACGTACTACTATTATATCAATCGCCGCACGTACCAACGAGCACATGTATCTGTTTCCAGCTTAATCGTCCGCGGCGCATACAGGACCATATCCAAAAAAGCTTTTCGAATTCGCAAGGCAGATGTTGGGATTGCCCCATTTAATTTTTAATGGGGTTTGCCTCATAGGAGCTTTAAGGGATAAGACATACCTAGCTTCAATATTGTTAATTTTTTTGTGCGGTGTTCATGAGGAAATTAAGGTGAAAGCCCTATTTCGGCAAGCCTCTTATTAGGTCCACACGCTGCATGAGGCAATCCAATTTTTAAATGGTAGCCGGGTGGGGTTTAAAAAGCTTGCAGTTATAAGTTCCTAATAGCTCTAATAAACTATATGTAGTTTTCGTATGAAAAGGCTTACTTGTGTGCGGCCCTTCGACCCCGCTCCTTCGTTCCCAGCGACCGACACAGCCCTCCATTCTTTAGGTTATTAGGTGTACATGAATTTTTTTGGGTGTGGATTTTCCCACCCAAAGCGAAAGTGCGTGTACACCTTTCCTTTTATCTCCATGCCCTCTGTCGTCCTTGTTTACCATAAGCGCCGAGGCTATAAACGAAGGGTAACTTGGGCCTTTGTATGGCAGAGTCAGCGATCGGTCTCAGTACCATCGATCAAAACACCAGGTTTAGTAGAAATGTTAGCTTGGGCACCTTAGGTACTATTTTTCAAGCAGACGCGTTTGCTATAGTTAACTTATTTTAGTATTCTATTAGGGCCAAGAGAAGATCCCGTAGGACACAGTATAAACTAGCCTAGGACTGCCAATGTGCTCTTGTCGAGCTTGGTATTCTCAAAACAAGTTACCCTGCAGGAATTTGAAGGCAATGAAGTTCACTCTTGTCTGACAGGCCTCCGAATTGAATTCATTAGTCCGGAATACTCACGGCGGGACACAGACTTCCTTGACAATCAGACTCTGGCATACCAATGTTCACGACTGATGTGAGAAAGTTCAAGTGCCGTTTGGAAATGCGACTAGAAATTTATGGCACAGCAGACAGGACATCAGGTAGCTGGTCGGCTTGATTAACGAAAACTCCGCTGCAAATGGCCATCTATGGAAGGTTAAAATGACGGAAGGCTTCATCTGTCTTGCCACGAGAAGGATGAATCACTCTGCTTTTCTCTTTGCCCCAAGTTAGGGGGAGAAGGACCTGCTGTTAGTTAGGATCGTCAAGCTGCAAAGTTGGTTTAAGCGGCCTGGCCTACGAATATCTATACCTCATATTTGTTGGTCAGCCCGCTTACACCAACTTAGCAACTTGAATTGAAATGCAACAGGCCAAGGAGAAACTACCATATTTTTGCACCTATCACTCTAATAAGAAATAATAATATGAAAAAGCTAGTCTTCACACAAATTTTTGTGTATACCTACTATTAGCAAATAAACTATTTAAAAAGATACCCTATATTTAGTAAGTAAAGCCTAATAATGTTTTAAAGATAATACGAAGTTAGAAAAAAAAAGATTCCTAAAAACTTGCTGCTGGTTGTTGTTTACATTTTAGGTTGTTTTTATTTAGAAACGATTTTAACAATAAAAAAAAAAAACTCTCGATTTGTTGTTTAAAAAAAACATCTATAAAAATTCTTTTTGTATTAAAGTAATTGAAGTGAAGTCTTGTGATTTTGTTTTTCTCTATATAAAATGTTGAAGTTATCCTTCAATCAACCAACCTTAAGCGCGAAGGTCTTTACTCTACTTGAGAGAATTTAGAAAAATTTAGAAAAAAATATTAAAACTTGATTATCTGCATTCTATCAAATAACTTTAACACCATGAAAAACAATGAAAATATTGCTCCAAAATAAAATTCAATTTATAAAAACAAAACTAGTTTAAACCTACTAGAAACTAATAACAATAAAATTATCATATCGCTTCCTAGATAAAAATCAAGTCGACCCCTTTTTTATCTAGATAGAAAACCGATTTAAAAAAAAAATAATTTTTAGATATTGCAAAAAGCCCACCTGTGATCACAACAGAAATGACCTTAACAACCGGAAAGCATAAAATTTTGTAAATAGCTACCTATTTGACCCATAATAATAACGGTGTGACTTTGAAAAGGTGAGCGAAAAATATTTTTTTTTATATAATATAATTAAAATCGATAAAATCCAGAGTAGAAAACCTGATTGTTCGTTTTTTTGGGGTTTCCTTTTGTTGGTAAATAACAATATTTTTGGAGACAAAAAAAATATGCGAATTCTAACAAAAGTTAATAAAAATTCAAGGATGAGTTTGTCGGGACAAAAATTATGACTTTGAGATGTGTGACGTGATATCAAAAAATATTGCAAAAACCTGGACACAAAATGGAATGTGCCACACATAATATATGCCAAAATGATAGTGGGTGTGATATGGTATGGTACCATGGCGACTTAGTAGGTATTATATGGGAATTTATGTTAACTATATTGATTCAATATTTCTACAATTATTATTACTGATTTTGTATGTTTTTGAGATTTTGTTTTAATTTTTATGGTAAAATGAATTTTGTTTTTAATTTTATGGTAAAAATGTCAAGGCTCTTGAAACCTTGTGATATAAGGGTGTACGAACTTTGTACTGAAAAAATATTAAGCCAATGTGCCAATTATGAATTTTTGTACAAAAAATATGAATTTTGAATATTGAAAAAACAGGTGAAAGGTATCTGTAGAACTTACTACTACCTGGAACTTTGTAGAAATATTAAAGCGATTAGTATCACAATTTGTTGTAACACGAACTACTGAAAAACGAAATTAATTAGTTTTATCTAGGCTAAAATTATTATCTAAGTATCGTGTATCTTAGCTGATGAAGATTTATCCAATTTATTATCAGTGGTTGAGTTATTGTGCTTTTGTGCTACGACCTATATAGAGTGGCTACATATTGTTTTTTTTGATATACACATATTATATATATAGTTGAGTATTATACGGTGTCAGTACGGTTAGATATCGTTAACAAACAAACAAACGACTACATAGTATTATATTCCTTCCATCCATCTAGGGAAGGGCGATGAAAATACCTTCATTCGGCTTGGGCACATATTTTCCGCTAGAGCTATATTTTTTTGGTTTGTACTTGCCATCCTCAGCTGGTTCTGGTTCTGCTAAGATGCACACCGATACGCCGAGCTGTAATTAGACAATAAAAACAAAAAAAAAATTGTTAATATAAACTTCTATTGAACGTGGAATGTATTTATTAAGAGTTTATAATATGAACTAGAACAGAACAAAAATATCTGTCTATATCTATAAAAATCTCGTGTCACAGTGTTTGTTATCGAACTCCTCCGCAACGAGTTGACCGATTTTTATGAAATTTTTGTGTATGTATATTTTGTGTATTTTTGTGTGTGTATAGATCTGAGAATAGGTCGTAGACTATTCTTTATACCCTCAACCAAAAGGAACAGGTGAAAATCTAAAAAAAAACTGTAATTTTTGGGAATTTTTACTTCAATTTAGTTTCAATAGCGTCATGGCCTAGCTAATGTTTGACAGCTTCGTAAATGTAAAATTCTCATTAAATTTAATTATTCCATTTAATGACAGTTTCAAATTTATGCAGCTGTCAAACAATAGGTAGGCCATGACGCTATTGAAACCAGTGCCGACGGATCGTGTTGGGCCCGGGTGGGTAGTCTGGAAAAACTGAGAACCCTTGAAAATTGTTATTAGGCAAAACCCTTTTTGAGAAGGTAGATCAACAAACATATGGAGTTCCGTAGATATCTATCCTAGTGGACCCAGGTGGATCACAATGTATTTGGCTACGCCTCCCAATTCGATTCGCGGATGACATCGAGGTAGTACTCTAAACATGCTAAGGGCGATGGTAAACAATTTTCGCCGGAAAAGGCGAAGTACCGATGAAATAAATTCGTTGTGTGCACACGGCGACAAAGAAAATAACGTTTGACAGGCAACGACTACAAAATAGAAAATAGATTGATTGGTCAGCATGTATTCTATTCGTTTTTGACAATCGCTTTCGTCGGTTGCCCTAAACATGCTTACAGCATGAGATCGAATTATGCGCGAACGAAACTATTTAGAGCCTACACAATTCTATGAACACCCAAAAGCGTTGGACGCTTAATGTGACCGACACTCAAACAACGCTTGTTCAATGTCAAGCCCCCCAAGCGTATTTGGACACGTTCGGGCTTTTGTCGATGTTGCCTCAATCGTTGGAAGCCAAAATTTGAATAAAAATTTCACCGTAGAGCCGGCTGAAGAGATTAAAACACGTTCCGCAAGCGATTAATGCTGTAAACATGCTAAGGGCGACGGCGAAACTATTTTCCTCGGCCACTGCGAATAGCTCGACGAAATTTGTTGTGAGCACACACTAAGAGCGACGGCGACACAAATTAAAAAACACACCGGAATTACCATCTAGCACAGCCGAGTATGCTGCACGCACACGCACACAGGAGCACACGAAAATAGCAACACAAGCCCACGGCTCACATGGATGCAACTTTGACAGGCGACGACTACGAAATAGAACTTGGATTGATTCGGTCGCCGAGCTCGGCGACGTAGTTATGGCAGTGGTCTGCAGATTGTGCAGCTTCATACAATAGCGGCGTGTTCTATTCGTTATTGACAGTCGCTGAGCAAAGCGATTCGCCGGTCGCATTTAGCATGTTTGCAGAATAAAATGTGCCCGGATATTCTTATGATTAGTGAACAGAAAAATGAAGCTTTGCTGATCAGCAAATTGAGAAAACAAGTGTCGGTTCAAGGTATGGTAACAGATCAGATACAAGGAAGTGATGACGAACTGGAGGCTTAAGTTTAAAGCACCCTTGGAGGGAATTGCGGACAAGGCTATTAGTGCCGCATTTCCAAGAATGCTTTCCAACGTGCACGCCCTAGAGCGAGCGAGTGAGTTTAGCTCAATCTTGCAATCCTGATTTCGCGTACAGGACCATATCTAACGATAAGGCGTGAGTGATATAGGGTGCGCCAAAACAATTCTGAATTTTTTAGACATACGGGGAAATGACAATTCCATAAATGTTATCATTTCCTGTATGAATAAAATACAAGCCCTCATGCATTGTGATTTCTCCTTCGAAATTCGTTTACGGGCATCGCACTGTTCCATAGCATCTAACCACAACAAGATTCGCAGTGAGACTGATTGAATTGTGATTGAGAATATAAAGGAGCGAGTGATTTGGGGTTTTAAACAAACGGACTGAAGTTGCGTACTTTTCTTTTCGAATCTACATTCATGGGGGTTTGAGACTCTCAGTGCCCATGAAAAAAGCGATTTTGAGATTCCCAATTAAATACCTTCATCATTTAGAGCACGATGACTCACCGCCGTGCCCGGCATGTCCATGTATCCAGGATCAATAGAACGTCTTCTTTTATTATGTAATATTCGGCGAATATAAGACTGAACTACAGCCAATAGCTGAGGCGCCACTACCACCGGAAAACATCCTAGGAGACATGATCATAAAATAGGATAGGCGGCGAAAGGAGAAGTTACGCAGAAAGTCGGGAAGTTGGGGCTGGAATGAGCCCAAGGAAAGAGAGAAAGGTGGAGGTGTTTTATTGGGTTCGGGTCCCACACAACCGGCATATAAGAGCCTGCAGTTTTTCGCCTTCCAACAAACGAAAATAAAAAAAATGATTGAATTTGAGGAGTTTTAATAAAACAACATTGAATAAAATCGAAAGTGCGAAGTTAAACCAGCCTATGTTTACAAATTAGGACTATTTACTCACAAATTTCGGGTGGGTATTTTACCTACCCGTAATTTTCCGGGTGGGTAATGCTACCCACCAAACACACATTATTTGTCGACTAAAGTGAAATACAATAAGCAATATAGTATACTCAATATACCGTTAGAACTATGGTGGTCGTCTCAAGAAGGGGCGGATTACCTCTTTCACAACCGTTCTTTGATACACTTCATCGGTGTAAAATTCATACCTCGAAAAAGACCAACTCAATGGATGGTTTTTATTGGCTACTATTGGCTTATGGGTGCAACGAGGCGTACCGGGTAATAGCTAGTATTCTATAAGTCAGCTCGTCAACGTTAGCCATAAGGAAAAACTAATTGAAAACAATAAGTGTAACAAATACATAATACTCTAATCAAGTTATTATTACTAGTCAATATGACGTAACGTATTTGACTGAAGGATGTACTATAACATATAACATAAATAAACAAAAAAACAAACAATTAAAATTAAGTTGTTTTAATTGAAAAATTAATGATTAATGAATTTTCAATATTAGAAAATTATACAGTAGCTCACATGCGCGCGCATCTAGTCAACCAACAAATCTATTGTACGTGTATGATTAAAACGTGTACACCTTGACGATTTCAAGTTCAGATACAGCAAATTACAATCGGTTTTCCTCAAAAACCCAAAGATAGAATTTTAAAATATTTTTAATCAATATTTCTATATTTCCGCATTCGATATATGAAATTTTTGTTAAATAAAACCATAAAACCCCAGACCTTTTTCTGATTGTCCAACACCAAATTTGTGATGATTTAATTGGAGTTTAAAAAAAAAATATAAAAAATAAAAAATAAACTCCCCAAAAATAATCACACAATTAACAACCGCCCACGAATTTCGCCAAGACATTTGTTTATCACCTGTTTAATCGAAGATGTCCTCAGAAGACTTACAAACATCGAAGCTCAGATATCGTCGTCTTGTTATGATAATGACTACACACCGAAGTTTTTGGGAATATTTTTCATTTTATTTTTTTCTGATTAAGAAACCTCCGGAATTTATGCCGTGTGAATTTCAGGTGGATTCGAAACTTCTCGCATTTTATTTTTTCAATCAATTTTTTAATAATTTTTCTTAATAATCATAAAAATAACACAAAAACATATTTATGAAAAGGATTTGTGGGCTATGGAACTTGTTATGCGTCCATCGAATTAAAGAGAGAAAAAAATACCTCCAGGTAAATTTATAACATTTCAATCTTTTGCCGTGCGCTGCCGTGATATTGATAAAGCGCTTTTTTATGCTGATTAGATATGGTTGTGACTGTTTAGCATAGATGGATAGATTTCGCATGGATTATGGGGATTTATATTTAGATTTGTTGATTATTATCGGTTGAAGAGATTTATGCTGGTAATTTGTGGCAGGTTAATACATTGTTGGTAAAATTAGAAATTGTAGATTGTGAGGAAGTAGGAAGTATCAGGTTCTTGTGCACTCTACTACTGTGAGCCGTGTTATGTTAATTTATGATATTTATTATCAAAGTAGGCGCTATTGTATGACGGAAATAATTATTGATTTGATGGCATTGCATTGGAAGTTCTTGTTTGGGTCGTAGGAGTTATCTTGCGTAAACTAGATCATGCTTTTTAATCTGTTACCGTCCGAGTTAGCCCAAATTCGTGGACCTTCTATGGAACGCAACATAAGTTATTTTTCTGCGTGTAGTTTTTAACCAGCACGATCAACCGTCAACCGTCAACCTTGAGGAGTTTCCATCCTTAGCCTACTACACTTAGATTTTCATTTCTCATCCTTCCTATATTACATCCACGGCATTTATGACCCTATCGTCCTGCTGTGGTGTCAATTGTGCTCCTGTATCTCATTTTTTCAGGCCACAACGCTTGAACAACGTGAGCAGTTTGTCTAGAGCTTTATGGCTTAGACTGATCTTTTTTTTTTGTTTATCATGGTCAAGCTCAGGAATCACCCTTTGTACCACTAGTGAGTCATGTCGTTCAACTCATGGCGCAATGTCTAGTAGTAAGCTTGACCTGAAAATAGAAAAAGAATAGTAAAGGTTAAGGGTAGTCTGGTGGACGCATAAGGAGGAGGCAGTACCAGACTACCAAGTGAACAAGGAGGTGCACCGACCGCGAGGTGAAGATCCGACCTAAGCGGAAATTCGGAACCCTATTACTAAACGGTTAAGTCGGCGAGATGCCTTATTAGGGCTTCCGTTACCTTGCCGAGTTGTTAGGACAAAGGAGTATTGTCGTGGGAATCTAAATGCCAGGCTCCTTCTCACGGAAAAGCTAAATCCTCTGCCTTTTCGAACCGCCTGACATCTTTCTTCATCCATCAGCCTTAACACAATGCCAAAAATTGTATTAAAAGCCGCTAAGACCCTTGTCGCAGACAATGGTGACTCAGTTAAGAATACCTAGCTCATCAACGGCGCTTTTTCAATCTTTAACAAAGGACTTGGTCCTATCAAGTTTTATAGCTCTGATTGTCGAAAATCAGAATAGGTCTTTTATAGGTAGGATAACTAAGCTCTATTGAATTTTACAGAGGAGGATGTTACACGCGTCATACGAAAGATTTTTCGTTAGTTGAAAGTCACAAGGTTGTCTAACTATATTTATGTGGAGTTTACCATGGGTTAACTCAGAGTAAGCGCTCATGGAAACGAGGGTTGAGAAATGTCTCGTTAAACCCAAGAAAATTCCACGAAGTACGTCGGTTTAACCCGGGTTTTGCACATGGGTTTGTTTAAGAGACTTTACATATACCAACGGAGACACGACGTAAATTTATTTATCTGTCACTTCAACCCAGAACCGTCATGGAGACAGCATCGGGTTAACTTCAAGGTAAAAAGTTTCTGTAAACTCAACGAATACTTTGCCCCTGTTCATGGATACACAGTAAATGTCAAGCTACCCTACGCCTACGACAGAGGATTCTCCACATGCATATGAGTTGAGTGTACGGGGATTACTCTCGCGGCTAATGGTATTGTATGTCAAACAAACTACTGAGTCAGTCTAACCAAGTATTCAGGTTAATTGAGGAGTGGGCGAACAAAACGGCACATGTCCAGTTTTGCAAATTGTTCAGAAATCGCAAAAAACTGTTTCTGCCTCTGAACTGATCACATTAACTATTTATGAGTATGGTAGGTTGTGCTACTATTTGAACTCATTCAGACGGAAAATTTTTTTTTAAATATGTTTAATACTTTAAGAGAAAAAATTAAAACAAAAATGGACATGTGCCGTTTTGCGGGGACAGAACTGGACATGTACCGTTTTGTCAAACCCTTGAATGGACATGTGCCCTTTTGCAGGAACCCAACTGGACATGTTTTTTTGTTTTTAGCCTTTTATGGAGCTCCCTGGCCCCCTTAGAGGCAAGGGGAGATTTTTCTGGTATTTTTTCCTAATAGTAGGGTCTGTTACGCAAATTTTAAGGGGTCATAGTGCCCCACGGCTTGTTTTGGGGCCGTGGGAGGCAAAAGTGAGGTAAATTTTAGTGCATTTTTAGTGCAGTTTATGATGCACATACAAATCGATGTAATTAGAGCCCCAGGTGAGGTGCAATGAACTTCCATTGTTGATTAAAAACTTTTTTGTATGAAATACGTGCCCTTTTGAAAATCCACATTAACGAATGGTTAAAAAATATGAATATTCGTAGGACATGTGCCTTTCTGCAGGGAAACCGTTACTTTGCTAACAAAAAAATATTACATGAAAGTGATTTTTGTAGTGTCTGAAATTGAAATTAGTTGCAGTTTAGTGTAATGAACACGATTCCGTCAAAAAACTTAAAACGGCCAACCATGGACATGTGCCGTTTTGTTCGCCCACTCCTCAATTCTAAACTACGCTGGCATTGATTTCGATGGAAGTTTTTAAGTTTGTATCATTGATATGCACATTTATAAGTAACTGAAAATGTCAATCTTTCATAATGAACCCAATTTTGTCATGTTCAGATTTCTTTTTATTAAGGGTTAACCCCATTTAATTTCCTAGTCATCTTTTATATACATATTTTTAAAATTTGCCTTTTCGTTCTCACGGGAACACGATCTAACATTAAGAAATAAACTTATTTAATTTTGAAATCTACCATATATTTCTAAAATTCGTTTAAAGTAAAAAAATTCAATTAATTAATTATAATAAAAACTAAACAAGCGTCTACCAACGTGGAAGTTGCAACAAAACTGAACTAAACCAGATTAACTGAGATTAGTAAGAATAGGTCTAAATGTGACTCACCTATAACTTAAATAAAGATACGAACTGGTTTTTATAGCGAAGCCAACTTCATCAAAAATATTTGAAGAATTTTGTTGACCTCCAATAAAACGACTTGAGGAACAGGGTGCAATCGCTTAGTTTGTGCGAAAATCTTGTATGTACTAATGAAATTCGTGATACATTTCCAAGAAAAAGATCCTAGCAATTAGGGATCTCAAGAAATTTGTTGTAAAGCGATTTTTTGCTATCAAAATTATTTTCATTCAAGACCAAGCCCAATACGTTTTGAGGTGCTCAATCTGGTGGAATGTTATCGTACATTTCTGGGGTGCGCTTGATATTCTAAAGGTCCTCTGTTAGAGATATTAATCTCGAGACATGATGACATGAGATTATTCCTTTTTGGTTTATTTAGTAGTAAGATTATACTGGACAACATAGGATTGATATCCAAAAATAGAACCAAGGCTTAGAATTTTTTTCAAAATGCTTATCTCTACGATCTGGGTTAGGGACGGGCTGCTAAAGGACGTGGATTTACTGATGACCTGTTTAGGAGAGTTCGGAGTAACTAAACTCTTAAATTTAAAAAATTTTGGTTGGATAGAGTAAGTCTATTCCAAACGATAAAAAAGGATAAGCGACTTGAGTGACCTCAAGGACTGCATCGTGTTTTTCGCAGAATTCTCTGATAAACTGCAACGAGACTTTCGAAGGCATTAAGTCTCATCTCCGAGTACGCAGGAGAGCTCTGTAGAGCTCTAAAAGCCCAATTCGTCATCTCCAATAAAATGATAATGTAGGTTGAGCATGACATGACAAGGTTGAGCATGTTACAAACAAGCCAAGATATCCGGAGCTCTGTGCTCATTAATTTACATATTTAAAGTAAGCTGAAACATGAATAGTCTGACCTTCCTCCACTCTATCCTCTTCATCGTTTGACAAATTATTCTAGGGTATTGGCGTTGTAAGATAGTCTCATCGGTACTCATATACGCATCTGAAACGTGGGTGTTTAGCGAAAGGCTAGAAACCTGCGCCAAAAATTCTCTACGGTAAGATCTATGGAGTCCCGAGAAGAAACAAAAAATTACCTTACAACGGGAGAACACCGGCCGCTTGACTTTTCAAGGTGTATATGATGGCCGTAAAGTTTTTCACCATTAAATGGCCAAGTACTGAGCGGTACAAACGGGCATAAGACGGCAAATTTAGGCTCCGCAGACAATCAATAATATTGTCAATATTCCTTTCAAAACAACAGTGCGTAGTCACCGTATTGATAGCTAGGTTGACGAAATTGTTGAAGCTTATTGACAGGAGCTTCAATATTATTGTCAATACGTATTGGCCCTGAGATGACCATTAAGGCTATTTTTGATTTTTAGTCGGAGTGCGACAGGAAGAAAGGCCCAACTTTTGCTGGAATGATGTGGTATACCAGGACGCCGAGAACTTAGGGATACTAAACTGGATGATATTGACTCAAAATCGGGTCTGTGGTGGGTACATGGCAAAAAGTCAGGACCGGATCATGGTTGTATAGCATTTAAAGAAGAAGGTATGACAGGAGGCGCTTCAATCTACCACAACTCCCCCATGTAGCGTACATCAATACAGGTTGCAATTCTACAATGGCGAAGTGGATAAAGCCTATGGTGCCTACCGATCTTGGTGGACAGAACATATAGCTCTTATAAGTGAAGATAAACTTGCTCGGAAAGTCTTTTAATACCCCGGCTTCATCGGCAACTTTCGAGCAAATTGTCAAACTGAACTACGATTTTCACATATTCAACTGAGGATAAAACAAGCCAACTGGACTCGAACTGAAGTTGAAGGTAAAAATTCTCTCAAGAAAGATTAATCAACTGGAATAGTGGAATGCCATTCATTCATTTCTGACTTCTGGCGAAAAATCAACAAAATTTTCAAGCATGAACTGAACATGAATTGCACTTTATCCAGTGAAGCCACTTATGTTGGTTGAAGTGAACATTATTGAACAGGTGAAGGCGGGGCATAAGGCAAGATTTATTGAATGTGATTACCCCAAGCCTCCGCAGAATCGAGACCGATGGACGAAACAGTTACGAAACACTAGGACAGATAAATCCCGGCCAAAGAGCCGAATAAGTAATTAAGTAAGTTTGACTTATTTGGATTTCCTCTATTTTTATATATTGCCCATTTTAGTATCACGGCTTCGTTACCCCATTTGTTTCACTCCTTTTTCGTCGATCTTTTCGTTCTACTCTTTTCTGACCAATACACCTACGACAACTGCACATCCTTTTAAAAAAACTGCATCTTATCCAAAAAATTGTCTTATAATTAATTTTGGTAATTTGATATAAAACAATCACATCCGCTTAAACTAGTTTTAAATACAATCCCCAAAAAATCCAAACAGTTAACCACTTAATTTTAATGACATCATTTCAAATCAACTTTCCTTTTAACAATCAGAATTCACACCTACTGCACGTGCTTTAATTTAATTTAATTCACAAAAACAATAATAACAATAACAACGAAATCTACATCCTCAACACAGAAAAAAAAAAAACAAATACATGCTATTATTATCAATAAAATTAACCGTTAATCGTATTAAAATTATTTATATTCCTGTATTACCAAAAATTGGTTTCAATCAATACTTCTCACTTGAACTGACCAAAAACGACGAAATTTTGTCGAAAAATGTTTGACAGTAGAGACAAAAAGTTCAACAATCGGAATTTCCAAAATACAAATCCTTGACAACATACAAACATATACATATGTAGTATGTGTATGGAAATTGAATTTATTGTTCTTAAAGTAAATTTTTGAATTTGGTAAATTCAAGTTAAAATCCGTTTACATTCGATATACGATCAGTAAATTACAGAAAAACATAGATGATGTTTTTTTTTGTTGGGATTAGAATTCGTGTGCATCTAGGCTTAGAACGATAAAAGGCCAACCCACATTCTATCCAAAAAAAAAAAAAAAAATATTATTATTAATCCAAAAATGAAAATTTTTGTCTGACGAATTCGAAACCTTGATTATGGTATGCCCAAAGAATTTGTGTCATAAATTTAGAAATTTTTTTCATTCATCATAAATTAGATATTTTGAGAAAACATTTTCAACAACTTTTATTTTTTCGAAAAAAAAAAAAAATAAAATAAAAAAAAAAAATAAATAAAACAAAATTTGTTTATTTATGCAAAAATAAATAAGTGAACAACAAAAATATTGAGAAAAGAATGAATGAATTTTTTTACCTGGGTTTATAACGGTAGTACAAAAATCGATCGGATTAAACAAATTTTTGTTGATTGAGTAATAATTCAAAAATTGTCATATATTTTTTTTTTCATATCATCGTTTTAATATAATTTAAATTTGATGCTAATTTATTCTTCCAAAATCAGTTGTTTGTTTTGTTGTATTTAGTAGCGTTCAACTGATGTTGCTGACTGAGTAAGACGTAAATTCCGTGCTCAGTGTTGTATACGCTACTTTTTCGCACGACAAGATTTCAATTTTTGTTTATTTTCCCAGTGTAATATTTATAATTATCCTCATTTGCCATATTGGACAAACTGAGAATTCTGCCCGCGGAAGTGTCGTCGTAGCAAGAGACGCTGTACGGGCATCAGCCGAAATCTGCCAGAATGAAAGTTCTTTCGAAATTCATGAGCTCTTGACTGTTCTATAGCATGTCGATGCAAAAATCAATGACCTATGTGATTCTATGAAATTATTAGACAAATATCTTGAGTCCATCGAGCTACGTCTAACTGCCCGTCTCACTGAGGGTCTACAGTCCATTGCTGATCAAAACAAAAATCAGCTGACTGATATTGATGGCAGGATTGAGTCTCTACATGAGAGGCTTTTCTTACTTGAAAACAATTCCCAAGCAGCTGATCCAGCTGATGGCCTTCAGACCAACAACTCCCATCTGGCTGATGCGGCGGCTCAGCGACATCATAATTTCGGAGCATTTCGGCAATACTTGATGAAGAATATCTCCACCGCTAAAGAATATCTCCAACCTAGCTGTTTTAATCCACCACTCTCCCTGACTATTCTGAAGGTTCCCATACACCGCCAAATTGGACTTACATCCAGAATTTCATCAAACCTATGCTCGCAGCGAGTTTTGATCGGCCGACTGACGAATAAAAAAGGACATATGACGGGCGAATCAAGGCCGCTTGGCTTTTTAAGGGGAGTATGACGGCCGTAGAATTTTTACCCATTTTTAATGGGAGCACATACGGCCTCATGATGGCCAAACTTGACCAAAAGATTTAAATGGTGAAGAACTATGCGGACATTCCACGGGAAAATTAGAGCCGAAAAAGAATCTGCCCCAAAGTGCCGAGTTGGTTAATTTGAAATTCTTGAAGCCATTTTCTTTGGACTTTTAATTTTCTCGGACCACTAGCTGCAAACGCATACACTACTCCTAGAATCCAACGATTTTTCAAAAAAATGATAGCTAATGGAGACGTAGAGATGTTAGGAGAGTTTTCAATAGGAAACAACATACCGGGCATTGGGATGAATATATGTTCACCCTAATAGCCTATAACAAGTAGGTGATACATTTTAAAAGGGTTTCCTGAAGGAATCACTGTGAGAACCTTCAGGCTCTACCAGAGGCGTCTAGACTTCAAATTTCTAATTTCCAAAGACTCCTTCAAAGGAGTGGGCCTTCTCAAAAAGGAAGACGGCTCTTGTACCTCTAACCACGAAGAAACATTGAGGTACCTACTTAGAGAGCACTTTCCAGGGTCAATCCTACAGATCGCTTCTCCATTGGATGCTGGGTGTAGTCGAAATATCTTCGACCGTGACAAAGTTAAATGGGCAGTGGCCTCTTTTTAACCATATATAAGTCCCGGAAGGAGATGGAATTGTTCCGGGAGTTCTTGAGAAGAGCCTTGATCTGATTCTCGAAAACTTGGTCTGCCTCGTTAGAGTCAGCTTCAACTGAGGACACATTCCAACCATCTGGAGGAAAGTCATGGTGGTTTTTATCCCCAAACAAGGCAACATACCCCTGGAGCTACCTAAATCGTAAAGACCTATTAGCTTAACCTCTTTTCCTTTGTCAACGATGGAAAGGTTGCTAGACCATCATATTAGGTGCAAGCTGGAGCTCTTCCTTCCTTAACATAGCTCCCAGTTCGCTTACTGTATAAAGGGTAAATCAACAGAGGTTGCTTTACACAACCTGGTCAGTAAATTCAAAAAAGCCTTCCTCGCTAAAGAAACTGCTTTATGTGCGTTGCTTGATATCGAAGGTGCTTTCGATAACACTGGCTATGATTCTTTCTCTAGAGCACGTCTCTCAGAAACCTGGATCCTCACATGATTGAGTGGATAAATGCCATGCTTGTAGATCGTGGCATTTCTTCTACTTTATAGTTTTCTACCATTAGTGTTAAGGTTATTAAGGGCTGCCATCAAGAAAGAGTTACTCTGGTCACTAGTTGTGGATGATTTGTTGACTAAACTATCTCAATCAAATGTCAGATGTCATCGGTTATGCAGGTGATCTTGCCATCATTTTCTCTGGGAAGTTTAACTTGACCATTACAGAGGTCATGAGAGCAGCACTCCGAGAAATTCAAAGATGGTGTACCACGGAGGATCTGTCAATCAACCCAAATAAGGTTTTCATGGTACCTTTCTCCAAATGCTACAAAGTGGACGTAGGTCCTATCTGTATCCAGGGTACCACAGTTGAGTACTCAGACTCAGTCAAATCTCAGTCAATATTTAGGAGACAAGATCAGTCAATATTTATTTAGACAAGAGATTGGACTGGAACGCTCAACTTGATTACGTCATCAGCAAATCCACAAGTGCCAAATGGACCTGCAAATGGCTTCTGGGTAAGACATTGGGTCTTAGACCACAAATGATGTACTAGATGTACAATACGATCGTTAAACCTGTGGTCACTTACGGCGATCCTCAAGTGGAGCAAACTCCAATGGCCTGCTTCCCTCTCCATTACCGGAGCTATGCGGACCTGTCCTACAGCTGCGATGGAGGTAATCATTGGATTGACCCCTTTGCATATCTTCATATGGAAATCCGCCACCATCACTGCCTTGAGACTTCAGATCTCATCCAATTGGCCCTATAATACAGTCAAATGACACATTGATATCCTTAACAATATCCCAAACATTTCCATTTGCGGCGTATCCGACCATATGGTTAGTGAACTGAGGTTTCAAAAGAAATTCAGAGGGATTATCCCGGATCGTTCTGAGTGGGAGGAATTTATTCTTCCTGGGGATCCATAACTGTTTTACCGACGGGTCAAAGATGGATCATGGTACAGGGGCTGGTGTCGTAGGACCCAACTCTAAGCGAGGATCGAGGATTGTAAGTGGCCCTCTGTTTTCCAGCCTGAAATACATGCTATTGCGACCTACGCTAGACTCAACCTTGAGAAGGGTCTGAAAGGCGTCAACATTAAAAATTTTTTCTACGGCCAAGCTGCCATCAAGGCACTCTCAACGTGAAAGTTTTCTTCAAAATAGTTGCACGGCGTTTTGACGTTCTCCAGAGCCTGTCCAGAAAAAATTAGGTCTCGCTCTGCTGGGTCCCCGGACGATGGAGTATCGAGGGGAATGAGCCTGCAGACAGCCGCGAGGGAGGGATCTGAGACATTGCTCCAGGACCCAGAACCCTTCAGTGACATCTCTTGGTCCATCTTCAAGTCCTTGATAGAGGGGTGGATTATGGGACTACAACTAGCCCATTTTGAATCAGTTCCATATCTTAGACAGACTAAAGATCTTATAAGACCTTTTGCCTTAAGGGGCACTATCACTTTAAACAGAGCGGACCTAAGGCTGCTGGTGGGTTATCTGACTGGACATGTAGGACTGTAGTATGACCTCCACAACCTAGGACTGTCTCAAGAGGCAGAGTGCTTACTCTGCATGGAGGGCAACGAGACTTCCACACATATTCTTTGTGAATGTCCTGCTCGGATCTGGCTTCGAAGAAGAACTTTTATCAAAAAGTTTTGAGCCCTTCTCAAGTTCGGTCTTCGTCAATTAAAGACCTTCTTGCCTTAACCCGGAAAGCTGATAATCGATCCCGCTAGTGGGATACGTACACAATAGGACTAAATTTCTCCCTCACTCCTTAACAAAATAACAATAGTAAAGAAACTGATCGAAATAAACAAATTTTTGTTGATCCAGAACTACTCCAAAAAATTCCATATATTTTTTTCGATTCATTTAATATAATTTAAATTTTTTCGTTACAATAATTGTGTGAAACAAGTTGCTAATTTATTCTTCCTAATCTTAGTTGTTGTATTAAGTAGCAACTTTCACAACCTCTCGATCACTAAGGTTCATGCATATGATTAATCACACATAAGAATTCTCCTCTATGTAAAAGTCTCTATCTAACCTTAAATCTATGGCCTTAAATTGCAAGATGCAGGCGTTTATAATTAATTGCAGATGTCAACAAGTAATTCAGTTAGTATGTAGATAAATGTGAATCACACTAAGTCTAGCTAGACCTTCTTTATAAAGTCGTGACCAGTATTTCTTATTTTTTTTTTGATCATTTTTTCTTTAGTCTATGAATGTGTACATTCATGCAAATAAATTTCTGTTAAAAAGGTGATTTATAATCGCAATAAAAACAAGATTTCTTTAAAAGTAACGAATAAAAAATATTGTATTGTGTTAAGCTATTTTTAAAATATAGTTCTTTTCTCCTAATAATACAACGACCTTGATAGTGTGTGACTCACTGTGACGGCATCAACAAAAGACCGTTGGTTGACATTTTAAGTGAAACACGAATTCGTAGTCCAATATTTTTTTTTTTATAAATATTACTAATAATATAAAATGATACTCACCAATAAAATAAGTGAACTTAGTACTTTGGAATTCATTTTTTGTTTTTTAAATTCGGTTAAACAGAAATTCGCAGGAAACTAGCAAGATCACTACTAAAATCCTTGATCACTGAAGCTACACTTGAATTATTTTTATTATTTTTTTGGAAGCTGTATAGTAACTAAAAATAATTTAGCCTTTTGCACTAAATCACTTTTTACACTTCTAAACACTTTTTGTTCTTTATTAAATTAATATAACTAAAAAATAAAGGATATCCTTAAAAACAATTTTTTCTTTTAAACACAAAACAAAACAAAAATCCGTTTTAGAATACCAAGGAATATTTTCGGCTTTTTATATGGCAGTACAGTTTTTAATCCCTTCAGCTTGGCCGATCGAGTTGGAGTGTGCGCCCAAAATTTTTCCGGCTCACTTTTAAATACCGTGGAATTGGCATCGAATTTTATTCAGTTTTGTTTTTTTACCTGATCGTGTCTGATGATCTTCTCTCATCTCACCTGTGTACAGCCCGAATCATGAGAAATGACGTATATGACGTCGACGGCAACGTCGGATTCAGCAGCGTCAAATGTACCAAAATGAAGATCGTTGCCGATCGTGATGGAAAGACACTGATCATCTCTTTCTATATGATTTTTTTGTTCACCTGAGCTTCTTTGACCACAAAAGAAGAGAAGTCATGAGATTGATGCCCCGAGACCTTTTTGATTATTATTTCAAAGTCAATGTCGTTGTCGCAATTTTTTGAATTTTTTTTTTTTTTCAAAATTTTATTGTGGAAGAAATTAAGCTTTTATGGTGCCTTTGCAGATCGATTTTTTAATGTTTGAGAGAAAGCTTCTCGCGGTTTTATTTAGTTTTTATTTTGCACGATCGCGATCGTTTCGTTTTTGCTTTGACCCAAACAAGTAATTGAAAAAGGAAGATACGATCTCATCTCGGCGATTATTTGTGCTAATTGTTAATGGCTGTCATTTTTAGGAAAGATTACAATAAAAATCAATTTTTTATAACCTCAAAAAAATTTTTTTTAGTTTTGTTTTTGTTTTTCGAAAAATACTGGGAGAAGGAGTGACTTACGATTTTTATATATTTTATTTTTAAAATTTTGTGATATTTTTACTTCTGCACGATCGATGGAATTCCATTATTATTTTTTTTTCTCTGAAGGACGTCGGAGATTGCGCTTTGGAGGCTGACCGATCACGCTCAATTTATGACTGTTACCTGGGGAATGCGCATTGTGGTGAAATTTTATTCGTGGGGAATTAAGAAAATTTTGTTGGTTATATGGTAATGATCATCCTGATCAGTGATCGACATTTAAAAAAAAATTAATTAAAAACAAAACTAGATCAATTTAAAAATTAAAAAATCTTATACTATTTAATAAAATATAATAAAAGAAATTGATCTTTAACATTTATAAAAAATCCTTGATCTTAAAAACAAGTGAAAGTCTTAAAATGCCATAATATCATTTTAATTTTGGATCAGAATTTTAGAGTAAATAAATTTATTGGAATTTATTTATTTTTTTTTTAAATAAAAAGAAATTGAAAAACAAAAATTACACATGTTTGTTTTGAAATAATATATTCAGTGTGGCTCCTTAACCGAATTTCTGGAATTTGTGTAGGAGAATAAAGAGATATGATTTTTGTTTTTGTTTTTTCATATTTGTAAATAAGGACATATGTTTATAAAAAGTAACAGATTCTTTTTGGGGTCTTTAAGACTTGTATTTATTGTTTTTACTTTTTTAAATCAGATTAAGTAGTAATTTATGAGAGTGAGAAATTTAATACTTTCATATAGTATTAAAGTAATAATAAATCTGACTATATGTAAATTTTCGTTTTATAGTAATAAAATTATGCCAGAATTGGAGTAGAAATTTGTTTAATGGTGGTGAATGACGATTTTTGGGTGAACTCTGGTGGTTTGGAAAATGTATCGAATTTTTAGTAAAATATTAGGGAAAAAATAATAATGTTTGAAAGTAAAGTTCTAAAAATAAATCTTAGTATAAGGGCAGGTTTTTAAATTTGCATTCTTTTTTATTGAAATCTATATTTATGTATATATAAAAGTTAAATACCAGACAGTGACTCATCATAAAACATTCAAAACTATGAAGATATAAACTTGACATTTGGGAGATACTTTTTTATCGATATCCGCCAACAAGGTTTTTTCTGGTGATTCAACTCTTAATGGTAAAAAAATAAAGGACGGAACTTCGTACTGAAGTTCCGTTTATTTTGGCTTTCTGGAGGACATTCTATACAAGTATGGGAATTTGTAGGATGCTTCGAGCTCTGCTTTTTAAAAATAAAGTTTGCAAAGTTTGAGGTTTCCTAAAACCAAAAGCAATACAATCTCAAAGAAAACCTTTAATGGCAAATAAAGATGCCCAACTGGCCCTTTGCAGTTTTTACAGCCAATGCGTTATCTTATTGTTTATGTAAAAGAAAAGACCGGAGTTAAAATTGTGAACCTCTTGTAGTGTCGCTTTTTCTGGTGCTGTCGAACAGGAAGCTCTAGTCGAAAAGATAGTAAAATAAATAATGAAAGACTAGCCAAAGCTAAGATGCTGATTTATTCCACCAGCTTCCCTCTTTACACCAATATTACGGCGGCAGAACAGGAGAAGGCTTCCTCGCTTATTATGCTGGATAGCAGTAATGTTTGGCGACAGGTTCAGTCATGGTACAATAATAACAAAATAAGCCCATAAAGGTCCCGTGACGTCACTCAGATCTTAGCTCACAAGGAAAATAGTTTTCTCCTGATGTAGCCTCAGGCCGTTTAAAGGAAAAGGCGTGGGGCCCGGGGCTGAAATATGATTGGGGCTCCTTTAAGAAGATTGAAATTCCCAAAAAAATGTTTAATACTTTTTAAAACCTGTGTTAAGAATAATTTTCTTCCGAGCCTTTCAATTCTTGATTTCCGAATCTAAAGCTTCCTAGTGCAGCCTAGAACGGAACAGGTCTTGGGCTAGTGGCCACTAGGGATACGGAATCAGTACTCGATTCTTTACTCATATGAGTATTTGGCTTTCGATTCTACTCATATCAGTACTCGACACGTTTGACCGAGTTCCTTTACTTAGCGTAGAATTGAGTACCAAGTAAAATTTACATTTAAGTCAGAATTCAGATTTTAGAGCCGTTTATATTCCAAACACAAAGTGAAAACGCAAATTAGAATTGTTTTATCAGAGAGATGTTTGTATGCTTCGCTCGCTATTCACTAACTTATAATCCACTTTTTTGCGAAAACATACAAATTGCTGTGCGATAAAAGAGCTCCAATTTGCAATTCCATTTTGCGTTTGGATGTAAACGTGCCTTTATAAGTTTGAATTTACATCTCATGCAAGCTACATAAGTATTTGCAATTTGTCCCAGGCGGAAATCGAGTAATGTATACACTAAGCCTGGTGGTAGTAATGGAATAACCCTTGGTTAAAAGTTATCAGTAAAATACTTATTGAGTTATTATCTTTCGATACTCATGAGTATTTATTGGAGTACTTTCAACCGATTCAGTCAGGAATATATGGATTTCAACTTTCTGGCTTTCAATCTTTTTTCGGGGCCCCCTTTGATCTGTGGCCCTTGGCAATTCGTCCCAGTTGCCTCCCTCCTTTTGGCAGGCCTGACCATGGATGGGTTCAGTGGTGTCTGCGGGTTTTTGTATTCCTGCTCCGAACAACTTATACTACCCGAAGCCTTCCTCAGTATGAGACCAGGCTCAAAGTTTTGGACCTTCTACAATGATTATCTCTTGCCTTAACTTTTGATAACTTAACGAGTACACTTTCTGTCGGTCAGAATTAAATTCAACAATAAAGTTCGGCATACTAGACAAACGAAACCTCTGAAGGAATATTCCCATCGTACCAGGTATGCAGGTCTGATAAAGTCTGATTCAGAGAAGTTGTTCTTTCTTGACACTACGTGTGACACTAGACGGATATGTTTGATCCATCTGTTTCTTGCTGTAATTACGAGGGTGCGATGGCCTTAGGCTTTGATTCTTCAGCTATTAGAGACTACCTTAAAGGAGGCAAAATAGCTAACTCTACTTCTAATTTGTCCTAAATCAGTTTGTGAAATATCTATATGACATTGGTTCGGGGCTTCGGGAAGCTTTATTTATCGTGTGGATGTGTGGCCATGGTTCAGCAAAAGAGGCATTAAGATTCCAGGACATTAAAGGCTGGGTTATTAGTGGATCTATAGTGATTCCAATTGATGACCGTAGATAAAGCTTGCATGCTGAGATGAATTGAGATTGTAGAGGAGGCCAAGGCTCGATTTTGGCTGTAGCGCTATTGGATGGATGGAGATTGTAAATTGTTTCAAGATATCTATTTTATGAACTAACAGCCGGTCTTATAAACCAACATTCGTCATCTTTAACCTGACTAAAGGTAGGAGGGGTTTTGTAATTTATTACTTGTTGTTGACAGGAGTATTTTGGAAGAGGACGGGAAAATTGTGAGTAACTTTTTGGTGTATGAAGCTGCTCAAGATTCTAGAATCTTGACTTACAGAACCCCAACATTCATCAGACTGGAGTGAATTGCACTGCATGGGTGACGCCGAGAGTCAGAGGACCGCGCCAAGAAAGGCCGACGGGGCATTGGAGAGTTCCACGGAGCGCTCATGAGGCCAAATTTCGCAAACTCTTTCCCAATAACTCGTAGGCAGGATGGTGATCAGGAATCCGGGGGGGGGGGCTCCACAGGAGAAGACCTAGATCACTCTGCCAAAAGGCTCTGGACTTGCAGAAAATTGACATCACCAGTTGCCATACTTTCTAGGGGCTATATTCGTATGCTGGAGCCAAATGGTGTTACTGCCAAAACGGCAGCCGTCAGAGGATTCCCCTGGGCAGAAGGGAGTCGCAAGGACCTTATTCCGGGATAAAATGGCTGGGATATCCATGGCAGTGATCCCAAACAACTTCGCCATAGTTAAATTGGCGGAGAAGCAATCCTTCGCAAACCTTACTGACTGAAGTAGACCTCCGTTTTTGGATCCATTGGCAGGATCCATCTGTGCCAACAAACCCATCAGTCAATGACTGACGAATGCCGTCGCTCGGCTACAGGTTTGGGGCATGCAACCTCAAAGTAAACATCCCAAATATCAGCTTTTGGGTCCATATCGACTATATCCATACTTCGCAAGATGGCGTTACAAAACCAGCCGATTGATTTGATCTTTTTTATTGCACGATTGATTGCAGACCAAAAGTAAAAAGCTGCAAAAAGGTTTTCAGGGGCAAGAAATACCTGTTCTTCTCCAGCAATAGTACCTAGCTATTTCAGTGCTCCTTGCAAATCAGATCCAAAAGAGAGGCTACTACATAACAGAAAGACATTGATGCTTGGCAGCATGTTAATCCTACAAAGATCTTACGGGATATAAACTTTTTTTGACATACTACAGATCAATATTGCGACCTTTTGGATGTAAGGCCAGATTAATTCTGAAGGTCTTCATTCAGAGTTTTATTTGTAAGCGCTCAGTCAATTTTTTTATGAGGTGCAAATTCCTCGTCAAGCCAATCTTCTGGGCATTCATAAACTCCCAATATATCCTCATCAATTTGTCTTTGTTTAAATGCAACTTGTCTATTTGATCTGGTGCTTTAACAAACGCCGGACGACCAAAGTAAAAAGTACTACATTTGCTGCTCAATGGACCAACTTCGACAAATCTGACTGCGGCAATAACTCCCCTGCAACACAAAACTAGACTCAATCTCACCTCTTCTTTGTGCATAAAGCAACCTTCATCAGTTAGTACTTTGTACAACTTCCAAAAGCTCAAACCAAAGGACCTCAAGCCCTTCTTAGCCTATCGCACCCTTATTCTATCTTTCGAAATAAACATAAGCACAGAGGAATGGCAAAAAGGATTGCGAGTAGAAAAATTAAATTTTTAAAAAAATCTTTAAGAACTCGAGTATAACAAAAAGAAATATAAATAATTTTTTCAAACTTCTGACCATCACACTAAAAATAAGTTCTACCGTTTAAAATTCCTTCTAATGGCCGGGGTCAATCGCCTACAAAGTTGTTTGCTAGATGCAGAACTAGTAGGTGGTGATTTAGTGCTCTTTATCATGTTGTAAAATTTGTTAGGTGATAAATCTCGATAGACACGAATGATTTGCGGATGCTCACGAACCAATATCAGAAGACGTTTAAAATATTTCTCCCGAACTGCAAACAAATGTGTTGACACAGCATGAAAAATCGACCCGGCAAAAGCGGTCCTAGCAAAACCACCGAAAAGTAATAGTACGTGCCACGCCTGATTGGTAAATCGTTAGTAGCTTATTGGCTAAGTGGAGATAGCCAAAAAAATTTGGAGTTTGGGCGCCAATGTTTCAGAAAGACAAGAAAGTCTCAATGTTCGAAAAACTGGTCTAATATGCAAAACTGGTCCAATTCTTTTGAGTGCCACCTGGAAGGACATTGGATTTCTGATTGATTTCCTTCAAGCAGAAGAATGGATTGAGGAAAGGAAATGGCGAGTCGGAATCACTCTGAAGTGTCAAGTCAGGTGTGAATTATTTCAAGGCTGGTTTGATAAGGCGTAATTAATGAAGAGTTTATGTAAATACCAGGTAAAAATCAGGTAACTAATGGGTCAGACCTGAGGCTGGTTATAATAATTAAGATCTCCGCCATTAGGTAACCGATTTCTCGAGAAGCTTTTGTAGGAAGCGAACTCGGCTTGAACGCGTTTCGATTTGGATCTTTTGTTCAGGTGTTCGCTGCTGATGTTGCGCCTGCAAGGTCGTTCGATGTTGGAATCTATTGCAAAAATTTTGTTTTTGTTTTAATTTAAAAACAAAAACAAACTTCGGAAAGATATAAAACGACAACAAATCTTTTGTGGGAATTCGCCGGTTATTGAACTGCAGTGATTGAATCTATTGAAATTTTTTATTGCATTCAAATGGCGCAACGGACAAAAAAAGAGATTATGTTCTACTGTAGTTAATTTGAAATCACCTCTGTTCATAAAACAAGTTTGTCAACAGGTAAAGAATTTTCAGATTTAAATAAATGCGCCTAGCCGAACCGAAATGATTAATGAATCAATGTTCGCCATATCAGAAGCATTTGTACGACACTTAGTAAGCAGTTGTCATGCTAGCATGACAAACTTTCTTGTTTCTTCTCCATAAAAACATTGTCCAAAATCGAATAGTAATTTTTCTTTCTTATATTTTAATTCTTTTGTGCTTAATAGACCTGCAAGAATGTTTTGACGTACCTGACGCCGCGCTGATGATAATCGAACAAATCCAGATTTCCAAGTTCTTTTCGATGTGGATCAAGTTCTAGTTTTCACAAACGATTTTGGAAAACTTTTGCTCAGTTCTTTGTTCAATTTGCTCTGTTGTCTTGGACTTGTTTTTCTTGAAATTACTTCCTTGTACTTGTATAAAAAAAGGGTATTCATTCGTTTTGTTTTGTTGCGAAAAGAGTTAATTCTGCGCAGGTATTTTTTTTTTATGCTGATTTGATTAACGTCGAAACTAGTAAGAATTGGTTCAGTCTAATGGAAATAATTCAATGCGATTTACGAATGGAATTTTATCTTGGCGCATGGCACTTGGGTGTGTCTATTTTCATATTTCTGTGGAATGCGAATTGATTTGGTGGAAAATTTTATTTCCGTTAAAAACAAAATGCTTCTAGCGCCTTCTTAAGATTTCTATGAGATTGAATATCTGATTAGAAAAACGTGCAGGTAAGCGCTTCAAATTTTTGGGCATTGTTAGTATTATAATTAGTGAGAAAAAATTCCATCTATTAGGGAAATTTTTGATAATTGGTTTTGATTGGAAGAATTTCAGCAACTTATGTTTTTACGTTCAAGTTTAATGAATTCACTTTAGTTTATAATTTTAATGCAGTCTAAAAATTAGGCATGGAAATACGAAGTTTACTGGACAAAGAAAAACAATATGCTAATTAATTTTAATTTTTTACGTTATTAGAAGGAAGCTTTCTTTTTTAATACATGATAGTTCTAAGCTCAGGAATCACCCATTTTTTATGTGGAAAGACTAGAGTCTCAAGAAGGGCCCTTTATATTGTTGACAATCTATTTTCTTCGTGTAGAGTGCAATATCGCACAGCAGCTCTAGTCGGGGAGGAAGGAACTGCCACAACTTTCCACCGATATTTTTTTTTCACCTACTCCCAACCATTACTATCGCGAGTGTTATGCTTCCTGAAACGAGTTGAATCTCATCAACCAACCATTGACATGCGCTTTTGGTGGAGCAGAGAAGGGCTAAGGAAGGCTATAAGAAAGAGGAATCAGGAATGTAAAGAGGGAAGAAGAAAGAAGAAAAGTTATGTAGGTGGGAAAGAGGAAAAGCGAAGGACTGTGGGGCTGGCCGGGATTCGAACCCGGGACATTTGGGGTGGGAGACAGACACCTTTACTACCAGTCCAACTCGATTAGGGAAGATGTTGAAGGATATGGCGAAGAAGCTTGTACTCTTGGATGTTGTAGAGGTTCGGAAATAAAGACTGCGGAAGGCTGTTCCAAAGAAGAATTTTTCTGTTTATGAACGAATTCTCTGTTGTGCGAGTAATAGGTGCTGTAGGTAGAAACAATCAGTTCAGCGGGGTAATTTGGTCTTTAGAGTATAAGAGCTGAGAGCTTGGTACAGCCGCTAAGATAATAGAGATAAAATTATGTTAAGGCTACCAAATAGCTACTTAAGACATTGCACCAGAAGTTGAACGACATGGCGGTCTTTTTTTTTTTTTTTTTTTTTTTTTATGTGAAAGACTAGAGTCGCAGGAAAGGCCCTTTATACTGTTCGATAATCTATTTTCTTCATATAGAGTGCAATGTCGAACAGCAGCTCTAGTCGGGGAAGGAAGGAACTGCCACAACCTACCCGCGATATTTTTTAGTCCACCTACTCCCAACCATTACTGTCGCGACTCTGACATCGGGGCATCGAGAAACAACTCGCTGGAGTGTTATGCCTCCTAAAACGAATTGAATCTCATCAACCAACCGATGACATGCGTTTTTTTGGTGGAGCGGGGAAGTGCCAAGGAAGGCTATGACAGGAGGAAACAGGAATGTAAAGAGGGAAGAAGAAAGAAGGAAAGTTATGTAGGTGGAAAAGTGAAAAAGGCGAAAGACCGTGGGGCTGGCCGGGATTCGAACCCGGGACCTCCGGGATAGTAGTCAGGTGCCTTACCCCTAGGCTACCGAGGCCCTCCTTAAGTGGTCTAGTGGTACAAAGAGTGATTCCTGAGCTTGACCATGCCACATAAAAATTAGTCCTCAACCAAATAAAGCAATTGTATCAAAGCAGAGGCCAAATCAATTATTTTGTATATTACCACCTCGGCTGCAGGAAAGATGTGCATCTCTTAACAAATTTTAGGCTCTCGGGTGCTCGTTAGACAAATTGGAATATGTGGCCAGTCTATCTAGTCCAATCAATCTACGCAAATCCATCTAGTAATTGCCAACAGAAAACAAAAAATATGGTCATATAGGAAAAAAAAATCTAAAAAAGATAGCGTCTCTTTTGTTCGGAATTTGGAATGGCGAACCTAACCTAAAAAATTCTGGAAACTGAAAAAAAAAAAAAACGGTTTTTAGCGAATAAAAGAAAAACGTGACCTCGGATCGAAAAAAACGACTCAGAAAGTCAGTTTTGTCCACCAAACATATGTTTTTTTTCATTATTAGTACATTTTGGGGCCATTTTGAGCATTGTACGCTTTTAAAATCCACTTTTTGTTACTAGTACATGATAGTACAAGGTTTGAAGAAAAGTTTAAGCTCTCGAACGTTGATCCAGCAAAATCCATGGACCAAGAGGAGCGTTTTTACAAGAACGCCTTTTTATGCAAAAAGTGAAATTTCAAGGAAACTGTTCAATATTTCGCAACAAAAATTACACTGTTTTTTCAGCTAGCAAGAAGCAATATTTGTACCAAATAACAAATATGTAAGTGGTGTTAAACAAAAGTTAATAACAAATTAAAAAAACGTGATTTTCGCCAGTTTTTCCCATTTTTCTCTATATTTTGTGCCCTAACCTATAACTCAATATACATCAATCGAAAGATAATTTGAATATGTAGCTACAACTTTATAATTTGATTTTTTTCGATCCGAGGTCACGTTTTTCTTTTATTCGCTAAAAACCGTTTTTTTTTTCAGTTTCCAGAATTTTTTAGGTTAGGTTCGCCATTCCAAATTCCGAAAAAAAGACGCTATCTTTTTTAGAATTTTTTTTCCTATATGACCATATTTTTTGTTTTCTGTTGGCAAATAACGCAAAAATTACATGAAGCTATTTTAGATTGATTGGACTAATCGGAAATCCATTAGTCCTACGCCCCTCTCAGAAACACATAGCCGGGTTTGAACGCCTTGAATTTGACATAATTTCTGGACTTCAATCCAAAAAGAGTTCAATTTTCCTATTGATCGAGTGAGATATAAGTGGTAAAGCTGACCCGTGCGAACTATAGAATACATTGTATTGGGTTTAGAAGGAACGAGGAACGAGAAAAGAAAGTCGTGAGAATATTGCAAATAATAAGACTAGAATCACTAAATCGGTGCATACCTTGGTTGAGATGCTCTGTAAGGGGACATACATTAATTACGTGAGGCGTTTAGTGGGGAGCGGGTCGACCTGGTTCTCCTGCAAATATTAAGATATTTTTTGCCGCAGGCAACAGTATATGTATATATATTTTTTTTTATGTATAAAACCAAGCCAACCTTTGTACTACTAGTTTGTCTTGTCGTTAAGCCTAGTAGTAAGCTTACTTTGAAGAATAGAGGAGAATAAAAAGGAAGGTGTCTGGGGGGGTGTTCAAGGAAATGTCGATGAACCTGACGTTTTAGCTCTAAGATGTTGTACGAGTTCGGAAATACGAATTGCGGGAGATTATTCCACAGTCGAGTTGTTCTATTCATAAACGAACTTCTGGATTGTATTGTGGGGGTTGGGTTGATATGGGGGTTGCAGGAAAAATATTGCCGTGCAGGTAGGAGGTTCACATTCATACGGTGGCTTAAACAGTCTATAGAAGCGCGAAAGACGTCATCACCAATGAATTTGATATCACGGTTTTGCACCTTCTCGAGGCAAGCCAAGATGGTTTTTGGGGTGCCTGCCTAGATAAACGAATTATATTAAAGGCAGGGCTGAAAGAAGGATTGTCAGACTGTAGCCAGGGTGGCTTCCTGAAGGAGGAGAACTTGAATATTGATGTGCAGAATCTCTAGCAACAATCCTTTGCTGTAGTGCCTTTCAACTTCCAAAATGCAAGGAGAGCAAGAAGCAAGTTACGAATTTTTCTTTGGAAGTGTCAACATACACAGCTGGGCAGGCCGTCCCTAAACAAACGATTTGAAGTCTACGTTCGACTTGTCCATTTGATGAAACTTTCCTTTGGCGGTGGTAAGCAGTAAGGATTTCAGTGTGTTTATCGATTTTAACGCATTTCTTGTTGTCTCTCGGTTGTGTATTCGTGTTGCTTTCGTATGGTCGGAAAGCCAAGGAATATATACATAGTGTAAATTACCAACGAGGGTAGTGGAACATTTTTTCTTTCTATGAAGTAACGAAATGTTTTTTGGGTGAAAAAACGAAAAAACACCTTTTTTGATGCTTTAGCGCCCCCTAATTTTTGCATTTCAAGTCGTACGGAACTGACTTAATAGCATTAATTGTAGACGGCAAAGTCCTTTACATTTTTTGTTTAAAAACTTTATCTCTAAAGTGCTCTGATTCAGAGAAAAAAGTATCAAAAACTTTTTGAGCTTTCCAAAAACCTGCAAAGAGTGGTAGGTCACAAATCTGGCTTTAATATTTTTTCATGACCCCCTTGTTTCAACAAACAGCGTTTTCACGACAGATTGACAGTACTAATGGTAGTTTCTACTTATTCTATTAATGATGTTTGTGGAGAAGGAATTAGAGTACAAGGTGTCATTGATAATATCTACATTTTTTCGGGGCCGTGTTTCGTTTGGATTATTCCAAAATTTCGTGCGAAGGGCCGCGCGTTAGCCAGGCTTGATATAGGGGGACTTGAAGAGCGGTATTAAAAAGATCAGAAGAAAAGACAAAGGGTTCGCAAGCGGGAAAAGAAATTTAGGAAGGCAACGTTGTGAACTAGAACAGTTTAGAGAGCTAAGAATGTCCAGATTCACTCACTGCAAAGTCGATCTAAAAGATATTTTCGAACGTTAGGCAAAGCAAATTAGTTAACATCTATAATGATTTCGACAAGGGGACTTCTTGTGTCTTATTCAACCTGGGGTTGGAGGAATTTATTCAAAATTTAGGAGTGATACCTCCTGCCCTTAGTAAAAATAATTTGGTTGGTTAATTTTCTTAAAAGCATGCATTCGCCCGCACCTGATCATTACACTGTCTGTTGTCCAACTAAGCACTGACCACGTCCAATGCTGTTTGACCTAAGCAATCGAACTAATGAGTATCCTAATGGCACCCTTAAGACGGCTGTATACCAAAGCTTCACGTGCTTATTAGCGACATATTGCACTTTTTTTATATGAACAAATCGTCATATGCCACTTTGCGGCATTTATCTCCATAGTGACGAATTGCTGTATATGAAGCTTTGGTATACGGCCGATCTTATGGTAACCAAAATAATTGCTCATTTTCTTCATTCTTTTTCACGTTGCGGCGTGCCTGTTTCATGCTAAGTACAGGCTAGGAGCGGTCGAGCCGGAGCGTCGTTTCTCGCGCAGAATAGCTTAAGTATATTAAGATGCCCAAGGCTTTTGTTTGCCAAACTGGACAGGAAATGCAGCAAACTATAATATGTTGCTACGTTTTAAATATGAATATATGAAAACATACTTCCTCATATTTCTAAACTTGAAAATAGATCAATTAACACTACACTTCCAATAAAAAAGGCATTGTTTACAATTTGTTTTTAAAATTCCTCAATTCTTCTCGTAATATAAAAATCAAATTAAACTTGCCTCTTCGAACTGCGCAAATACAAAAGAAAACGTCTAAAAGTGGTTTCCAATCAGAAGCTATCAATATGTCTAGACTAAATAATAGTTAAGGTAAAATTATTAACTTGTTCTAATAAATCAAAACTTTATTAACATACAAAAGGCATTAACAGAAGAAAAAGAATTCCTTTAAGATTCGTTATCGCACTAATTTTATGCTTGATTAATGCTTCATGTTTCTTTTGTGAATTTGTTTTTTGTCGATTTCAGTGTCAAATTTCATAATTTTTTGTTGTGTAGTAATATAGCGAATATTTTATTGACGTAGATATTTAATAAAACAAAAAATAGTTTAGAGACTAAAGTTCTTTTTAGAATTATTTATTTTTAAGGACATAGTATTAAATTACGTCTAGAGCGTCTAAAATGGATTTGAAAAAGTTTCAAATTGGTCTTAAGATGGAAAAATATTGGTTTTCAGAAATTGATAAATTCATTATGCTTGATATCTTTCCTAAAATGCGAAACAAATTCTAAAGCGATATAATCTTATAAAGAATACAAAATAAAATGAACAACAAATAGCGCTTTTATATTTTGAGAACACAAATGGTTTACACTCTTGCCAGAAACACTGAGGTTTCGAGGGAAATTGATTGATCCATAGTTTAATTAATCATGCCAATACAGTTCCGGACTGAATAAGACGCACTTAAAATTTCTTCTATTTAAATTTTCCTTGTCATTGTTACATATCTTAATACATGTATAAAAACCCCCACAACCGATTTAAATGAAAATTTGGGAATGTGTATGGTGGCTCCAGATTGAAAGATAGGTCCATTTTGGAGGAGAATTTCGAATCTAGAGCGATTCATAAAAAGCGAAAGCTTTCTTCTATAACGAAATCGAGAACCATTCGAAAGCGTTATCGAAAATGATAAAAAGGAACGCTATAACGAATCGCTTTTTAGATGGGATCTCGAAGGCTTTGCATGAATGTGTGTTTCGTTTTTTCGAATCGATATCGACTGAATCTCGAATGCTCTACATGTTTACAATGGTGAATTATGTGGCGCTCATACAGAAGCTTGTCAACTTTTGCGACTGCTAGAATATGATACACATTGAGATTACACTATCCGAGATGCTGTCATTGTCAAATGCTTTTCACTTTGTTTTCAAATTTCCAATAGCTTTTACCAAATTCACAAAACGATCACAATCAAATTTATTGAAATTTGGACAGGACTAGGTCTGTCGGGTGAGCTAGTCTTTTTATAAAATTACACAAACCTCATGCACGGTTTTGTTTTCATGCAAGGTTTTGTTTTGTTACTTTGCAAAAATCTTGAAGAAATTTTGACCCACTATTGTTTTGTCGACTGCTTGTTGTTTAATGTATCGTTGGATTCTAGGTACTCCTTAAGCTTTTTATTGATTACTGTATGTAGTAGTTTATAGTTTGGGCACAGAACCGTATTTAGCTCTAGGTCTTTCGGCTCGACGGGATCTTTGCGGATTCCAGTCAAGGTCTTGGATGGCTAGATTTTCGTTTTCGCTTGGCAAGGTGTGGCCAATCCGATTCCATTTGCTTCTCCTGATTTGGTCGTCTATCATTTCTTGGCCGGCTCTTCATTTGGAATTCTATCATGCCAGCGGATATTATGTTATGTTTAGTTAGGATAATGAAACTTTACGGGATTTTATCGAAGTTAGCACATCGATGAGATTTTCTAAAGATAAATCTTGGAGAATGTCTATTTCAGTGCTCAGAACCATGAGCCTGGTAAGTCGACCCTGTCCCATACTGGACGTAATCTATTTTTAATCAGAACGGTTCTTCTCCACTGCAATTAGACAACAACTATTTCTTCGTTTTTCATTATTATGAGATCAAGAAATATTCCACCTTATTCTTCGTTTGGCTGTTCATAGTATGCACTTTGCCGATTCGGCGATTTAAACCAATTTATTACTCAGAGTAGACTCTACATCTTCTGGGTAATAATCAATAATTTTTTTTTTTTTTACTTTTCCATTCAACCCTTCAGTTGCAATTGTTTTAAGACAATCAAAAACCTGAATTTTCTCGTAAACAACTTCTGAGATTATAGGTGATAAAGACGTGGTTGACTGCTGTCATACGTTTGAGTTTTGAACTCGACAACTCCTTTGCGCCATCTATATTCATATGTATATTGCGAACAACTCCCTTTCCGACTCAACGAAGATTTTAAGGTCTTCAGTGATTTGACAGCGGTGTTGAGTACTATCGTGAAACGCTGCAAATATTTTCTGGTCTCATCAAATCTCTCGAGAATGTCATGCAAAATTTTTGTGTATATTGCAGTTTCTAAGTGATCCATTTTTTAAAGAAGTCCAAAAGGTTCAATCTTCACAATGGCCTTTTGCTAAGCTTAGTCGAGTCTTTATGAATCTGGTGATAACAATGAGCGAGGACTCCGGCTTCCCCGTTGCATGATCAGTGTGTTACAATTAAATTTTTTTAGGCATAGACTTTATCTGTTGTATGCAAGTTGATAGTTTTTCATTCAAAATTTTGTATCGGGAAGAAGATGCGGTGAGAAAAAAAACACCAAACGTAGTTGAACGATTTCGAAAAAAATGGACAGCAGCAGGGCATGTTCTAACCCCTGCTTTCCAAACCAAATTCAAAGAAGTGCACATCATGAAACAAAAATTGCCCAAGGATTCCATTCCAATATCAAAGCTTGCATGCCATATTGGGCCCTTTATTGTTGTACGATTGAAATAAGAGCTGCTGGCATTTCTTCGCCAGCATGTCCACCATTGTGTATCAGAGTCAGGAAGCATTCACCTGAAGAGATTACATCCATGTAGCTTGTTATCATAGTCAACTGATCAAGAATAGATTCTCAATACCAAGGTGTAAGTAATCGTGCTCGCAGGATGAACCGCACTGTGGGCCTTGGTAGTCTAGGGGTAAGGCGCCTGACTACTATCCCAGAGGTCCCGGGTTCGATTCCCGGCGGCGCCACGGTCCCAGCCTTTCCCAATTTCCCACCTAAAACTTTCTTCTTCCCTCTTTGCATTTCTGATTCCTTCTGTCATAGCCTTCACTAGTTCTTCCCCGCTCCACCAAGCGCATGTCATCGGTTGGTTGATGAGATTCAACTCGTTTCAGGAGGCATAACACTCCAGCGAGTTGTTCTCGATGCCCCGATGTCAGAGTCGCAAAATGGTTGGGAGTAGGTGAAATAAAAAAAAAATTACCGCAGCTAGGTTGTGACAGTTCTTTCCCTCACTTCTCTTTCTATCTTCCGACTAGAGCTGTTGTTCGACATTTCAAAAAAAAAAATACATAGTCGACAGTACAAAGGGGCCTTCCCTAAGTCTCTAGTGTGTCACATTAAAAAAAAAAAATTAGTAGGTAGATCAATAACGATAGACTCCGAACACCAGGTGATCTCCGTTTTCATTTAGCCCTTCTGCCGTATAGAGGGTGCTGCTGGAGGTTAGGTTGAGGTTAAGGATAAAAAAACAAGAGAGTGGCATAGCTCTAAACGCTTCAAACTAGAAGGATAATATTTATTTTTAGATTATGCTGGGATTTTTAAATCCCACCCAACTGCATTTCAGGTAATTTCTAATCATATAACAAAGAAGAAGAATATTCTCACCCATAATTAAATCAATTCACAATTCACAATCATCAAATTACATTATATATAAAAAACACAAATAAATATCCCACCATTATCGATGGAAATTTTATATTTTTAAATAAACATACAAATTAATAAATAACAAAATAAAAACTAAAAAATATTCACATAAATTCCCGCAAATTACGCTTAAACTGACATTGTTACTAATCTCGGCATGAAATATAGAAAAGGAAATTTTTTTCTTCTTATTATTAAATTCTTAAAATTCCGGCAAGAAACTAGTCAAAAAGTCATAAAATCACTAATTTACACCGACAGACATCAAATCTGAGGAATTTCAAGTATTAGTTAATAATAATTGATATACCGGCGGCTTCAGGTGAAAGAATAATAATAAAAAAAAGCATTATTAATCCGTTTTGTCACCTAAGGTGTTAAATTTTCTACTCGATGGTCTTATGTCCGACAAATCATTCTGGAGGCTTCGATTAATTTGGAAACAATGTGACTGAATGAATTATTCACACACGCATGCGCGTTCTTCTTGGCTTGGACAGTTGAAACGATCTTGCAATTTCCCACAAAGTCATGCTTAACTTGACAGCTTACCTGGCCAGGAAATTAATTAAGCAATCTTTACCTGGCTGCGTCGCCGCAAGAAAGGCCGAGTGAGATAGAGGCCAACTACGGCATCATCGTTTGGTAATATTGTCTCCTCCTACGGATATATTGATTAATTTTTTTGGGAGGTTTTTTTGTGGGAAATTAAAAGAAATGTGTTTTTTTTATTAAAAAAATATTTTTAGTATTTAACTATTTTTTCTCCATAAAATTCCATCAAAAGGTGGAAGATTCCAGTTGCATTGAATGACCTCATTGATCAGTCATTAAATTCGGCAGAACAATCACTTTTCAATTTCCCCGACGAATATTTTTGTGGCTTAACGAAGTGATAAAGGTGCAGCTTACAAATTTCTTTTCATGTTGTATATCTCGAGATGAGTTAAGATAACACAACCTTAAAGACAACTGATTCGATTGGACTTAAGCAAATAAAACACCGGCATTCAGGTGGTAATATTGTGAGGTATTAATATTTCGGTGTCGCCAGTAGAACAATAAATTTGCAAATCAGAACAATGTGAGTGGATTAGCGTGAGTCCGGACAAGATCGTACACTGGAGATGGATCGTGGATCGTTATAGTAGTGTTGTAAGTCTTTGGCCTCAAAAAGATTTTCATGGCATCAATGACACTGAGGACCTTGCACTCCCAGCCGGACATGCCAAAAGTAGAAAAAAACAGAAATGATCAAAAAAGCGATCATGATGTAATTCCTCGCCGCGATCATAAGCCACAAAAAGATAGAGTTTAGTCAATTTCCCTAATACCCAATTAACGATCCACAAGATCAATGATCTACATAGTAACTAGCATCTTTAGATCACATAAAAATCTCATTAAACACCTCCATTTTGATTTATGAATCCAAAAGTTTTTTCACGATCAATTTCTACATGATTGATAGATGCTGTTTTTTGACTCTTTTACTAGATTCGGAAGAAATTCCAATAATGGCGATAAATCTGAACCTGTCACATCCCATTATTCGGATATTTATGTTAATTATGAGTTCATCATATATCGCAAAGTCTACCATACGAAAAAAAACGTTTCGTCAAAGATTTATGATGCCAAAAAACATAGACTAAAAAAACACTGCCAGTGTGGGCTCATAGCTAGAGAAGACATAAAACCACTTGACTGGAGAGATAAAAACTAGATAAAATATTGTGAATTGACTGATTTGATACAAACGAGTTGAAAAGTTATCGAAGTCGACGATCAAAATAGTTCAGGTTGTGAACTTTTTGTTTATATTTTACAAAAGAAAGAAGACAGGTGGGTTTTTTGCATGTCTTTTGAAAATGTGAATTAGAATAAAATGACTCTGTGTATTTTTTTTTGTGAAATTCTAGGAAATACACGCTTGAATGGTTGGATGAACTTGTATTTTTAATACAATAGAAATTTATTAGTAATTTGGAAAGTTTATATGACAGTCTTGAATGCTTTCCTCTTTTTATTAAGAGAACAAAAAAAGAATCAATTTTGATAAAAAATTATCAAAACAAAAACGGTGTTTTCGATGATATAATAAATAATAGTGAATGGATATAACAATATACTACTACTAAGAGAAGGCGCTTAAAATATTTATGCAAACACGTAAGATATCCAAAATATATGACAAAAAATATTTTTTTTGATTAAATTGTTTTCAAATGTGTCACTCACTCTGTCTGGACTATAGCTGTTGATAAAATTGAATATCATTAAGAGATTACTTCTAAAATTAGCACTAAATCATGTTAATGTTCCGATAGATACTATTATAGATTCCTAGAATTTTTCGATTATCTTCGTTAAGGAAGATTAAGGCGGCAGCTCCGCCTCCGTTAGGGTAGGTACAAGTTTGGCAATACAATTTCCCAATTTGTATCATCATCCAATCTGATCTGTCAACTCAAATACAAGCTAATTAGAATTGACTTTGCTTTAAAGAACTGAACTGAGAGTTTTCTTTGCAGATCAGTCCAGGTTATGTTGGATGGCATTGAGTATAAACTCTAACCCATCTCTGCTGTCGTTCCTCTGAGTTCAATTATGTCACCTGTGCTATTTCTAACACTTATAAATAATATGCACCCAATCCACTTCACGGCTTCACTGATGACGGTTCTCTTCATTACTGCTATGAGTTCGATAAGAGAAGAGCATGTTCAACTCTACCAACACAGACATCGAACTTCTTCATTGGGAGCGCTGAAATTGCTTCTAATTTAAGGATCATCTCTTATAAAACATGCGCCTTTCTCCTTTATACTCAGTGGATCATCTCTTAACGTCCTATGCATAACTTTAACCGAGGATCTGAGATGGAATCTCGGAATATGGAAGTTGGATATCATAATTCAAACCGTCAAACAAGCATAAAAAAGTCTGGGGTTTCGCTGCCTACAATCGTCAGTTCGTCTCTCCTCAAATGCAGCTGGTTTACCTATGGTGGAACTTCTAAAACTATTATAGGGTGATTCGACAATGTGTAAAACCGCACGTCGATCATCCTAGACTTCAATGTAAGTTTTATCACCTTTTCTTTCCTGTACTGCAAATTAGGTTTACTCCTTGGCATCATCTACAACCTGATCGGCATTACCGGCGCCTAGTACCAAAATTGACCGGTTTGCCACATAAGACCGAAACTAAATGTGAGTATGGGACAGTACGCTAAAAGAGATTTCAGATCCAGTCAGTTAGTAGGTTCCAGATCGTATTTTGTTTTTACAGGTAACGCACAGAGTGGACACCGCAATGCCTATTTGTCCGATAACCCGATTTTCTACTTACTGACATTGAGCTTGTTTGACTTTTTAGCCAAGAATAGAATTGAAAGAAAATTATTCAATGAGTACTTTTTCCTCAATTAAAGTACTCGATTCCTTGAGAATTGATGAGTACTTTTTTGCAATTTCTGTAAACTGCCTTAGCGTATGCATTACTCGATTTACAGCTGCGACAGATTACAAATATTAATGTAGCTTACATCGCGAGTAAAAGCACGCATAGTGTACAAATTCGCCTACCACACGGGTATGCACTCTCCCGCTCCAGGCAAGAAATTCTAAAAATGCGTTCATCAGATTTATGGACACCTCTGTTACAGATATGAATGTATTCGTAATCGTCCATTCTAAACACGAGTATCACTTTTCCAAGCGGTACTCCAACTAAGTACTAACCACGTCCAATGCTGCTTGACTTTATGCAATCGAACGACAACCGGTATACTGAATAGGCTTTATGGTCCCTTTATGTTTTAAAGCCTCAATTTGGCTCCGTTTGGTATAGTGCGCTTTTTTTTCGACTATTCCGTTCATATCTGCAGAGAAATAGAATTTTTACTCAGGCGTAACGTTGACGTTTCGGGTGCCATGCAGGCTTTTTGACGTTAGGCATGCCTGATTCAGGCAAAGATCGGGGCTTAGCTAAGGGGACAGTTTCATGGTTTATACCTACCTGACTCTATAGGGACGGATAGTGATAGCATACAATTATATTCTGTACGAAACTTCAGGATTATGTGCAGTTGAAAAATTTGCAGACCTAGAGATCTTCGAGGAAGTTATTGGGAAAAACGTTAGCTCAGTAGGAGATTCTAGCGAAAGGTTGCACAGATTAACGAATAGTACTTCCTATACTTCATAGTACTAATACTTCAAATATCTGGTGACATTAAGATTGTCTCCTTGTAGTAAAGACAAACTTTTTCAGCGGGTAATCGTAATAATTCGAGGTATAACAAAATAGTCGGCCTTGATTAAACTACATAGATATACCAAAAAATGTAGCACGATCAATAACCAGCTTCGTGCCTCTGTGCCTTTCCTTCAGATAATACACAGCATATATATAATGGGGGTAGAAGGCTGATATCAGACCTCAGGATCCCAGAGATTCCAGTGCTTTGAGGCTGCAAAAACTGAGTATCGTCTACTGAACTTACAACCACCGCTCAGGTTAGTCCGATTCACCACGTCCGCCTCGTAACTTATGGACAATGCAATTTAAGGGAAGGGCGAACGCAAGTTTTTGGGGAGTAAAAACTGAACTTACTACTGGTTGGGTTCCAGGCTAACGATCTGGTCCTGGAAAAATCCACTGTTACGAATTCCGTAAGAAGTCTTCGGATCGGATTAATCACGCGGCTAGGACTCAAGCGACGAAATATGGTCTTTGATTTGGCTATAGCATATATACATGTATATATATATGTATACATGGCTACAAGGAACAGAGCAAAAGCTCTAAGATCGCTACTTTTGGAATTAGAAAGAGACAAGGTAAAAATTGCAGCATTGCCAGAAACAAGGTGGACCAACGTCAACTCTGTAGGGTTTCTTCGAGTAGCTTTTGTAGTCGATAAATCTCTAACGCCCAATTCTGGACTTCCAGCCAATAAGTGAGAGATTGTGCAGACAAAATTTCGCAAAATTTCAATAATCAACGGAAGAAAAACCTGAGGAACAAAAGGACGAATTTTACCAGAATCTTATGAAGTTGTTCGGCCATACTCTCTAATGATATACAAATGCTGTTGGGTGACTTCAACGCTAACATCGGGAACGAAGTTAAGTAGTATATGGGAACAATAAGCAACAATAGTCTTCACGCAACCACCGCAATGGTGACAGGCTTATCGATCTTGTCAGTAGCAAACTAAGTGCCAACTTGACGTACGCTAGGTGCCAGCTTGACGATAGATGAATGTAAACTGGGAGAGGCCCGGCTGCAATATTAGTAGATTTTTATCATCCAACCTCCGAAAAATTGCGACTACGTGGACTAACGAAAGGATGAAATAACGCGCATTAACAAAAGATGCAGATAAAACCATTCTAGGAAACAAGGCTAAGGATCAATATGAACTATAGCATCGTAGTAAGAAAGCAGGCTTCGTATGTGCGCTAATCCATCCAAACTACTGTATAATCCAAATGAGCACAGTTATTGAATCTGGTCCCCAATTCGGAATCATTTTGAATAAATATGTAATATACTAAAACACATATTTTATGTGATCGTCACTTAAGTCACGATCTGATCTCTAAATTTAATAATCATAATTTCCCATCAACGCGTTATTAGCCATCAATAATTCATAATCCAATAAAGTCAAACTAAAACAGTTTTGTTTACGAACTTGGGCACCGATCGCCTACGCACCCCGCTCAATAAATATATGTAATATTATAGCTCACCTCAGATTTGCATATTTATCAGTAGTTCCATTAAATAACGCCGATCTTGCCATGTTTTCGAAATGAACTACTCGCAAGATCGTTACATTTGTCATCTTTAATAATACTACTACGTTTGTAAATTGTGCGTGTTTACCCATCATCATTGGTTTATTAAGTCCAAGGACATCCTGTGGCGAGTCATTTAAGGAAATAATCTTTGATGCGATCGTTTCAATTCAATTAGAACAAGTTTAATCGGGATGCAATTAAGTTACACGTATGAGTAGCTGCAATTGATTTGCGATGTTATGAATTAATTATTTTTGTGAAAAATTTAAATAAACATTATTTATTTGCATAAAGTCAGTGAAAAAATTGTTAATAATAATTTTTCCTTTTTTTTGTTAAATTTTGGTTTTAATCGATTAATAAAATATTAAAGTTTATTTCTCACGACATTTTTGACCTTTTTTCGGTGGAATTCGGTGTGAGTTCAGCAGGGAAATACTTGTTCCGAGTACGTGAACCTGAAACTGATCGTGTAAAGGTTGCCGAAAGTTCATTTTGCCAAGGTGCGAATTATGCGAACATTGAGGCGGTTTATTGCTGCGATATGAGCAATAAGTAAAGTTTAATGGCGCTACACGAATGGTGCGAGATCTTGAAAAAGGAGTTATTGCAGATTAAAGAGTTTTTTTGCGGGTTGAAGGATGAATTATGATATCAGATTGGTATTTCAATTTAGAGATTGCGTAATCTTGAGTCATAATTGCAAGGAAATTTTATCATTTGGTTATTTACCAGAGGTATCAAAAAAACAGTATGCTCCTTTAGCTAAGGGACTCCGCAATTAAACTTGAAAAACTAAAATTGGGAATGTATTTTTTCGCTGTTAAGAAAACGTTATCAAGAAGACCAGTAAAAAATATAGTGGTATAAAACTGCAGTTTAAAAAAATATCCCCTGTTGCCTATATTCCAACCCAAAAGAAAATATATTATGTAATTAACTTTTGGCATTCTTGTGATTTTTGTCAAAAGATTTCAAATAATATGTGCAACTGATCTGCATAATAAAGCTGTATGAAGTAGGAGCTGGCTCTGTCTGTTTTTTGTCATTTTCAGATGACACATCACAAGAATTTCATTTGTTTTGAAGTTACTGTGGTTTGAAGCAGAATACAAAGTAATTGTCGATATAAGTTGGCGTATTTCCCCGATATATACTATATTTCAAAAGAAATTAGTGACGCAATTAAACTTGCATACTGATTAGTCTGGAAACCCCCAAATTCTAGTAAACCATTACCATTAACTACTCTTTTTTTCTACATCCGGCTGTCTGACAATATATTAGTCGCCACTAATAAAACTATCGAGTGATCGTCAATCGATCACCAATTAACGTAATACCAGAAGGTAAGAAAAAGAGAAATATAAAAACCTCCTCGGATGTGATGAAGCGGTATCCTAGTTAACCTTGGGGTTAAAGCTCTATCCCAACGTCCCATTGGTCTGTGGTTATATTCCAATATTCGGCGTGATTCTACGATTTTCCAGTTGCCCCATCAAGGCGAAATTCCTTTTTGCTGTCTACTAGGGCAGGATGACAAAGTTTATGGCATTTAGAGAGATAAATAAAACAACTAGGTACCAATGCAAATATGTGGAGCTTCATCTTCTAAAATAGAGCTACAGTCCTTCTTCGACTCAAGCTTCCTGAAGACTCTTCCTCCAGTGATTCTATCTTTTTGGTAGTTCTCTCCAGTTTGTTATACGATGTCTTGGAATATCTTCTAGCTCGTCATCCATCCTCCTATTTCTTGAGCGTCCTTCGTTCCTTTCTCTCGATCATTGGTCTCCCCTTATTCTCCTTTTAAAAATTTCTGTGGGTGTACCATCTGGACCTGGAGCCTTATGATTCATAAATTTCGCTATGGCATTTTAATTCAGCAAGAGTTAACCCTTCTAGCACAGAAGGCGCACTTTTCAGCTAAGCATGAAAATCTATATATACATACATACACATACACACACATATATATATATACACACATATATATATATATATATATATATATATATATATATATATATATATATATATATATATATATATATATAGATTTTCCCTTCTAACACAGAAGGCACACTTCCCAGCAGGGCTGAGAAATATTTACCACTGCCGTGGCTCAGCTGAGACATGCAAACATAAAATATTAGTAACAATTAGTAAATAAAATCGTATCTCTAAAAAGAGGATGAACATAAATTAAAAAATAAAAAGTAAGGTCATCCAACATGTAACCCACCAAACAACATAAGATGTAATCAATCACGTGAGATTGAAAAGACTCCTTTTAAGGACATCTTTACCAATACTCACGTTAAACACATTAATATTGTTGTTCACGTTAATGACCATGCGGTTGACAGGTTCGAATCTGCCGTAATTCGTATTAGAAGAGTTGATTTGCAAGAGAGGAGGTCCTCTTAGATTGTAACGACTCACTCTAAACGATGCACGGTGATCTAGAAAACCTGAGTCAACCTTTCCATTAAGGAGCTGATGAACAAAAACAACATCGGCCACCTCACGGCGCTTGTGAAGAGAGCTTAAGTTAAGTAACTTAAGCCGAGATTCATAAGATGGAAGAACTAATGGGTTTTCCCAAGGAAGATGATTCAGTGCGAATCGAACGAACCTTCGTTGGACCGATTCAATAGTTCTAACCAAAGTCTAGAAATTAACAAGTCTTTCATCTTCATATGGTTAATGAGTGAAAGACGAGCAGCTATATGCATAAGTTCTTCAAATGACGATGTCAGGCTATCAGAGAGAGAATGCAATATTTTTATAAGCGCTAGCATACATCTACCCAACAGAAAATTTTATGAGTTTCTATAGGGATAATGTTGATGTGTTGGTGCATATTTGCTCGTTTGTTTTGATTTTTTTTATGGGAATGTTCGACATGTTAGCCATGTTAGCCTGAACTTTAAAAAATATCGAATTTGGCGGGTAAAAAGAAAACCGTTAGATAAACTTCCCAGAAAGAAAAAGTCAGCTCAGTTCACGTGGATTTTATCCAAATAAGTGCACGTGGATTTCAGTGTATGTACATATACAGTAAAGTTGCAAATAAAGTTATTAATAATTTAAAAATTCCCGTAAGTACTTTTATTATGATTAATTAATTTATAATTAAAATTAAAGATAAATTTATGATATAATTTCAGAATTATGGCCGATCATTGCGTTTTTAGGTGTGCTAACCCGAAGCACTTGTTTCTAGTTCCCAGTGACTATAGGTATGTACCTGTTTTTAATATATGTTTGTAATTATGAAAATAAAGATATTGCGGCCTATTCTGTGGACGAAATTTTATTCTTTTATGTTGTGAAAAATTAAATGAGATGGGAAAAATGTTGAAAAAACGATTTTGTGTCTGTCATTTTAATAAAATACCTGTAAAATTTTAGGTATTTTATGAAAATGACAGTCAAAACGTCTCTTTTTTTTTAAATTTCTAATTTCTTTCAAATTTTTCATAAAATTTTATAGACAGAATAGGCCCGCCACGGTATTGTATTCCCGAAATGTCAATTTTATGTGAAATCGTTCGGATATACGGATATAAACAAATTGAAGAATAAATTTTGCGAATTTTATTAAGGTGAAAAGTTTTAATTACTAAATGAATTAAGTATTAAGATAAGAAAAAAATGGTTAAATGTATGGTTGTAAACTGTGAGAATTATAAAAACAAACAATATTGTGTGGTGAAGATGAAGTATTTTACATTTCCGAAGGGTGCAAATTTATGTGATATGTGGATGTGAGTGATTTAAATGTTGATACCGAAAAAATACGCTTTGACCACTTTTTAGAGCAGGGCTATATATTAGAAGACATTCATGACATTCAAGACATTTTTCGTGACGAGAAACCTTAAGAAAAGAGCTATTCCTAGACAAAATTGGCCAGTTTCTCATGCTGACATTACCGGTAGAAAAAATTAAAAGAGAACAAGGGCAAATTTTTTAGGAAACAAATACAGAATATGGGAAGCAACATTATTTTTCTGATAAATATCGCATAACTACTTTCATTTGAGTGTTTCCCTTTTAGAAACCAAGAGAGATCAGGTGAAGTTAGAAGGTAACGACAGAAAATGTAGTAATCAGTCTTTAAGTAAAATCAGTATTCATTTCATATTTCCTTTTTATTCAGCAGAATTTGCCTTTAGTATCTTTTATTAGCCCTTTCTTCTCCCTTTTGACTTGGAAAGTTCCTTTCTTAAGGTTTTTCTTCACAATTGGTGTCTTAAAATGAATGTCTTCTAATCATAGCTCTGGTCCAAAAAGTGGTCAAAACGTTTTTTGCGGTATGAGCATTTAAATCACTTTTATCTCCACAATCTCGGATCCACATATCACATAATATATAATAATATAATTACCAGCAATTCGAAGCAGTGTTAGATTTAGATAAATATATTAGATGTTAGGCTTTTAGTGAAGATTTGCATAATTGTTTTTTCCATATTTCAGACGAAGCATATGGCTCAAAAATATGGGCATTACTACGAGCTATCCAGCGGTAAGGGCTCATGTCTGCGAAAGACATTTTTCCGAAGACAGGTTGTATCCTTCAGGAAAGCGGGTACGTGCAGGAATGGCACCAAATCCGGTATGTTTATATTATATTTAACTTTAATTTTATGTTATTAACTTTTGTATTTTGCATTATTTTATTGGTTATTTTCCCCTTTTTATTTACCTTTAATTCCTTTGCGTCCACTCTACGTTTTTTTTGGTTCAATGTAGGAAAAATGTTTTTTTTTTCTCAATTTACGAGAAGGGGGATATTCAGAAAGTGTATTAGAGCCAGAAAGGGAGTCTTTGGAATCTCATGATTCATCCCTTAATAATTCATCCGGGTTTTTTGAATCAACTATTCCTGAAAAGGCAGCTTCGGGCTCTAATTCACCCCTTTCGAATTATTTTTACTCACGTATTGAAGAATTAGAGCAACGGCTCAATCGCGAATTTGAGGAAAATATTGTTTTGCGGGCGCGTGTTAAAAAATTGGAAGAGGAACTTCATTTAAAATCATTAGAGAATGAGAATTCGCGTGCTGAATTACAAAAGAAGATTCGTAGTCAATCGACGGTCGCATTTTATATCAAACGAACTTACGATCTTCTACCGGAAAATTTGGCAACTGTAGTAGAAGGGGCGGCCCTTAATAAAAAACGTAAAAGCAAAGGTGTTCGGTATAGTGACAAATTTAAGTCATTCGCGCTCATGATTCATTTCTTATCACCGAGCACGTATAGATATTTGAACGCCCATGTTTTAAGTCTTCCTTGCTTAAATACTTTAAATAAAATGACAGAATCTTGGGCTTCTGGCCCAGGTAGTATGGATTTTTATTTAAAAGCAATGGAGTACAAATTTCTATCGCTCGATGAATTTTCAAAATATTGCGTAATTTGTATCGACGAAATTAGCTTGAAAACACACTTGCAGTATGACCGGGCGCGTAATCACATCGTCGGATTTGAAGATAACGGAGAAACGACAACAAATGAGCTAGCTCATAACGCGTTTGTAATACAGGTGCGCGGTTTAGGTGAAAATTGGAAGATTCCTCTCGACTACGTTTTCGTTAAAAATTCCTGTTCACCTGTACAGGCTAAAAAAATAATTTTGAAGGCGGTTCGGGGTTTATTATTAATAGGATATACTCCTGTAGCTGTCGTTAGCGACCAGGGGCAAAACTTTTTAAATCTTTTTAAGTACGGGTTCAATTTAACGGAGACGCGAACATGGTTTACCGTGGATAACCATGAAATGGTATATTTTTTTGATACGCCTCATTTAGCTAAATCCACTCGAAATAATTTTACACGTTACAATGTATGCTATGACAACAATAAATGCGCTAAATTTTCGCACATTCGGGAATTTTATGAAATTGATTCCAAGCTTGATTTCAGTTATAGAGCCGCGCCACGCCTTACCGAAATTCATATTACCCCGCGTAAATATAAAAAAATGTGTGTTAAAGCTGCTACACAACTTTTCAGCCATTCCGTTGCATCCGGCTTGTATTCTCTTGTAGCAGGTAATGTAAAAAGTCCTGAATTCCTTGATACCGCAGAATTTGTTTCAAAAATGGACACACTTTTCGATCTTTTTAATTCTTCAAATTTGTACGATAAGCCCACGAGGAAGCCTTTTTCAAGAACAGTTGACCAACTACGCGTTTTAGATGAAATGTTAGATTTTTTTGATACCGTAAAATTTGTTGATTCGAACGGTCATGATTGGAGCAATCGTATTAAATGTATTTCTGGGTGGAAAACAAATATAAGAAGTTTAAAACGATTGTGGACCAATTTAAAGTCCAAGAATTTTGAATTTATACTTACCCGGCGTATAAACCAAGATTCTTTAGAAAATTTCTTTGGGGCAATTCGCCAGCAGGGCGGAAATAACCGTCATCCCACACCCTGGCAGTTTATTCAATCGTTTAAAAAATTGTGGGGTAGGAAATATCTTGATCTTGCAAAGACAGGAAATTGTGTATATGAGAGGGATACACATTATGCTGAGCCCGCGTTTGTGAATCCTGAGTCACATCAGCCGTTTCAATTACCGCAATGCATTAGTTCAAGAACACAAAATTGCCTTTCATATGCCACCCATAAATTCTCTGTTGACTACAAAGACGTTAAATTTTTAGAAGAGAATAGTTCCGCGTATTGTGCCGGTTTTTTTTATAAAAAAAATAAACAATTTCATAATTGTAGTCATTCGGACGACTCAGGAAATATCGATTCGTACGAATATCCTCTCCTTGAATTCAAGCGGTTTGAAAATTGCCAACTGACCATTCCACCGAAGAATTTCTTCGAGTATGTGAGGCGATTAGATGACTGTCTTGATTCCACAGTTTACCAAATTATGCACCAAATGAATTTTGATTCGCTACTCTTCGATAAACTATTTCTAGTGCCAGGGCCATTTTGTTGCGCGTCTTTTAATAAGGAAAAGTTCATTTGGTATTTCTTGCGCGTTCGGTTATATTACATTATTATGTTATTTAATAGAAGGCTCAGAGTTCCAGATGATCGGAACAAAGAGACTACGGTTCGGCATCGTTAATTACTAGTACAGATTTAAATATTTTAAATATCGGCTCTTTTTAATCCTTTGCACTCTAAGTATTTTTTTATACGATTGGCCAGCAAATCTATCACACCTTTGCAGTGACAATTTTCGTAAAGTAAATATTTTCTTTGGAAAATTAAGATTAATAAGGTTCATAAATTAATTTGTTTGTATTTTCTTTGTTTATTTGCTTCAAATTTCATATTTTAAATTTTTTAATTGTATGGTACCTCACATGAAGCAATGTACCACGAATGGAATTCGTATAGGCAAAAACCGCGTTTGGTATTTTGGCTGGTACGCTTTATTCAATACGTTACGAGTATCAATTTTTTTATCTTTTTAAGCAAATAGCTTTGTAGTCCTTCTTTTATATGCCACAGTTTTCTCCCTAGAAATTATTAATTATTACTTTTCCTTCATTTTCCCTATTCTTTTTTATTGTACCAGTGTTAGGTGGCATTTAATTTTTAGTTAATAATGAGCATTGTCATCGCAACGGCGTCAATAGAGTGCAAGGGGTTAATATATTTTTGATGGCTTTCTGAATGTCCCTCCTCCAAATATTCCTTTCCAGCTATTAGAATAGAAAATTTGTTAGCACTCAGCTTAAGGTCAGTATATGTATTATATTACCTTATTTTGTTCAGTTACTTTCACTAACCTAAATTTTTATTTAGACAAAGCAAAGAGGGAAGAACTTCAAGAAATAGACCCAACCTATTTCATGCCATCGTGAAGATCGTCAACCAAAAAAAATTGTTTGTACGCGTTGAAATTTTTAATTTTTATTGTTTGTTTTATTGTTTTTTAATTATATCACATCGCTAGGATCGTTTCCTTAAGAAAGATCATGAAAATAAAAACTGCACGTATTGTACAAAAATGCGATCACTATATGTATTATAACGTTTTCAAAAAAATTAAAGTTCTTTTATTTCATGCAATTCCTAATAAACGAGAGTAATAATTTAGCCTCTACAGAAGATTATTTTAAAAACTTTCTTGTTCACGGTTTAGCTGTTATATTTACAGCAATTATCTCAATATGAAACTTTAATGTTACCTTTCAAATAAAAGGGGTATTCATGATCTGTGTTATTTGTGTTATTCGTGTTATTTATACTAAATCGAAAATAAAACTCATAGTAAATAACATTTGTTTAACATGAATAACACAAATAACACAGATCATGAATACCCCTAAAGTCTTATTATCCATATATAATTATCCTTTCTGCACTATTACTAAAAATGTCATTACCGATGTAATGAAAAATACACTAATTCATTCATAAATACACCATCTATTAATCATTGAATATTGGCTAGAATAATAACTAATGAATCCTTATCATTTTTATATATTAATATTTATTATTTAATCAAAGTCATCTTTAAACATCTTCAAATTATTTCGTTTAAACCAACTATTTAATTTATTCTTCGCGTTTCCTAATAATTGCAGTAATTTGTTCTCCTATTCATATGGTCACAATTTAGCGAACAACACCCAGAGTCAAAAATTCGATTTATGACAGCAAACAGCTGATTCAATTTTCTTTCCTTTTCTGTTCTGCATACTTGATCGAACAGAGAGAATCTGGCTTTGTCTCGCCGAGTTCACGAAGTATGCGTTGAGTTTTGTTCAGCAGTGATGTTCATATATGCACGCACACAACCAACCGGGTGACAATTTTGTATGAAGATGAAAGACTTGTTATTACTAGACTTTGGTTCTAACATGCACAGAGTAGTGAGGAGACCAAACCTGGGACGCATATTCGAGTAATGGTCTGACAAGAGAAATATAAAGGTGTTTAGTAATCAAGGGGTTGTTAAATTCTTTGGACCACCTTTTTATAAAACCCAGGACTAAACTACCTCTAGAAGAGATATATAGTTGATGTGAGTGGAAAAATCCAGCTTACTATCAAATCTAATCCCGAGATCTTTAACAAAGTTTACACGAGGGACACCTTCATTAAGAAAGGTGTAGTTAAAAATTATAGGATCACGTTTCCTACTAAAAGTCATGACTTCGCATTTACTAATATTAAGAACCAGGTTGTTATAAGTACACCAAGAGTAAAAGGTGTCAAGATCAGCTTGCAAAAGTTTGCAATCCTCAATACTCTTAATGTGACGGTATAACTTGATGTCATCAGCGTAAATCAATATTCTACAGTGTCTTAGCAAGGAAACAATGTCATCAATTGATAAAATGAAGAGAAGAGGGCCCAGATGACTTCCTTGAGGGACACCGGATGATGCTTCAATGGGTACTGATTTGGATCCTCGAAAAAGAACTTGGTAGGTCCGGTCAGCTAAGTAAGACTGGAACCACACCAGAAGTGCTTGCGGAAAGCCAAGCCTTCTTAATTTGAGAATTATAATAGAATGGGAGAGCTTGTCAAATGCCTTGCTAAAATCAGTGTAAACGCAATCAGTTTGACAACCAGAAACGAAGCCCTCGACAGCATGAGAAGTGAACTCAAGAAGATTGGTGGTAGTGGAACGACCTGCAAGAAAACCATGTTGATTCGTTGAGACAAGCCTCTTGCAGATCGGAGCGATCGCAGAATAGATAATTGATTCGAAAAGCTTCGGTATAACAGACAACTTCGCAATTGGTCTATAATTCGATATTTCGTTTTTGCTACCACTTTTGTGAATAGGAATTATAAACGAATTCTTCCAAAGCGTAGGGAAGCACCCTTTATCCAGGGATTTCTGAAACAGGGTTTTCAGTGGAGACTGGAGAACCACCACACAGGACTTCAGGACAGCAGGTGGAATACCGTCAGGGCCCGAAGTGAAGTCGAAAGGGAGTTCATCAATATGTTTCACGATATCAGCAAGGGTAATTGAGAGAGGTAAAAAATGAGGCTCTCGGTTAGGGGTAATGTGACGAAAATTATTGTCATTAGGCTGAAAGTCAGAAGGTGAAAAAGATTGATGAAAGAATGATGCAAACATGTTGCAAATCGCAAGTGACTCAGAACTAGACCAGTTCGTGTGCTGCATAGTATTAGGGTAGTTATCAACTTTTTTCTTAGAGTTGACAAATTTAAAGAAGTTCCTAGGATCAGAAAACGTTATCACTCATGCTGCTAAGGTGTTCACGATACAGAGTAAAAGAGAGTGAACGAAATCTGTTATAGCAATTGATAAATGAATTGCGACTAGGAGAGTCCTTTCTCTTTAAATAGGTTTTCCAAAGTCTATTCTTCTGATTTTTTAAATGCCTGAGTTCATTATTAAACCAAGGTGGAGAAGAACTGGGCAGTTGCTGAGGAATGGACCCATGGTCAAAAATCCCCACAGTAATTTGAGCCTTTTAAATTCTTTAAACCAGAAAATTATTTTATGTTGCATAGTAAGCATAAAGTTGCTGCTATCTTGTTTTGAATTTGTTTTGATGCTTGTGAAGCATCTTTTATGTGAAATAAATTTTATCATTAACTCTTGTAGATGTAAGCATTTTGTTTCGATTATAAAATGTGTTATTTTGATGTAATAAAGTTATACCATGTTTCCATCGCACTCGAAATCTTCCGATTTCGGCAAAAATGAGGATTTCGGACGAAATCTCGTTTGAAATCTCATGTTTTAGCATATAAAATGAAATCGCCTTTCGGAGGAGATTTCAATGAAATCTCGATCGAAATCTTGGTAATGACTATTCAGCCTATTCAGCAAGTGGGAAATTTTGGGGAAATTTCTCAGCTGTAAAAAATTTTGACAGTAAGAATTTGTCATTTTTAAATTTTCTATCTTTATCGTTTAAAATGGAGCTTAAATGAATGTTTATATTTTTTCGTTATTTTACAGCCTATTCTTTCCAAATTCCTCAGTTTTGTTGATATAATTAGGTTTTTAAAATTTGATGTGCAAGTTTGTTATGACAAGCGAAAACTGCCTGGTGCGATGGAAACACATTTGGATTTCGCCAAATCGTTTTATCAAAACCTGCGGATTTCGAGTGCGATGGAAACATGGTATTAGTCATTTTTTTGATTTCAAAGGATCAACAACGTTTCTTTTTTTAACAGTAAACTGCTTCTGGCGAAACGCTTGAAGTCTCTCTTTGCACAAGTACCAAGAGCTTGGGCAAATAATTAAAATTATTACTTTTAGAGTTTGAGTGAAACACTCAAACTCTTTTGGATTCAATCGGTATAAGAGCCAGATTGAAAGTCCCAAGGCGGCAACTGTCGCTCAACAAAACAGTCATTGAGTACCATTTTAGCTGTGAGTCAACGTACACTACAAGCTTACAGTTTACACTCTCTGGCGAATTAAACAAACAAAACTGTCGAATTTGTGGAACAAAGAACTCACACATCATTCACGAAACAGTCCGGTATAACGAGAGCGTCACTGTTTAGGCTGGGGTATGCCCAAAAATCATCATCGGACCTCCTTCGGACGGCGCAGGCTATTCGCGAAATAACAGCTACAGCGCCCGAAATGCCGGCCAATATTACATGCTGTTTAAATGGACACTCATCCATCCTTAGGTGGTTTGCCACCGCTGCGGGTAACCTAGAATACCCTACACCAACGTGGACCTTGGAGAAAGGTCATTCCGGCCAGAGGAAACTGGGCATATGGTGTTATCCCATCTGGGTCAGTTTGTATCTACACAGATGGCTCAAGAATTGGGGACAGCGTAAGTTGTGGTATCTTTTCCGAGGCATTGAATATAGATACCTCTCTCCGTCTAGGCGGAAGTCACTGCGATCTGGGAGGCTCTCTAATGGCCTGAATTTTGTCTCAACACTAGAATGCCATCACAATTCACCCAATGATGTGCCTAAATGGACTCCCTAGTGGAGCAGCAGCCATTTTAACCTAACTTAACCTAACTGGGGCAGCAATGATTTTTTCTCAAAGGGGGCCTAATGGGACATTCCTTATGACGAGGCGCGATTGAGGCAAAGCGTTAGAGGCCCTGTATGGGCCTTATAGGAAAATCCACACGGGGTCTACGGGAGACAGTAAGGCTAGGCTATATGGGCCCTCTCAACTAGTCGGGCATAACCTCATAACAAAAGAATTTAAAACCATATAATTCAACATACAGGTGGTAAATAAATTGACGTCTCACAATGACGTCCTCCCACATGTCATTGAGTGCCAAACTAAAAATCTAGCAGCTTTGAAAAAATTCTAACGAAATTACAATAGCGACTGTTCAACTGAAGTTAATTCAGTTTTAATTTTTCCTGCAATACAAGACTATGTAGTCCACTCGTCTCATTGCCACACCCTGCAGTCTTCCTTTTTACGCACGCTATGGTCAATTACATTCTACTGAGCTCCTTACAGACCCCTAACTAACCTGAATCTCCTCTTTCTTACAAACTAATAAGCATTCTTGATCATAGAAAAATGTATGTATGGAATTAAAATAGGATCGAACCGATCCAACATTGGGGGTGGATTGGATCGAAATTTTGACATGATTTTTATTGTTGTCCCTTCGTCGTGTTGTGGGTAATAAATTAAATCAAAATACATATTAGTACTGCAAAAAAAGATTTTCATAATGACTAAACGAAACAACAATAAAAAGATGTGAAAAATATAAATTGTCCGTTAGGTTCGTTGCTTTTTGATTACGTTTGAATACCTTTAAACTTCAATTATTCGATCCGCCGATGTTAAATGCGCAGGTTCACTTTCAATCCTTTGATCTCTGGATCGTTCGATTCGGTCATGTATACATGGTATAAGCTTACTACAAGACATTGCACCACGACTTGAACGTCTGACAGACATGATGTACGTGCGTTATTTAAACTTGGCTTTTCCACAAAATTCACTGAGATTGTTTAACAATTTGAAATATGTGCTATTCCAATTTCAGACCCATTATAATAAACACGCTCAAGATGATAAGGCGTGGGTCTCCCATTAGGTTAACAGTATCCACGAAGACGTTAGCAGAGGTCTTGCAGCTTTTTTAGAAATGAGGCAGTACGTTGGAATTGACCCCTCCAATAATATGACTTCGACAGGATTTTTTCGGCTTCAATCAAGAATTAATTAGACATAAGTCGGTGATCGTAAAAACAGGTAAAATAAAACGTTTTCTACATTTTCGCTGCGCACAAGAAGTATGGAAATACTGTTCCCAGATTTATCTTAATGCCGTGGCTTCATTAGCTAAAGTCCAGTTCATATTCAGTTCGTGCTTCAAAATGTTGTGCTTTCGCCAGTAGCCAGAAAACCAAAGGCACTCCACTATTCCAGTTGATAACTCCTAACTTAACTACAGTTCGAGCTCAGTTGAACGAACTTGACGTCTGTTTTATCCTCAGTTGAATATATGGAAATTGTATACGAACTGGGGCTGAGGTTATTTTAAAGTTCACTTTATAAATTTGCTTGAACTTGCTCAGTTTGGAGGGGAAGCCAGGGTATAAGACTGATAAGTTTAAGCCTAAGTGTAGCTTATGATTAAATAATTCTTGCGCAAGGGGTACACAAAAAATCTATTAGAGGTCGAGGTGTACTAATGGCTCTCCATAACGCCCTGGGAAATGCAAATACAATTACAAACTTAAAGAGTACCATCTAGAGTTTTTATTACACAAAAGTATCATTTAATACGATTTAAGCCATATTATCCCAAAATTGCACTTAATCTAAAATTACTGGATTACTCCCCACCATCAGTCAATACATTTGCTTTGCACATTATTAAAGAAAATTTATTAATTTAATCTCAGAAAAAAAAATGTAAAAATTTCACCACCAAAGTAAAACCTGTTTCAAGGATTAACAAACTTGAAGTAATATTCCTTGACAGATTCTCAAGGACAAGCAAGTTATTAATTTCAGAAGTTTCCCGTCCGACCAGCAGCCTTCGACGTACGCAACTCGTAAAATCGATTTTGTTTGAATATTTTACGAGTTTCTCTAATGAACATCCAGAAGCAGCAGAAGAGGCCTTAATGTACCCAAAAATTAAGAAGTTTTGTACCCAAACAGACATAAAAATTCACAAAATTAAATTCGGAATAATCATAAAAGACCGCCGTCAAAGCACTCAGAACGTCTTAAATCACAACCTAGACGCCATAGGATTGTTCGAGAGTCGTCCTTTCTTCCTTTTTAACGACCCCATTGACCCCATGTTACCTGCCACGGTGTTTTTCTCGAATAAAATCCTTAAATGCCAAGGGATTAAAAAGTCCTGCCCCGAAAATATCCTGGTCACTTTTTCTTACCACACCGAATTTAAGTTTTTAACGCGTTGAAATAGTTTTCACTGCACTTCGACAAAAGCAGAGATGCACTTTCGATAGATTGCACTTGAGAACTGCATTCGGTCGTGCAATTTCTAGGCGATCGTTGCGTTTCCTCGCAAGGTCGTTGATTGGCCGACTGATATGGAAGCTGCACGATCTAATGAAGTCATTAACAACCCGATGACCATACCTCACGCTGCGGCTACTAACGCCATGCATTCCCCACAGGTAGGCAGGTGGAATCCCATCGGTGTTTCGTAGACGGCCAACTCAGCAATTAGTCTACGAAATTTACGGTTATGGTGTGTTCCTGGAATGTCGTGAAAAAATTATGCGAAAATCTTGAAAATATCATCATGACTACTCCATGTCGTCGTCATCGTAGGTGGAACGATTTCCCTCCCCTCCCATGACCAAACACACACAGACTCCGTCTTAACGAGGCTGAATTATAGGGAAATTGTCGGGAGATATAAAATGGAGGTGTGGAAGGGTGATAAAACTTACCCCCGCTGGGCGAGAGCATCTATTTGCCACAATCCAAACAATCCACAGCCACGGAGAGTTATTGGATTTTTTAGTGGCGGTGTGGAATGATTCTCGCAATAAATTTTAGTATAAAATGCGAAAATAAAATCAATGTCATATTGTGACCAACAGGAATTTATCGCTGGAGTATAAAGTGCGCAATGTAATAAAAATTTAAATAAAATGTACACGAGGGTGTTAAATTAATTCCAATCAAAACAAAGGTAGATAATGAGGTGATAGTTAAATAATTTGCTGGTTAGGGACGATTTATTAAGATTGCTATACCGCAATGGAATGCAGCGCTGACGCAAGTGTGGTGAAATCCATTACAAAAAAAACAAGGGCATAGGCACAACGTTTTCTTAAGCGGTAGCGGTAGAACACGACAATTCGGAGAAGATTTCTCCACACCTCCAAAGCTCCAAAAATATAGACTTCCAGCAAATTAGTGCAAGGAGAATCAGGAGCGAAGACAGGGAAAGAAGAATACGGGCCATGTTACGGATTGGATTCGAAAAACGAGGCTCTGGTTTTTTTAAGAGAATGATGAGAATCTTCCATTGGTCTAACAGCAGCCAATGTGTGTGACCGCTTGTTGAATTCCCATGCCTAAGACTGGAGGCACCTCTAAGGTCCGCACCCAGACCATAGTGCTAAATTCCTCTCTGAACCAACTTTTGCATGACGTTTGAGTTCAGACCGGTAGGAATCGTAAAGCTATTACTTAGGCCTGCTGTCATCAACGTTATACTTAAAAGGATCCCTTGAAAATGTTAACCAGCGCCCAAACATTGAGGCTTACGGAATTTTTGCGGAAAAGGTGAGTTCATCGAAATTCGCTACCCAATTCACTGGTTACAAAAGTGCCCGTAGGTGTGTCGAAAGGTTGGCAGCTTCTACTGAGGAGCTCCTAGCCTAGCCTAGGGACACAACCATCTCCTTCTAAATACTCGTTGTCCCCGCTTGACCTGCTCACACTATTACATCAGGTTGCATTGCTTAGGCCGGCCGTATACCAAAGCTTCATAAGCAGCTTTTTGTAACTATTGCATGGAGATAAATGAAGCAAAGAGGCATGTGGATGTGACGCACGGCTCGTCTGAACTCGGTGTAACCCAAAAGTTTTGGCACTTCTAATTTTATTGCGGCATAGCTTCAATGAAACTTTCAGAACCTCAAAAAACTAAAAAGAAAAAAAAGTGCAGAGCTATTTTTGATTGCGAGCGTTTTTTCAAAAACAATAAAAAACTTTAGGCGATTTTTACGATTTATCGACCCCCCCCCCCCCCTGGTGAGATATCGTGAGATTTGGCTCGACTCTCTCCCCATCTAATCACTAAGTGAGGTTTTTCAAATTTTAAAAAATCTCTAGTATTTACATAACCAGTATCTCCTTGATCTTTTTTTAACTTCTCATCCAGCGCGTTACTCTGTTGAAGTTGATTCACCTCTCGGCAATTCGGACCACTCCTTTGTTAGCGCTAGTTTCCCATTCAAATTTCCCACCCCTCCCAAACCAGTTAAAAGAACTGTATGGCATTATGGGAAGGCCAATTGGCTGGGGCTTATTAATTATTTCCAATCTACTGACTGGAACCAGTGTTTCCGAAACAAAAACGTCAACTCTGCCGCTATCCGTATCTCTAGGATCATACAGGCAGGAATGCATTTGTTCATTCCTCATTCTAACAAATCTGTGAAGCCTAGGCCCAACAGATGGTTTAATCAGGAGTGTATGAATGCAATCAGAAATAAAGAAGCCGCCTTTCGAGCTTACAAGAGCTCCCCTAGTGAATCGCTCCGTGTAGAATATATAAAACTAAGAAATTCCTGTAAAGTCACCATCAGGAATGTCAAAAATTCATTTGACAACAAGTTGAGAAGTAAACTCTTTAATGCAACCTCTGGTAGCAAGAACTTCTGGTCCTTGGTAAGCTCCATTAAGAAGAATTTCACTTCATCCACAACTCCTTCATTCATCCACGATAAGAAGGTGATAACAGACAGAAAATCCAAGGCCGATTTATTAGCATCTCTGTTTGCTTCCAATTCTTCTTTACCCCAAATTGATATGCTACCCCCGTTTCTCGAGCATAGCGCTCATTTAATGGACAGGGTTTTCTTCAGGACTCGCGATGTGTACAGGTGCCTCAAGGAGCTCGATATCAATAAATCCACTGGACCCGATAATATACCCCCTATCGTCTTAAAACAATGCGCCTCACCTTTGGCTAAACCTCTGCGCAAACTTTTTGCCCTATCATACTCTTCCGGAGTCTATCCAGACTCTTGGAAACTTGCCCATGTACAGCCAATACCGAAAAAAGGTGACTCCAGCGACCCCTCTAACTACCGCCCAATAGCAATTACTTCTATTCTCTCCAAAACAATGGAGACGATAATCAACAAAAAACTTATGGGATATCTAGAATCCAACCTACTCATAAACGACAGACAGTATGGCTTCCGACACAGAAGATCCACTGGCGATCTTTTAGTTTGTCTTACAGAACACCTCAGCCGAAGTTTGCATGGATCAGGTGAATCCAGTCTGGTTGCTTTGGATATCTCCAAGGCTTTTGATAGAGTTTGGCACTTAGCCTTGTTAGCTAAACTCAAAGCTATTGGAATCGACTCACTTTTACAGAAATGGATTGAGAATTTCCTTTCCGGCCGTTCAATTAAGGTAGTATTGGATGGCATCAAATCTGAACCCCACCCTATCTCTGCGGGGGTCCCCCAAGGGTCAATTTTATCACCAGCCCTATTTCTTATCTTTATAAATGATCTACTTTCAATCCCCTCCAACCCACTTCTCAGCTTCGCTGACGACGGTACCCTGCGTTACTCTTACAGCTACGATACAAGACAGACTCATGCCAGATCCTGTCTTGATGATCGTGAAGTAATGTTCAACTCTATTAATAACGACATTGAACTTATTCTAGAGTGGGGAACAAAGAATCGTGTCGAATTCAACCCCTCCAAAACCAAGTACTGTCTTATATCCAAAAAGAAGATCAACACCTCACCATCCTTGTCAGTGGATGGCGTGGAACTAATGGCCGACCCATCCCTACACATCTTAGGCGTGACATTAGCCAAAGACTTGCGATGGAATGACCACATATTCCAAATCGCCAAACAAGCATCCCAGTGCTTGGGATTTCTTAAGAGGTGCAAGTTCCTCCTCCAGCCATCGGCCCGCGCTGTTATTTATAAATCCTACATTCGGCCTCTTCTCGAATATAACTCCCTCGTCTGGGGCGGCGCGTCGATAACCACCTTGGCATGGTTAGATAAGGTCCAAAAAAAGGCCCTTAAATTAATTGATGACGACACCGCCTGCTCCACCATCGACCCCTTGAGCCACCGTAGGAATGTAGCAGCACTAACAAAATTTTATCGGTACTATTATAGCGACTGTTCCTCCGAAATAAACGCTCTCCTGCCTCCACGGCAATCTTATAACCGCAACACCAGATTAGCCCACTCGTCTCATTCCCTTTACCTACAACTCCCCCTTTCACGCACTCAACAAGATATGAATTCGTTTGTTAATAGAACACCTCGACTGTGGAATAATCTCTCGCAGTCGGTATTTCCGAGCTCCTACAACATCCAAGAGTTCAAATGCGGGGTTCATCGCCACCTTCTTCAACACCCCTTCACACCCCCATAACCCTTAACCTATTCCCCCCACTCCCCCATAACCCTTAACCTATTCCCCCCGTACTAAGCTTGCTGCTAGACATTGCACCATGACGTGACAAACGACATGACGGACTGGTAGTACAAAGGGTGATTCCTGAGTTTAGCACTGCCACATAAAAAAAAAAAAAATAACCACAGCAAATCGGGCCGGTCGTGTGCAAGATTTTATTTGAAATAACTGCTAATTTAGACTTCTTCGACTTCTTCTTTCTTTAACGGCTGTACAACCGGGATCCGGTCCTGGCCGATTCATTACGCTAAAATTCAGCGTATGCCTTCCTGTGTTTCAATATTCTAAAGGCCTTTTCGCGTCTACTTGGTTCGTACGCTGCAGTAATCGCGGGGTCGCGCGTTTGGCTTAGCATTCACGGGGCTACTATGCTACTTTCTCGAGTTTGTGTAGGATTTAGTCATATATTAAGGCTCCAATTTACAAATAGGACGCCGGCAGGCCATGGCCTGAAAGTTTTCGCCTTGAGGCCAAACATTACCACACGTGCACCTGCCGTTAACTGTATGGGGCCTGCAGTCCAAGAAAACTGACAAAAAACCTTTATGTGTTTGGGCATTTATCGGCAGTTCGTGCCTGAAGATCTAAACTTCTATTCCCTCTCAAGCCGTGAAAATACGGCACGAACTCACGCCGTATCCACATGGAAAGGAAATCAAGGCTCGAGCTAGGCGCGAAAACCATCCGCACGCGGGTTCGCGTGTGTTCACGGCGTGAGTCTGGAGCCGCCTTGAAGTTTTCGTTGAGGGCATTAACATTTTTGCACTTGAATTAATAACCTGCTATACTAAGCTGTCGTCTTCGCATGTGTGTCTGTAGGAAATCATGACTTCACCTGCATGCCACGGCCTGTCAGGTGGATACCTGAAGTATCATCCCTCAGTCAAAATAAGTAATCTGTGGCCTTCATCGGCCCGTGCCGGCCGACCTGGCCTGTAAGTGAATGAGGGTCTTTAGTGGAGAAGCATGTTTTACTTAATTTAGCCTAGTTTTCTCGCAATTTTACACTGTTTCTGAAAAAAAAAAGTTACGTGATATTTGCCGAGACCCCTTCTCCCCCACGTGAGATTGAGTGAGATTCGGCTCGACCCCCTCCCCCAAAATGCTGCACATAATTAATGGACGACCCCCTAGCAATTATTTTTTACAAAATATGAACAAACATTTTAAACTTACATTAACTTATGAAGTGTAAATAAACAAGAGATTTAACGGGTTTCTTTTCTTTTTCGAACAAACGCTCGCAATCGAAAATAGCTCGACATATTTTTTTTCTTTTTAGTTTTTTTGAGTTTCTGAAAGTTTAATTTAAGGGTTGCCGCAATTAAATCAGAAGTGCCAAAACTTTTGGGTTAGACTGAGTTCAGGCGAGCCGTGGACGGTTTGCTCCATATCAAAAAACTTTTGTATTCGGCCGGCGTTAAGCTTCTGGTAGATTACCTTCAATTTCCATCATTCTCCACAGTTCCTCCAAGCTCATCATCTGCTCCACATTTCTGCCTTGGGCGTTTTTGGAGAATATGATCCCCTTCTTCAATGTGCTGACAATAGGTCCTAGGGTGTTCACACGTCCAAAGTGAAAACCACAAAAACTAGCGAATATCTTCAGCAAAACATAATCATAGGTCTGACAGCAAAGTCCTATCCACCACGTCCCCGTTGGGACCTCTGGGCAATGTAGATAACTTTAGTTAAGGTGGGAGACGCAAGCGAGTTTTCAGCGCAGAAAAACTGATCATACTGGTTGGGCGCTAGGCTAACAATCTGGTCTCGGAAAAAACGGACGGATCACACGGCAACGACTTAGGCAACGAAATATGGAACACGATTGATTACATGGAAAGTCAGGACGTTAATTACAGTAGGAGGAGTGAAAAGTATACTGGACGAACTCAAGAGATATCGAGTAAATGTAGCAACATTGCAAGAGACCAGATGGCGAAATTATAACAGATTACAGAGCTCAGAACACATACAATCTTCTCCAGTGGAATAGCATCAACGATCACAGAATTTGGAGTAGCATTTTTTGAGGAAAACTCAATAAAATCAAGCATCATCAATTTCAAAGGTATCAGAGGAAAACTAAAGAACTATACAAATCTTTTATAAGGTCTGTGGCTTGTTATGTATCGGAGGTCCATGACCCAAAAAATCTAAGTTCTAGACGCTTTTGAGAGAAAAATCTTAAAAAGCATTATTGGCCCGTTAAACGTAAACGGTATCTGGAGAATCAGATACAGTGACGAACTGTACCAAATCTATAAAGAGAAAGACATCGTCAACAATATCAAAATAAATAGACTACGATGGACAGGATATGTAGAGCGAATGCCGGAAAACAGAGCAGTAAAGAAGATATAATATATCTTATAATATATATTATAAGGGAATCATAATCGGTGATAGGCAGAACGACTGAGGAAAAAATGATTTGAAGGCTCAGAAACAGAGACTGCACACTTTTTGGGTGTACGAATGTGAAGTATTCTAGCCAGTGAACGAGAAGGTTAGAGGAGAAAACTGAAGGTAGCCAAGGCTCGATTTGGCCTGTAGTGCCATTGAACTGAACTGATTCCCTTCTTATTTATCGTCCGGGTATTCTGGGCGAAGTGGTGAAAGGTCCAACCTGTAGCGGTGACGATGTGGATTTTTGGGGTGGCAGTCGGGATCGAAATAACCCCAGAACTACCAACAGTAACAATCTTCAGGTGTAGGAGCTTAATATCATGCGCCAAGACTAGAAAGACTTGGTCTACCTAGATAAGCGTAGATTAAGGGACCTTCTGACGGTACCACTGAAGGACATCGCCAACATTGTTTCGGGAATGACTAGGCACTAATCGATTGAGATGACTATACAACGCCTACTGCCGTGGATCTGAGAAGAAACAACACAAAGAGTCAACGGAACATTTTTTAAGCTGTACGGAAGCATCAGGAAGCTGTACGGAAGCATTTGGAAATCTCTTCTTGCAAAACTTACGAGAGGTATCGTAGCTTAAAATAAGAGATAAGATTTGGAACCTGAATATGACAGGCTAAATAGAAAATCACACTCTCATGCATACTGACAATATACTAAGATAAACGTTTTTTGTGAGGGAGGTTAAAAAGCGATGCCCTTTTATTCCCGATTGTGTCCACTTTAATGGTCTTTGGGTGGGACTACCGTCTTCACCTACCCACGTACGAAACAAAGCAAGCAACAAAATACTTGAATTTCATGGTTAGCTAAATTCAATTGTTTCAAGACGCGTAACACTTCGGCGGCCTACTATTGAAGGCTTTGCGAAATTAATGCCAGCAGTATTCGGGGCGAGAACTTGAGTGGTGAGCTCATTTGTGGTGAGCTTTAGATGCAAGCGTCACCTACCTATCTGCATAGTTGTGTCAATCTGTATATGAAATAAAAGACCTTAGGTGGACAACTACACAGCTAGACAGAAGTATGTTTGCCTGGTCTACCTAGTCTATGTGATCTGTATGGTGTATAAAACTTTCTCCTTTATACTTGGCTACCTATAAAACTGTATAGCTTTGAAGGTTTCTATCTGTAAAGTCACCTTCAGCTGCTTGCCAGTCCAGATGCCCACCTGAGGGCTTTAATTTAACTTTTAATGCTTCGTGTTCAAATTGACACGGCTATGCAGATCAGATGGAGCTCATATCCAAATCTCACCACACTGGTTCTTGTCCGGAATAAAGCTCACACTCGAGCCCACAACCGATGGCGTCACTGGGTTCGTACCCCCATAGCTATACCTATACTAGTGATGCCCCTTGTATCCTTACAGTATTCCAGGCAGTCTCTTCTTCTTCTTTATGTTTGTTTTTCTGAATTTTTATAACTTTGACAAATTATTAAACACAAGAAAAAAGACTTAAATTAACAAATTAAAGACAGAAATTCTTTAATTGCTTTCAATAAATCTTGTTATTTACGACCAATAGGGACACTGGCTATTGGTCTGCGACTGTAAACTTCTACAATAAAATTCTTTAATTAGTTTGATGACTTGATGATTTGAAAATAATACTAAAAAATTTTACTACTTTTCCTCTTCCTACAATAAACACCTATAAGTTATTTGGTGGCAATAAAATTTAATGGCTTCTTTTATGATTATAGAAGAGTAATAAAAATAAAAATCAAATCCATAATTTAATCACTTCCAAAAATTCCGAGCTAAAAAATTCGCATTTCAAATAAAAATAATTAATGGCACGGAAATTTTTAAACGATTAACCCCCAATGTTGTGGTAGGTCCACTACGACTAATGATTTCGAGTTATTAGAAAAAAAGTTGGCTTCTTAGTCCACTTTAATCATCTGAGGATAACGAACCCAGATTATGTCATAGATAAAGTCTTGTCTTAATTAGAACTCATCTATTGCATTAATTTCCGCTAATTCGAAAAATGGTTTTAAATTATTGTTTTATTTTTTGTTTGTGTTTTTTTAATACAAATTTAGACACGGCGGACCACAATCCACAACAAAAATTTGGTGCATTTCTGCTAATTTTGGAACACCTTAATTATGCGCCATAAATTCCGCGCGAATCCTGTTCTTGGAAGCAATTCGGACTAAATTAGGAATCCAAAGGTGCGGTAAACAACGTCGGCCGCTGAAGTTTTGTCAAATTAACGCGCATGTCCAGATGCCTCAGGGTACCTGGCGGCGCAAAAAATACGGAATTAGATGGCACCATGGAAATTTCTACTATCAATGAGAATTTTGACCTTTTTCGGATGTTTACAAATAATCCACGATCAGCGATCAGGAATCGCTTTTGGTAATTTACAATCGAACACACTTCAGTGCTCGTTATCTAAAGCACCTATCTATGTTATGATAGCTTAATTCAATATCGTGGCCATTTCCACGTCCATAAAACTAAAGCGTCTAGCAATAAACCAAATTTTTTCCCTGATCGTGATCGGGATCCAGATCTGCTATTTTTTTGGGTCTATGATATCCACCAATTATCTACCGAATAAGTCCGCGGCCAGGTGTGAATGAATCTCGGAATACTTAAGTTTATTGATATTTGTTTTCGCACGATTTTTTATCTCAATTTATTGATCTTGTGGGGGTGGATTTTAGCAGATCGCATAAAAAAGGCTAGAAAATATTTAATAGCGTAATAAGATCGAAAAGATCGTTGAAATAGAAATGTTACTAATAAATTAGACTAGATTTCCTCGGGTTCAAGTGGTTTTGTGGTTGGTTTGGTGAATCATTCTCCGATAATGACATCAATGTTGAAGGTGGATGGCCATTGTTACGAAGGACCTTGATATTTTTATAGGATTTTCAGAAAAACAAAAACAAAACTAAAGACGAATTTTGGCATTGATTAATGGAATGTGTCAATAAATAAAATGTGTTGAAATGTAATCAAAAATAATGGAGATGATATTGCTTGGTTAATTTTTCTAATCCCTACCTACATCGTAAAATTATTGTCTATTGCCATAGAATATATTGTTAGGGTCGATGTCTTTTGCTAGGTATAACCCCAAATGTGGTAAACAACAATAAAAAATAGCAACTCTCAATTCCGGTTCGTCAACCCCATGTTCTGGGCATCCTGGTCTACATCATCCTTCCAGATTTGTTGCGTCGTAATTCATAAATCCTAAAATGAAACAATTTCTGACTAGGCTCCTTTTCTCTCAAAACACCTAGATGTACTACGAACGGTAATATCCGTGTTTCATTATCTTCACATCATCTATGTCTCTAAAGTTCTGTGGATCATTATATCTGCAATCACACGTGAACCCAACAATTCTCCGAAGAGCTGTACTTTCCGACTTTTGGGGGGCCTGGTTAGCCTAGGGAATAAGGCGTCTGGCTACCATCCTAGAGGTCCCGAGTTCGAATTCTGGAAACCCCACGGTCCTTCGCCTTTTCCACTTTCCTACCTCCATAACTTTCCTTCTTTTTTTTCTCTCCTCACACTCCTGATTCCTGCTGCTATAGCCTTCCTTAGTTCTTCCCCGCTCCACCAAAGCGCATGTCATCGGTTGGTTGATGAGATTCAACTCGCGTTGTTTCTCGATGCCCAGATGTCAGAGTCGCGATAGAAATGGTTGGGAGTAGGTGGAATAAAAAAATATCGTGGCTAGGCTGTGGCAATTCCTTTCTTCCCGACTAGAGTTGCTGGTCGACATCTATAGGAAGAAAAGAGATTGTCGGTAAATAAAGGGCATTTCCAGAGCCTCTAGTCTTCCACATAAAAAAAAACAAAAATAATCCGAGCTTTTGATCAACACTAATGGCAAGATCGCCTTATACAGAAGCAGCTGTTGTTTTGTTTTGGGGTCAGCCAGAGAGATAACTTTCGAACACATCTACCTGTAATAGGTCTTTTGTGTATTCCCTTCAAATTTATCCAAGAGCTGGACTGAGCCCACTGATCAATGTTAAGAAAACTTTTGGATTAGTGCACCAAACTTCTTTATGGGCTAATTGTTCTTTTCCTATGTGGCGAAACAGTCTCTCTAGCGCAAAACAATTGCAGGAAACATGTTCTGATGTTTCTGTTTCTATATCTGACAAAAGTATGTGCTATTAGAAGACATATTAAGTCGGTGAGTCCGAGCTCAGTAATCCCGGGGGACTTCTTAACTTTTCCTCAAGCAGGAAGAATGAATTTCTTGAGTAGTCTCATACCCGGATCCTGTAGTGAGATATGCCCTTTCTTCGAGAGGTTAACTAGGAAAATTTCCGCCTAAAATAGATATCAACACGCACCACACATTTCACGTACAACAAACCGACCGTACAACAAATCGACGACCGGCGAGCCGTCGTCGGGAGGCCGCATGTGGTGCCATCTCGTTTTCAATTTTTTAATTTCTTTTGGTTTATTTTAATTGTACATACTATTATTCTTTCTAATGGCCAGTCATCAGGTCTGCAAGCTATGCTCTTCGGAAATTGCCCGAGATGGGATTTCCTGTGATGGTGTATGTGGAGGCGTTTTTCACCTCACCTGCCTCAATCCTCGAATAAGTGGCAAACCTTCGGCCCCTAGAGGGTCAACTTGCAATGAATGCTTCAACATTCAACCCTGCCACGTCCTAAGACTAATGAAAGACATTTCTGATGTCTTTCTCGATGGACATGAAAAAGTCATGGGTCGTCTTAACACCTTCTCTGGAAATGTCTCACATTTTCAGATGTTAGCCGATGATGTCCAGTCGATCAACGTCCGCCTTGATAGTTTATCAGACACCCTTGATTCTGTTGCGACCAACTCGGGTTCCCTAATAAATAAATTCCAAGAAATTTCTTCCCGGGTTGCAACAGTTTTTGACTCGATCGACGATATACATTCAGCAATTCTCAATCCTGTCGCCACTTCATCTTGCTCTGTCAACTCCTTAGCTCCTCTTCATCCAATATTAGACGACATTAAAAGGAGTACGAAGCGTGTTCGGGCTGATATTGAATCGCTGTCAACAGCAGTGGTGCAAAATCACAAAGCCCTGAGTTCTCTATCGCTAAAATTTGATAATGTTTGTGATAGAATAAACTCCCCCTCGGCGGCGCCAGTATCATATGACGCCTTACAGGTAGGGGAGAAGCTTCTTTCTACACCCTGTCCTACAGCTGTTTCTCCAACGGCGGATGATGCAGCTGCTCTTAACACCACAGCTCTGAACGACCCGGCCATAATAATACTTGAAAAGGGCCCTTCGGTGGAGACTGCCCCAAGTCTGGCTCATGACCACAAGAAAGCCCGTAGAAAGAATGGAAAACGCAAACGCAGTCGTAAAGTTAACGTTACGGATGCTGTCACTGCAAACCCCCATACTAGCTCGTATATCCGCGCACCCTCACTTCCAATGGGCTCAAACTATATCCCAGAACCGGTTGCGGCATCAACCTCTCCTATTAGTATCGTTGGACCGTCGGGCACTGGGGATACTGAGTCTCCGGTAACCTCCGCGAATCTGATAACGGTACCCAAGCCGCGAACTATTTTCATTTCGCGTTTCTCCCCTGAAACTACGTGCGAGGCAATTAAAGAATACCTAATGGGGAAAACTATTAATCCTGCTACAGTCTCCTGCAGGAAGATCAGCAATGTTTCCAAACCGGTTGCGTCTTTCATCTTGACCGCACCGCCCAATACCGCTGAAAAGCTTTTAGACCCCACGTTCTGGCCTCCTGGTGCCTTTTCAAAATGTTTTGTCCCCCGCACGCGCGAGCAGCGCACTCCTGATACTCTACAAGTTTCAAAAAACTTAAGACGCTTTCCCTCTATTACCAAAACGTGAGGGGAATCAGATCTAAAACCCAAGATGTGTTTCTGTCGACTTCGGCCAGTGATTTCGATATAATCGCTTTTACAGAAACATGGCTATACAGTGGGATTCTTAATGCCGAACTTTTCGACTCTTCCTTCCAAGTTTTTCGGAGGGATAGATATATTGACTCGGAGGCTCGTGGAGGTGGTGTACTACTTGCATGTAGTAACCTTCTCAACTGCTGCTTAATAACGCTTCCTGATTTTTCCAACACTTTAGACATTGAGGTCCTCGCTCTCAAAGTCTCCCTTGTTCATAACAACTTATTTTTAATCTGCTGTTACATCCCACCAGATATGTTCAGCACTCTTGACGATAGAGGTCAAAATCTCTATGATATTCTAATCACTTGCATAAATCATATCCAAGATATGATGGATTCCAAAGATGAACTCCTACTTGTAGGTGATTTTAACTTACCCAATGTTAAATGGGTATCTTGCGATGATGACGATAACTACCTTCCTGGAAACAACCTTAACTCTAGGGAATCCAACTTTCTGAATTCCTTATTTTCCTGCGGCTTGTGCCAAATAAGCGGTGTGAATAATATTTTAGGAAGGCGGTTAGATCTTGTATTCTTTTCCGACTCAGACAACATGAATGTTGAGCCTAGCTCAATTGTCTTGTCACCTGTCGATAATTATCACCCTCCTCTTCTACTGAGCTATTGTTCTGTCTTTAACAATAAGCCAATCCCAGAGGAGTCAACCTTTACCTTTAACTTTAAAAAAGCCAACCTTGAGGAACTGTCATCCAAGCTCACTTCGGTCGATTTCAATTGGTTGCTCTCACCTAATGAGTTGGATGTCGATGTAGCCAGATTTTACTCCGTCCTGTATGAAACTTTCGCATCCTGTGTACCTATCGAGCCGTTAAAATCGTCCAGATCATCCCCACCGTGGTACAACTCCGAGTTGAGACGTACCAAAAACCTGAAGAATAAACTCTGGAAAACCTACCTGAAGAAGAAAGACACTGCGAGTTTCGATGCATTTCTCAATTGCTATGACCAATTTCATGCTCTCTCCGAAACCCTCTATAAAGAGTACCTCAGAAACATGGAAGGTAAAGTGTATGGTGATCCCAGAGCATTCTTTCAATTTATCAACACAAAGAAAAAAGTTGATAATTATCCTTACACCATGCAATACGAGAACTCCCTTAGTTCTAATTCAGCCGAAATTTGTGAAAATTTTGCATCGTTCTTCCTCAAATCTTTCTCGTCCCCTATATTCCAACCAGATGAAGACAATTTTCGACATATCAATGCAATCCAAACGGCTCAAAACTTTTCCCTGTCTATAACCAGGGATGATATCTCGAAACATATAAATGAACTTCCACAAGATTTTTCGTCCGGCCCTGATGGAGTCCCTCCAGCTGTTCTAAAATCCTGTGCAGGGGCCCTACTGTCTCCTCTTCTTTGTTTATTTCAAAAATCCCTAAATAAAGGGCGCTTCCCAACCTTATGGAAGAACTCTTTTATAATACCTGTCCATAAGAAAGGCTGTAAAAACGAAATATCTAATTATAGGCCAATTGCGAAGTTGTCGTCTATACCAAAACTCTTCGAATCTATTATTTATTCTGCTATCGCCCCTATCTGCAAGAGGCTTATCTCAACAAACCAACATGGTTTTCTTGCAGCCCGTTCCACTACTACTAATTTACTGGAGTTCTCTTCACACACAATTAGAGGCTTTGTCACTGGCTGCCAAACTGATTGTGTCTATACAGATTTTAGTAAGGCTTTCGACAAGCTCTCCCACTCTATTATAGTTCTTAAACTAAAGAAATTAGGCTTTCCGCATGCCCTTGTGGATTGGTTCCAGTCGTACTTAGCCGATAGAACCTACCAGGTTCTATTCCGCGGAGTCAAATCGAAGAATATCGAAGCGTCCTCTGGAGTCCCGCAAGGCAGTCATCTTGGCCCTCTTCTTTTTATTTTATCGATTGACGATATTGTTACACTGCTAAGGCACTGTAAAATCCTTATTTACGCTGATGACATCAAACTGTATCGCCACATAAGGAGTATAGAGGATTGCAAACTTCTGCAAGCAGATCTAAACACCTTCTATTCTTGGTGTTCCAACAACAACCTTGTGCTTAATATTAGTAAATGCGAGATCATGACTTTTTGTAGGAAACGTGGTGCTATAACTTATGACTATACTTTCCTTGACAACAAGGTCTCCCGTACTGAATCTGTAATCGATCTGGGGGTTAGGTTAGAAAGTAAGTTGGATTTCTCCACCCACATCAATTATATCTCCTCCAAGGGCAATTCAGTCCTGGGATTTATAAAAAGATGGTCCAAAGAGTTCAACAACCCCCTCGTCACTAAACACCTGTACGTATCCTTGGTTAGGCCTTTGCTTGACTACGCTTCCCAGGTATGGTCTCCTTACTACTCCTCCCATGTTAGTAGAATCGAATCGGTTCAAAGGAAGTTCGTCCGGTTTGCACTCAGCCACCTCCCGTGGGATGACCCACTCGCTCTTCCGCCTTATGAGAACAGACTTAAATTGCTCAACTTAAGCTCCCTCCATAAGCGCCGTGAGGTCGCTGACGTTATATTCGTTCATCGACTGATGAATGACAAGGTGGACTCTGGTTTCTTAAGAAACCGCGCGTCATTTAGAGTGAATAACTACAACCTGAGAGGTGAACCTCTCTTGCACATTAATTCCTCTAACACCAATTATGGCATGTTCGAACCCGTTAATCGCATGCTTATAAATACTAACAACAATAGGAGTGTGTTTAGCTTGCTAACCAGTGAAGTTGTCCTTAAAAGGACACTTCTCAATGTGGCGTGACTCTCTGCGTGCCTCACTCCCTTATTAGTTTTGCATGCTTCTCTGTTTAATGTTTTTGAACTTTTATGTTTTTAATATTTTATGTTTGCATGTCTCAGCTGAGCCACGGCAGTGGTAAAATTTCCCAGCCATGCTGGGAAGTGCGCCTTCTGCGTTAGAAGAGAAACTCTATATATGTATATATATATACATATATATATATTTATATATATATATGTGTGTATGTGTATGTAGGTATATATAGATTTTCATGCTTAACTGAAAAGTGCGCCTTCTGTGCTAGAAGGGTTAACTCTTATATACTCTTATATTAAAAATGGTTAAAAATTCTACGACTATCAGATGCCCCTTAAAAAGCCAAGTGGCCGGTATTCGCCCGTTGTAAGGCCATTTTTAATTTTTATTTAGGAAACCTTCGGTGAGGCTATGCTAGGATGTTCCGAAATGGGTGATTCGTTAGATGTGCAGCGTGCGTTGGGATGAAAGAGGGTAGAGGTTTTCTCAGAGTTGAAGTAGTTTTTTGGTTTTAGAGAGCTTCGACATGAATATAATTACCATCATATTTTAGTTCTAGTTGATGCTGTTCGAAATTGCTTTCTAGAGTGGGCAGTACGCAGGAGTCTCCCTCTGAACACTGGTTTTTCACCTAAAAATTAACCCTGAATGACACACGTGGGGAGCCTAGAACCTTGCGGCGGTAAAAGCGTAGAAAATCTAGAAAGTCGAATCTCTAGAAATCTTGGGAAGTGATCTACGATCATTATGCAGTTCGTGAGTGCTTGTAGACGATACAATACATACCTCCTTAGTTTCGAACATATTAAATTACCACACTGCTCCAAGTACCTGAATGTAGTGGAGGTCTCCCATATAACTGTGCGGCTGACTGGGGTTATCTGCTAAATGTCAGGGCAGGTGCTTGGTTTTATTGCGCCCGTTTTTATTTATTTATTTATTTATTTACATCTGTGAAAGTACATAAAGATAATTGTAATCTTATCACGCTTAACACGCATGTACATTAAACAAAAATGGGAATAATAAACATACTATATACATATGTATACATGTATATAACAATAAAAAAAAAAATTAAAAACTAAAGGTTAAACTAAAGGTACTTAATAGCTAGAGAAAAAAAAAGAAGAAAAATTGTTACTCGAAAGAAATTACTTTTAATTTGATGGAAGATTATTGGCTAGTAAGGTATTTAAATACAAGCTTCCTGAACACGTTCGAAGACCTCGCACTCTGTATGGTGTGTGGTAGATTGTTTCACAGGCAGAGGCAGTGAACAAAAACGGACCTTTGCCCAACTAGGTGATGGACTCTTGGCGGGATGAATAGTATTTTTCTTGTGGTATGGCCGCGATGAAGATACTCAAGGAGGTATGATGGACGTTCAAAGCGCTGGAGTTTATAGATGAATACTGCTGCCTTGAGGGAAAGGAATTCGTCGAGCGTGCACCCCAGAATAGAAGAGCGGTAAGGGCTTATGTGGTCAAATCTGCGGAGGTTATATACAAACCTGGTACAGTCATTAAAGGCAACGTTAAGTTTGGCCCGGCAAGAGGCGTCAGGGGACGGGAAAACTGAGCTTGCGTATGTGAAGTGAGGGAGAACTAAGGTTTTGATGAGCTTTGACCAAGCACCTACAGGCAAAATGGACGCAAACAACCAGAGGCGGCGCAAGTTACTGAAGATTTTGGATAAGGTATGATCGGTTTGATCACAACAGGTTAGTTGTGTGTTTAGGTAAACACCTAGGTTCTTGACTCGCAGTTGGTAGGGTAAGGTTGTTTGCATGAGAGTGATTGGTGGTAAATAAGAGGTGTCTAACACACTCCTGTGCAATGCGATGCAGCAAGACTTAGAGGCATTTAGGTGCAACTCATTGGATAACGACCATAGATGTATTCGCTCGAGGTCAGCGTTGATGTTATAGACACAGTTTTCTACCAATCCCATGGGACTATTTAAATAATTCTGAACGTCATCCGCATACATGTGAAGTTTGCAATCCTTAACAGAATTACTGATGTCATTAATGTAGATGCTGAACAGTAATGGCCCTAGGATCGAGCCCTGCGGAACAACACATGTAATTGGTGATGGATCGAAGATAGAATCTTGAAACCACACATTTTGGAAACGGTTACTTAAGTAATTCCAAATTAAGGAGATGGCTGAGGGGGAGAAACCCAGATAGTCTGATAGTTTAGTTTCAAGAAGCTTATGACTAACACTATCAAAAAACCTTACTGAAGTCTAAAAGCACCAGAAATGCAATCTCATCACGATCAAGATCAATTCGAAGGTCCGTAGTTACCTTTAGCAGCGCAGTTTCGCAGCTACTGCTTTTCCTGAAGCCGGACTGTGTACACGATAACAGAGACCACATTTCACAATAGGCCTGAATTTGCCATGACATTAATTTCTCTAATACTTTGCCTAAGAAACATAGGATACTGATGGGGCGATAATCAGAGGGATTGTTCGGGGATTTGCATTTAGGTAAGGCAATTACTTTCGCTTTCGGGGCTATTGCGCCCCATAATTTTTTAATCGCAGTGAGGGTCAATGGAAAGTTTACCACGAAGTCCAAGATTTTTTTGAATTTGGTAAACCAACCAATATCTAGTATATATAATATCGCCATTTTTTATTGACTCACTGTAACACTTTGAGATTTTGTTCTCTACATTTTATTCAATGTAGGAAGCCGAAATAAAAGTTTTCCAACAGCGCCTAATGACTTGATATGGCGGTTTATAAGGAATTTTCGAAAAGTGCTCCAGAACAGTAACAATGAATGCCAGATTGTCCCCTCACTTGTTAATTTTTACTTCTGATTCTCGGAGAATTTTGTATGTTAAATGTTTATTCACTTCACGGGTATTATTTTTTTTTGTAGTGAGATATTGGGTCCAAAAGTACCGTGGCCTTTCGCTTGGCCTATTGTACTATGGGTGTAGTGGGATGGGTGCCCGCCTAGTGGCTGCTTTCAGTGTGTTTGGAAGGAGCTCATGAAAGCCGGGCCGGGTATGTCCGTGGGCTTGCAATTCCACTCTGGCTTTCCTTGTTCTTCAATGAGTCCAGACTGTTAGCCCAGAGCGGTGGTGGGTCTTCTTGTTGTCCTAGTAGGAGGGTAATTGCGATTCCAACCTTCTTTTTATTTTTTACATTCTTATGGGGTTCGTGTGCCCTTGGTTGATGGCAATGCTCCCTCTCGATTTTATGGGAACTGGTGCTGCGGACCCAGAGATTTTGGGCAGAGTGGCCGGCGGCTGTCTAGGTTTGCTTCTGGGTTCAAGGCCACCGTCCTGCCTTTGCTCTGTAGAGAAGGAGTTCACGAAAGCATTCATCTTGACATAGCCTCCATACCAGAATAAGGCATTATGCAATGGATGCGCCCGGTGCCCAGACGAGATCTTTAAACGACAGTTCAAAACCTACCCCCTGCCATGCAGCCCTCGACACTATAACTTTACATTTTGGCTTGGTAGGCCCGATTATATTAGCCCATTTTTTTGAGGACAGCTTCCAGTGGAGGTTATGTTCACACTTTCACCAGTCCGCGATAGTCACGGCACGTACGTATTCAAGTATTGAAATACACTACATGCTGCTCCTCTTATCTCACTGGTGACACACTATCGGGTGAAAGCTTAATTAGACAGAAATTTTTGAGTAACATCCTGAACGACGGAAAGTAAAATTTCTTCCCCTTTTCTTGCATGATAAAGTACAGGGACAGAAATTGGTTAAATTTTTGTAACTTCTTGCGCCCGCGGGATTCGCATTATTTGAGGGACAGACGTGTGGAATATTTTATCGAGAAAATAAACTGTGAAAAATAAATCTGGGTAATAAAAGTGAATTCTTTTAATTTATGAAAATAAAGACACGGAAACACTTTATTTTCAAAGATTTAAATTGTTTCCAAAATTTTAAATTGCGCCCGGTGCAAGTGCACCATGTGCACCTATGAAAGCGCCAAAAGCATACTTCCTTTCATAAGTTGTCTAAAAATTCTGAAGTAATCTTAAAACATAAAAAATTATTGAGAATAGAGTTTATATTTCTACTAAAGACCCATGGGAGTAAGCTTCTTAGCCCCTTTGTGTTATGCTGGTCCAAGCAAATCCGGTTGTAAGCACGTGTATATTGGATTGAATCATTAAAAGTTTGGCTTTTGTAACACATTCTATCTAAGATTTCCTGCGCTTGTGCGGTCCCACATTTGACAATTTGTAAAAAATTCTAAAAATTCCGTAATATTTCTTTATGTTTCCACGGAACCATCCCGTTATGGAAAATTCCCAAATCCCTTATCGAAAAAGGCCAGAAATTCTTAAATCGGATTGATCTGCAAATATTCAACAAAGATGTTTTGTCTACCGGACTTAATCCGTGAGAATTAGCATAAAGTAAAAAATTGCTCTTCCTCAAGACTGCAACTGGGTAATTCCTTCGCGATGTTGTCATTTTTCTTAAATTCTCTCTTAAATAAAATCCGTCCAAGTATCAAACAAATGTCACCAGTGAACGACCTCATTAATAAAGCAAACAGCGCCTATTACAGAACTCTTCCAGAGAAATTCCAAATTTGATGAAAGAGATTCTTAATCGTTCGCGATTAAACCTGGATTTGACTAATTTCTAGCTTAACGCCTTTGTGTCCCAATCATTATGGTTATTTGTCGAAGACAAGAGACTCTCAATGGCGAGTTTGAAATTTACGACCACGCGATGTACCCAACTATAGAAATGAAATCACTAGGAAGATTCGGTTTCTATAAAAATAGACAAGTAGATAAATTTACCTGAAAAAAAAAACTTCCTTATTTCTTATAAAAATATCGAAATTGAGTTTTAGTAAATAACAAGACAATAGACGCGCAAAAGAATGCAAGAAAAAACAAAACAAACTTCTTTTCATCCCAAATTCAATTTTATTTGTGATTCTTCAGAAAAATTAATTTTAAAAATTTGGATTTTTTCTTCATTTCTTGTCCATGGCTACCGTTTCCAATTAACTCTGCTCAACTCAAGAAAATATATGGAGATTAGTAGTAATTAATTAGTAAATCACTGGATTAACGAAACTCGTGAGTCTCAGGTAAGAATTGACTTCCGAAATAATCTGATGTCTTCTTTCGTAGTTTGGCCACACGTTAACACATTTTTTATGTAAAGTGGAATCAGCTGTGGAAAAATATTTGATATTATTGCAGATAAAAAAGGTAAAATATTGTGAATTCCTGCTAAAATTAGAACAAACAATTTTATTTGTCTTTGTTTGAAGTTTTGTTTTTCAAATCAAACTCCAAAGCAATCGAATTATATAATTGGAACTTGATATACCAGAAAAGATATTGTTTTCGAATCTGAATAAGGAAAAACACTTCCTCAATTACTTTATGAAAATTTAACCAAAAAAAATTGTTTTTAAACATTGAAAATTCAGTCGCAAAAATTTAATGGAAAAATCTTTAAGTAAAAAGAGGTGTGCTTCGACGTCATCCAATTTTAATAACAATCTAGTACCAGTCTAGTAAGATATGGAAATAGGCACGTGGCTTAACTATTCCGGACTAGTGGGATTCCGATCATAACATCAAAGCGATGATAACTGGTTTCGGCCCAAGAAAAGTGATTAGGGTAATATCACCTGACCAAGTAAGATTGACGTGATTTTATTAGGCTTCTTTTACGGATCAAAATACTTTTTTTTTATGTTGGAAAACCAAGCTTAGGAATCACCCTTTGTACTACCAGTCTGTCTTGTCGTACAGGTTATGGTGCAATGTCTAGTAGAAAGCTTGGTTTGAAAGATAGAAAAGAAAATGATAGGATTAGGGGGTCTGGGGGTGTTGGAGTTGGTTAGGGTTAGGTTAGGTTAGATATGGCTGAGCTGTTGGTTTGAGCTCATACACTTAGGCCAAAGGGATAGGCCCATTGTGATGCCATAGTGATCCCACTTTAAACCTGACGTTCAAGTGTCGTTTCTTCGCTAAACCATCTCGAGGAAGTAATAAATCTTCTAAGTTGAGGGATCCCAATCTTCTTGATCTCTGCAAGCGTGCTTAGAAAGGGCTCACCAAATGAGGTTAGTCTCCTTCTGCTTAGGGCTAGGCAGGGACAGAGGAGATAAATCACACTTTCCTCCTCGTCCGGGTTCTTACAGCTTCTGCAAAAATCGTCGAATGCGTCCCTATCAGACAGTGAGCGGTCAACACTCCCACTATAGCTGAGAGGTCTTGTCTACCGAGGCTCAGCAGTGAGGTGGTCCGCCTGAGATCATAAGAGGGCCAGGTTAATTTGGCCATGACGAATTTATTAAGATCTCTCCAATGCTTTTCTGCTTGATGCACTGTATGCTGTTTGCATTGGAGTTTATAAGTGGCCCAAGGCATACCAGCTCTTTCCTTTCCTGGAAGGAGAGTAGCGGTGGTGCCTTTCCTAGCCAGTTCGTCGGCTTTACAAAAGAGAAGGGTCCTGAACTGTTGAGCCATCTCGTTACGATATCTGCGACATTCATAGCTGTTTGTGCAAGAGTGCAGGGCTTTCAGAGCTGCATATCTATTTGAGAAGATGTAGACAGTCCGTTTCCTGTCGCATTGCCGGTTGATTAGTAAAACAGCTTCATGTATAGCTAGAACCTCCGCTTGGTATACACTACAGTGATCGGGTAGCCGGAAAGAGACTTTAATCCTAAGCTCTGGGGAAAAGACTCCTCCCCCTACTCGAACTTCGAGTGTAGAGCCATCAGTAAAGAAGTTTGTGACACCCTGAAAACTGTATGATCAATTGTATGTGAAGTTAATCTCCGGTATGCAGAAGTCCGTTTTGGTGTGAATGGTAGCAGAGCTCAGGACCTTGGTGTGTTCTCCCTAGATTCCAGTCCATTATTCTAAGGGCTGCGATGGTAGCGCTTTCCCTAGCCCCAAGATTCAGAGGCGGTAGGAATAACATAACATTTAAGGCATCTGTAGGAGTGGAGCGAAGTGCCCTTGTTATGCATAACTCCGCACACCTTTGTACTTTCTGTATTTTGTTTAGCACGGTTTATTTACTCAGAGTTGGCCACCATACTAAGACCCCGTAAAGGAGAATTGGGCGGATAATCGCTGTATAGATCCATTGTACTGTTAGGAGAAAAGTCCCATTTGAACTCTTTATGTTGTACGAGTTCGGGAAAACTGACTGTTCTATTCATAAACGAACTTCTAGAACATGTTGTGCGCGAAAGGGGGGGCTGTTGGGTTTGGGGGTGAGCCGAATGTGCTAGTCTTGTGTTTCGGGAAAAATATTGCCGTTCAGGTTCAGGTACTCGTATTGAAACACAGTGTATAAACATCTTATGCTTGTATGACATCGAGAAATCTAATGGTCGTGACATCGAGCTACTTGGTCTTTAAAGCTCCATTTACACTGTCACCAATCCATACTCCTTCCAAGCGACAGCGATATCGCATTGGAATGGTTATTTCTATTCGGCTCTTGGTCTACTTTCATGCTACATACTCGGTGATGCTGCTCGTGAGCACTGGTTTCTTGCAAAGTTTGGCTTGGTTTAATGTCTGACAACTAACCTCTCTTCGTGGTACGAAAACCTAGAACGGGCCTTTGTGTGGTGGGTTCAAAGATACTTTGAATTTATCTGCTGTTTTGAACATGAATTGACAATTTTATACTAGATCATCCTAGATAAAAACGTTTTGTTTCGTATAAACTGCTCTTATATTTGACAAAACTTCACATGCTTTGACGTTTTCCGGCTTTTCAACGACTTAATTGCTGTTCGCAATCCTAAAGGTGGAGATATATAGATGCATGCGTACGGTGCGTGCAACGGTGACAATCCTGACAAACAGGTGTGTGAACGAGATTCAGTCAACTCAAAAGTTGGTCTACTTTCAACTTTTTTCGATTTCGCATTCGATACACACAGAAAACAAACGCATGCGCTCCTCGCTTATATATTTTTTGTTATATGTGAAAGATGAGACAGAACGCAAGCACGCAACTGTGTATATCGTTCGCGAAAACTTGCCGCATACTGCGGATGCGGCATGGCACCATGTATCTGTTCCCAGCTTTGTAGTATTAATGGCTAGACTGGGTAGCAGTTTTGTGTTTGCTTAGCACGTGTTCACTGAATTTAGAGTTCTGTGAACACTTTAAATCATTCAGTCGCTTACTAGCCTGATCTTTGTATCTAACCTCAGTCACTATAGTTCTTTTGTATGAATAATTTTCAAAGTGGATCAGGAACGTAAGGTCAAATTTAGTCTTGAATGTGATGTAGCTGTTGACCTTCCACGGGCTATTTGAGGGCCAAAAAGTGATTTTTGCAAACTTTGACCTTGAATAACTTCGAAAGGGTTGATTTCGAAAAAGGAGAAAACAGGAATTTTTGTACGTAATAACGTTTCGTATTGACTGATCAAAAAAATTGTCGAAAATATCAGCTTTTGAGTGAAATTTTGACCAAAAAATGAGTTTTTCTAACTTTGACCTTGAAGGGTTAATCGGGTCAACTTTTTTGTAAGAACTAAAGTTGTAAAGAACTTCATTGTCAACATTTTGGGCCCTCGCACGGGGTTGTATGACATATAGAAACCGAGATACATGGAAAACTTGGGAAAAACGCGATACCTCCGGCGGCCATGATTTTTTTTTATTTCGAAATTGTTTTCTTATAAAGTTACAAGGAAGCTGTGTACCAATTTACAGGTATTTTGGAGTTTTGTTTCCTTTCGTGCGTTTTTTTTGCTAATCTCCCCGGACTAATAGTGCTCCCCATAAAAACTTTCATGATGATATCTTTCTTCGTCACACACATTCTCCTATGTGCATTCTCCACTGGTGGGCCTGCAAGATTTGCTCATAGTCTACCAAATTCATCTATGTACTGTACATTCTCGCGGATTAAAGTGGCTCTTTACCATGGGTCGGTGTGCATTGCTTCTGACGATCGCCAGCAGTTCCACCTGGAAGACCCTGGGAAATTTTTTGGAGAACTATCGAGGACGAGAGACCTCCATCTTCTCCACCCAGCAGCTTGATTCTTTGAGCCTCACGGGTGTGCAGGCTGTATACCCTTATCCAAGACATTACATTTCTAAGGAGTTGATCTGGATTTGTTATATTATTTTGCAAGAGCGGACCAACACACTACAGAGGTGTTCATTAGCACTGGCTTAATCACTTTGGCAGTATAGAGTCAAAGCAGCATGACTGACTTCAAGCCCAATCTCTTCTTAAACTGTTTAGTGGCATAGAAAGTTGTGCTGGTCTTATTTTCTGTCCCTTTGATGTTGATGTTCAGAGTAACGTCCAACCAATAGGCAAAACTTCGTGCAGGGCGATGTAAACCGATTTCCCTTTGCAATATATGCAAGCCACGTGAAAGACATTGAGATCTCCGAAATAGAATTCCAGAAGTTAATTTACCAACACCAATATTTTAAGCAAAAAAACTAATTTATAACCTTTTACCATGAACACTTCCATCTTACATCAGAAAAATTACTAAAATTTCTTAATTTCATCAATTCAAAACCGCAGAAATCCGACTGCAGCCAAAAAACCACCTTGTCACAGCAACTTCTTAAAATATGAACTTTATAATTCGAGGAAGCAACAAACAAGACTTTTATCCGCGCCACATTTAATCTTCATCCGGCACCAGAATGAATTTCAGTGTTAAATGACCACCACGATTTCCAAAGTTATAAAACATCACCGCGGAGAACAAAAGACTCGGGAATTCTTAAATAAATTGCTCAGGGTGGCTTAATAAGTCCCAACAGGTGCCAATGAACCTCCATCAAAAGACAATACTGTGCAGCGGATCCGAAAGTGTGATCTTGTGACATATTGCGATTTGCATCTCGCCGGGGTGTGCAATATTTAACAAAACTCTTTCAGAAGGAAACACTCCTTTTTGCCATTTTTATTTTTATTTGATTTTTATTTAATGTTTGCAGAAACATTTTTTAACATATAAAGCAAAAAACTGAATGAAAAACAGAAAATATTTTTAATTTATTTCTTTTTAGTTTCTGGCGGTTTTGTTGCTAAATACGCGAGCAGTTTTTGGATGGCGATCGGTGTCTTGGGGATGTGGTCTCCTTGCGGCACGAATCCCCTGTCGTCAGCCACGTAGTCGACGCGGTAAAGGAGTCCATCGTCACCTGTGTACTCGTAAAATCCTTGAGATCGCAAGCCCTCGTCGTCTGGAGTCAAGTTCTCGATTCGGCCCGACTCTTCAGCTAAGATTCCATTCTCAGTCTCGAACCTGGAAAGAGTTGCAAGTGAATTTTTTTTTACTCGTAAAAGTATGCAATATGAAAATTGTTGAACGATCGTAGAGAGTGGTTGTGGTATCTGCTAATATCGTATTTTATAGGAAGTTTTTTAATATAATTTTGAAACTTTGCTAAAAAGCTTTTTTGATAATTTTTGGTGTAAATTTTAAAATGAAGAAAATCTAATAAATTTAATTTTTGTGATGCAGGTTTATTTAAGTTTTGAGGTTAGGTAATGTTTTACTGGATTAATAATGCGATTTCTGGTTAATCTGGTCGGCACGGTAACGAAACATGAACTTCGCTATAGGATCATGAAATGGCAGAACGGTATGCCGGGTCGGCGCTCTGCTATCACTAATAACTACGCTACAGCGGTACAAAATTTTCATCAGAGTAATAAAAGAAACTAAATTTAAGCAACAGCTACATCACGGATCTGAATACACCGAATATTTTCTAGCGGAACTCCAAATAAAGACTTTGCAGTGGCCTTCATCATGGACAAGATATTTAAATCATAAGTTCTGAATTTTATGCCGATAAACAGTAGAATTCGTGTACTTTGAGTTAAAACCAAATTCCAAAACCTCACGATAACTAATGATCGTTCCCCAACAGTAAAAGGTAAAGATAGATAGATTCTACCTGGAGCTTACTAATACCATTGCTATCGAACGATATAAAGCTCTTAATTGGGGATAAGAATGTCAAGATCGCAAAAGAAAAGGCTGTATCAGAACCTAAAAATATGCAGCGTGCAGCAGCAGCGCCAGAGCAGCATGCTGCAGTCCGTATCAGATCCTGTTGTTTCACCGTTGCAGCGCAATTTTTATTTTACAGGTAAACTTCAAAATAAAAATTAACTAGTGCCATTAATTTTTCCTACATGGCCTGTTAAATGCTTTTAAAAAAATTCCCGCCTGTTGTTTAAATTATTTGTCGCAAAATTTCCCGTTTTTTGTTAAAATTCGCATGTCACGTACGAAGTGTCAAAAGTGCTGCATGTAATATGCAGCAAAATTAGAGTTTGAGATGAAAATGCAGCACGCTGCTCTGGTGCTGCTTTGCTTGTCATTTTACCAGCCTCAGCCAATAGAAACACTTGTCGGTGCAGCGCTGCAGAGGTTCTGATACGGCCTAAAGTCAAGTTCAAGGCGGGATTGGTTAGCTTGCTTGCGTGACATAATGATTGGCAACGGCAGTAGACGCATTGGCTTCGCTAGCTTCAATGCAATAATCATCAGCTCCACAATGTTCTCAAATAAGGACATCCACAAATTCACCTGACAATCACCAAGCGGTGGCAAGAACTATCAAATTGACCATTGAGAGGAAATACGCATAGAGCAATGACAGGTGAATGCTCCGGATCAGATCATCTTGTAATGGTAACATTCAGATTGAGGGTGTCACAGTGAAAAAAAACGAGTGGTTTGGTGAAAGCTTAAAAGAAAAGCTTTGTGATAAATAACGTGATCGTCCACTTGTCTGCTTCTTTTTATTTTTAGGGACTTTACCAGACTATTTGGACTAATGCTTCCTTCAAAATTCTCCTCCAGTTCGGTTTTATGATTTAACCCTCAAGTAACTCTCCGTCAAGATGTAAATATCATCCTGTCGAGGGCTGCATGGCAGTGGGTAGTGTTGGACTCTCCCGAAAGATCTCCTCTGGGCGCATCCAGTTGTATATACCTTATCCTGATATAGAGGCTCTGTCAGGATGGACCTTCTCATTCCTGTCATACTCGTGACTTTTAGTAGGACTAAAATCTAACTACAAAATCAGACGAAGAAGGAGATTGTGGGTCTGATGCAGTAAGCATCAGCTCAAAGCTGGAGAGGGATCTCCTTGGAGGTACCTCGTCCAGCACAGAAGCCTCGGCCTCGCAAGCAACAGCAGTACTCCAGGCAGCTGGCGGCAATGTTATTAGAGAACTAACTGCCAAGATTGTCGGTATGACCGTGTAGCAGGATAAAATCTGGTGCTGCTAAGACTGAAAGGGCCAAGGAAATGGAATTGGGGAACTTCACGAAGCACCCCCGAGCCCCAGATTCGCTACTTCCTTCTCAACAAACCGAACAAAGGTCAAGACACCGGGAGACTTCAAGGAGTGGACTCAGACAGCTGCTGTACTGCCAAAAGCAGTGCTCCTGGACAACTATCCCGAAGGAAAATTGACAGAGGAGCCATTCTCCTCTATTTGCGACTCAATCTTGATTGAGATGGATAAAAGGCGATTGCCAACCTTAGTTTTTGGGTGTAAAGCGGCAGGGGGTCTCATAAAGATCACCTACCTCAACGAACTTAGCAACCAATGGCTGGCAAATGCTGTCGCCAGGTTACAGGTCTGGGAAAGGTGCAGCTCAAAGTAATCGAGGAGAAGGACCTTCCCAAATATATAAGGATCGCATTCTGTGTTCCTAGTGATGTTACAGACATCACACTGGCCACTCAACACGTTTCCTTTTACGTTAGTGAATAGGAAAATTCCATGGTGGAATAACGAGCTCTCGAAGTTGAGATCTTCTTCGAGGAAACTATTCAAAGCAGCCAAGAACAGCGTCAACTGGGAGAGTTATAAAAGCTCTGTAGCCACCTATAACAGGGCGATCAGACGAGCAAAAAGAAACAGCTGGGGGAGTTTCTGCAATAGTGTCGAAGACATTCAAGACTCAGCAAAAATCCATCAAGCTTTATCAAACCAATGGCGGTTTCAGAAAGTTTAGGGAAGAAACCTTGATAATATTGCTCCAAGCAAGAATGGGAACTCAATTTCTGCTGAGCAGCTAACAGGCGACCAATGGTTCCTATCTATCCCATTCTGTTATAGGAGGGCTGCAACCTAGTCACCCCCTTTTTATGGAAAATATTCAGGGCTTCCTTCGCACATGGTTACATCCCATCTGTTTGGAGGAACCTCAACATACATATATTTTTACCCAAGCCAGGGCGTTCGGATTACAGCGCCGTTAAAGCTTTCAGACCGATAAAGACCTCTTCTTTTGCCTTGAAGCGGGACTGGCTAACTCTAAGCGATTCCTCCAATTTTAGGTTTCTATATTACAGTTTATATCTGAAGTATCTTTCTGAGACGGAGTTCACACTATTTTCCTGTGTATATCTTCTTATATGCTGTTATCTCTGCTCATTATAGTTAGCAGGGCTCTTCACTTCTCTGACATGTAGGTATCTGGTTGTTACTTGAATATTCCAAGTTTTTATGCTCGGCCTGGTATATTTGCTACAGAAAGCATCCACCACGGGTCGTATAAATTATTTTTGGATGTTGTTTAGTTCGGGTACATTACAATTTTTCTGGTCTTTAATGACAGAACCTCATCTTTGCTAGAGCGTCTCCTCTTGTTTAGTTGTCTAAAAAGTTTACGAAGACTCCCGGTAGTTGTTGGTATATATCAAGAGACATTGTCATTTTCGGTGCTTTTGGAAAAAGGGCTTGGTGATAAAGCGCATTCAATGTGAGAACATGAAAATCCTTTTTCATAAGTCACTGTTATCCTCTATAGAAATTAAAGATTAAAATTGTCACCATTTGAAGGCATCAATGTATTTCGGCGATAATTGCTGTTTGCCAAAAAATACGAACTAGAAACAATCCGTATACATCACTTTAATTTTTCAGTTGTCCAAAACCTTCCAGATACGGACCTTGGTTCCACATTAATATGTTAGCCGCAATATCGTTCTAAACCTGGAATACCTTTTGGCCAATGTGGTGCGAATACTTGATAATTTTATTGCTAAGCTTTTATGACGTCATCAGTGATGAGCTTTAAGCTTTTGCTATTATTTTTACACTCTTTCATTTGATTTTTGCTTTTACGTAATGATTAAAGTTGGGGTTTTGAGATTTTGTGCTGAGCCCTTTTGTATACATTTTTCAATTTTTCAGGTGAGTTTAAACAACATAGCTTATCTAGTTGTTGCGGGGAGTTGGTGTGTTATTAATATCTATAGTAAGCAAAAACGCACTGATTTTTTCAAGATTATTCAAGAATCACACACAGAACAAATAAGAAGAATTATGATAAGGAATTGAACCATGGCAGGGAATTTAAAAAATGTTCGCCACTTAATAATCACCTAAACAAATCACATAAAAATCTATAAATTTAAATAACATAACTCACAAGTAATAGTATCCATCCCTTTCAGCATCTTTATGATCTTGAATTATTTTCCATCCGTTCTTTCCTTCTCCTGTACCTTTTCCGGCGGTACTAGGTCGTAGACTTTGAACATTTGATGTAAGTTCCTTGGAATTTTTGTTACTAGATCCTGCGTTGCCGCTGTCAGAACCAGATCCAGCAGCAGATTGTCCACTTGAACCGCTAGATCCAGCAGCAGCTTGTCCACCAGAGCCACCATAACCAGATCCGCTTGAACCAGAAGCTCCACTACCGCGGTACTTATCTCCACTTCCTGTGTACTGTCCTCCACCAACAATTTTGTCCTTATTCCCCACGTACTGTCCTCCACCACCTATGTACTGACCACCGCCTCCTGAGTAAGCTCCTCCTGGAACATCTTTGTGAATGTATTTTCCGTCGTTTCCAGGAATATATTTTCCATTATTTTCCGGTCGATATTTTCCGTCATTGCTAGGGCGATACTTCCCATCATTCACTGGCGTATATCGACCATCGTTCACTCGTGCCTTTTTGGTGGTAGGAGGACGATACCTGCCATCATTCTGTCCTTCCGTAGTCAGGAGGATCACCGAAAATATGAAAATCGCCTGCAATATTGAAAACGATCTACAGTAGGTAGAACTTCACGGTAACGCTATGCTCAATATTCTTACCAAAACTAATCTCATATTCACTAGATTTGTCACTAGAGCTAGCTCCTGGCCGTGCGCAGGTTTTTATAGGATCATTATCCAAGAGTTGCTCTATTAAAAATCGAGATTTATTATCAATTGAGGATCATGTGACAGTAAAGCAGTGTTCACATGTCATATTTCTCACTAATTGTCACATACAATGTAATAAGATAATGTGCCAAGCGAAATAAAGACATTACGTGAAGCAAGTCAGTATGGCCAAGTGAAGAGTATATTCTGAATTAAAATATATTTGCTATAAAAAACGATTGAACTGCAGAAGTCACCTCGATTGTTTCAATAAAGAGATTAGGTGTCAATTTTATTTCCATGTTAGGTCAATACTCACACGATCCCTAGCGCATCTGTGAATTATCTTTTTATGATCGACGAGGAAAAATGAGCGTTTAGCCGATAGGTCATTAGTTTGGCCAGTTTATGGCTACTTGCATCATATGTCATAGAATAACAAGCAGCTCCTAAGATGCATCACTAATGTCCTCTAGCGAGAGATGCTCAATCCGTGAATCTAGCAGGTCTAGAGTTATTTTTCAGCAGCTTCGGGCGTTTTCACAAGTGCAAAACTACCCGCTATGACACACGTCCGCACACACACGGCATATTCAATTGCGCATCCTAAAGTAGAAATTCATTTATTTTTGATGACATGGTGGCACCTTCTTTATGCACCGGCTACTTTAATTGATGGGCCATTTAATAATTGTGAAATTCCCGGCTCCAAGTCAATCGGCTTTTACTTAAAGGCTAGAGATGGAATAAGGTCGCCGTCAAAGATTGAATTCTTGGTATTGCTTGTTTGGCCGGACTCTGATGTAAGAGATGCGAATGGGTAGCTGGTGTTGGCAGGTAAATATATAATCGATTTATGGAGATTTATTATAACGAAAACCGCTAAACTGATTATGATGAAACTGTTACGATGACTGTGGCAAATCGGAATTTTGTGGTGCGGATTTTTTTTTTAAATATATACGACATCGAAGCCAAACTTTGTCGTAATTTTTCAAGGGCTTTTGTGGAATGTTAATAAAACTACAGGTTGGACGTGTCGGTCAAAGAAATACTTACTTATTATATGCCATGGCCTTTAATATCTCTTGATTGTACCTCAACATGTCATGCAGTTTCGATTGCACGCCGGTAGCTGTCTGGTTATTTTTCAAAATAAAAACCTTAGAACGACATATCACGTATACTCTTTCTCGTCAAATCTTTATTAATTCGAACTGTTAGTCAACAGTGAATAATTAACATTTAAATTGCTGAAACTATAGGCCCAAAAGTAAACTAGGATTGAAAGAGACATTTTTGGCCAATTTGACTCAATTAGAACATCGAACAACTAGACGTGTCTAATACTTGAAAAGCGAACAGATAGGTATTGATCATAGAATCAAGGCTTCGGCTATTATTCCGAATCTGATTCGAAAGCGGAACTAGGTAGAATTAGTCTGCAGTACGCTCTACCTTTATCTGGCTAGCAGCGGGTGGTAGTTAAAATAGCGTTTTTGGCCTTGCTGCTTATTTTTCTGTTAACCATGTCCGAGCCTTTTTCGTTCCCGTCTGTGGTCGGGCTACGAAGACGAGAGTCACACCATGCCTTCTACCGAGGCTATCTATCTTTGCTTTGCTACGTCACACTAGCTCGGAGAGAATCATCATAGTATCTAGGAAAATCATTTATAGAAGCTTGGCCATCTATGAATATTTCAATACTACATCCTTGTGAAGGTTCGAGGTTTATTGCCTGGCAGGCCTTCTGAATGGCTAGTACTTCCGTTTGTTCTCGTGGCTTTTGATGTCCCTATTGTTACCGTCCTCTAGACTAGGAAAAATCCCTCAAACCAACCACAGTCGGGAAGTCTCTACTTGATCAGCTCAACAACCGGCTCAACGGGTGCCCAACAGGTCAATGAGGGAAGTAGTGAAGGACAACCTTCTAGTTGCACTAACCGATGCCAATTCTAGAACCGGAAAACACCCGAACCTTCCCTGGACCGACATTGAAGGAAAAATATCAGAGATGGTCATGGAGCTCGTGATGGTGCAAATTGCCGTGATGGATGGCAAACTGGATGCCATCGGCTTAGAATCGGGACCTGTCGAAAGAACAGTTGCGAGAGACCAGGACCGGATCCCGATTGTAGAGCTGTTAAAGAAGAAGAGAAGGCCAGAAACCGACTTCAGTGCATGAGCCATCTACACATGGTATTTTGTGGAAGAGCCACGCTTACACTGCAAACCCCAGAATATTTTTTGCGTTTGAAATTAACACACTCCACACTTCATAAGCGGTAAACTCGGTTAACCGTGTTAAAATAGTGCAGTTTAGGAATAAGCTGTGTTAAAATAATGCGGATAAAAAGGCATGCGTGTGAAAATCACACACGCAAGCGACCTAAACATGTGAAAATCAAACATTATGTATCATTTCACACACTTCGGTTCCTACATCCTCCAATTTATCACGAACCAAGCTCATCAGAGAACTTCACAACACAACCCTTTTTACAGTCATTCAGTAACAGAAAGGCGGCGAGAGAAGACATTACGGTTGCGATTTTTCTAAGTTTACGCCCTACAAAAATAGGCTAAGAAAGCTTTACTCACAAAAACTTCATAGTAATACATATTTAGTGTGTTTAAAAACACACACAATTTACAAGCTTTTCGCGTGTTAAAAATTAACACGTTTTAAACGCGTAAAAAGTGACTACACGATTTAACACGCGAAATACGTTTTAAATTTACACACTTGGGTTTGCAGTGTAGCGGATCAAAGATATATGGCTACGATTTTTCTAGGTTTACTCCCTGCACGCATTAAGTGTTTCAAATTTACACACTTTTCACGTGTTAAATTAACACATTTTAAACTCGTAAAACGTGACTACACGATTTTACACATGAAATGCAATTTAATATCACACACTTGGGTTTGCAGTGTAGAAGCTGTCGAAAACGACTATTCCGTTTTCCTCGATCAAACGGTTAGTTCGTGTGGTTTTACTCTTTTGAGGCGTCTTATTTCGTTGGTAACATCCAATAATTCTATAGCCCCGTCGTTGGTGTGGGCAAGAAGTCTTTTCTCGTAAAATCCTCTATCCATTTTATTTCCAAATCATCATTTCTTTATTGGTCACATAGTGGTAAGCGTTAGTGATCATTCGAAGAAATGTCTTGGCTGGAACGCTATTGCAAGGTTTTCTACAATGAGGAGGCTTTATCCATTTCTGGACTCAATCCGCTCAGGTTGTTGTCAAATCATTTATATTGATAGGTGATTTGTTTTCTAATTCTTCTTTTAGGTGAGGGTCGTTTTCCAGAACATATCAACTTTGGTATATGTATGTCCTACGGATAGTAGCTCTAAAGAAACTGATGGAGGTGAAGTAGGAGGTAGGAGTCTATCGAAATAGAGCGAAGAGGACGAAGACCTCCGGCCTTTTAAAGGGGTTGAAAATATTAATAACTGGCTTAATTTTGTTGGTAGTGCCGACTTTGCTGGATAGGCGTCAATCTTTAGATATATTATGTACATATATTTAAAATCGGCAAAGGAAGGGTAATAATTTAAAAAAAAAAAAACTGGCACAAAGCTTAACATATTTTTACTAATACCCAAAAATATCATTGAATTTCTTATCATTAAATAAATATTGTGCGGCTTCCTCATTAAATGACAATGAAATTGTTTCAAACTAGATCTTTTAAAATATGAATAACCAACTTAATTTTTACAGTCCCCATAATTTAAATAAGATCCCCTGAAATTTATTCGATCTGGTGTTCCCTGAAATCAACCTTTTTTTTTTTTTTCATTTAAAAAAAAAATCCACACCTAGATGCAGGTACCTTCAAATATTTAACCTTTTCATTTTTAAACTTTAAATTTGCATTCAAATCCAGTATAAATACGAAAAAAAAAAATTCCCACATACCTCTACTTGAAATGTACCTGGCCAATTAGTTAACAATTATAAAACTCTCATCTCATCGCCCTTGAAATACACCTGACAAGATTTTCATCCCAAAAAAAAAAGATAGTTGTGTTTTTCTTTCGGCATATCAAAGCCAACGAACCCAGGTCTCTCTGCCATAGCGCGCACTCACCTGAATGTTGTTGGCCAATTTCGTAAGTGAGCGAAATTCGTGGAAGGTCACTAGTACTGACGTGTCTATTACGGCATTACCTGAACGTCTCCTCCACACCACTCAGGGCCTTGCGGCAATTGAAAATTTCCGAAGAAAATTGGGCTTCGTCAGAGGAATTCCAATATGGCACCGCAAAAGGTGATACCAAGATAAATGCTGGCCATTTAAATCTTGCGACTCACGTCTGGATGCAGTGCAATTGCTGCACTCCGCTGCAGCGGATCGATGAGGTGCTGCAGTGTCTGATTAAGTGTCATTTTCGTTGGATTTCAAAACTGCAGACTGTTCTACGATGGGTTACCTGTAGGTCATAGTGCGGTTGATCAGTTGAGAGCGAGAATGGTGTCGGCGAGGCTGTAAAGAGGCGCGATCCACCAATAAATTCCAAGTCAATACTTTTTATTGTTTACTGTCACGGATTCGATGCAGTTTCGCAGATTTATTTGCGGATTGATGGAGTTTGAGTTATTGCTTTCGGTAGCGTGGAATTTGAAATTGGCAGTTTTTTGCGCATATTTTTGGTGACACTTCCCGCAGGTGAAATCAATACTTTTTTTCGGTTTTATTGGCCATTATCTTTCTAGCTTGAATAGATATAATTTATTGAGGTATTGGACTGACGGGAAGCGGAAACTCTTTGGTGTCATATTTAAAAATATTTTATGAAAGTGGAAATGGAAACAAACTCTTTGTATTCAGTTTGTTTACTTCGTTTTTGAATTGTTAATACATGCAAATTAATCTTGGTGTAGTAAAATCTAGTAAAGCTCACTAACTCCATCAATTGATTAACACAAATTCCCTCTAACGCGTTTCAATTAAATTATACATGTGTATACAATATATGTTTTATAATTTGTGCATGTGGCCCTTAAACCCTAGGTTTAAGTTACCCAACTACTATCTCAGGGATTCAGGGTTCGAATCCGCCCACGCCATGGTCCTTCATTTTACTATTTCTCTTATCTAGATACCTTCTTTTTTCTTGTCTTCACTCTTTACGAAAAACTCCCTGTTCTTTCGTTTTCATCAGCTGTAAGCAAAGGAAGTCATCTGCTGCTGGATCCCAAAGTCAGCCTTCTGCCGTGTTAGTATTAGATGGGGTGCTGCTGGAGCAAAACCGCCTGTTGACGTTTGCCAGTTCTTATACTCTTCTCTTTTCTATTTCCAACTAGATCTTGCTGTCCGACGTTACACTACATGAAGAAAACAAAAATCTCCAATAACTACTTCATTACGTAGTTGAAGTGAGTTAGTCAAAGGAAGTGAAAAATGTTTGCTCTATGACAACAAAAGGTTTCCTAACTGGGTAGCTTGGGGTTTTGTCAGCTCCAGTGAATTAAGGTTACGACTTAACGATGAAGTGAAGATTATATTCCAACAAACTCAGAATGTTGGCAATCTATCGTTGTGTAAATGGATTCCACCGGGCAGTGCCGGCAGATCGTGTGGAGTCCGTGTAGGTAGTCAGACCAACACAGCCTCTTGCCCAAACTGTTAGTTGGTGTTTTACCTAAAATAGAGTTGTTAAGCTACTTCATTGTAAATAGGAAGATGGACCAACGGCGTACAGATCAACATCTGGATTTCTGCAATGATATGTTCGGGACCCTCTCCTGGAGATCAAAAAGTGTATTGATTTATTGGAGCCTCCCAAAAGAAGCAGTTGCGATCGGGATTTTTTTTTTTATGTGATAGACTAGAGACTTAGGGAAAGCCCCCTTTGTACTGTTCGACAATCTATTTTTTCCTATAGAATGTCGAACAGCAGCTCTAGCCGGAAGATGAGAAGTAGAGAGAGAGAAGTAGGAAGGAGCTGCCACAACCAAGCCGCGATATATTTTTAATCCACTATTTCCAACCATTTCGCGACTCTGGCATCGGGGCATTTGAGAAACAACTCGCTGGAGTGTTATGCCTCCTGAAACGAGTTGAATCTCTTCAACCAACCGATGACATGCGCTTGGTGGAGCGGGGAAGGACTAGCGAAGGCTATGACAGGAGAAATCAGGAATGTAAAGAGGGGAGAAGAAAGAAGGAGAGTTATGTGGGTGGAAAAGTGGAAAAGGCGAAGGACCGTGGGGCTGGCCGGGATTCGAACCCGGGACCTCTGGGATAGTAGTCAGGCGCCTTACCCCTAGGCTACCGATTGCGGATGACATATGATAGTGAACGTAGAACGACACCTCCATGAGATGGAGTTATGGGCGAACCAAGTGATCTGGGAGGTTAAAGCATGGCCTGAAAGCGGCTATCTCACTAGACTGAAAACAAATCATCACAGTTCGGCCCAATGTACGTTGGAGTGATGATCGACCGCAAGCAAGTTTTTAAAGCACACTTGGAAGGCTTGTCGAATTAGCTCAGCCCTGTTATAGGCGCGCCAGTGCTAGCAGCAGCATTTTACAGGACTGCTAACACCAGAAAATGGAAGGCCGCATACAGGCTAAGCGCTCGTCGTGCATTTTTCACGTACAGGACCACGTGCAACGATGTAGCATGCGTGACACCAAGATAATCCTAATAGAAATAGGTGCTAGTGAGAGGAGGCATACGTATCTAAGATTCAGATTATGTTAAGGCCCTAATACACTCAGCGACGAAGTCCAACATGAAATTCAGTTCCAACAACAAAATATTAAGGGAAGCTTAAAAAAAAATACAGTCACAAAATTAAACTAACCCAATCTCAAAAACATCCTAACACAGTCAAAATTACCTGTTGTGCACTGCTTGCAGTGCACAACACGGCCGCCGGAGGGGAAATCTTTGCACAATAAAGGGGTTCGGCTGCATTCGTATGTCTTGTTGGGCTTTACTTTATGAGTGCGTGCCCGAGGTAAATTTTCTGGCGACTTTCAAGAAATCTCTTCTGCGGTGTCGCCGGCTAGAAATTGAAGCCAGTGTTAGATAATTATGAATGGAAATTGAATTAATGCCGCAGTAATGCACTCTACGAACTTGTTCCTGTCATGGGATATGAGAATAGATCTTTTTTGTTTGATATTTAAATTTTTCATTCATGTGAAATTTTGATATCGCTGCTTTTGCTGATTTGAAATTTAGCAAGTGCTAGATACTAGTTTTTTTTGTTTGGCTCCCACCCCCTTTACTAAAAAATCTGAAAAACACCCCCGACTTTCCGAATTTTCGGACCTCCTACCAAATTAACCCAGAGGTCCAGCAAAGCCCATATTTACATACAAAAATAATAAAAACCATAAAAAATGAATTTACGCAAAATTTATCTACACTCATGTTGTAAAATACCTGTGCAAGGGATACACCTTTTTTGCGAATCTATGTAGTTCCGGGAAGTTGTTACGGCTAAAAAGACAATAACGAAAAACAAGGATGTCATAAAACTTAATTATTACATGAAGGTAGTATTTGCCATTAAAATATTTTCTTGGGTTTTTCATAAAGCCAAGATAATAAACACCGATTGATCACTACCTGACCACCGGGCAAGAATCCCTAAATTCTCAAATCAAGGAAATCACCATCAAGCAAGTCATTAAAATTCTTGCCAAACAAACCGATTTTTCCTCAGATTTTATTTTTTCCCGAAAATACGATCACCATCCATGCCTGCAACAAAAAAGGTTTGAAATTTCCCCTGCAAAAGCCGAAGCAGAAGCTCTCACTTATACAAACGCATCTCGTGTATGATTACGCAAATGCTTTATACAGAATACAACTAGCGCAGAGATTTGCTTGGAGCGGAAATTTGGTGTATTAAAACTGAAGAATTTTAGGGAATTTTCGTTCTTAAATTTTGTGGACAATTTTTAAAACATAATTTACTCATGAAAGAAGGCTAAAATTCAAAAATTTTCCACCATGAATAGCTAGATAATCGATTTAAGTTTATCGTACATTAAAAAAATTTTAAAATTTTTCCACCTAAATAGGAGTATTTTCCGGGCGCAGGTACGGAACTTTGAACCATTATAACTAATATACTAATAAAAAATATTAAAATTTTCCACCATGAATAGCTAGATTTATGTTTTCTTAAAAATACCTAATTTAAATTATTTCATTTGGTTGGATAGTTTTCTTAATATTCGCGGGCGCGCGATACCCTATAATTGCTCGATTGAGTGTATTAGGCCCTTAAAGCCCAATTACAATGAACGGATTGGAACACACAGGACTCGGATTGAATTGTCAGAGTAGAAACCGTACAACCTGATATTATTTGCAGAGTTGATGAAGCTACCACCATTCGTAAATACAATGGATAAACTATTCGAGAGGATAATACGTTTTTTCTAGATATTGTGTCCAAAAGTATTGCGACCATTCGCTTGGCCTATTGTACCACTTATTCTTTAACGGCGCTATAGCCGGGATCCGGTCCTGGCCTTTCGCAACTGTTCTCTCCACCGGTCCCGATTCTGAGCCGATGTCATCCAGTTTGGCATCCCTAAGCTCGCGTAGATTTCGTCAATTTAGTGTTTCCAGAATCGTCCTTCCTCACATAAGGGGCCAACAATCCTCCAAAGTATCTTCCTCTTGAACACGGCTAAGAGGTTTGAGTTCTTTTTGCTAAGCATCCACGTTTCAGATGCATATTTGAGTACCGGTAAGACCATCATCTTAGGTATATAGTAAAAGTTTAGACGTTATGGTTAGATGCTTGGATTTAAAGAGCCTTGACAGACTATAGTAGGCTTTAATTGCTTTTAGCAGTCGTGCGCGTATTGTCGGCTGCTACTATTGACCCAAGGTACTATTGATTTTACCACTTCAAACTCGTGTTCCTCTACCTTGATTGTGGGACCAATGTTAGGTGTTCTTGTAGACGAGGCCACCATGTACTTTGTTTTGCTTTCGTTACTGTGCAGTCCCAGCTTTCCTGCCGCCCGCTTAATCTGAGTGAAAGCTTCTTGTCCAGCTGTTGTTGTTCTTCTAAGGATTTCAATCTCGTCTGCATAAGCCAGTAACTGGGTGGAGTTGGACCGAATCTTGAATCCGCCAGACCCCCTCTTATTGGAGTCTATTATAGATGTTGATTGGTCTGGACAGTGTTCCGGAAACCTTTACTTGGCTTGACACATTGGTCATGGTCAACCTACATAGTCTTGAGAGTTTGTTCTGGATACCGAATTCCCTCATGGCTTTGTAGAGCTCTGCTCTGGCTATGCTATCATAGGCGACTTTAAAGTCTATCAAGAGATGTTGAATTATGTTTTGAAACTCTATTTATAAATAGCCTGTGAAAATCTGGTCAGTCGTTGATTTTCCAGAGCTGAGGCCACCCTGGTAATGGCCTATGTTGTTTCTGGCGTAGGATAGCGGAGAATATCTTATAAACGGTACTCAACAACGTTATACTGCCAACCGGGCAGAGGATGCCTTTTCTTCAGTCTTCTGGAATCACTTCCTGCTCCCATACTTACACAATTAATTCATGAATCGCTTGGTGTAATGTAGGTCCTCCATAGTTAACCAGCTCCGCTGGGATGCCGTCTGCACCCGAGGCCTTCTTGTTCTTGAGTCGACTGATGGCTCTGCTAACTTCTTCTAAACTTGGTGGCGGCAGCATAGCATTATCATCAGATATTGGTGGGGCCTCCGAATCCTCAGTTAGCTCGCCATTTAGCAATTCATGAAAGTGCTCTTCCCATCGCTCCAAGATGCATTAAGGATAGGTGAGCGGATTCCCTTCTTTGTCCTTGCAGTATGTGCAACGTCGTGTGAATTGCGTCATACTACGGACTCTGCGGTAGAGCTACTGCGCCTGATGCGGCCGTCGCTCTGTGTACTGTTCTAGTTCACAGACGAGATTATTTTACCAGGCTTCCTTTGTTCGTCTCGGCCCTTACCCTGATAAAAATATGTAGACCATCCATCCATCCAATGGCGCTACAGCCCAAATCAAGCCTTGGCCTCCTCTAGGTCATTTCTCCAAGTTTGGCGGTCCCTTGCAGCACGTCTCCAAATCCGGATGTTGAGCATTGCCTCTGCGTCAGCCGTCACAGAGTCTATCCATCTCCTTCTGGGTCTACCTACTGGCCTACTTCCCGAAATTTCGGATGCCATAAGCCGTTTTGGGATACGATTGTGCTCCATCCTGATTATGTGGTCGGCTAATCTCAGTCTGTAAATTTTAATTAATTTCGTAATAAAATTTCGTACAACTCGTTGTTGTATCTTCTTCGCCATACTCCATCCTCTCTGGTTGGGATTATTATGAATCTGAGAATTTTTCTCTCAAATCTGTTGAGTCGTACCTCTATGTCCTGGGTCATAGTCCAAGACTCGCTACCATCACACAGTACTGTGTTACTGTTATTACTATTTTGCAGAGTGAGAGTTTCGTTTTCCTGTGCACAATTCTTGAGTGCAGGATTTCTTTTTGTGATTGTATACCCAAGGTAGTCTTTTTTATCGACTACTTCTAGGTTATGCTCGTCGATGGTTATATTTCTTTCCATTCTAAATCTTCCTGCTCTGGATTGTTGCATCACCTTCGTCTTTTCTTCGTTTATTTTCATTATTATTTTTGCTGCCAAAAAGAACCTTCCCACGACGTTCACGTCATCCGCATATCCAAGTAATTGTACCGACTGTGTAGCTATTGATGCACTTCTCTGGACTGACGTTTTCCTTATTACCCATTCTAGGGCCAGGATGAAAAGCATGGGGGCTAGGCCATCTCCTTGTCTAAGTCCTTGACGTACTTCGAACTCCTCTGTTATAACATTTTGGATCCTTACTTTCAGGCGCGGATCTAGAATTTTGTTTTGTGGGGGGTCACGGAATTAAAAGTAAACCAAGAAAGCGAAACACTAAAAGTATTTGACGATTTACTTGGACAAAATGGAACGCTTTCATTTCACCAACGGAACCAATATCATCAGAGGGTGGTAGAAGCTGAAAAAAGTTCCCTTCAGACTTTTCATAACCCAGCATCTGTGTGTACAACGGGACTCACAAGTAAAAGAAAGCCGAGATCGATGTTATTATGTAGGGATAATGAACTTCTCTAATCGTGACACTGACGGAAAAGTAGATATTCTGGCAAATGATAGGAACTTCAGGGCACTCTTCGTTGAATTTGGTGACTTTACCCTTCAGCATCATTTGGAAACCGCAGGTTCAATCGCGACATATATCAGTAAAACCAGAGAATTTCATCGCATTTTGCGATGCATACCAAGCAATTCGTCATCGATCTGTGTGACAAATTCGACTTGGACCTACAATATTTGGTTGGAATTAGAACAGATAGTTGCTCGCTAATGGCGTCTGATTTGAAAGGGGTATGTCAGGACTTGACGAAAGTAGCCATTCACGCAAGACGTTGTTCTTGCAGTAATCATTTGTTAACAATTCTTTATTAAAATCTTCCAAAGTTTCAAATTGTCGCAATGCTTCAGGAACAATGAGAGCAGTTTTGGCTTTGGCTAACGGTTTTGCAAACGTTTTTAAAAAACATCTTGGTGGCAAATCACTTAAGAACTTTGCTAGACTGGTAGAAACCAACTTTACTAGTTGGGTAGAAAATCACGTTGGGCACATGCAGTTTGAGGGTGAACAATTAATAAAAAAGTGTGACGCACTTAATGAGATTTCGATGTGGGGGGACGCGAAAACTGCATCTCCTGCGGCAAATCTTCGTCTTGTACTTTTCAGCCTAGAGTTTCCGATTTCATCTGCTTGGTTAAATGACGTTCTAGGCGTGTGTAATGTACGAATGTACTATTTGATTTTTTATCATAGTCAAACTTTACTTTTCGTACGTATCCGGTACAACTTTACCTTTGAGCCGAATACTCCAAACGTCTTCATTAGATTTAAAAAATAAATGGTTAAAAAATTTTTTTTAAATAATTCTTTTGATTAACTAAAAAATGTACTGAAAAGTAAAAAATAAAAAATATGCAAAACAAAGCGTGAAATTTCAATTTTAATGAAAAAGTTAATTAAAAGAATGGCGCATTTTTCATCAGACATGAGTTCATGAGTTTGTTTGCGATTTTTTGTAACGTGTATTGCTTCTTTATTTTCAATTCACCCTTAACTCAATTATTCATCTCATCATTCATACACATTAATTATCACCCGAACTACGAGTGTGTGCAAAATTGGAAGTTGATCTGTTATATTTTCTACTTTTTAGTCTATTATAAGCTTTCCGCAATTTAGTGTTGGCCGCCATTTTGAATTTGGAATGACGCCACATAGCTAATTGTGTTCTACCTGTCATATCCTTTCATTTGATACCCATGTCAGAGGGCCGCGGAGCACAATTTCAAAAATCGGCCGCCATTTTGGAACCGCCATCTTGATATTTTTACAAAATGGCCAAATTGCATTGTCATCCAAACTAAACGTGTATGCAAAATTTCAGCTTTATCCGATACCGGGAAGTGGGTCAAATTTAACTTCCAAGATTTGATTTGATACATGTGAAGTTAAATAAAAGAATTTAATAAAAGAATTTAAAAAAGCAACGGATTTGATCAAAGATACCCTTGCTGACCAAAAGATGTGATGAAGATTCTGGTTTTCGACGATTATTTACTGAAGCTCAACATCTCGCTGCACAATTGGATGAGGAATTCACAGAAGCACGGGTTGTTTATCGTCAAAAAATCAAACTCCTGAAGAAGAATCTTCACTCCTTTATTGGACAACATTGTTACCGAATTTAATGAAATGCTTTCTCCAGACATGTTGGACCGAGACGTTGATCAATTGAGACCATTCAAGATGTTCGACAAGTAGTAGAAGCGTATCAGCAGCTTTTGGTTTCTCCCATCTCAACTATTATTGCATAGTTCGAGCATTTTGGGGGGGGGTCATGACCCCCGTGACCCCCCCCCCCTTGAATCCGCGAATGCTTACTTTCGCCATGAGCTATTTGCTGCGTATTTGCCCAGTTGTACCAGCTTTGAAGGAACTCCTCAGTCCGATAAGATCCCTGATGTAAACCATAGGTAAACCATAATTCGAGATAAGTTGATTTTTACGGAACTAATAATTAAATTTTTTCCAAAATTAAAAATCTTTTCAGCTACTCATGATATTTTAACAATATCCAGTTCTATTGTGGAAGCAGCTTCCAAATGACACGAGGAATCATCAGAACCCTACTTAAAACCAAAAACCTCATATTCCTACACCTGTAACCTACTGAAAAACTTAGAACCAGTTGATTGCATAATAAGTAACAATCAATACCAAAAAAGTAACTAATAAGCAGGTGGCTTCAAAACATATTATACACGATATATATGTAGGTATTATTTAAAAATATTCTTCGGCACAACAAATCTTTGCCGATTGAACTGATAAACGACATAAGCGTTCTTTATCGACAGAAAACACGATTTTTAAATAAATCAATTTATCATATTTTAAAGCCATCATCGCAGCAATAAAAACGCTTCTAGCCTCTAACAAAACGTGATTTTCAAATATTCTACATTCGCCAAAAAAATCTGGTTTCCATCTTTTGATTGATTTGTCATTGAAAGTCTCGTTGGTGTGATTTATCTACTGTACTAAAAGATAAGATTGATTTACAACTGAAATATATTTTTTATAAAAAATAAAGTTAAATTTACAAATAACTTAGTGGGATATTTAAAAAACCAGAATAATATCCTTTACAAAAGGAGAAATATGCATTCAGTTATTGGACAATATTATCAAAACTAAATGCCTTTTAAAGCACATCGATTTGTCGTAATGTAAAAGAAAATGCATAAAATTTCCATTAACACCGAATACCTGCACTCTCAGGTGGTCAGAACTGGCTGGAGACAAACTTTTCGCTTAATGTTTCCCAATCGCGTCTCCATTAAAGTGTCATCTTCGCCGGGAATTATATGAAAATTCACTTTTCTCGTTGACGATTCATTCATGGACCAAGATTTACCGGCCGCTGTTAAAGAGTTGCTGCATCTGCAGCCACCAAGTTGCACAATAATCGCCTCATTGTACTGCACTCGTTGCAGTGTTCAACAAGTTCATAATAAACATAATCAAGCCGAGAAGAGATGGAATTGATTGCGTTGCCTTTGCTTGTTGCATTATCATTTATCGATATTCAGACGCGGACAAATTAATCACAAGCAGTGGATAAGATGCGATTAAATTCCAGAGAATACCGTCTGTGGCGAGCCAGTAGTCGTGTAGTTCAAAGGGTTATGGAGATGTCGCTCCCATCTGAATCGTGCAATAATTTCTGAGTAATGCACACCGAATTCAACACAGGGCGATCTTAAAGATTAACCCACTTCGAGCCGGTATCGGAAAACAAAACTTATAGCCTTCTTTTTTATAAAATACAATGGCTTTTCCTGCTATCCACTAAAAAGTGTGATATCGCATTACTTGAAGGTCCATATTGAATGCTGATGTCATTTTTGCTCCGTCGGTGGTTAACTATTTTTGAAAGGTCAATCCTTGGTAATTCATTGTACTTGAGGGAATTGGAAGTTTCTTGATTTCTTTTAATGTCAAGACTCCTCAATTACTGAACTGACACTGTCGTATAGAGTACTTGATTGGGTTTATTATTGTATCTAATAGACCACCTCAAAAAAATTACGTACTGTGCTAGGAGGGCACGACTATAAAATGAGTTTGTAAGAGATTCCTCTTTTTCTTTTGAGCCAGTACAACGTCATACTTCAAATTAGGCGTTATTGTTATTCCAAAATGTCAAAAACAAGCAAATTAAAAAAGAAAGAAAAAAAATACCAATGAGGGGCGTTTTTTACGAGTTTAATTCTAATATGCCTTAAACTGCCCCAGAGTAGGTAAGTAAGCTGTCTTCACAATGTATATATATATTTTACAATCTCACCTCGCCTAACTTCAAGTTGAGTATAACGATTCGTAGCCTTGGACCAATAATACCAACAGGTGGTGTAATGATATCAAGCTACGGAGAAATGAAACCAATTGTAGTTTGTGCAAGGAGCTTTTAGTACTGGCGAACCGATGACCTTACCAGTATTTACATAAGGATCACACCTTGAGTTCTTAGTTGTGTTAAGGATTGAACAGCTTCCGAGAATTGATGGCGTGAAGAGAAAAAAGCGCGGCAGGCTACTCTGGGCAGGTTTTGGGAGTCTCGGAAGCCTAGGGAAGCCCAACGCCCAACCCGCAAGAGGACCGGATCCGTGAATTATACCCCATTGGATAGGGTGGCCCAGCAATATCCCCGAGCACTGGGTAAGTCCGTCGTCTCACCTTATCCACCAGAGTGAAATTGCTGGGTCCAATACTGGGTCCAACTGGACTGGAGGATGAACATCGAGGAAAGGGTAAAAAAAGGATGGTATAACCTTCTATGCCTGTAAAAATACTTTTGGCAAAAGATGGGGTCTTAAGACAAAGATGGTCCTGTGGATGTACATAGCTGTGGTACACGCAATTCTCTCGTCAGAGGGTGTCGGAGCAGGAGTTTATCTCGAGACCACTACCAGTTCACTGTCATGACACCTCCCGGTATACGCTAGTGTCTTTCAGGCTGAAGTGCTGGCGATCCTGAAGGCCTGCCATACAATGAACTTAGAACCTACACATGGATGTAGTTTTGGAATTTCCATAGACTGTCCAGCCTCTATAAAAGCTCGTGACTCTTGCCTGGGTTCCCGGTCATAGGAATAAAGAGTGGAACGAGAAAGTTACTACCTACTCAAGAAGGCAATCTGTCTCCGGGGTCTTGGAGACCGAGATAGTCGGCAGTCCAATAGGTGGAGTCAAAAGCCATATTTTTGACTACCACCAGATCCCGACTTTTTGACTAAACAGATCCCGACGAGATATTGTCAGAATCGCGGCAATCGCAACGGGATATTGGCTCATAGGAGACCATGCTAATAAGCTGTACTTCCCGTTCTACGTCTGGTGTCGTAGCTGCTGGGAGACGAACGATAGAGAAATACTTGTTCACTTCGTGGGTAAGTGCCCGGCCTTAGCTAAAGGCAGACAGCGAACTCTAGGCAGTTACGTTTTGGAAGACTTAAAAGAGATATCCAGACTGGAGATCAGATCATCGTTTAGCTTTTTAAATTCCATAGGATGGCTTTAGGGATCCGTCACACCCGACAAACCAACTATTCCATAACCAAGGTACACGAGTTGTGGCAATAAAACGGGGCGCCAAGCGAAAATTGGGCATTTGGTCGGAAGCAGCCATTCACCTACCTACCTACCAACCTAGAACCACTTGTTAGCTTTGGCAGGTATTTCAATATTTTCTCTTCTAATTAAGCCGGCTCTACACATTCCGGTGAACGTTGGATTCGAATTCCATCGATTGAGTCAAATCCGACATCAGTCCGAACATGTCCAAATACGAACTTTGGACCCTTGACATTGGATGCTCGTAGTTCGTGCATTAGCCACATCATGCGTCCTACCATCAAGCGTCCAACCTTGGAGTGTGCTCATAGCATCGTGTGGAGTCGGCTTTATTCGAGATAGAGCTTGCTATTTGTCGTTGCACTCTAAATAAAACTGTCGTTAGGAAAAAGGACATCTATCTCGTATGAGTGGAGCCTGAATAGGCCGAACTTGTGCTCGATGGCATGGAAACGGAGGCAGTGGAGAGACTAGTTTCGAGTGAGCAATACCACATCTCGGTTGAAGAGTCGAATAACTAAGTATACAAACTGGGATAGGCTTTAGCTTCTCTGTACATTTTAACTCTTTTCGCAATCTACGAAATAGTCATTCATAAATTAGGGATATGTGGGCTGTTTTTTTCAGTTGGACCGATCTTGAAAAGTTTGAATGATCTGAATGTTTTCGAGTTCGAAGCATATTCTAATCCAACTAAGGAATGCTGTACGGCATTTATCATTTGAACAAGCGCCAGCAAGAGAGTCATTGTCGTAATTGAACAGTTCCGAATGATACCGAAATGCTGTTTAGCTCCGCTCATCGGACGAGAACTGATCTATTCAGTGTAGTCATTGTTACAGTATCTACAGAGGCCATTCTAAGTGTATGTTCTGTTGAAGGGCCTTTATGTTCTGTTGAAGGGCCTGTAGATAATAATTAACAACTTTATTTAGATTAGATAACTCTTAAAGAGATCGTTTTCTTTATAGAAATAATTAGTTAAAATAAACGATCTACTACGGTTTATTGTTATGGCAACAACCTTATCGAGTGCTTGAGATTGAGATTGAAAAAAGACCAGCTTAGAAAATTACGGTTTTTCTGTACTAATTCAGATATTAATTATTAATCATCAAATGTACTTTTTATATAAGTTTCGTCCCCTTATATTATTAAGTGCATACTAACCACTTTCCCTCGCTTGACTCATTTGAATGATTTGAATCATCGGAAACATGAAGTCCACAACTCTCTAGAAGATTTAAAATATTCAAAGGTTAAGGCAAGTGACCATAAAATGCTGAATTCAATTTGTTATTTAGAATGCATGATTAAAAATCCATCATCAATGACGACCTTGATCCGACATGCACCACTTAACGCGGCCATATAAGTCCGGTAATTGTCTGATTAGTTGCCATTTGGATCGCATTCGAGCGCCCAGTATGCGGTAAAAATCCATGGAATTTAATACCGTGGCATCCACAATGCAAGAAGATGAAATAAGGCCGCGCACTGCAGCAGTTTCATGACGGGACGTGACTCTAGTGAAGATTCCTCATCGTGATTCAAACTATAAAGGCAAAACGCATTCGACCTTCGTGGTAGCTCTATGAGCAGCGCTCTATGAGAATGATCTTTACTCTAACACAAGATGGAAGATCCCCGATATGGCGGACCAGGTGAAGATTGGAACACCTTCAGCTGTGGTCCCCGCGTTGAAATTGATGACTCGATGATGGTGGAGGTTCGGGTCCATGGATGCCAATTGTACCATTTCCAGCGGTGATACCGTGATCGATCATGTCCGCACTTCAATTGTAATTATGCTAATTACAGACCTGTAAAACGGCCATCATTGTTGCATGCGCAGAATCTCAGGAATCCGTTGGGTAGAGGGACGTTTCCCAACTTTATCGGATTAACTCTGCAGCATAGTCAACGTGGATGAGTTATTGATACGGATATTTGTATTGTTACCGAATTTATTGTGTACCTCAGTTCACTTGTTACTCCGAACTGCGAGTTATTTGTAATCCGGTACAGCGGTTACTTAAGACATGGGGTAGGCCAAATTGCCAACCGGTTTATCATCAGGTCAATCCGCGGGTCGGGCAGACGTGCCATAGACTACTTGGCCGGGAATGTCACAGGTCAGAATGGCAGCTTAAGAGGCGGCCTTACGTAACCGCCTACTGGCTTCACTGGTTGATTCATAAAAATACACGGAACGACCTTTGAGCAAATATCGAAGAGACTTTTCATTAAGTGGTAATAAACAGGTGGTTACCCACCTCAACTCCGATGGATGTGCGTGCGTGCGCGCGATCATCTTCTGTTTGCTTTGGTCGCAGCACATCTGATGATTGTCTATTGAGTGTACGAAAACCTGTCCCGAAATCTCGAGAGTTTTGCGGTCTTCGACAACCGAAAGGCACCATCAATCAAAATTTTTCGACCGACTCCTCAATGTCTTGGCTAATCAGTTGGGATGTTTTGAGTGTTTACAAAATAATGCCAGGTGAACGACATGCAAGGATTTGGGACAACCGTGAAGACCAGTTGATATGCGAAATGTGTGTGCAAAATTAAAACACACATCGGTGATTGATTTGTTAAAATGATAATCATTATGTAATTGCCTTGATCCTGCCTAAAAATGCCTGGAGTCATAACAGTGACATCTATGATGAATTGAAGTAACTACGCGATGACGCATACGGATATATTTTAGGCTTGGCGTCAATGCGGATATAAGGATCGATTTCAGGTGCAAGTGCTCAGGTATGGATTAAATCAACGAGAAAACGATCGGATTAAAATAGTTCAAGACGTTATTAATCGTCTTGACTGTTATGCAAGAAACACGAGAAAACGCCGTTGACATTTCCAGCTGATTTAAAATTCGCATTGCCTGTGGATAATTGCTGGTTTTCTATTATAGTAATTATTGTTTTTTTTTCAGTGAAACTAATCAGTATGAACCCGTTTTAATATTTATTTTTTACTTTTAAAGATGATTTTAGAACGTAATATTTACAAAAAAAAAATTGTTGTCTAAAAGCGAAGGTTAACATTATATACATAATCCAGGTATATTAATTCTATGCGTGCAATAAAAATATGAAATTCATATATATCAACTGTCTCCCGGATATGCAGAAATAAAAATTAAAATATGAGAAGAGATAAGTGAAATTGTGCGTGCAAATTGCATGATGATGCATGAGCTCAAGAAACCTTGACTTTTAGTTAGTTAAGAAGATGCAACGTAAAGGGTCATGGAAGTGCGGATGAAAATGTGCACTTAAGGAGGATGAAGCGGTTAAGGTGTTACCGGCGAATGTTGTATTTATTTCAGGCAGCTTATGTCTCAAGGGACTAGGAAACGACGGTGCATGGATCATCAAAGAACCAGAGTTTGATGGTATCTGTTGCTGTGTCTTAACGTGACTGTGAAGTGACTAACCCAGTTTGTTTCGTTCAGGAGTACTATGCACCTTGACCTTCCATTTAATTGGTTTGAGTGTAAAAATTTTGTCATTAAACTGCATAAAGTGTTTGGAGATCTTCCTTCGTATATTAAGAATCATGCCCTCACGAACTCGGCACTGTCATAGGAGCATTAAAAGTAGGCCTGCAAGTAAAACAAAGTAAAAGACAAAACGATTCATCATTTGGTACCACGATAGCGAAGCATGAATTATTAGTGTTGCAATTATTCACCTACCTTGTGTCGATAACTTTGTAGAGCCAAGCGCACAGTTTTATACAAAGCTCATTGCAGGATTCTCTTACTGGCTAGAATTAGGCTAATGAATCGCTCCATGCAGTATTAAACTCTGATGTTAACTATGTCAATGCAATGTTTAGTAGCAAGCTTAAGTTGAAAAATTAATAAAGATTTGGATGGGTTAGTTAGAATTAGCGGTGGGGTGCTGATGGCGCAGACCACGAGGCATGCCTTTGAATTTTTGAATTATGTTCAAGACTGGGAAACATCCATTGTGGAAGATTGTTCCACAGTGGAGTTGAGTTTTTTTATAAATGAACTGTTAGAAAGAAGTAGCTAGTGGGAATAGATCGAGCGGGCTTGTATGGTGTTGAAGGAAAAATTTTGACATGGAGAGAGGAAAATTCTTATTTCAGTTGAACAGGACAGGTTTGAGACGCCTACATAAACGAGTTCTTTGAGAACCTAAAATCCGCTATACATGAAGATCCTGCATCACGTCAAAGCAATCATGGTGCATAGAATTTCAGAAAATTAAGGCTACTGAGATATATCTTCGCTTATCCAGAATAGTGTCGCAACTCAAAAACAATGAATTTTACAGGGGAGCCATTTGAAAGTTTTTAGTTTCATACAAGCCCATGTTATGATCTTGGATTCCAGCGGGTTTGCAGCGGTCATTTTTAGAAGTATTAATATGGATTTTTGCTACATAAAAATATGCATATTTAGCTATACATTCTTAAAATAAACTGGAAATTTTTGAGTTGTACCACTATTCTGGATAAGCGACGATATGTAGGTTTTTTTTTTTTTCTATGTGATAGTCTAAGCTCAGGTGTCACCCTTTGTACTACTAGTACGTCATGTCGTTTAGGTCATGGTGCAATGTCCAGTAGTAAGCTTAGCTCGAAAGATAGAGAGAAGGACATAATAGGTTAGGGGGAGTCAAGGGGGTGTTGCAGAAAGTGGCGATGAACCTTGCGTTTGAACTCTTGGATGTTGTATGAGTTCGGGAATACTGTCTTTGGAAGGTTGTTCCACAGACGAGTGGTTCTTGTTATAAACGAATTTCTAGATCGGAGTGTGCGCGAAGATAAGGGCTGTAAATTGTGGGGGTGAGCCGAGCGGGCAAGTCTTGTGTTGCGGGAAAAATGTTGCCGTGGAGGCATGAGGTTACTTATTTCAGTGGAGCAATCATTATGAAAAAAGCGATAAAATTTTGCAAGAGCTGCTACATTCCTACGGTGGCTTAATGAGTCAATTGAAGAGCAAATGGCGCTGTCACCAATAAGTTTGAGAGCGCGGTTTTGCACCTTGTCCAGCCAAGCTAAGATGGTTCTTGGGGCCCCGGCCCAGATATACGAGTTGTATTCAAGACGGGGACGAATGTAGGACTTGTAAATTATAGCCCTGGCAGACGGCTGAAGGAGAAATTTGCACCTTTTGAGGAATCCTAGACACTGGGATGCTTGTTTAGCTTGTTTGGAATATGTGGTTATTCCAGCGCAGATCTTCAGCTAATGTTACGCCTAGGATGTTTAGAGAGGGTTCTGCCGTTACGGTCTTGTTGTCCACTGAAATAGAAAGCGGTTCGGTGCAAGTTTTATTGGAAATGAGACAGTACTTGGTTTTTGATGCATTAAATTCGACACGGTTCTTGTGGCCCCAATCAAGAATTCGTTCGATGTCCCTGTTGATTGAATTGGACAACAGTTGGCGATAATGTAGACAAGGTCTGGCACGCGCTTGTGTTACATTATCAAAACCATAGGAGTAACGTAGAGTACCGTCATCAGCAAAGCTGTGGAGTGAGTTGGAGGGGACTGAGAGCAGGTCATTTATAAAAACTAGGAAGAGAGCTGGTGATAGAATTGAGCCCTGGGGAACACCTGCGGAGATGTGGTGGGGGTCGGATTTGACGCCATCCAATACTACCTTGATTGAACGGCCTGAAAGGAAGCTCTCAATCCAGTTCTTCAGAACAGAGTCAATACCAATAGCTTGGAGTTTAGCCAACAGAGCGGGATGCCATACTCTGTCAAAAGCCTTGGAGATATCCAGAGCAACCAGACCAGATTCACCAAATCGGTGTATACTTCGGCTGAGGTGCTCCGTTAGGCAAACGAGGAGGTCGCCAGTAGATCTTTTCGATCTAAAGCCGTATTGTTTGTCGTTCAATATTTGGTTGTATTCAAGATATTCCATAAGCTTCCTTTTTATTATTGTCTCCATAACTTTGGAGAGAATAGAAGTAATTGCTATTGGGCGGTAGTTAGTAGGGTCACTGGCTTCACCCTTTTTCGGTATGGGCTGAACATGAGCCAGTTTCCAGGAGTCAGGATAAACTCCGGAGAAGTATGAAAGTGCAAAAAGTTTGCGCAGAGGTTTAGCCAAAGGTGAGGCACATTTTTTAAGAACTATAGGGGGAATTTTGTCGGGGCCAGTGGCTTTGTTGGAGTCCAGCTCTTTGAGACACTTGTACACTTCACGCGTCCTGAAGAAAACTCTATCCATTGAGTGAGCGGAACACTCGATGGTGGGGGGTTGCATGACAGCATCGGGTAAGGAAGAATTCTCGGCGAACAGAAGTGCAAGTAGATCGGCCTTGGGTTTGCTTTCTGTTATCACCTGTTTGTTATAAAAGAATGGAGGCGTTGAATGTGAAGTGAAATTCTTCCTGATGGAGGTTACCAAGGACCAGAAGTTTTTACTGCCAGCAGTGGAGTTTATGAGCTTACCTCTCAGTCTGTCGTCGAATAATGCTTTGACTCTCTTGATGGTGGATTTACAAGAGTTTCTCAACCTGATGTACTCTCGTCGAGATCATTGAACCTGCGAAAATAACGGATCTATCTACCACTATATAAATATGCGTATAGTTTCATGGACAAATCCTTGATTAATGTCAGAGTGGGCAACTTTGTCAGTGTTCTCTTGATTTAATCTTGCCTAGACTGAATTACACCATGGCTTACCGGCGAATATGCTGCCTCTGCTGCACTGGCTAGATCTCTTAAACCAGGGGGTGTGGGAGGTGCAAGAAAAGAGGGATTAATGCATCAATGGAAGTGTTTCCAAATATAAATAGGTATACGAAGGAAAATAATTCAAGGCTAGGTTGTGTTTATAGTATGCAAGGTATCGATGGGAACAAGAAAGCTAATAACTTAACTAACAAGGTCTCAATTTAGAAGTTATGGGTTCCAGCGATAAGCTTTAATAGTGGTAGGTAGAAAGGTGATAACTATAGCCAGAAATGACTTACTACGGAACAGCAGAAATGTTGGGATGCGGTGACTTGCTCTTAGCTGCCGAATACCACAGATATCAAAGAGATACCTCAGATGGTTTAGACACTAATTAAAACAAGGCTTCGGGTATCAGCATTCAGCAGCAAAGAACGAGAACTATCTACATACAATGAGTGAAATTACACGGCCATTCACTTGGGACTCACGTCAAACCTGTCGGTGTATGATTTGCTAAATTTCTGTCTCTTTTCCGTGTAACGATAGTAAATGTAAATTTTCGTGAACCCCAGAGGACTAAGTTATGCCCCAGGGCCCCACTATTTGCAAGTCTTCGGTGACGACGAATAATAAGGCTGTTACCACGAATCTCTATTGGTGGGAGAACATGATAGAGTTTTTTATAAGAGATACTTGTTGTAATTAGGATAATCTAGACAGATAATAATCTCAGGATAATCTCCTATTGCTGATTCTACACAACCGTATACACGACAGACAGAAGTCGTCTGTAATCGTCAATTCTATTTTAGTGTTCGGTGAAAAATCGTTTCTACACGGGGGAACAACTTGCAGGAAACAAAGCATACTGGCTTTGTTGTTGTTTTATACTCCTCTTCGCGAGCAAAATGGAATTTCAGAAAAAAAAAAAACGACAAAGGGTGTTTCCACACGAGTGTACACACGACAAGGCAAGAGTCGGCTGCAAAGGTGCGATTGAAATTGTCTCCATTCTCGCACCCTCTTCTCCATAAACCACCTTTGCAGCCGACACTCGTTTGGAACCAGGCATATTCACGACACGACAAGAGTCGGCTGCAAAAGTGCTTTATGAATGGACACAATTTCCATCGCGTCTTGTGTAGGCTCGTGTGGATTTGACGTATGCGTCGTTTGCACGAAGCAATCTGGAAAAACGCACGGCATTATGGCAAAATCGTTCATGGCTCTTGAATCATGATAATTTACTGCCCAATTTTTGGCCAAAAAAACACTGTAAGGCTGCTATAACGCTTCTTCAAATATAGCTCCATGTGACTTTTTCTTTTTGCATCAATAAAGAAAACTTTGAAGGGTGGTCATTTTTCGAGTTAAAAGCTATGTATTTGAAAGAAAGAGCTCTAGAACAGTGTCAGAGAGTGGAAAAGTGCTGGAGTAAGAGTATTATATCTTAAGGGGACTACTTTGAAAGGGATAAAATGTTGATTGAAACTGAAGATTGTTACAGTTTTTCTTTGTGATAAGCCAGTATTTGAATTCAAAACGATGCTTACGGTTTGAGAATGAATTGTTAAGCCCTCTTGATATAATCGGGCATTAGGTCAAGATAACCCGAGTAAAAATAAAAAAATGGCCATGCAACGGGCGAATACTGGCCGCTTGGCTACTTTTTAAGGGGCTTATGATGGCCGCAGAATTTTTAACCATTTGTAAAGGGAGCACATACGGCCTTACAACAGCCAAACTAAATCAAAAGTTTTAAATGGCCAAGTACTGAGCTGTAAAAATAGGTAAACAACGGGGAATTTGAGCAAAAACAGAGTCTGCACCAAATATATTGTTGAATGTGTTTGATGGGAACTTGGTCATTTTCGTTATGTACGATGGTCTTTTCGATCTATCCTCCTTAAAGATAACACAGGCACACATTTTTTTTTATGTGACACACTAGAGACTTAAGAAAGGCCCCTTTGTACTGTCGACCATGTATTTATTTTTGAAATGTCGAACAGCAGCTCTAGTCGGAAGATAGAGAGAGAAGTGAAGGAAAGAACTGTCACAACCTAGCTGCGGTATTTTTATTTCACCTACTCCCAACCATTTCGCGACTCTGACATCGGGGCATCGAGAACAACTCGCTGGAGTGTTATGCCTCCTGAAACGAGTTGAATCTCATCAACCAACCTATGACATGCGCTTGGTGGAGCGGGGAAGAGAACTAGTGAAGGCTATGACAGGAGGAATCAGGAATGCAAAGAGGGAAGAAGAAAGAAGGAAAGTTATGTAGGCGGGAAATTGGGAAAGGCTAGGACCGTGGCACCGCCGGGAATCGAACCCGGGACCTCTGGGCTGGGGATAGTAGTCAGGCGCCTTATCCCTAGACTACCGAGGCCCACATACAAAAATAATGCCAAGACCCAGAGGGTACATCCACCTGCCCCCGTTTTTGGGGTCGCTGAAACCGAATATGACCATAAAAACTATTTTTAACTAGCCATTTTCCCGTAACCACCCCCTATACACCTCCTTCGGGGTATTGAAATGTCAATTCTCATACAAAGTCGAGTGGGGTTGTATATTCCAATATTTTCGGGGCCTCTAAGAACGCAGAACAACGACTACCAAAAATGAATAAGACCCCCGCGTTTACCCCTAGCATCAATTTTTCACCCCATATACGCCCTTCTGGTAGTCGGAATGTCAATTTTCATACATATTATTTTGTTGACCGTGATATCCCTTAGGTTGAAATGTACTATGCAAACCTTACCTAAGTTTCGTAATAGATTTAATACAGCCTCTTCGGCTTTGTTTATTCTATACGTAGCATTAAGCCAACATTAGAGCGTCGTGAATCTATATTACTATTTCATAGCTATTAATTTGTTGTGTGTTCCACTTAAATAAAAAACAAATTTGATTAGGCCGATCGGTCCACTTCTTTCGCCCTTTCATCGCTTTAAATTTCTTCCAAGAATTAATACACTAGTCTATATGTACGATTTTATCAACGATTAGGCCGAAGCTACTAGCTTAAACCCTTTCCCAGCATTTTTACAATTGTCACATCAATTTAGCCATGGACAAAGTAAATCTATTTTTGCTAGCTACGTTAACATTTTTCGATTTCTGCTTACACGGCAAGCTAAATAAGTATATAATCCCAGTTTTCATGAAATTTTTGGCTTTATTTGAACTTTCGGTAGCATCTATAAAAATCAAATTGAGCAGCGGGTATATGAAGTCCTTTTATCACCCTGAGTTGACAGGTATTTTTTTCTAAATTTACATAACAAACTTGTTTAAATTGCTTCGAAATTCTTGCAGCACCCCCAAATAAAACTACTAAAAATATTTCGTCAATAACCTTTTCACTCAAAAACAACACTAAAAGCAATAAATTTCCTTCATAGTTTTAAACCCTATAAAATAAAAATACATAAAACCTGTAAAGTTTCGCCTTTGTCTCAAACGGTCAACTACACCAAAAACCCAAAGTTCCTTAACCATCCCCAGTATACTGATCCAATTTTATGTATAACGATGATAGCGAAAATAACCAAACAATTAAAATTCATCAGACAATGTTTAACCATTAAAAAAAAATCGCATTTTTTATTTAAACTACTTTTGATTCGTCGGTTCCTCATCAGCATTCACTTCACCACTTAAAAAATCCGCAGAAATCTCTTACTCACATCCCTGCTTTTCTATGGAATTATCTGAATTTTGAGAGCACACGCAGAAGAGATCTTTTTTTCAAAAAAATAAAAGAAATATGTAAAATAAAATAAAAAATTAAAAAAAAAAATAACCGAGCACCAAAAAAAAGGATAAAGTGATCTTGTGAAGCGTTGGTGTAGAAGATGAGAGTCCATAATCTTGTTTGATTGTGATCTTTCAAAAGTTGACTATGGAATTTATTAAGTTTACGTGTTGGTGGGTTTCGGTGGTTGATTTCGGTTAAGGATAAGAATTTCTTTATGGTGCTACTATTCACTATTATTTTCAGATTTAGTTTTTGGCTGCATCTTATAAAGAGTTTTGCATATCGGAAGATGATCTTGAGAGAGTTTTGAATCATTTTCAGAACATCTTTCATTTTTTTTATAAAATTTTCATATGAAGCACTTATACAACAATTTAATTCCGGAAAAGATTACTTCTTTACAAATAATTGAAGAAAAACTAAAGTTCCACTTAAAGTCATAAATTAACTATGTATATAAACCTACAGCACAAGAAAAAGTTCGTCGCTTAAGTCTTTCACTAATAACAACACATAAAATCCATTCGAACGAAAATGTAAACTCCAAAATCCCACAATAAATTGCTGATCACCACAAAAACCGCTGTAACTGGCAGACGATCATAAAATTGTTAATAATTAACAACAATTGCATAAGCATATCACCAGGCGCACAGATTAATCCGTAAGGTCAGCCCGATCACAGGTTACTTATTCAATGCACACCACACGATCGTTTTCCATTTGCTCATGCGTTGCAGGTTAACTTCAACAAAAGAAAAATCTCTTAACGAGACATGCTACAAATTGATCTTAAAAAGTGTTTTTTTTTTCTGCAGATATCACAAAATCCCATAGGTATGAATTATCCTCCCCCAAAAAAGATAAAAATAATAATTATTTATTATGAAAAATTGTTGGTCTTTTTACCTACAATAATAGCCCGGCCGCAATATGGTTAAAGTATAGTTTTTGCGGTTACTTGCCGAACTCCTGGTAGATAATTTTTCACGCAGCTCATTTCTGAATAGTGATCTTGCAATGGTGAAGCAGAGGAGCCCCCAAATGATGATGAATAACTTTTGATATATATGACACAGCCCTGGAGGAGGAGTGTGTGTGGGGGAAAGATGTCTTCCTCAAGACGCCGCCGCCAAGAGATGCTATCAAAATGAGCAAGAAGAAATTGCAGATACAGCACAAGAAGACACCAAGTATAAGTATAACAATGCCGATGCCGGGTAGAGTATACGAAGAAGTTAATATGCGCGCCTCCACCGCGCGGACATGATATAAACAGGTAGTGGTTGGTAATGGTGGGAATTATGCTGACCAAGTAAAGTTTTGCCGCTTTTATGTGAATACTAGTACACTTGTACAATATGTACCTACTACATGGCTTTCGGTGATGATGGGGTGAGATGGTGATCATGCCAATGAGAGATCCTCAATGTATGAACAAATTTTTCAGTATAAATAATCCCGATTGGAACCACAAAAGGCACAGTTTGTATTAAATACTCATCAAGTGATCTTCACTTTACTGATCACTTAGTTTTACAAAATATAAATATATATTTCGGTTACAATAATGAAGTTCGTTGTAAGTGAATTAAAATATTTACCAATCACACAAGGATTAAATCACAGAGAACCAGAAAAAGGATTAAAACATCACCCTTCAATTCACAGATTATCTTCGCCATCGCCGTGATCAGCTATGCAGTAGCTGCACCACAAGGACCAGTCACAGAACCGATCCCTATAATCAGACAAGAACAAGAAGTCAACTTTGATGGATCGTACAAATGGGCTTACGAAACGGGCAATGGGATCGCCGCTGAAGAACAAGGCTACTTGAAAAATGCTGGCAATCCAGACACTGAGGCACAAGTGAGTAGTAACTAGATACCAACCAACCAACAAGATATCAAGCTACGATAAATAACAATAAGACATGCCAACGCTACTTCCTTGTCACGATATCAGAACAGTATTGTCTCCTCGTGGTGGGTTCGTCGACTTTTGTAATAGATTAAATAATTTCATTACCCACCGACTTGGGTCGACTTAGACTTATAACTGCCGGATGGGAGTTAGTACAATTACATGAAAGATGAGGATTGAAATTATTTGTTACGAACTAATGTCGACCTCCTTCGATGCACAAAATGGGATTACACAATATCGTGTGTCACACCTTTGGATGCATCCAGAATTTGATTTTCTACAATTTCGTGATCCTCAACCAGTAATAGATACCTGACTAAATTTTGCAAATAATCGTGAAAGCATGCGCAAAGCCATTATCGCACCACACCTGTGTGAAACTTAATAGTGTTAATTTTTATTTAATTTACTATTTTCTTCTACTCCACAGGTTGCACAAGGACAATTCTCATACACCGCACCCGATGGTACACCAATCAGGTTACAGTATTTGGCTGATGAGAATGGTTTCCAACCTACTGGTGATCATTTGCCAACACCACCACCAATCCCACCAGCAATCCAGAAGGCTCTAGATTACTTGGCAAGTCTACCACCAACCACCGAATCGAACAGGAGATTTTAATTGAATGATATGAAAAACTTTAAATTAAATAAATCAATTTTTTGGACGTAAAAATGCACCTCTATCCTCGCCGCTGAATTTTGGAGGAGGACACCTGTAAATAATATCAACAATTTTCGTTTTTAAATTTACATCGTTTTTTTTGTAAGAATATTGAAGAAAAAAGTCTGTGGTCTTATCTTGTAATGTAAGAATTTTTGTATAACAAAAGCGAATGTGTTAAATAAAACATTTTTTGTACTTAAATATTTTTGCCTTTTCTATCTTTTTTAAGAGTATTTTTTGGAAGACAAATTAGCAATTCGTTGCCGATAATTCGGATTGATCGAAATTTCAGCAAGTGGGTTGTCGTATACGAATATGCCATGTAATGATTCATATCGTTGTCATTCCAGCAATAGTAAAATGTTGTTGATACTTAATATCTTACAGTCACATTTAGCAGGAACTTGCCGACAGTATAAAGGAGTTCATCTGACAACTGTACTCGCTCAAGGACTATAGCTACTGGTAAACCTATCTATAAATACCATGGAAATAGAATTAAGAGGATAGAGGAGTTTTCTGTGAGCGGTGCAAAGTACAGAAATACAGGCTCCTTCCAAAGCCGAACAATAGCTTCGGAGAACCAACGCCTTATAGGCTGATGTACCTCCACAATTGCATAAGGAAGCTTTTAACGAGAGTCTCTCTAGCTGCTAAAAGTAAAGTTGAGAAGCAATTGTCTGATCAGGTGGAGGTAAATCATATACCCTTCCAATCCCTCCAAACACACACACACACACCAACACCCTTTAAACGTCAATCCCCACTTCGGGAATGCTGGTGGCGGCTGCCCATAATTAGAGGATCCCTATTAACCTTAGGTTCCGCTCCACTCCGCTCCAGACAAGAAATTCTAAAAATGCGCCCGTCCGAGGTATGCACGCCTCCGGTACAGATGTGAATGTATTCGTAATCGACTGCTCTAAACGCGGGGGTCACTTTACCAAGTGGTCCCCCAACTAAGTACTAACCACGTCCAATGCTGCTTGACTTATTCTTCCTGGGGATCCGAAACATCTCCACTGGTTTACCGACGTGTCAAAGATAACATGGTACAGGGGCTGGTCTCGATTGCAATGGGTAAGTGGCCTCTGTTTTATAGACTGAAATAAATGCCTTTGCAAAAGGTTTGAAAAGCGCCAACATTAATATCAAGGTTCTATCAAGGTTATCTCAAAGCGGTAGTTTTCTTTCAAAATAGTTGCAGGGTGTTTTAACGTACTGTAGAGTCTGAGTAAACAAAATGAGGCCTCGCGAGGGAGGACTCGGAGACGTTGGTCCAAGGCCCAGAACCCTTTTGTGGCATATCTTGGTCCACTTCCAAGCCTGCCTGATATGAGTTGTATTCAAGGCGGACCGAATGTAGGATTTGTAAATTGTAGCCAGGGGCTGGCTGTAGGAGGAACTTGTATCTCTTAAGAAACTCAAGACATTGGGATGCTTGTTTGGCGATTTGGAATAGGTGATCATTCCCTCGCAGATCCTCCGTTAAAGTTACCCCTACGATGTTAAGAGTTGAGTCAGCGGTAAATTTTCTTTACACACTGAGCTAGGAGGAAGGTCTGTGCTATTTTTGTTAGGGATAACACAGTATTTCGTTTTTTGGTAACTTGAAACTCCACACGATTCATGCGGCCCCAATCAAGAATCAATTTGATATTGCGGTTGACTGAAGTGGACATCAGTTCATGATAGTGAAGACAAGGTTTGGCAAGTAAAGTATCGTCATTAGCGAAATAGTAAATGGGTTGGAGGGGATTAAGAGCGGATCATTAATGAAGACTGACCCCTGGGGAACTCCAGCCGAAATGGACTGGGGATTGGATTTGATGCCGCAAAGTACTACCTTGATTGAACGGCCAGAAAAGAAGCTTAATCCAATTCTTTAGAATTTTGTTTATACCAACAAATTGGAGTTTGGTCCACAGAGCAGGGTACCATACTCTGTCAAAAGCCTTTGCGATATCTAAAGCAACCAGACCAGACTTCCTAAAGTGGCGACTTGGCCCCTTCTATATGTAGGCCCCGTGCAGGCATAGGCATTGGACAGGAAAACCAAAAAGTCGAAAATTTCAGCGTCATCTGTCGCCTAAGCTATGTATGACTACGCTCGATGAAGCTTTGTATGACTACGCTCTACGTGCGTGATATTGAAGATAATTGAGGCGTGCACCCTAATGAGCCGGAATGGGGAGTCAAAAACCAGATGAAGTGGCAGATGAACGCCATAAGACTAGTAGTTAAAAGCAGACTCGCCCCTCCTACCGCACGCAATATTGTAAGATCTGCCTACACATTTAAATGGCAGAGCGCCTTAACCTGTAACATCCTTATGCGTATTTAGAGGAATCAGGCTTGATTCACCAAAGTGAAGCATATTTTGGTTTAGTATACTCTGGTAGATGCACAAGAAGGTTTCTGCAAGCGGGAGATATTTTTTTCCAAAGCCATACTGTTTGTTATATGGGACTATATAGGTTAGGTTAGTCCCAACCGAATTGGTGTAGTGCCTAATACCATAAAACGAATGTAGCTGTATTTGGCGGATTGTTGCAGGTACAGTTTCAGGCAAGCTAAATGGTTAAGACATTAGATGGATAACTCTTTTTCGGTTCAATTAAAAATCGCTGTGCCTTGAAGTAGGGAAATCAGCCAAAATCTAAGGCTGAATTGAATGATCATAGACCATGGTCTTCAGCAGGATATTATCTATTTTTTTATTTCTAGATTCCAGAAGCGGGAGTGATATAGGATTATATGCCCAAGACCAAAAAGTTTAAACCCCATGAACACTCAAAATCGGTTCTTCTGAGTTTTCTGCAGGGTGTACTAGTATGATACACGAGTGGTTCAAGACAAGCGTGAAGCTGGATTTGGGATGAAACCCTTAATTTAGAAAAGCGTTCGCTAGTTACTGGCTACAATCTCCTACATTAGCATATACTAATGAAAACTAAAGAAAGACCAACGCTGAGAAGCAGACTTTTATATTCTTTTAACAACCAAAAGGCAATCACAGCGAAAAGGTATTAGGAAATCTAAAATTATCAACAACAAACTTTGATTTATTAACTTGCTCAATGATATCCTTGAAATTAAGGATGCTAATGGGAATTTCAGTGCTCACAGCCGAAATATTTACATTTACATTTATTTCAAAAACATAAGTACACAAGATTAAAATCTTAAATTTGTACATAGAAAAAGTGGAAAACTAAATATTAAACTTTACAATCAAAATACATAGATCTATAACTTAAAAAATAGAAAAATAAAAAAAAAAATAAAAAATAAAAACAAGTATGTAAGGGAATTAAAATAATGTAGAAAGAAAAAAAGAAAAAGAATAAGTGATACACGTGCTTCAGTTTGTTCTGCCAGAAATGAATTCAAAAAGACGCCTTTTGAAAATGCCCGCTGATTCGATTCGTTGTATCTCGACAGGAATAGAGTTCCACAATTGAGCTGCGTGAACAAAGAAAGAGCGTTGTCCTGATAGATGCCGAAAACGGGGGATGATCACATTATTATTCCTTCGCGATTGTGAGAGCTGGATAAACTCGTTTAGATAAGAGGGTTTTCGGTTATTGATGATGTTGTGGTAGTAGCACAAAACCCTAAAATCACGGTAGTCACCTAAGGAACATCCAAAAATTGAGTGCCGATAAGGCGAAATGTGGTCAAACCTGCGAAGGCTATGAATGAAACGTATGCAGTCGTTAAAGGCTACTTCTAACTTACGGTTACAGGATGAATCTAACGAAGGGAAGACACTGAGGCCATGCATTATGTGCGGCAAGAGTATGGTTTTAACCAGCTTCATGCGAACATCTTGTGACAAGAGACTACTATGAATACGAAGTCGCCTTAAAGTAAAATATACTTTGCCCAAAATATAGCTAATGTGGTCACAACACGTCATATTTCTGTTCAAGGCAATACCAAGATTTTTGACCCGGTTGACGCAGGAGACAGGGGTCCCATTTAAGGTAATTTGAAAGAGGTCGGTTGATGACGCGTTAGAATTGGAGAAGATAATGCATTGAGATTTAGATGGGTTAAGTTTTAGTGAATTTAAGAAGGACCAATGAGTTATGTTATGCAAATCTTCTGAGAGATTATTTAAACACCGCTCTAATTTATTTTTAGTATCACTAACATAGAGTTGAACATCATCAGCATACATATGTACGTAGGAATGCTTCACTATTAGTGGAAGATCATTTATATATATATATATATATACTAAACAGTAGAGGGCCCACGATAGATCCTTGGGGAACGCCAGCAAAAAGCACGGCAGGGGAGGAAATTAAATGGGAAATCTTCACCTGTTGTGAACGAGCAGCTAAGAGTGATCTGAATGGTTCGTCAAATATTTGTAAGGCTCACCTGACAAAATAATTGGACTTTTGCATCGACTGGACTTTTGCAACGTACGAGTATGTCTAGGTACGATCCAATAGTTGTAGCTGGTTAAGTCGTCACAGCACTTTTGGTTGCATTATGGTATGGGCTGCCATTTCAATTTATGGAGCGATAGATTTGGTCATGTTGCTAGAAGTAGAAACAATAGGTCAGAGCTGCTAGAAGTAGAAACAATATATTTTCTTGAGATGTTTGAAGGTCGGAGATGGATTTTCCAGCATGAAAACGCACCTATTCATACAGCAAGGTGTGTAAAGAAGTGGTTTCACGACAAAAACATAGATGTTCTAGATTGGCCAGCTGTTTCTCCTGATCTAAACATAGTCGAGAATGTCTAGGAATGGCTTTCACAAAAAATCTACACAAGACGAAGGCAATTTGAAAATCGAGACAGCCTAATTACCGCCATCGAAGATATACCGCAAAACTTCGTGCAAAGCTTGTACCGATCTATACCAAATAGGCTTTTTGAGGTGGTTCGCAATAACGGAGGTCACACCAAATATTATTAATAAAAAGATTAACAAACATTAAAAATTTGGCGTTTTATTATCCATTTACACGGGTGAGGGTAATCAAGTGTCGCGCAGTGCATATCTTTAATCTTCCATAAAAATAATAAGGATTAATATCAACATAAAGAAAATAAGTGGGCATAGTACTGGTCAACAACTGCACTGTTAAAAATCTTTTTGTTTTCCAATTTGAGACAATTTTCTTTTGGTTTTCAATCTCACGCATTTTAAATAAAAATCACAGAAATTTATATTAAAGCTTTTAACATTTTATTTCTTTTTAACAATAAACACTAGCTTAATGACCAGAAGAAACTTACGATTAACGACGCGAAATTTCTAAAAGGATTTCGTCCTTCGGCAGTATTTTTTTTCATTCTTATCTTCTGTTAGTTGGTGGTGGAGCAGTTGCCAAGTAATCTAAAGCCCTTTGGATAGCTTCTGGAATTGGTGGGGCAGTTGGGAGATGGCTGCCGGTTGGCTGGAAGCCATTTTCATCAGCAGTATAAGTCAAGCTAATAACTTCACCCTCGGGAGATGTGTACGAGAATTGTCCTTGGACAGACTTTAAGTAGAAATAAAATTATTTAGTAAAAATTAAGCCCTGTTTTAGCACAAAGTTTGGCATACAATAGTTTCTGGATCCTTAACAGTTCCAACTTCTTCACCCTTAATGCCATTTCCAGTTTCGTAGGCGTATGTGTAAGATCCATCAGGGTTGACTTGTTGCTCGTTCTTGAGGGTTGGGATCTCCTCGGCGCAGGATGCAAAAGCAATGCAGGCAGCTAGCACGATCTATAATACAATCCAAGAAGATCAAGTGTTAATCCACAATTGGCTAAACCATCTGCACTGTGTCACACACTGCACTATCCAAGCACTTACAATGAATTTCATTTTGGTTAATTTATTTAAAAATTGCGGCGACTTTTATCACTGATCACTGATAGTGGTCTGATACTTTGAGGCTGCGCCAATGCCTATTTATACAGAAAACAACGAAGCCATCACTTACCCGAAAACCTGTCAACTGATCCAGATGAATCTCGACTAGAGATCCAAGAAGCGACATTTTGCCGGTGTGTTCGTGCCTGCGGTGATAATGTCACACAAATCTAAACCCTGATTAAAGTAGCCGATCGCCGAACAAACACCAACAGACATAATTTTAATCGCTTGAAATATTTTGGGAAACTTTATTTTATAATTTTATGGATTTTTGTCGGATTTTTTTTCTCAGCGACATTAAAAAATTAAGCACAAGACAATCTTGGACCACGACATCAGCGCCGCGCGGTAAGGTCAAGCCTATTGCATTTCGTACTCCGTGACATCTAACACACACGCAGCTGCTTTATGAGGTGACGATTATTGGATATTAGATTTTTTCATAATTGGCAATTTGCTGTGATTAGCAAGTTTGATATTTTGGTATTCAGTTCCCACACCGAATTGGAGATAGAATTTTGCAAGTCAAATGTTTATTAATTGTGGATTGAAGTGAAAGGAAGGAGAGCATTCTGAGCAGGTGAATTTTAAATGGGAATTTATTATTTGCGGGTTTTTAGAAATGCAGCGTATAATGAAAAAATTTGCATGATCTCTTGTAGAATGCAAAATATGAAGTAGTCTTTTTATTTAATATGCATTAAATTTCATGACATGTGGATGTCATCAGCGGTTCATGCAAGCCTATGGAATTTGTTGGCATTATATATGTAAATGATGAGTTCTCCGAGCTAAGTACCTTTCTACTCTCAATAGTTTTATCCTTGAGTGCAACTAGATACTGTCTCCCACGCAATGCTACCGCGACAGAAAATTGAATTCGACGACTGAGCAGGAACTGACTTACTTGTGGCAATGGCAGAAGAAAAAACAGGGAATTGCTGTAAAGAGAAAGAACAAGAAAAGGTGACAGTAATAAAACGACGAAAAAATCGAATAATAATAGGTGGCTTTAACCACTAGGCTGTCGAGACTTATGAGATTCGTTGACATTCTTGACGAATCGATTTGTGGTTGACACTATAGTCTGGAAATCATACGGACCATAATACGACATAATTCTGACGATTTTAGAGACCAGTGCTGTGACGAAATAAACTATAGAACGCGATTTTGTAAATAACATTGTATCAAAAGACTTTTACCAGACGTATACTAGTACTGTTCGAGCGTCCAATTGCTGCCACTGAATGCTCTCAAGCTATTAGCCTGAACCAAATATGTCCTGCCGATCGAACCCTGACGATCGAATATATGTCAGTTCAATAAGTCAATTTAGGCTCCTCTCCTTTTTGCACGTTAGAGTGCGTACGGTTACGTTACGGCACGTCATATTTGGTCCAGTCTATTAGCGTATAGTATTATCAGCTTTTTTTTGTTATACTCGATAAAAATATGTTGGACCAGACCATGTGCAAATTCCAAAACTACAACAGAAGTAAGCCTGAACGACTTCTACTTAGATTGAGTTAGTAGTATTACTGAGAGTATTACTAAGGTGGGTCCAATTATGGTCCTCAGCTGGTAGTCTGCCTAGCCGCCTGACTGTTCGAGCAGGATCTCGTTGAACAACGTATGACTACTGCGATGATCCCGGCCAACTGGGGCTTCCCGGGCTGATGACCGCAGTCCCGTCTTCGGTATTTTGGATACGAAATCATGGAAGCCAGGCTCGGGTGTTCTCCTTTGGGCTCTCAATTGCACTCCTGCTTTCCTTACCATGGCTTTCTTGTGAGTCCATGTACTTGCGACAAAACGGCGATTGCGTGGGTCTACTTATTGGCTCAGAATGGGACTGTTCGCCCTAGATGATATAGGAGCTGGCCCTGTGCTTCGCAGTTCTTACGAGATACAAGTTCCACCTTCAGGAATCGGGCTCTAAAATACAAATCCTGGAATCGGTCTCTCATCGAATACAATTCTCTCCTTTCATCTTGTCGTGGTTTGATAAAGTGTAAAAAGTCTCCTCAAACTGGCCTTATTTGGGGAAATTGCAGGCAACTTTGACCTGAAAATTGTCACTTGGTTTTTTTCGACATAAGCTTAGGAGAAGAGTGCTAAAAAAGTACGAAATAGCGCCAATTTTAGTATTAAAATTGCTTATATCTTCGAAAGTAAAGGCCGTAGCATAAAAATTGTGTAGACATTATTCATAGGAATCACTCCAAGCTTTCTGATTCTGGAAAAAAAAACATTAGTTGACTATGAATATTTTGGAGAAAAAGGTGGTTGAAAGTGAAATTTTTGTTAAAAAAACAAAATTTTGACTTTGACGACTCATAACTCTGGAAGTTGGTACTGTGGTACCGTCGTTTTTACAATTTTAGATAGGTGGGAGTATTCTGCGTACACTGATACCTTATTCATGAAGATATGTGATGACGTTACAAAAATACAGGGTTAATTAGTCATTTCGCCCGAATAAAAAGAAATAGCATTATTAACACCTTAGCCACAGTTACGGGATATAACAACTATACAGAAATTCAGTACTTATTATAGCCGATAATCTGAGATACTTTTCTCTTGCGCCGGGCCTGGGGCAATTTTGACCCACCTCCTTTGTTTCTTTTCTCATCCCAAAACGAAAAGAGGTAGAGGGTAGGAGCTTAGCTCGTAACGAAAAAAATTCTCGCAACTCTTCATCTGAATGTTTCATGATGATTATAAAAGTGTGGTTGATTGATGGTTAGGGGTCGTCCCTAAATTACGTGAGGCAACTTTCGCCTAGAGGACAAGTATTCCCACACATTTACCGGCCCCCAAATTGTATGGGTCCTGCAGTCCAAGAAAACTAACAAAAATCTTTATGTGCTGGGGCATTTGTCGTCAGTTCGCGCCTGAAAATCTGAACTTCTATTTAGCCCCATTCCGCGAATTTACGGCCGTATCCACACGGAACGGAAAGCAAGGCGAGAGCTAGGCGAGAAAACCATACACACTCATGCACGCACTTGTTCACGGGTGTTCACGGCATGAGTTTGGAGCCGCCTTGAAATTTTCGTTGAGGCCTTAAACATTTTTGTCCTTGAAATTAAGAACTGCTGATGTAACAATATGAAAGTCACCAATAAATGGAAGACATTATACGAACTATCGAAGTGTAAAGTTTACCAAATCGAATTTTTAAGATAGTTGGTTATTTAATTCATATAGTAACAGATTACGTGCGTTATTGAAATTGAAAAGGTATTAACTATTTTACTACAACATAGTTAGCATTTAAATCAATCATTTATCTTATTTAAAATAAATTATTAATTTAATACACAAAAATCATACGATGAAGCAAAAATCTACATAATTGCACACTCTACATTGACCACCAGCAAGCAACAAACTGCATTTCTCCAAGGCGTGCATCAATAGACATTGAAACAAAAAAACTAATTTAAATAAGATTTCCAGTAAAAAATATAACAATAAATTATATTGATTATTCTATCTCTAATATCTCCAAGCTATATCATTAACAAATTTATTTTTATTTATCTGACATTCCTTGACATTTTCTGGTTTAAACTTAATTAGCAGAAAAATTCCTCATCGCAAAATTATATTTATAACCATTTAAAAATTTCGGAAATAAACACAAAAAAAAATCCTCAAATTATACACAGGTAAGCGCGCTAACTGTTCAGTGATCATCATCGCGCTTCAGGTTATCATAATTAGATAATTAGCAAAAATTTATTAGAATTTTTAATTTATGGTTATATTCTTCAATTTTGTGTTTGAATTTGAAGAAAAAATGCAAATGCTTAGCGAAAAACCCGGCATGAGCGAAAATTTAAGATTTTTATCCAGAACAAGATTTTTGATATTTTTCTTGTGGCGCTTGGCCTTCTACGTCAACAGGTGAATTTTGCAAATATTATTGAAAGATGTGAAAATTAATAAAAATAAATAATAAATATAATATAAAAAATATAGAAACTAGTAAAATAGTAGTTATGGAAAAGAACATAAGCTTGAATACAAGAAAATTCTTAAATTCATTGGAAACCCGGTTTTTCATTGGGTTGTTAGTGTCTCGGATTAAAGATTAATTAGTCAATAGCACAATGTCGGCTTCTTGGTTTTTGTAGATTTTACGAGGAACAAGATTTTATTTTACGATGACTAGTACAAGCGGGTTTTAGACCACATCGAGGATGCATAGATCAAATATTCGTCCCTCTGTTGGAGTCTTGGAAACCGAACATGTGCCATTGAGAATCATCCAACTTCTCCAAGCGTCGTACGATGGCTCAACCAGCTGCATTCGTATTCGAAGCGACTTATCCGAGGAGTTCCCGATTCAAACAAGTGTCCGACAGGGAGACGTTGCTTCACCACTTCTCTTCAATATTGTGATCGACGCGATTATGATTGAAACATTCGATGGACGACTCGGAGTTCGATACGATGACAACAACTTCATGACCGACTTAATGTTCGCCGACGATTGCGCTGTCTTCGCCGACACGGATCCCGAAGCAAGGGACATCTTATACGACACTTCCTGCATCGCTCAGTCATAAGGGCTAAAAATCAATGCAGAAGAGTCCAAAGTGCTGATCGAAAGACAACGGACTGATCGAGGGCCAGTGTTCACATCTATGGAATCCAAATCGAACAGGTTTTGAAGTTTAAATATTTGGGATCATTGGCTGAGGAAAAGAAAGTAGCATCGACGTCCGACGTTCTCAGCCGCATCGGCCAGGCAACAGCAACCTTCGCCTCGCTCAACTGGTGCATATGGAAACGAACAAATATTTCCATCAAAAGAAAAGTACCCCTTTACCGAACGTTGATCCTTCCGATTCTTCTTTAAGGATCTGAAACGTGGACACTGCTCAAACTGGACGTTAAGAGGCTGAAGATTTTCCAATGCGATCTTGATCTTGAGGCAGATCATTGATGTCTCAATCCGCGATCGCCTTCGAAACGAGACAGTTCGACAAAGATGCGATCAGCAGACACTGATCGAAGAAGAAATGTAAAAACATCGACTACTGTAGTTTGGACATGTTTGCCGAATGGTTTATAACCGCTTGCCACGTAAAATTCTCTGGTGAGACCGTTCCGCAGACTGAAGAATCTAGCGATCGGTACCGAAGAAAACCTGGCTGAAGAATAACGAGGGTATCCTAAAGAATCAACGATTATCAGTAACCGAGGCTCGAGACTTCGCCAAAAACCGACAAGGTTGGAAACGAATCGTGAATAGAGTTTGAGATACAGCGACACCGACAGCAGCGTATTCGTTGCGGGGACATCCCGCTCGGACCGCCAGCTAACGAATCAAAGAAGAAGACAGGGCTAAATGGGCTACAGCTCCGGGAGCGCAATTTTTTTAATAAAATTTCATTTTACACAAAACTTATTCTCGCCAAAATGCGTCTAATCACTGTGTCTCTTCCTAGGACTCATATTTTAGTTTACTTCAATAGAATGGAGAGTATTGCGAAAGCTAGCTGGTTGAATGTAAATCGAGTTCAGATCTCAAATTCGGTCATTCTGATGCATCATATCCCGAAAGATTAGCCCCATCCTTTAAGGCCATCCGCTGCAGCTGGAGCTATCCTGGGTCCCTTGTGGTCACCTGTCTTTTCCAGTTCATAACGGTCGTGATTCTGTCATTTCACTACACGGTAAGGTTCCAAAAACTTAAGCTGGAAGTACATAATTACGTTGCATTGCATTGCACCTAAGGATTTGACACATTAATGCGTTGCGTGTCGGCACTTAAATGCTGCGTTTTGAAATTTGAATTCACGTTGAATTCGTATTGAATACCTCATGAAAATTCATTTTTAATATATTACTGAGTTAATCCGAGCTAATAATATTTTTGCAGAAAAAAAAACCAATTTGACTGAGTATTGAATGCGTTGTATGCGTAAAAGTTGACAACTGTTGCATTGCATTGCGATGCATTGAAGGTAGTGCCGCATTAATAGGTCTGCCATCATTAAAATATTCAGTGTAAACTTGATCTGTCAACGCATTCATGCAACGCAATGCAATTATGTACTTCCAGCTTTATGCTGTAAACATGCTAAGGGCGACCGACGAATCGCTCTGCTCAGCGACTATCAAAAACGAATAGAACACACCGCTTTTGTATGGAGCTGCACAATCTGCAGCCCACTGCGATAACTATGCCACCGATTCAATCTAAGTTGTATTTCGTAGCCGTCGCCTGTCAAAGTTGCATGTGCGCAGTGGCATGGGTTTGTGTTGCTATTTTCGTGTGCTCTTGTGTGCGTGTGCAGCATACTCGGTTGTGCAAGATGGTTATTCTGGTGCGTGTTTTTTAATTTGTGTCGCCGTCGCTCAAGTGTGTGCTCACAAAAAATTACGTCGGGCCATTCGCCGTAGCCGAGGAAAATAGTTTCGCTGTTGCCCTTAGCGTGTTTTCAGTATTTGGCTTTAATTTCGATCATGGCCTAAATTGTTTTCCCTTGACTGCAACCAAAGCGCCTTGGTTATAGACACTTGCAGCATTACGCTTGGTATTGCTTTATTGCTTCTCTTGAAGATTAGTAATATTTTATTTCGCTTCTACCATTTCCTGCATGTTCTATCGTCGCGTTATAGCCATTTATAAGTGCTTGAAAGTCTGGTAAAAACGGTGTCTGAAGAGAACGATCCTTTTTATCAATGGCTGTTATTAGGCTTTCCTGTTCCCCATTCTTTTAGAAACATAGCCCATCTAGCCACTCTGGGTCTGGAACATCTCCTTTTCATTGTCGTGGCGAAAGCATTGCAGTCGGTGACAATCCAATTAACAGAATGTAAACTCTCCACTTCCTTAGGGAGTGTACTGTAGCGAGTACTTCTATATCGTAACTGTGAGAGCGTTGTTCGGCTGGGCTTACGACTCATGTATGTATTGCAATGGATGCAACTGTTGATCGTAATTATTTTGTTGCAAGACAATAGCTCCGAATTTGAGTTCGTCCTTTCGGGCATTGGAATGAATCTCTGTATACCCCTCTGGTTGAAATAACTTCAACACTGGTGCTTTTACCAATATTTCTTTAATGCTCTAAATGCATTTTACTGTTCGGTTTCTATTTTAAATATGGCCTTCTTTGTTAAAAATTCGTTGAACGCCTTTGATTCAACTGCATAGTCTGCTATAAATATTCTGAAGTAGGCCGTTAGTCCCAGTATTCTTTGTAAAGTTCAATTACTACTTTTGTCCCCACCTCTGATGGTCTTTGCTTCCGCGTGTATTTTCTTATGAAGAGGGGCGCAGGTTTTTTTATGGGCGGCGAATATCTCAAGACGGCCCTGGTGCAAATCAGTCTTTTCGTCAATATATAAATATCAGTCTATCGTCCATGTACACATATATTCATCAATGCTTTAATCTTTAATCACACCTTTTCCGAAAGTCGCTAACTGTCTGAAGATTGGAGTGAATATTATTGCTAGCAACGAAATAATAATGATTGGCAAACTAGTGCAATTGGAAAACAGCGGCTGAACAATTTTTCTCTTTTGAGTATTCACAAGGAAATCGACGTAACGACTAATAGGCCTGCAGCGAATCCCCAAAAAGTGCTCTAGAAATGAAAAAAGTGATGGAAATGAGATAACCGGTTGATACTAATTGCAATCGATAGAGGATGGAAAAATGCATCTACAGTTGATTTTGACCGAAGTTTGGACATGGCCATCATATGAAAAAATCATGAAAATGCCTTTTTTTCGTAAGTGCGATTTGAACGAAATTTTCACTTTATCTCGCCATATCTCAGTTGATAATGGAGATATCAATTTCAAATTTTAACATAGTCTAGTTTGATTAATTCCCTAAATATAAAACTTTAACCGAACTGGTTACATCATTTAAAAACAAAATGGCGAATGTTTAAAAAATTTCCAACAGATTCGTGAGATTTTTTTTTCTAATCAAAAAGTTGTGTTATAGATTTTTGAAATTCGCCTTTTTGGCTAAACTACATTGTAGCTAAATACTTAAGGCAGTTTTCTGTAAATTTTCAGATCAAAATGTCCTCCGGTTCAAAAGTTACAGTAACATTTGTTGACACTCGACATTGTAGCCGTTGCAAAGTACACGAGTAGCAAAACTACATATAATTTTTTATCGTTAAAATAGAACAAAATTATGCGCGTAATTGATCTGCAAATCGGATGGGTTCCGATATTCGCAAGTTTTAGGTATTTTATCGATATCTACCCTGATTTTTTCGACAGCGTGGTGTAAAATTACTGAATCGCTTGTAGCATCAATTTTAATATAACTTATATGCTGTGATTGCATTTGGCGGTTTTTCTCTCTGTTCAGTAATTCGTAGATGGTCCAATTTGTCGAACAAATAATGTCAGGACACCCTTTTTTTGAATGAAATATAACACCTTCTGAAGCAGTTTCCAAAAGAATTAATTTCACTTCATGGGGAGTATTGCTTGCGCTTCATTCTTGGAGGTGCCTGGCTTTTGTAAATTTGTTATAAATTCAGCATGGAAGTCAGGTCAAAAAAATATTTCTCCGTTCTGCAAGGAGCTTTCATTCTTTTTCAATATCTCAGTGGCAGCCATTTTCCACAAATAATGTTTTTTTGTCTCACTTTTGTTCGAGATTTCAGAATTCTTCACTTCGTTACAAAATGTCGCGTAACACGGCTTGTGATACTTGGCATTGACCTCTAATAAATTCGAGGTTTTGTAAGTAAATCGCGGACATTTTTAGTCACCTTGTTGCTTTGTAAAATATTTTCTCATATTTGGAATGGCCTCGATGTTACTGCTGATAAGTTTTTACAATGATTACAAAACACAAATTCTCCCAGTCAATAGATCCCGTGCTTCATATACGTTTCTGTGAGTTACCATCAGTATCAAATTCTGAAGTTTTGCGAGTCCGCGCCTTTTTATTGTATGTTACTTCTACAATCATTATGAAATTTGTTTTTATTCAAAGAGTTGCTATCACGGCAGCAAATAACTTTCTTGAAATACCATCATTATTTTGGTTAGCAGACTCAATAAGAGCATCGATTCGTTTTTTGCTTTCTTGTGCAGCAAGCTCGCGCTCGTTTAAAAAGATATCACAAAAAAAACACTTCACTTCTAAAATTAACTAGCAGGAAATATTTTAAATCTGAACGTTTGTTATGGACGAAGTCCAGTGTCGACAAATGTTAATGTAACTTTTGAACCGGAGGACATTTTGATCCGAAAATTTACAGAAAACTGCCTTAAGTATTTAGCTACCATGTAGTTTAGCCAAAAAGGCGAATTTCAAAAATCTATAACACAACTTTTTGATTAGAAAAAAAAATCTCACGAATCTGTTGGAAATTTTTTAAACATTCGCCATTTTGTTTTTAAATGATGTAACCAGTTCGGTTAGAGTTTTATATTTAGGGAATTAATCAAACTAGACTATGTTAAAATTTGAAATTGATATCTCCATTATCAACTGAGATATGGCGAGATAAAGTGAAAATTTCGTTCAAATCGCACTTACGAAAAAAAGGCATTTTCATGATTTTTTCATATGATGGCCATGTCCCCCCTGAAAATATTTCTAGCTACGCAACTGAAGAAAATTATAAAATTCATCAGAAACCCGGTTTTTCATTGGGTTGTTAGTGTCTGGGATTAAAGATTAATTAGTCAATAGCACACAATGTCGCCCTGATGGTTTTTGTAGATATTACAAGGAACAAGATTTCATTTTACGATGAACTCAAGGAGACAAGAGATTAATCGCCCAAAATACCTCGGATAACTTCCAAGTGCTTAAAAGTCTAAATCAAAAAATTGTAGAAGTTGTTTCAAGATTCCGACTGATTTCGCGATAACCTCCTGAGGAAGTACACCTCTAGGCGTGATGGTACAAGATAGAAATGCATCTATACCAGGCACCGATAGAGATCGCCTTGCCCTCTGACACGCAAGTCCTCCATTTACAAAATTACCATTTTCTTCAAATAAAACACGGTAAAAGAAGAAATAATCAAATCCCCCACAACCAGTAGAATTCTCTCACTCAGCTGTTAATGTTGCACCGAAGAATTCCGTCTTATTGCGCTAAGTCAACTGCGATTGCGCGCGCGCTCATCGTTTTGGTTGCTGTGTGAACTGGTTCCACTGGTTTTTCGATTTCGCAAAATAATTCACACAATTTTTCGTGTGTTTTCACTTTCGATTTCGTATAAAAATTAACAGAAACAAAAAATACACACACACATAACAAATTAGTGTCTGGCATCATCTTCGTTTACTAAACTCTTTACATTTATAGATATTACCACGAAAAAATCACCAACTCACCTTTAGCTCTCAATCACCCAACAAACGACCGGATCAACTTGAGATAATAATTCACCGCTAACCTTTTCAATTTCGTACGCGAATTAATTTATTGGCGCCTAATCGTTGTCTAACACTGCTTAATAGCGATTAAAAAACTACATTTCTGACACCAGAGATTTACATAGGTGTCGGTGACACCTGCAATTTCCATAAATTGTAACTGTTCCTATATTAAATTAACTGATAAAAAGCATAAAGTTTCCGTTTGTTATCTTTTAATTCAAGATAAAACTACCGGAAAAATTTAATTAACAAAACAATAAGAATTTACTTCCGAAAACCAAAAACAAAAAAAACAAAAGAATTATTTTTCTCACAAATAAAATTCAAATTCAAATTCGAAAAATTTGGGCCAATGGCGCTTCAAAAAACGAAACGAGAAAGAAAAAAATACCCACGTTCAAGCTGGGCTTACTATAATGTGTTGGAAATTAGCTAAAAGTGACATCGTTTTGTAGACAAAAAGGGGCACAACAACAAAATTAGCATAATCGTGATATTTACCTTTAAGATCGTTACTTTTACCTTTGGGCCATGAAAAGGTTAACCTAAAAGTGCGATCAGGTAAGAAATTGACTTTACGTTCAATTAGTAAGAATTAGTAACGATGATCGTCGGACTGTGGGATCGCGAGGGTTTAGTCTGTTCAGCTAGAGGCAAAAGATGAACGAGGTTATGGGTCGCCTAGTAGCCCACCCAAATTCGATATCTGAGTTCATCAAGTATGCAAAACGTCTTATAAATAATGTAATAAAATACATTTAACAAACCTTTTTTTGTTTTCTATTTATGTCTTATGACTATATCGGATTCGTCTACAGATAAAATAATTAATACTAATTTCCCGTTGAGCACTTCGAATCATTTCTTCATTCAATACAACTCGATGATCGAGTTGAAGATCGTTTAGTAACAAAATTATTATAGGCTTAGCAAATGCGGGAGGCAAAATGCTAACAAAGGCCTCGGCTGGGGGTGAGACCTGATTTGTCACTATTATCAAAACCCGAAAAGAATCATTGCAGACGAATACTTACCAGCTCTGTTAGTAAGTGCTAATTCCACCTCCGTCTGGTGTCCCCGGGGTACATCTTTGGAAGAAGCTAACTGGAAACGGTCGAATAGCGAGTTCTTTTCGCAATAAAACAGAGCTTAAAGTCGGTTGGACTGAGGGCAAGCAATCCGCTCCCCTAAAACCACCATTGCTACGAATCTGCAAACAATGCCTCGGGACCAGATGCACAACAGGACGACGACCTTTGCTTTTGGAACCAGAACACGCATCGGAACATGGAATATAAGAACAATGCTTTCTGATGGACGGCTGGATAAATTCCTTAACGAGGTGAGCCCATATAATATTAATATCTTGGGACGTGGCGTGATCAGCCCAAATGGTGAGTCCTTCATATATTGTAGCTGAAATGATACCGAAAGTCGTAGAAGTGGCGTTTGCGCAAGGAAGCTAGGTCCAGCCTCATTAGCTGGTCACCAGTTTCTGAGAGGATTATTACCGCACTCTTGCGTATCAAACTAAGAAGTGCCCAATGCTACGCTTCAACTGAAGACGTAGACGATGGCATTAAGGTCGAGTTTCATATGCCATTGTATGTGGTTTTTCGCTCTAATCCAAGGGAGACATCATTGTTTTGATGGGTGACTTAAAGGCACAGATTGGCCCCAACAACACCAGCCTTGAACACACTATTGGAAATCAAGTCATATGCCAAGTCATGTAGTCATGCGCAGACCGTAGGCTGTTTGCCCCAAAAAGGCCAACCTTGGATTTGCCCTTCCCAGTGATATGAAAACATGAACTAAGCACTGGCATTACAAGCAAGCCGCAAGGCAGTACTTCGGGCCCCAAGACGGGAGGTCCTACCTTAAATTCGTGAATCATTACCGACCGAGGGTTATCTTCAGCCACTATGCCATCCTGTCGTTTCTTTACCCGCACATACTATTACTAATATCGAACAAGCAGAACACTTCACACAGGCACATCTGTTTCCCACAAAATACGCAAGATTCTAACCAACAAGTATGCCATATTCAAAAGTTACTTAATAAAATCTTTGTGAACCAGAACATTGGGACGTCAAACGCAAGATATGAGCAGTTTTCTCCAGCTAAAAAGCGGTAAGAGATCAAACCCCGCCTTCGTCTGGTCCCAAGCCCGGGGTGTGAAAGGAGCCGAATTAACAAGAGAAGCTAGGCAAGAAACCGCAAAAAAGAGGCACCGACAGCAGCGTATCTGTTGCGGGGACGTCCCACTCGGACCGCCGGATCAAAGAAGAAGAAGAAGAAGATGAGATCAAGCTCTTTGAGACTGCACTAATGTCCAACTCTATAAATAAAGAAGACATTGAGCACATTTTAGAATGGGGAAGCAAGAATCCTGTCCAGTTCCATGTTGTTTACAAATCCTGCATTCGGCCTCTTCTCGAACACAACTTTCGCATTTGAGGCGGCGCTCCGAAAACCGCACGTGTGGTTAGATAAAGTACAAAAGAGGGCCCGCAAACTCATCGGAGACGAAGCCGTTTGCTCCACCATCGACCCTTTGAGCCACCGTAGGAATGGTGCAGCATTGACAAAATTTTATCGCTGCTATCACAGTGGAATAAACCCAGTAGGACTTAAAAGTATACTGAAATGAACACTTACTAGTAAGGGGTAAGACTAACCATACCCATTACCGAAGTACTTTGACGTACTTGGATGTCAGAGGAGGTAACGTCTTACTTTTTTATTCTCCTTAAATTAGTTACATAAGTACTAGCCTTCGACTGTTCATCTTAGAGCAGTTACAAATTACGAATTACAAAAATAAGAAAACAAATGAGTCACCGGGAAAATTCTCACTTATTTGGGTCTATTCTGGACTACACCTTACCATCTGCCTTCTCTTATATAAGGGCTCTTCTAACACAAAAGAGGACTGGTTATATCAGTGCGCCATTGGTAAGTGCTGCCTAGAATTCCAACTAAGAACGCACTCCTGCCTCCATGGCAATCCCAGATTAGCCATTCGTCTCATTCCCTCCACTTGCAGCTCCCCTTTTCGTGAACTGTACAAACTAGTAATTCTTTTCTAAATAGAACATCTCGACTGTGGAACAACCTCTCGCAGTCAATATATCCGAACTCCTACAACATCCAAGAGTTCAAACGCAAGGTTCATCGCCACCTTCCCCATCACCCTTCCGAACTTTCATAACTCTTAACCTATTTACCTCCCGCATAAGCTTGCTGCTAGACATTGATAAACGACTTAACCGACTAGTAGTACAAAGGGTGACAAAGTGCTATCGGAATGAGCGGACCGTCTGAAAAGTAGGTCTTCGCAATAAAACAAACCACATGTTTTCTCCGTTTTTGAGACCACGCGACCTGACAAAATTAAGGTTTGGTGAAGTGCGATCCCACACCTACCATAAGTAAGTAATAGGAACCGACAACAACTGGACACAGAAATATGCGCACAAGCGCTAAAATCTAGTATAGCCTATTGCAATCTGATTGGGTTTCAAGAATCCCGACATCTTACAGGAGCATCCAAAGTGTTGCTTTAAAATCGATGATATGAAACTGACAATCTTATACGAAACTGACTTATATGAAATTGACAATCAGCAAAGATCACTCCTCATCAATCTCATCTCTAACCTCAAATAAGTTTTCGAGAGGAAAGTTCTCCGGACAATTTTTGGCCTTTTATGAGAATAGGGTTTATTCCGAAAACTATACAATATTCTAATGTTCTTGTTGTAACCTGATGCTAAAGCTAACTTCACTGCAGTTTTTAGGTTATAGTGGAAGCTATTAAAATCCTAAGGTATTTGAATTTTATAATAAAGTGGCATCTACCTAATCTGTTCGAAAAATTTGTTTTGATAAAAGTAGCATTTGTGTGATTTTGCGTCTTTATAAACAAGAAGATCCCGAAGAGGAAGAACAAAATGTTAATTTGATCTTGTCGAGTTTTCCAACATATTTTGGCAAACTATATTAAGCTGCTTTACTCACTAACCTACCAGGATCACATCGATATTCCGATTCCAATTCCGATCACATCGCATCGATTCGAATGCCATCGAACCAATAGAAAAAACCAAAACAAAAACAAACCAGCAGCAAAAAATAATATTTACTAAACTCGTTCACATAAGCACCACAACACAAGCCAAGCCAAGAAAACACTTCAACATACCGCAATGGAATTCCTCGGAAATTGGATCACGTAACGACGTCATGAGCGCGAAGTTCAAGATCAAGCATACCGCGACAGGTGATCTTCATTTTTTCCGTACTGAAATCAAGTTTGGAAGAATGCGATCAGACACGGCGCGTGCGATGATGTAAAAGGTGTAAATTGGCATCAACTGCCCAAAAAGAAAAGAGTAAAAGTAAACATCGACGGTCGTAGTAGATCTACCGGTTTTATGGACTGCGTTAAAATGATGCTATGAGATCAATGATCTTGCGCCTTACTAAGAGGTGTGCACGATCACCTGGACGATAATAACGCCGGTGAGAGTGTTCTACATTAGCGGGTTTCCTGGTGTTTTGTTTATTTTTTTGTTTCGGTGTCATAAATGGTGGTGGTGCTGCTGCTGACGGGCATTTAACTTCATGAATACATGTCGGTGAATTTTAATTAATTTCACCTGTTGGCATGTGATGGATGCTAAAGGTAACATTATTTCACAGCATGCACGATATGCCGGAATGGATCTTTAGTGCAAATTGTGGCCAGCCTTTGACTTGAGATTTTCTGTTTTACTTTTTTGTAAGTGAGCGTCTTTCTGCCACACTTTCACTAGTCTAGACGATTGGCCGGTTCGTGTTATCTATGGACGTGCACTCCTTGGGCGATATTAATGACTTCATACGATCGTACGTTTCCCATGCATTATTACATCAACGGTTGGTGGAGGTGAAGATCTTTTTGCCGATCATTGTCGTGTTTTGCTATAAAGTGGGTTGTAAATGCAAGGTATTATTCGACGTTTCTTTTGTTGTTTTAAATAATTCCAAGATAAAAGAGACATTGATCGGGTTTTTACTATCTTTATTAAATAACAACCTATGCAAAGAGCTTTGAGGCTATCAAAGCTGTAATTAAACCAAATTTAAATTAATACTAAATGTTTTTCATAATCAAAAAAGTAAAAAAAAAAATCATCAAAACAACAAACTTCATTTCCACATAGACTAGGATACAAGCTAAAAAGAATAAAACACATTTTATAGGGCAAATTTTAAGCCTATTTCAGCGCTCTAAACAAATTCCAGCGGCATGTACTTATAACACATATTTCCCCCAACATACGATGATGAAATCCTAACTACTAATAAACATGATTGTTAAGGCTTTTCCCATTGATCGTATATTATATGACCTGGGGTCTAGCTTGGAGTATGGATGGAAAATATTTGTTGATGCCATTAAATTGGCCTTTATTACACCTACAGTACAAAGGAGCTTAATTTTGCTATAGTCTGCATATGAGAGATAGGTATGCTAGATAGGTATATGTAACTAGTAGAAGCAACAAAACAGGAGTTGTGTTTATTATACATTGAAACGAGAAGACGAAGACCTAATCAAGACATGATTGAAGAGATCGGTAATAAATGAAGAAAATTAAAAGCCAGATTAACAAGCATTATAGAATAGCATATGCAAAATGGTAAGAGGTTTATGATATATAGCAATAAATTTCAAAAAAAATGTGGGTTCGATTAGGCTAGTATCTATAAATGAGTAAGAGTGCGTTCAGCTATTACTTACTCTAGTGGTTATCCGAACCTTTATTCTAAACCCTGACCTACTTTGTTTTAGCTTTTAGATAATTCAAAAACTTGCAACAATTTCTGATAACCCACTACATCGATTTTTTTTGCTGTCAGGTCTATCCAACTAAACGTTGGCCTTCCGGTTTCATGCCTATTACCTTTATACGTAAGGTAGTTTTTCGAAAATCTTACTACAGATCTAACCACTCTTATAGCTTAAACTACAAGTACCTACTTGTAGCGTCCTAGAGTAGCGGTCGCGATTCCGAGCCTATGTCACCTGAGATCCTAAAGGTTTGTGCACTAGCATTAGCTTCCTTCCAGCGGCGGTTTGGTCTACCTCGCTAACGCATACCTTAAATATGATAGCAAATGACTTTCTAAGCAGGTCTTTCTTTACTCATATGCGCTCTTTTGTACCTGAGCCTACCAAGCTCAATTGTCATCAAGCACCTATGTATGTTCGATATTTTGTCACAGACAGGACCAAAAAATTTTTTGAAAGACTTTACTCTTATGGAAGAGACTTTACTCCGTTTAAATTGGTAAGATCACGGTGTCAGGTACCTAGATTGGAAGACCCTAACACACTACAATAGGCTCTGATGTTTTTGGTTGTAATTCGTGATTCAAGGTAGGTGAAGGATTGCACTATTTCAAATTCTTATTCGTCTACCCTGTGTAACCAATTTTAAATTTTCAACCTCAGTTTACGTGCCACGTGTTCCATCAATACTATGGCGTTTAGTGTCGGTAGATCGTGTTGGGTGGGTGTGTAGTTAGAGCTCCGCCAAGTTACTAGGCAATTCACCTAAAAAGGAAAAAAACGGTAGGCCACTTCATTGTGAATGGGGAGATTGGCCGAAGGTGTACATGACAACATGCGGAGTTCCGCAGGGATTCGCTCTAGGCCCTTTCAGTGAATCCTTATGTATAATCGTGTGTGTTGAGGCTGCGCCTCACAAAAGGAGAAGTTCAACTCGAGTTATCCGGATGACGCCGAGGTAGGACGACGCAATGCCAGGATGAGATCGACTTGTGGCGAACGAACCGATCTGGAAATTAAAGCTCGAAAACGCTCATCCGACGCTAACTGAGCATAAAACTGAAGCTGATCAGCAAACGAAGAAAATCAGGGTCCGTAAAGATTAAGGTATGGCAACAGATTATTTAATTACAACCTTCCCTAAGGTACCTGGGAGTGATGATCGACCCAAGGCTAAATATTAAGGCACACCGCTATTGGTACAGCCCTTCCAAGAATGCTGCCCAACATGGGGCAACTATACCAAGCCGTCGCCTCCTTATGGCGAGGGTGGTTACCTCAGTCGTGCCATACGCAAAGCCAGTGTAGGAAGGAAGGTCAAGGGCTACCTCCAGTGCGGCCGGAAGCCCAATTAGCGCTTGGCGCTCCGTTTTATTGCCACAACTAGTGAACTTTGTGTTCAATGGAATTTATGAAACTTAACAGTGATTTGATCTCCAGTCTGAAGATTGTTTTAGGTCTTCCAAAACGTAACTGCCTAGTGTGCGCCACTGCCTGACTTTAGGTAAAGTCGAGTATTTACGCAAGAAGTAACAAGCAGCTACGATGACAGACGTTGAACGAGAGGCCCAACTTGGAAGCGTGGTCTCCTATGGGCCAATGTCTTGTGCTGATTCTGGCAATATCTCGTTGCTGTCTGATTAAAAGGCCCATTTCTAGCTAGCAGCAGGTGGTAGTAAAAAATATCGTTTTTGACTCCGACTAATGGTCTGTCGATCATCCGATCTCTGAGCCCCGGAGAAGGACTCCTGGTTTACCTAGGTAGTTGGCGTTTTCGTTCCCATCTGTGTTCCTATGACGGAGAACTCAGACGAGAGTCACGTTCTGCTTGCTACCTAGCCTATTTAGCTCAGCTCTAAATCGCTCCGCTAGCTTCGTGCGAATGTTTTTTGCTGTCCTTCTGGTCTCCTCGTATTTCAATTTCTAGCTCCTCGCCGGCCTCTCAATGTATGTATATTTTTCTATTATCCTACAGTGTCATTCGGGACATCTGTCGGCATCGTGTTCTGTCTTTTTAATTTTCCCTCGACTGTGTGTTGTTTTATATATATATTTTTGTTTATATATATATAGGTGTTATATATATTGTTTATATATGTATGTATATATATAGGAATATATGTTCTTTAGTGTTATATATATAAATATATATATTCGATGGGTTGTGGATATAGGGTATGTAAGACTATATATATGATTCTTGACTTTTGCTTTAATAGTATATATATACGACTTTTTACTTTTGCTTTAGATCTTTTGTGTTTTTTTTTGGTTGTGAACCGTTTTCTGTGACACAATTCTTATTCAACTGTTACTTACATGTCCTCAACTGCAATATTTCAATCCTTAATTACAATGCTTAAACACAACACTTTCCTTTTCAGGTTTTATTTTATTTCTTTAAAAAACTTTAAACTATTGCTTTAACTTCTATTTCTTTTCCACAATCCTTTACACTATTTCTTTAATCTCGATTCTTCTCCACAATACTTCAATTTTTTCTTTAATCTTAATTCTTATTCACATTATTCTAAATCATTTCTTTAATTTCGATTTCTCCACAATCCTTCAAATTTTTCTTTAATTTTAATTTTTATTCACATTACTTTAACTTATTCATGCAACTTAAAATTCTTTTTCTTTAGATTTTTATTTCTTCTTCACATTACTTTAAATCATTTCTTTAATTTCGATTTCTCCACAATCCTTCAAATTTTTCTTTAAGTTTAATTTTTATTCACATTACTTTAACTTATTCATTCAACTTAAAATTCTTTTTCACAATACTTTAAACTATTTCTTTAATCTCGATTCTTCTCCACAATACTTCAATTTTTTCTTTACTTTTAATTCTTATTCACATTATTTTAACTCATTTCTTTGATTTCGATCTCTCCACAATCCTTCAAATTTTTCTTTAATTTTAATTCTTCACCACAATGCTTTGCTCTACTTTTTTAACTTTAATTATTCCTAACCACAATACTTCATTTTTTCATCACAATACTTCAATTTTTTATTTCAATACTTTAATTTTTTATCTCAATACTTTAATTTTTTATTTAATTTTAATTCTTATTCACATTATTTTAACTCATTTCTTTAATTTCGATTTCTCCACAATCCTTCAAATTTTTCTTTAATTTTAATTCTTCTCCACAATGCTTTGCTCTACTTTTTTAACTTTAATTATTCCTAACCACAATACTTCATTTTTTCGTCACAATACTTCAATTTTTTATTTCAATACTTTAATTTTTTATCCCAGCGCCCATTGAAAAACCGAACTCAAAAGACTGAACTCACGAAAACCGAACTCACCTTTTTACACCCTCGCGGTCCGTGTTTCAAAACCAACTCTGAGTTTTCCAGAAAAAATTACTTTTTTTTACAAACTCAAAAACTCGCCATTTTCACAAAATCGCTCTCCATTCAAGAAAAACTGCGGATTTGGCAGTTCTCACGGGCGACTTTGACCTTCAATTTATTTAATTTTTGTTCGCACGTTAAGTGCCTATTTAGCGTTTCTCACACCTGAAGCGAGCGCGCAAATTATCTTATCAGACAAAAGGAGTCATATTACCGGCACCGATTCGTCGTTGCCGTGTAGGGAAAATGTGCATGGTTGTAATAAACCGGTGCAATATGAGTTTTGGGATTTAATTTAAGTTTTGTATGTGAATTTATGAAGCTTGGATTTTTTTTTGTTGGACCTTGAAAATGTTTGAACAATGGGAAATGTACTTAGTTAGGCACAAAGGGCTAATTTTGGCTTTTATACATATTTCCTTTATTGTAGTTTTTCGGCCTATTTTCAATACATAACAGTGTGTAGTATTATTTATGTTTGGACCTATCCTTTCTGCTTGGATTGCCTGATAAACTGTATGTTCTTGGTGGCGATCAAAACCGAATTTACCTTGAGTGGACATCCGACATCTGAATCCAATTAGGAAGTGGTTATAATAATTATAATAGAGTTTCCCTTCTTATGAAGAAGGCGCACTTCTCAGCTGGGCTGAGAAACATTTACCACGACCACGTGGGCTCGGCTGAGACATGCAAACATAAAAAATTAAGTACCAATAAAAATTGCATGCGAAACACATAGACAGTCATGAGAGAACAAAGAGACTTCTTTTAAGGAGATCTTTGTTAGTGCTCACGCTAAAAACATTAATATTTTTATTTACGTTAATGAACATGCGATTAACAGGCTCAAATCGGCCATAATTGGTGTTAGAGGAGTTGATGTGTAAGAGCGGTGGTCCTCTCAGATTGTATCGGCTCTCTCTAAACGATGCACGGCGCCTTAGAAAACCTGAGTCGACACGTCCATTAAGAAGCTGGTGGACGAAAACAACATCGGCCACCTCACGACGCTTGTGGAGAGTGTTTAAGTTGAGTAACTTAAGTCGATATTCATATGGTGGGAGAATTAAAGGGTCTTCCCAAGGAAGGTGATTCAATGCGAATCGAACGAACCTACGATGAACCGACTCAATTTTTCCAACATGCGAAGAATAGTGAGGAGACCAAACCTGGGACGCATATTCAAGTAAAGGTCTGACAAGCGAAATGTAGAGGTGTTTAGTGATCAGGGCGCTGTTAAATTCTTTGGACCACCTTTTTATAAAACCCAGGACTAAGCTGCTCTTGGGGGAAATATAGTTGATATGAGTAGAAAAGTCCAGCTTGGTGTCAAATCTAATCCCGAGATCTTTGACAAAATTATTGCCATGTGTATTTGTGAATTACCTTTCTCGGGAAATATGTTCAACCGACGACTGCTGTCCGTTATCGTTTGATGTTTCGTGGAGACTTTTATTTCCAATGGTCGGTCTGTGCCAGGTTTCTCTTCCAATTTTGGCGTTGAGGTCTCCTATCACCATCTTGATGACATAAGCTGGGCATATGAGAGGCGAGCAAAGCCAAAAAATGTTGTAGTAGCTCCGATGCGACCGACCGACAAACACATAAGAGTAACTCGTATCATGTGGCCACACGGTGCCAGCTCGCATTCTAACTAGGCAGTATGTAACCACGGTTTAAGTAATGCTCCCTTTCGCAGCTGTAGAATAAACTGTAGTTATTTAATTTTGTTTAATATCACTTCGTCTTTAACTGCTGCAGTTCTGTACATACTTGGCGTGCTCAGGTGCTGCTTCCATTGTCCTTTTTTCTGTTCGTTACAAAGCTTCGATTCTGGTTTCTAAAACTGATGTGTTTTTACGGGGTCCGGTGATTAGCCCAACGTCCAACCCCACTACTAGGAGGACCGGATCTGTGAATTATACCCCATTAGAGAAGGTGGTCCAGCTATACCCCTGGGGCACTAGGTACGTCCGTCGCCGGTTGGTAATCTAGGAAGCACCAGACAGGAGAGGACGGAACGATTTTACACCCCATATAACACATACATTACATACAAAAATTATAACAAAACAAAACATTTATAAAACAAGACAAATTCAAACTGAAAACCATAAATCAAATCTCTATTTTTTTTTTATTCTGCCTGGTTTTTCTTGACCTACATATATAGAAAATGTTACAGAGTTAGGATGAAATCCGTGACTTTCCACTATCTTCTTTTCTTATCACAACAAGATTCTAACATGCGATAACAATCAGGTTACTGTATAATTTTCCTTAACCTTTTTAAAACAAAATGTTAAATTTATATTTTATTAACTTATAAAAACGCCATCAGTTGAACTTGTTTAACCCTAAGCCAATTAATTATACACGCAGATGAAATGATGCTTGCTCCAGAGAAGTGCAACAAGATATAGTGTTATTGATGAGGCTGGAAATTTATGGGTTATTATTTCGTAACAAACATGACAATAGTAAATAATTAATTAATTAATTTTTTTTTAACAAGGAAGAATTGAATGCGGTTAAAATTCATACCAATAAAACGGCAATGCCTTGGTAAAAATTCAAAAATTCTAAATTTTTCTGAATAAAATTTGAAAAACAAAAGATTTCGTTATCATAATAATGTGGCATATCTAAGCGATCGTAAAATAAACAATAATCTAGTTAAAAACCTGAAGATTGAAGATGTCTTGACATAAGTCTTGTCTAGGCTCGACTTGGACAAAAACTTGCCAAAACAGCGCCGGCGTCATGCTTGAAAATAACAAAAAATTTAATTTTTTTATGGTTTCATAATCGAAATCCCGTTTTTTACGTTGAAAAATCCGCATTTTTTATCAATTTACGATCAGTTTGATAAATTAATTAATTAATACAAAATATAATCACCTGAGTTAGGAAAACCAAAACACGAGACCCGCGATCAGTGATCAGCGGCTGCGCAGAGATCGCGCGCGGCAAAAAACCAAGCATATTTTAAGGAGTGTCAACGCTTTCATGGTCAAGACTAGAAAAAGCGAAGACGAATTGAAGATAGCTGAAGAGACGACCACATCGCGATGACAACTACACCAGAGCGCTGATTATGCCATCTATTAGCTATGGACAGAGATCAGTTATATGGATGCACCGCGCATACGTGAGTGCCTAATGAGGATTCGAATCCCCGACTTAATGAGACATTAATTGCCTGTCAAGCCGCTCTCGATGGGAATTCGGAGTTTTTACGTGAAATTATGGTGATTTATCGGGTATCATCGCGGATTGTGTTTCAGAGTCAGTTTCGGGGCTGAATTTAAATCGGCACTGCGCAACTGCGGGTGCATTAAACAGGAGCAAGGATGCACCAATCTGGGTTAAGATGAATCCATAGATATCGATTACCTCTTCCGAAGCTGCCAAGCCAAGCTCTCGCGCATAACAGCTTTGACTCAGGGTTTTACTGTTCAGATTCACCTTTAGAACCGAAGCCACATTTATCACGATGTCTTTTCCACGGCAATGGAATTCTTGCAGAGAGTTTACGGTTGCACCTTTGCTATTCCACATTGAACATGACATCGAAGATGCTGGTGGGCTCCGCAACTGAAGTATTGTCGAGCGGTTCTCATGGCGCGTCGATCGACGACGGTAAGCTGTAAAACCGTCTTGTCTGGCGGTTATGCATGACTTAGAAGAGCTAGATTCACCTGGGTCTTATGATGGTAATTACTCCCCCATTATTAAAGATCACTTGATTACCTTTGGGTATGCTGAAGATGTTAGTTAGTGTGATTCTTGTTTTCTGAGCAAGATCAACCAAGAAATGCATATGACTAACGTGCATTCCGGTTATGGGAAGATGAAAGCTGATCTAGATCCTGGAGAATGCTGGATTGTAGATCCGTGTTTAGGATTTGTGATTATGACAATGTATGTGTCTCTAGAATAATGACGACGTAAACAATAATGTTTTTTATTTTATCTTCTTTTTAGATCTGGTTTTAATGCTAGCAGAAATATGAATTTATTATGGAAAGAAACTTAATATTTATTTGAGCCACGATTTCATTTAGTAAATGCTAAGCTGAAGTGTTCGCCTTGCTTCATAATAGCTTTAAATTAAAATTACAAATCTTGGCAATAATTTCCCAACCAGCTAATTTCATCATTTAAGGTAGCTAAGAAATGATAGTGAACCAAAAAGGAGGATTTTGGTATTAAATTTAAAGTCAGGTATTAATTTGAAAATTATCGTTATTAGCAAAATTTGGTCCCTTATATATTTGGTAAAATATGAGTTCCACGACGACAGAACTTGCTGGACAGAAAAATAGTTCTGGACGTTCCAAAACCATCGTTTTTTATATTTCTACTCGATTCCAGAGCAATCCTCCCTTCAATGATAAGAAACGACTAGCAGTCGGCACTTCGCAGTCTGCATAATGATCTCATGAACAGCTTTGACAGATTACAACAACTCTCTAAAAATTTCAATCATTTTATTTTTGGAGGCGATTTTAATTCAAGACACCCACTGTCGAGTGACCACCTCACTAACGCCAAGGCACGATGCCTCTCTACTTACACTTTTTCTTAATCTCTCCCAATATTAGTAACAAAATCACAAATTCATGTACGACATTTGTTTATAACTCAAACCACTACCCCGGGCCGACACCCAGCTTAAATGTTCAGCCCATTCCCAAAAAAGGTGAAGTCAGCGACCCTTTAATCTACAGCTCAATAGCAATAACTTCTGTTCTCTCCAAAATCATGGAGACAATGATTAATAGAAAGCTGATACAATATCTAGAATCTAACCAAATCATACACGATCACTGTAAATCTCAGCATTGAAAAGTGTTTTATTTCAAAACGCTTAATGTGTTTTATTATGACGTCACCCATTTGATTAACATTGTAGACACTTTTAAAACACTTCCAGGCGTTTAAAAAATGTCTACAATGTTAATCAAATGGGTGACGTCAAAATAAAACGTTTTAAGCGTTTTGAAATAAAACACTTTCAAAAGTTGAGATTTGCAGTGATAGGCAGTACGACTTTAGATCGAAAAGGTGTACTGGAGATCTTCTTGTGTGTTTGACCGAGCATCTACACCCAAGCATCCATAGTTCCGGTGAGTCCGGTCGGTTGCTCTAGATATTTCCAAGGCTTTTGACAGAGTATGGCATCCCGCTCTGATGTCTAAACTCCAAGCTATTGGTATCTACTCAGTTCTTATGAACTGGATTGAAAGTTTCTTTCTGGCCGTTCAATCAAGGTAGTATTGGATGGCGTTGAATCCAACCCACACTCCATCTCGCCCGGCGTTCCTAAGGATCGATCCTCTCACCTGCTCTCTTTCTAATATTCATTAACGATCTGCTCTCAGTCCCCTCCAACCCACTCCACAGTTTCGCCGATGACAGTACTCTGCGTTACTCTTACGCCAACGTTAGACAAGCAAGTGCCAGACCTTGTCTCTTAAACCGCGTACTTATGTCCAGCTCTCTTAACGCGGACATCGAGCTCATTCTAGACTGGGGTCGCAAGAATCGGGACGAATTTAACGCATAAAAAACAAAGTACTGCCTTATCTCCACCAAAACCTGTACCGGCTTTCATTCTATTTTAGTGGGCGAGGATAACCTAACACCTGACCCATCTCTTAACAACCTGGGAATTACTCTATCCAATGATATGCAATGGAATGGTCACATATTCCAAATCGCCAAACAAGCGTATCAATGCCTCGAATTGCTTAAGAGATGCAAGTTGCTCCTTCAGCCAGTTGTTGTAGCCATAATCTACAAGTCCTACATTCGACCCCACCTTGAATACAACCCGTATATCTGGGCGGGCGCTCCTAAAACCACCTTACCGTACCTTTCCACCCTTCAAAGAAATTGCTTGTCAACAAAAAAATGGCAAGGAAATTAGAAGTCAAGATTTCCTTCTTTCGAACCGAAATCTTAACCTCAAGGAAAGCGTATATAGTTATCCTTGCTTACTTGAACTTGTAAATAATAAATATAAGAGGATATCTGAACTCAATCCAAAAATTAACAAATTTAAATTAAGCATAACAGATTGATGAACTTAAGTTATCTTTCCTTCATATTCAAATTCAAAGCTCGGACCAGCAGGTATCATTGCCAATATCTGTAGGCCGATGAAATTTGCCCAACATAAGAGGCATAACACTCTAACGAAGACAACGCAACTGAAGCCCCATTACAAAAATATATGTTTTGATTTTAATAACATTCGGGGACTTTTGTGTAATTTCATCACCTAATGCTGACTAAAGTTATTACCAGGTTTCAGAGTGTTAGTGCACAACCTTTCCCCAAAGGTGTATAGCTGTGAATGTTAGGGACGGCTTGGCTGATCTTAAAGTCTTGATTTTAGCATTTTATGTTATTTCCGAACAGATCTCCGGGTTTTTATCCTTCCCCCTGACTGTGAAATAACTGCTGCGGAAAATTAAATGTAGATCATTCCACAAAAGTTGCGCCCCCTACTAATAGCGCCCGGTGCAAGTGCACCATTCGCACCTATGAAAGCGCCACCCCTGTACTTGAATACATATATTCAGTCTCAGCTAAAATAAAAGGATATAGAACGCAGTTAGAGGCCGTATTCAGCGCGTATCGAATCAACTTCCAATGATGCGAACGTGTAAGCCAACATCTATGTTCCAAATAGAATCCCCAAGCTCCTTATCCGTAGCTAAACAATGTCTGAACTGGACTGAAGAAATCCGAAAGCTAAGGTATCCTACAACATTATCAAAACACGCATTCCCTACATAGCCCCTCGCTATCTATAATATTCAATAGTTGGCTTAAACTCAGCTAGTTATCTATATTTGGAAAAATGCATTAATCATCGCCATCCCTAGACCCAGATTGCTATAAATGTGGAATCATTTAGACCCATCTCTCTGTTATCCTGATTCGTGATTCAACGCCGTAAAATCCACAAAATGAAGTAAAATTCTTGTGACCCCTTTACTATAATATTGATTGAAAGCATTTGGAGGGATTTTCTCGGTAAAAAAACAAAAACTTAATCTGATGGAGACGACATTAAAAACGTACATGTCTGATCAGGTTCTGTCTTCTTCCGTCAAATAGGTCCTAAAGCTAAATTATTAAAGTCGATCTACACATATCCGTGACGGCACGGCACCGATGCTTTCCGTTTCAGTAGCTTCAGTGATGAATTTTTCACTGACATTCACACAGCACCGCCTTTTCCGTATCAGTGCTCGATGTTCAATGGTTACTTTTTAGTTTTGAAATTTTGGACAGTAATCTTAAGTGCATAGTAAAATTGAGTGTGGAATATTAGAATATTATATTAGTAAAATTGAGTGTGGAATAATAGCATTGCTCTTAGATGAGGACGAAAAGAATAAAAACGGGAGCGGGTTAATCCCATGTGACCTATTCGGGAAGTGGAAGGGGAATTCGCAGCATTAGATAAATGATTGGGGGTGGAGGATGAAATGTGTAATTTGAAAATGGAAAATTTTACTATATTCTGTATAATAAAAACACTTACAAAAAAATCGGCACAAAAAACACGGAAGCACGGAAACAGGTTTTTATGGAAGACTGAAAGGTACTGAAAGCGTCAGTGGCTCACAGCTTTGGATGTGTAGGAATATGCCGCATCTTTCTCAATATTTTTCCATCAAATTACATCGTTCTGATATTTTTGATTTTCCACTGATGCTTACTGCACTGAAGCTGCCGTCACGTCACGGATATGTGTGAATCGATTTTTACCGGGAAAGTTGTGGTTAAGGTCTTTGGTTTTATTCGGTTGTTATTACATGGTTATGTATAGTATAACACTTCATTATAATTTGAACTCCGCCTTCGTCTGGTCCCAAGCCCAGAGTGTGAAAGGAGGAGGGTTGTCGACCTGCCGAGTCGATCGTAAAAACTAGGCAAGAAACCGCATGGATACACGAACTAACCATTCACGAAATAATGCTACTGCATCCGGGGCAGCCGATGCGCCAGCGCTGGGGACCAGGGATGCTGGTGAGAAGTGGGTTACTGGCCGAACACCCAAATTAGTCACACCGAAAAGGGAATTAAAATTCGCTGCGTGGAATGTACGAACAGGACATCACGTTGGTCAAAAGGAAATCATAGCAATGGAATTGTTGAAATGCAAAATATCAATTGCTGCGCTATCGGAACTACGGCTTACGACCGACGGGCTGCCAGCAGCGTTATCGCATTCCAACCGATATCCGAGCGTTTGGCGGTTATAACCATCAGTGGAACGATCAAGACCCATATCATATCCGTTTATGCGCCAACCGAGACCAGCACGGACACGAACAAGGACGAATTTTACGATCAGCTTCAACAGACGCTGGATATGATACCTCAAACCGAATTAATAATTCTCGCAGGGGATTTCAATGCACATTCAGGAGTAGATCGAACCGGCTGGGAAGAAACCATGGGCAAATTCGGACACGGAGTAATTAATGACAACGGCTTACGCCTGCTTTCATTCGCATCGTCAAACAACTTGATCGTTGGCAACAGCATTTTCCGCCATCCACTCAAACACCAACTCACCTGGCGAAATCCATCCGGCAAAGACTCGGCGATGTTAGACTACGTTTTGATCAACACAAGATTCCGATCGACGCTTAAAGACGTACGTGCAATGCGTGGACCCGATTGCGGATCGGACCATTATCTTGTTCGAGCGAAATTGCAGATGCGATTGCAAAGAGCGAAGAAAACGGAGCTACCACCAGCCAAGAAAAATTGGGCGTGCCTACGGGACCCGGCCATCGGGCGAGAGTTTCAAATGGCATTATCCAACAAATTCGCGGCGCTCGCAATACCGGACGATATCGATGTAGAAGAAAGGCAATTGTCGGAGACTATTGTGGAGTGTGCAATGGAGTTGTGTCCAACTATCCGTAAACGGACGCAGCCATGGATCTCGGACAGCTGTCTGGACCTCGTCGATCAGCGGAAGCGCATGAAACACGTCGACTTTGAGGAATACCGAAGATTGAACAAAGAAGTTCGGCAGAAAATGAAATTGGAACGAGAAGCGTACTGGAATAACGTTGCGGCCGACATGGAAAAAGCGGCGTCGAGGCACGAGTACCGGACGCTGTACCAGACAATCCGCCGGTTAGGCGGCAAAACAACATCAACAAACGACAACATCAAAAAATCGGATGGAACTTTTGTGACTTCTGCCCATGAACGCCTGGAGCGGTGGAGAGCATTCTTCCACCAGCTGTATAACCACGATCCGCCGCAAGGTCCAGCACCCGAACCACCGATTATCGAACAGCCGATGAATCAGTTTCTCGATACCGAACCAACAATTATCGAGGTGAAGACAGCAATAAAATCGCTGAAAAATGGAAAAGCGCCGGGAATAGACCAAGTAACCGCCGAGATGATCAAAGCTGGAGGTGATGTCTTATCACAACGACTTCATGTCCTCATAACACACATATGGCATTCGGATCGTGTCCCTTCGGTATGGAAGAAAGCGATCGTTGTCCCAATTTTGAAGAAAGGCGACAGTCGGGAATGCAAGAATTATCGCGGTATTAGCCTTCTTTCGATCGTCGGTAAAGTATTTACGAAAATAATACAATCGAGGCTACAGAAACATCGAGAGCAAACGAGCCGGGAGGAACAAGCGGGATTTAGACCACATCGAGGATGCATTGATCAAATATTCGCCCTCCGTCAGTTAATGGAAGAAAGAATTCGTTGCGGCAAACGAATTGTCGTCGTTTTCATCGATTTCAAATCCGCTTTCGATTGCATCGATTGGAACAGCTTGTGGAGAGTCTTGGTAACCGAACACGTGCCATTGAGAATCATCCAACTTCTCCAAGCGTCGTACGATGGCTCAACCAGCAGCGTTCGTATTCGAAACGACTTATCCGAGGAGTTCCCGATTCAGACGGGTGTCCGACAGGGAGACGTCGCTTCGCCACTTCTCTTCAACGTTGTGATCGACGCGATTATGCGTGAAGCATTCGATGGACGACTCGGAGTTCAATACGACGACAACAACTTCGTAACAGACTTAATGTTCGCCGACGATAGCGCTGTTTTCGCCGACACGGATGCCGAAGCAACGGACATCTTATACGATATTTCCCGCATCGCCCAATCATACGGGTTAAAAATCAATGCGGAAAAGACCAAAGTGCTCACAACGGATGGATCAAGAGCCAGTGTTCACCTCGATGGAACCCAAATCGAACAGGTTCCAAGGTTCAAATATTTGGGATCATTGGTTGAGGAAACGAAAGTAGCATTGACGGCCGACGTTCACAGCCGTATCGGCCAGGCAACAGCAACATTCGCCTCGCTCAAGTGGTGCATATGGAAACGTGCAAATATCTCCATCAAAACAAAACTACGTCTTTACCGAACGTTGATTCTTCCGATTCTTCTTTATGGATCTGAAACGTGGACACTGCTCAAACCGGACGTTAAGAAGCTCGAGGTCTTCCAAATGCGATGTTTGAGGCAGATCCTCCGTGTCTCACTCCGTGATCGCCTTCGAAACGAGGTTGTCAGACAAAGATGCGATCAGCAAACACTGATCGAAGAAGAAATGCAAAAACGTCGACTACGGTGGTTTGGACATGTTTGCCGAATGGATGATAACCGCTTGCCACGTAAACTTCTCTGGCGAGACCGTCCTGCAGACTGGAGAATACAGCGATCGGCACCGAAGAAAACCTGGTTGAAGAATATCGAAGGTGACTTAAAGAATCAACGATTATCAGTTACCGAGGCTCGAGACACCGCCAAAAACCGAGAAGAATGGAAGCGAATCGTGAATAGAGTTCGGGACCCAGCGGCACCGACAGCAGCGTATCCGTTGCGGGGACGTCCCGCTCGGACCGCCAGCTAACGGATCAAAGAAGAAAGAAGAAAGAAAGATTATAATTTGAAATACATTGCTTATTAAAACTGTTTTGGACAGATTGCGACCCCTTTTATATCGCGACCTCCAAGTTGAGAGGCAATGGTGTTTCTCTATAATAGAGCAAACCTAATTATCGCCGTACTCCAATTCGATAGCTCCAACTTCTTAAAAATGATGGAAGAAATTTGTCAAACCTTTTGCACCGTTGGACATTAATAATTAGGGACTATTAGAAAACAAAATAAGCACAAAAACAGTCCAGGCTTCACTCTGACCCTCCTGAGAGGCTAAAAACCTGCTCTGCTTCTCTTTGCAATCTTTCCACTTTGAGCTTTCTGTTTAAGATTGTGCTTTAGATAAGTCTGCCAATGGTACAAGGGGCTCGTCTATAACATCTAGTCTTTATCTAATATGATATATTGTACAAGGCTCGTCAATATATACCCCGTTTATGAATAGGTAGAAAAGTTGAGCCGAGATTGAGTTGGAGTTTCGACCACCGTATATGATGTTGAGCTGAGTTCACTTTGGGTTGAAATAGAGTTGAATTAATATCAAAACATAACCTCAAATTTTTGTGTAAAATTCTCATTTATAGAAACGTAAAAATTTAGAATGAAATAATTTATTTTTCCTGTATGCGGACTTCACGAATAGTAAACAAACAAGGCAAATGTCACTTCAATCCAATTTCAACTCAAGCTGCGTATATGAGGTCAAATATCAACTCTATCCAGGTAGGAGAGCTGAGTTTGGTTGAGTGGACCCAGTTTCAACTCGACATCCGTTTATGACTGAGTTGAACCTGGGTTGAACCTGGGTTGAACCTAATCATAAAAGGGGTAATAGTAGGAAAGAAGTAGAACAAAGTCGGTTTCTATCAAACTAATTTCATTTTATTTCAAACAATAAATAACAAAAAATAATATTTAATATCTTACTCACAATACTAACAACAACAACTGCTACTAGATACTAGAAATTTATCCTCTTCATCCAGATACAAAGCTTATATCCTCTGCACCTGAAACATATCTGCCACTGGACTTTATCACCCCACAAATAAATCCTTAACACTTTCATCTAAAAAATGAATTTGTCATCTACAAACGCCATTAGCCCCCCACTTGGATACACATCAATGCTCTTCATGACTTCGAATACTTCCATCACATTCTCGAACATCATCTTCCATGCCATCCAAAACACATCCCAGAACTTGCTCAATTTCCGTCGTGTACCAGGTGATAAGGACCATGTCCTGGCTTCCTGCACCACTAATCCTTTACGGTCATCGGTATCGTTTCGTCGTGCTTGAACAAGGGATCCTTGATCAGGTAATTCTGTCTTGAGAGATCTTTCTTCACTGAATCCAGCTTCTGCGGATCCTTGTTCGCCGGCCTGAAGCTCTGCTCGTTTTTTGAAGGCTAAGTATTGGTCATTTTATTATGTTTTAATTTAATTGGAATATTACTATTTGGAAATTTGTTGACCACCTTTTTATTTAGTTCTGCATCGCATACGGCAGCAGCAACGAGCACAGTGATGGCTATGAAACACGCGAAACTTTTCATTTTTACTCCGGATGGAATGGTTGACGGCGACGCTGATGAAAGACACGAAATGAAACTGGCATAACAAAAACGATTCGTTTTATACCACAGCCACAGAATTCTGGATGTTTTTAGAAAATAGTCAACAAAAAATATGCGATATTGATTGGAACTTTCCCAAAAATTCGTTGTTTTTCAACGCCTTTTTCGCCAAATTTATGCAAATACGATTCACGACCCCGATTTTAAAATTCTCACGCCTTTTCCTTCTAACTCGACTAAAATCCTCAAGAAAGTGATTTTGGAATTTTTATTGCACCTTTTTCGATTGAATAAAATTATTGTAAAATATGCTTTCACTGCACGTGACGGCGGCAGGTCAAAGCTTCCGAATTTGGTTAGATCGGTCCATTCATTCTAGAACTCGAATTCAAAACGAGCATTTTCGCGTGAAATCGAAAGTACACAATAAAATGCTGAAATTGAAAAAGAGCAAAAATTTTGAGTTTTGTTTGTCTGGACACAAAAGTTCGGCTTTTGGATTATTGACTTGTTTTTCACACTTTTTGGACGGCGGCATTGCTAATCGTGATGAATGCAGAAGCGTGAATTGACGAAGTTTTTGTTGTTTTTAATTTATGTTAAGTATTGTTTATCTTTTTGTTGTTTAAAGTCAGATGAATTATAGCTGAGTTTATTGATCAGTGGCAAAACTATGTCAGGCAAAACGTAATCTTTCAGGCCATGAAATGCCCATGTGTGAAAAAAGTTGTCTTCTTAAATTTGTAAAAAGGTGTGCTATATTTAATCGAATACTTTTTACCTACTTATCCGCTACTACATTACGATCCCATTGTGGCTTATGGTTAGTATTCTTTCCGCCGGTTTTGTTTTCAACCGATATGCAGTTTGGTATCCCTAACTCTTGGCGTTCTTGGTCTACAACATCCTTTGAGTACACGTTTGGTCTAACTATAATATCTGGGTAGAAAGTTCTTCTTTGCACATACATATGTATATATATGCTAGATATCCCACTCACTGGATCCTACAGAAACTGAATCAATTCACATCTATGATCACATTGTCAGACTTTCTTTTCGAGCACTGGTGGAACAGAAGTTTCAGCCAGGCGCGGATCTAGAATTTTGTTTTGGTGGGGGTCACGGACTTAAAAGTAAACAAAGACAGAGAAGCACTGAAAGCATTCGACGATTTGCTTGGAGTAACGCTTTCAATTCACCAACGGAAAAGTTTCCTTCAGGCTTTCCATAACCCAGAAAATGAAGTGGTCAACCAAGTCTGGGCACAACGAGGCGCACAAGTAAAAGAAAATCGAGATCGAGATCAGCAGAATATTGCTAAATGTGTATGTACGGATGAGGAACTTCTCTATATTTGTGACACAGACGGAAAAGTGGATAGTCTGGTGGCAAATTATGGGGACTTCAGAGGACTTCTTCACTATCTGAATGTGGTGACTTTACTCTTGGAAACCGCGGGTTCAAACGTGACATACATCAGTAAGACCACCCAAAATCCACAACCTATAGAAGCCTGCAAAGAAGAAATTCAGAAAGCTATTCTGGATAGAGTTAGAGCGGCAAAGTGTAGTGCAGTTGTATTTGATGAGACGGCCGACAATTCCCATACAGAACAGCTTAGCTTCTACTTTCGCTACTACTACAACAGAGCAATCAAACCAGTGCATACCAAGCAATTCGTTCTGAGAATATACTAAAGGAACGTCGTTTAAGGGGGGGGGGTAAGGGATGAGCAGTTTCGGAAAATCTATTTTTTTTTTACAGAAAAAGAGAAAGAAAAGAGGAAAAAAAACTTTAAACGCGTTTTTCTGAAAATCTGAATTTTTTCAAAGTCGGTGAACACGATCCTGCAAAATCTACTCAATGGATTCTTTTCAAACTTGGAACATACTTTCTTGGTATAAAATGCCTCCCCCCTACACTTTTTAAATTTTTCCATTTTTATTTTTAGGTAGTTTTTTATTTAAAAAATGGCGGAAATTTTAGTGCAAAATCGCGTTTTTTGCTTCAGTAGCCCACGAATTGTTGAAAAACGCAAATAATAACTTTTCAACGATTGGGGGGGGGAGGATTAACTCATACTCTAAGTAAATTGGCCAACTTTTTTGATTTCAGATAATTCTACGCCGACTTATCGTGTTCACCGCACAAAGTGTTTTGAAAAAGACGTTCTGGGAAACCCGCTGTCACCGGCTTATTTTTCAATATTTTGTTACGAAAATTTCACGAAATATTCTCTAAATGATGCTTTATAATTTAAAAAAAAGTTTCAATAGATTTGCTTCAGCTGCATCTCCGTAAAAAATTAGCGAAAAAAGTGTTTTTTGATTCAAATTATCCCTTACCCCCCCCCCCCCCCCCCTTAACAGGATTGGCAGTGGCACATAATTGTTATTGATCTGGGTGAGAAATTCGATTTGAACCTAATAGACCGTTAGACCGATTTAGGTGCCCCATTTTCTCATGATAGCCTCGAAGAGGGTTGAAAGGAAGGTTGGAAAAAGTTAAAATAAGGTGCCGCTCTGGGGATATTATATGAAAAAAGCAGAACGAGGCGCCCGATTTTTATGAACATCTTTTCAGATTATAATTTCGGTAATACACTACAATCGGCCGGAATTGGACAGCATTTTTGAGTCGCGCGATATCGTGCAGGTACAAAAATCACATACCGCACTTATGATCTTTCAGATCATATTTCCGTTAATACGAACGATACCTCAAACAAATCGATAACTTTTTTAGTTGGCACGTTATCGTGTAGGAAAAAAACCACACGTGTACGTACTCACGCAATCACACAAACATACCTCTGCTCAAATTTATGCTTACAATGCTATTGGGACCTTGAAAATGAAAATGCATTGAAAATTAAAACGATTGACTACAATAATTTCCCTATCAACAGGGAAGTTACAAAAATTGGATAATCCAGTGAGCTTTAAGCCACCAGGTGCAGTCTATGTAACGTTTACTTGGGTCGAAACCTGTTAAAAGGAGCACCCATTCTTAACCATACGGGAGAGGATTACTATTCAATGGGTATCACGTCCCAGGGATATTCGAGGCAAATGTAGATAGAATGGCCGGAAAAGGACGCACTGGCAGAGAATGTGCTCCGTGGGATGAGATAAGTTACCGGATTCCTTGATAATATCGAATCCCTAATACCGTACTACTTCTTCGGCTCTAAAATGGGCCGGCGCCTTTACCTAGATACCATGCTACACTACGGGCGGCCCTAACGTCTATGAAAAATATTGGATTTGGGATCTGAAACATTACAATTTTTTTATTCATGGAAGTTATCGCTCTATTGCTTCATTCGCATATTAATAGGCCATCTATTGATTCATTCAAAAGGGTCTTTGGATAGACATCAGTAAACCATCATTAAACAAAAATTTTATGATTAATATACCCAAAGATAAAGTGAATTCCAAATGCAGATCTAGTGCATTAGTCCATAAAACGTTTATACGCGAGACTTAAAGTTTATACATAGTGTCATCATTTGCAAAGCACAGCTTTGCAATATCGGGAAAATGGAACTACTAATAATTCGGTCCTAGATATGACCCTGTTATTAAATGTAAAATTTATACTTATAATGGAAAAAAGTCATTTCACTTCGCATGCAGGAGCTATAGTCAGCAAGCAGCATTAAACCAAGGACGCTCCAGGGAAGTATTACTCCCCTTGAGACGATCCAGGGGGTGCGAACGATTGTATAAAGTCATGTCGCTCATCAAAAGCTCTCGTATTATACCATATCATTCATTTTTACAAATTATGTGTCTTATTTAGACCTTCCAGAATAGTGAAATGTTTTTACATAGTTCAAAAGTACATATCTACAACATTCCCAATTACCAAAATAAGTATTTTAATTTACCTAAATACATAACTACTAAAAATAACGACTAAAATAGTCTTTACACAAAAGCGTGCAAGAAATTTTAAAGGCGCATTTTTAGACCAAATACAGAAGCTTAAATTTGTTAACTTTAATCAAAGTTACTAACTAAATTTCGAAAATAGACTCTGTTATCGAACTTAACGAAGATAGTCTACCGATCTTCGAAAAGTGTCCCAAACTGTCTGTCTTGAAAGCTATTCTCCCAAAAGCTTTTTCTATCACAAGCACACAGCATACATTTAGGGTTCTTATATATAAAAAAAACTAGTTTGTGAAGATCGGCAACATTTTCGAACTTTTTAATTTTGTAAACATGTTTCTTAGAAAAAGCTGGTATTTAATTTTTTACTGTAGTGTGCCGTTGTGATCGGTTAATGTTTCTGAATGCATTTTCATCGTTGATTCTTACTTATTTTTGAAGAATATTGATGGACTTTGATTTAAAATTGCTCTTAAATATAACCAAAAATGGACTAACATTTTGCAATATCATTGAATAGCGAAAGATCGTTAAGTTAATAATTTCAAGTCATTTTTGGACACAAGGAAACATAATATAATAAAAAGTTCGATCGCTTATTATGGTAAATTTTAAGAGTCTCTAATTTATTTGGGTAGAAGAACGATTGAAACCTTTATTGTTAGTTTTGTACCTGTGAAATATAGAAGAAAAGACATTATTCCATTTTTATTTTTGCTATAATACTTCACTACATAGCTTAAATGGATTGAAAAATGTGCCTATATATCTGTATATCTAGTTTTCTGTGCCCCATATCTCGTCTGTCTTGGTAAGGTTGCCAGGACGCTACACTACTTACTCTTGTTCATTGGGCTACTACTAAGGGTCTAGGCGTTAACCCAGCTAAGACTGAAGTAGTGCTCTTTACAAGGAAGCATAGACTTCCCGATTTCTTTCTCTAAGATTCTGCAATGAAAAACTTCAACTTAAGGAAAATGCAATATTTCTGGGTCTAATACTGGATAGGAAACTAATATGAAGGCCGAATTTTTTACAGATAATACTAGCTGGGACCCGGTATGTTTCGATGCACCCATAAGCCAATAGTAGCAAATAAAACGCATCCACTGTCTTGGTATTTTTCGAGATATGCATTTCACACAGAGATGAACTGTCTCAAAGAACGGCTACATGGGTCTTGAGACGGCCGCCATGGATCTAACTGTATATTATATTACATTGCTAAATTTATTTCAGTTTAGTTTCAATAGTGTTATTAAATTTGTAATTGTCTTTAAATGGAATGATTCAATTAATGACAATTTTACATTTACGAAGCTATCAAATAATAGGTAGGCCATGAAGCTATTGAAACTAAACTGAAGTGAGAATTTACAAAATTAGATAAGACCAAAACAGGTCTCTTCTTATGCCAAAGAACGATCGGAATTAATTGGGGCCTTAAACCCCGCGTCGTCCCTGGTTCTATAAAGCTGTAATCATACCTATACTTATGCAAGGTATATCGGTATGGTTGACTGCATTACAGAAGATTACAAATATTAAGAAACTGGAAAGGTTCTAAAGAACAGCTGAGCTGGGTATTAGTGGTACAACGAGAAACACCCCAACAGCTGCACTGGTTGTCTTATTGCATCTTATTCTTTTGGACACACATGGCGAAAAAATGGCAGCCTGTACGGCCACCAGGACAAAGGCTTCTCTTGGATGGACTCCATACAACACCTACATGAACCTAGTAGAAAGGCTTAAAAACCATCATTCCGGTCTGGGTCCGGAATGGACATATGGTGTTATCCCGACTGGGCCCCTTTGTATACATATAGATGGCTCAAAAATTGGGAACAGCGTAGGTTATGGTATTTTTTCCGAGGAATTGAATATAGATAACCCTCTTCGTCTATCCGCCCATTGCAGCGTCTTCTAGGCGAAAGTCCAGGGGCCCTCAAGGCTCTCAATTCCGTCGTTACACACGACTCACGACTGTTCTGAACAGCCGCAAGTCTCTGTGTGAGACTGCCATTCATTGGGTTTTCGGACACAGGAGAATTAGGAGAAACTGCAGGGCAGATGAGCTTGCTAGACAGGGAACCGAACTGTGAAGGACACTCTACTTAATCCAGATGGAAATGCCCTTAGCCACTCATAAACTGGCTGTGGCCGGGCTGAGATGGACCACAGCAACAGTGTGACCCACTGTTCACACCACCATTGCTAGCTGCTTTGCAATTAAGTAATCTTCACAAAGTTTCTTTTTATATGTCGCATAAATAAATTGTGTTTAAATATTTCCACAACTATTTCCCTTGTTTTATTTATGGAAGAGATTGTCCTCCACATATTATAAATCAGCACCTCCAGGTAAACCAGTATCCAACAAATTTTAATTAGATTCTGTCTCCATCACATTTTATATTATATTTCCTAACCAAAAAATTAAAAATTGAAATATTAACCAGTCTCAAAATGGAAAACGATTCTACATTCACTTTTCCATAAAATTGCTGAAATATGCTTTTGAAGCCAACATTTTATAACATCCTAGAAAATAATTTTTTATAAATTCATCGAGCCTGAAATCAATACAACCGATGACCTAGCCTAGAGAGAGAGATGAACTCGTTTGCCAGTCACTTGCCTTTTTAAATTCCTCTTCCATGAAACATGAAATTCCTGCAAATCCATGAACTCATCAAGACAACAATTACTGCGACAAAGAAGATCGCGCACAGATGGGACAACACGATCGCCACGTAATACCCAAAAGGTATCTCTGGATTCGAAAAAAAATAAATGGATGTACTCTAGGTGCTTCTGCTTGTCTTTTTGATTAAATTGAGGTGAACGTCATCTGTCTGGCTGTTAGACAGTCAGGTATTCGCTAATGGTGCACGGCCCGCGATCGAAGATCACTTAACTTGAGCGCATCAAAGTTATGTCTCATGATTTTGTAATAAAATGCCGGCGAACAACTTGCAAGTCCTCCGATCCTCCATGGCGTTCTGTGTGTGGCAGGTACTTTGGTACCACTGTCGCCCGCAACCAGGTTTATCTGGAAATTTGATATTCAGCGATAATTTGCAAACTTAGATCGCGATTGTTGTAATTTAATCTCGGCTTCGAGCATTGTTTTCTGTTAATGTGACTTTTGAGAATTAAAAATTTTTTGTTTACCAACTCTCGTTTTTTTGTGGGAGTTGTTGAATATCATGAAAAATGTCACTCATTGTTTACGGAATTGCAGACGACTCTCAGGAATATGATTATTCAGGAATAATATTTTTTTTTGGAGCAAGATTATATGTTTGAAATGTTGTAGTTGCGTGAAGACTAACAATATTTCTTTCTTGTATTTAATCCGTTCAATGTTTTACTCGAAACACATAATCTTCATATGACATAGAAACTTAGCAGTGAAATCCATATTTGGACTCAAACGTCTCATAGCAATTTCAATCTCATTGTTACAATAAGTGACAAATCTACTTGACAGGCACTGGACAATTGGATCAACATTAATTCTAACTACGGCACCTTTACCTAACCAATCGACCTTGACTGTAATTGGATATCAGCATATAAGTGAAATGCGCAACTCAGATTAACAAGTGGAAGGCTATTTATAAATAATGCGAAAAAGAAAATTGGCCCAAGTATTGACCCCGAAGGTACACTTAACTATTTTTTACCTCAGGGGAGAAGATTTAATTTTTCATGGTCTTAAGTAAGTACGTGGATAAAGGAATTTGCATCGATAGAACGCAAGGAAAGATGTTAACTTTGCTATCCGAAGCAAAAAAAAAAAACTATTTTAATTTTGAACGTACTTTCCGCACAAATAAACGAAATTGAAGTAATTAGGTACACAAAAAAATACCAGGAATTCAAAATCATATAACACAAAGGTCGATGCTTTTTCCTTGAAATGTTGGAGCTAAGAGCTAAGTACCTCTGTATAGGAGACGCTTCTATAACAGAATGCAATGTGGAACAGAACAGTAGTCTAGAAAAGAAAGATAGAACTGCTTACACCCACTCTTATCCAATACCGCTGTGACACATCAATGACTTCTCGACAATCTTAGAAAAGAAGGCTGTAAGGAAGGAAGACCATAAGGCATAAGGCTATGCTAAGTCGTGGAGTGGAATCGAATTCCAATCTCTGCGATGATGCTTTCGTCTTCTTTACGCTCCTTTAATCCCTCATGGGATATAGGGCGGAAACAGTTGCCCTCCAGCGGACTCTGTTTTGCGCGACAGGTCCCATCTCCAACCAGGATCTCCCAGTTGTTGCGGCTTCTGCTTGTAGGGTTCTCCTCCACGTTGTTCTAGGTCTTCCTACTCGACGGGATCCTTGCGGATTCCAGTCAAGGGCCTGTTTAGCTAGATTTTCGTTTTCGCGTCGCAAGGTGTGGCCAACCCAATTCCATTTCCTTCGTCTGATTTGGTCGTCTATCCTTTCTGGGCCGGCACGGCGCCATAGTTCGTCGTTTGAAATTCTATCTTGCCAGCGGATTTTTAGGATACGATGAAGGCATTTGTTGATGAAGACTTGTAGGCGCCCTGTGATGAATCGGGTGACTTTCCATGTTTCTCAACCTTACAAAAGAACTGCCTTAACGTTGGAGTTGAACAGCCGCAATTTGGTGTTAGTGGAAATCACCGTTGATCTCCATATGTGGGACAGGCATGCATATGCGCCTCGTGCTTTATTTATTTTGGAACTGACTGACGTCTTCTTCTGCCCCACCATTTTCGGTAATAATGCTACCGAGGTAGCAGAATTTATCTACCAGTTCCATGTAACGTCTATTCAGCGCAGTCCGTTCAATGGTGTTTTAGTCCAATCAATCTACGCAATCACCATGTTAATTTCCACACAATTGAAGGCAGGAAACAAAAAATATGGGCGTGTAGAACACTTAATTTGAAGAATGATAGCGTTTTTTTTTTACGGAACTGCATTGGCGAACTTAACCTAAAAAATTCGCAAAAGTCAAAAAACCGGGTTTTCGCCAATAAAACAAAAAGTTGAGCTCGGATCCGAAAAAGTTAAATTATAAAGTTATAGGTATTAAAATTATCTTTCAATTGATGTGGTACAAAATATTGGTTAGTGTCTTATACATGGAGAAAAATGCTAAAAACCGCTAAAAATCGCTTCTTTTTCTTTTATTTTTTTCTTTTTATTGATGCTACCTAGAAACTTTTTATTTGGTAAAAATGTTGCTTTTGGCAATCTGAAAACTCATTATTTTTTTTTGGCTCGAAATTTTGCAAAATATGGGTGAAATTTCGATTTATGTAAAAAAAAGCGTTGTCGTAAAATCCTTCGTCTACAGCTCCTCGACCTCGTAGGACATTTTTTCGAAGCTCTTTTTCTTCGTTAAGAGTTGGACTATCATGCACTATAAGTTAAAATTGGAGTTTTTCAATTGTATGTACAAAAAACTCCACCGCAAAAAAGACAAGTTTTTTTGCCGCTAAAAAGACAAGTTTTTGTACTGCAAGTTTTTTATTTCATTATTTTTCGACTCTAAACTACTATTTAATAAAAGTTGATTTTTTGGCATGGCTTTTTCCAACTATAAAAAATTGTTTCATTTTTCGATTCTTCTCGAAAAAATTTGTTATTGCAGACTTCTAGAGTTAAATTAAAAAAAGCTATAGAAAATGGGCCTCGAATTTCGAGTCCTGGATGCGGCTATTTGCATTAATTTTAAATATTTTAACGTTCAGGCAATTTTGGTCATAGTTCAAATAAATGTATTTTGAATCTAATGACTCCAACTTTTATAGGAAAAGTTGGTTTTTAATTATTGGTTGATAAAAGTTGAATTTAGAAGCTTTGAAATGATTTTAAATATTTAAACGTTAGCTGCAGCAAGGCGCACCGGGTCCTAGCTATCCAAAATACAGAAAATAAGCAGTTCATTGCGACACGATATGATATGATATGTCAATGGATGGTTTTTATTGTCGCGATCAACATGTCAGATCCCTAATAGTTTCACATTTTGTTATTTGGAATCAAAAATACCAAAAAATTGCCTTTTTCAAACTCCCTTATGGTATATTAAAATGCTTCACCTGATTACTATTATTGGCTTATGGGTGCAGCATAGGCGCCCCGGGTCCCAGCTAGTTTATATAATAAAAATTGATTCGAACAACCAGAAATTACTACAGCGCGAAAAGTTAGAAGTGGCGGCTCACCAAGTAAACATTCTACGTAAAAGATGAAATTGCACATGATCCGTGCTGTTGAGACGTCAGTAACAACTTGTATGTATGTAGTACAGTAAATATTGAACAACAATATGTCTCAAATTCACAGGTATTTAACAAAGGAAAAGGGCTCCGTTATTTAAAAAAATGTCTTCCCTGTTGACGGTCGTACGGTAAATTTATTTTATTTTAAGATTAGTAAAAAGAATATAAACTTTTATTAAATAGTAGTTTAGAGTCGAAAAATAATGAAATAAAAAACTTGCAGTACAAAAACTTGTCTTTTTAGCGGCAAAAAAACTTGTCTTTTTTGCGGTGGAGTTTTTTGTACATACAATTGAAAAACTCCAATTTTAACTTATAGTGCATGATAGTCCAACTCTAAACGAAGAAAAAGAGCTTCGAAAAAATGTCCTACGAGGTCGAGGAGCTGTAGACGAAGGATTTTACGACAACGCTTTTTTTTACATAAATCGAAATTTCACCCATATTTTGCAAAATTTCGAGCCAAAAAAAATAATGAGTTTTCAGATTGCCAAAAGCAACATTTTTACCAAATAAAAAGTTTCTAGGTCGCATCAATAAAAAGAAAAAAATAAAAGAAAAAGAAGCGATTTTTAGCGGTTTTTAGCATTTTTCTCCATGTATAAGACACTAACCAATATTTTGTACCACATCAATTGAAAGATAATTTTAATACCTATAACTTTATAATTTAACTTTTTCGGATCCGAGCTCAACTTTTTGTTTTATTGGCGAAAAACCGGTTTTTTGACTTTTGCGAATTTTTTAGGTTAAGTTCGCCAATGCAGTTCCGTAAAAAAAAAACGCTATCATTCTTCAAATTAAGTGTTCTACACGCCCATATTTTTTGTTTCCTGCCTTCAATTGTCTGGAGAATTTCCGTAGATTGATTGGACTATTTGCATTTATCCTCATTTCTTTAGTTTTAGTTGGATTTAGCCAGCAGTCGGCCAGCAAACAGATATCATCGGCGTAGTCGAGATCCTAAAGGCGGTCTAGCAAACCCCATTGTGTGCCGCCTGTTCCACTATCTAGAGCGCTGACAAGGATGTTATTTATTACTATAGGAAATAGTAGGGGCCTCGGTAGTTTAGGGGTTAGGCACCTGACTACTATCCCCAGAGATCCCGGGTTCGATTCCCGGCGGTGTCACGGTCCTAGCCTTTCCCAATTTCCCGCCTACATAACTTTCCTTTTTTCTTCTTCCCTCTTTGCATTCTTGATTCTTCCTGTCATAGCCTTCGCTAGTTCTCTTCCCCGCTTCACCAAGCGCATATCATCGGTTGGTTGATGAGATTCAACTCGTTTCAGGAGGCATAACACTCCAGCGAGTTGTTCTCGATGCCCCGATGTCAGAGTCGCAAAATGGATGGGAGTAGGTGAAATTAATTACCGCAGCTAGGTTGTGACAGTTCTTTCCCTCACTTCTCTCTCTATCTCCGACTAGAGCTGCTGTTCGACATTTAAAAAAAATAAAATAAAATAATAATACATGGTCGACAGTACAAAGGTGCCTTCCCTAAGTCTCTAGTGTGTCACATAAATAAAAAAAAATTAATATACTCCTGAACTCACCTCAAAGCTCTCGGATAGTTTTCCATTATGGAGAACTCTGCATCAAAAATTACTGTATAGGGTTTTTATCAATTCTATTATTTTATCAGGCAGTCCACGTCGCCGTAGTGCCTGCCAAATGAAGCTCCTATTAACCGAGTCGAGCGCTTTCTCATAGTCTGCGAAAGAAAGGCAAAGGGGGATGGGAATTCAGTAGACTGCTCCACTATTATTCGTAAGGTGTTGATATGATCAATACATGAGCGGCCCTTCCTGAATCCGGCCTGCTGCCTCCTAAGCGTTCGGTCTACTGCCTCACTTATCCTAGATAGTAATATATAGGACACAACATTTAGCCCACAGCAGGTAATAGGCAGATGCCTCTCCAGTTGTCGCATATTGTTAGGTCCCCCTTTTTTGGTATTTTGACTATGATACCTTCCGTCCAATCCTCCGGAAAGGTACAGGTGTTCCATGCTATTTCCAGGATTGGCTGAAGCACATCTGCTATGAGGCTTGATTCGGCTTTCAACCATTGCGGCGGGATGCCATCTTTCCCAGCTGCTTTACTATTGGTCATCGCATGAATTGCGGTTACTATTTTCGTCTTGGATGGGGCCCGAGTTGCGGTTCTTATTGGCTGTGCATTGATGCTGTTTTCCTGAGGTTCCTGTGTAAATGTACCATTCAGGGCGGCGAAGAAGTAATCTCTCCATCTTTGGAGTTGCTAATCGTTGCTGCACAGCAGCCTTCCATCCGCACTTTTTACGACATGTTTTTTAGTAGTTGTGTTTTCCCGAGAGCTGTTTAGTGATTTGGTACAGCACCTTACTGTTGCCTGTGCTTGCCGCGTTTTCCGCTTTTTCTGCGAGCTCATTTATCTGCTGCCTTTTATCACGCCGGACACTTCTCTTTACCTCCCGGTGTAATTGGGAGTATTCCCGTTATAGTTGGTGACGTCTTTCCGGGTCCCTTGTAGAGTTTACGTTATGATGCGATGATGTTTTAGGACATTTAACTCTAGTCTTAAATCGAAAAAACTGAATTCAAGTAGCTCTGAGGCAGAAATATCAAGTAAGTTCTCTCGAGAAGGTTAACTTGTTCATAAACCACCAATAAGTACAAGAGTAACCCATTGTGCCCCAGCTAGTGATGCGCAAACGCAAGAACAAGTAAAACACTAGTCTAGTCTTGTTCTTGTTCAGTCTGTCTTGTTCTTGTTCTTGCAAGCATAACTAAGTCTTGTTCTTGTTTTTGGTCTTTCAAAATGTGCAAGAACAAGACCATTTTTGCTCATCACTAGCCCCAGTTACAGGAGATGCAGAATTGTGTCCCAACATCAATACGATCTAAAAGTAGCTTATGAGTAAAAAGTACCCAGAATAATTTTTCTTCAAAACTTTATTTGTAGTCTTCAACGTAGGCTACATGAAGTGCAATACAGCACCAGCTCGCGACTCAAGCGATATGGCTAACTTCTTTTATGACACCAGTTAACTCTAAACCCCTTCCTCGAAGTGTAGTTGTAGCTTCGCGTACAAGCAGTCATATAGAGTAATATCAGCAAGTATGGTCCTTGGTCGACGACTTTCGTCAAGGTTTTGCAGTTTTTGCGCTCGCTTGATGTTTTTTACCCACAGGACTAAAATACTGTTCAGTTAATGGCCGACTACTGAGCCTGTTTCCGTCAGCTAGGTACTTGGGTCTTATTCGGAATGTTGATTGAATATTGAAGAAAAGGCAAAGAAAACCATAGTATAGTTATCTATGCCGGCCTACAAACGGCAAGAGTAAGGTTGGAAGCCGCGGCAAGGATTATACCATTACTGCCCACTCTTTCGAAAAACTATAACAAATCCAGACCGGGTCAAGACTAAAAATAATGGATGCCATGTATAAAAACCTGACTCCGCCTTCGTCTGGTCCCAAAAGCCCAGAGTGTGAAAGGAGGAGGGTTGTCGACCTGCCGAGTTGATCGTAAAAACTAGGCAAGAAACCGCATGGATACACGAACTAACCATTCACGAAATAATGCTACTGCATCCGGGGCAGCCGATGCGCCAGCGCTGGGGACCAGGGATGCTGGTGAGAAGTGGGTTACTGGCCGAAATAATGCTACTGCATCCGGGGCAGCCGATGCGCCAGCACTGGGGACCAGGGATGCTGGTGAGAAGTGGGTTACTGGCCGAACACCCAAATTAGTCACACCGAAAAGGGAATTAAAATTCGCTGCGTGGAATGTACGAACAGGACATCACGTTGGTCAAAAGAAATCATAGCAATGGAATTGTTGAAATGCAAAATATCAATTGCTGCGCTATCGGAACTACGGCTTACCGGATCCGGGATATTGACAATCATCCCGCCAACAATCGACGAAACGATGATGCTTTACTATTCCGGTGGTGAGAAAAGAGAGGCCGGCGTCGGCTTTATGGTCGACCGACGGGCTGCCAGCAGCGTTATCGCATTCCAACCGATATCCGAGCGTTTGGCGGTTATAACCATCAGTGGAACGATCAAGACCCATATCATATCCGTTTATGCGCCAACCGAGACCAGCACGGACACGAACAAGGACGAATTTTACGATCAGCTTCAACAGACGCTGGATATGATACCTCAAACCGAATTAATAATTCTCGCGGGGGATTTCAATGCACATTCAGGAGTAGATCGAACCGGCTGGGAAGAAACCATGGGCAAATTCGGACACGGAGTAATTAATGACAACGGCTTACGCCTGCTTTCATTCGCATCGTCAAACAACTTGATCGTTGGCAACATCATTTTCCGCCATCCACTCAAACACCAACTCACCTGGCGAAATCCATCCGGCAAAGACTCGGCGATGTTAGACTACGTTTTGATCATCACAAGATTCCGATCGACGCTTAAAGACGTACGTGCAATGCGTGGACCGATTGCGGATCGGACCATTATCTTGTTCGAGCGAAATTGCAGATGCGATTGCAAAGAGCGAAGAAAACGGAGCCACCACCAGCCAAGAAAAATTGGGCGTGCCTACGGGACCCGGCCATCGGGCGAGAGTTTCAAATGGCATTATCCAACAAATTCGCGGCGCTCGCAATACTGGACGATATCGATGTAGAAGAAAGGCAATTGTCGGAGTCTATTATGGAGTGTGCAATGGAGTTGTGTCCAACTATCCGTAAACGGACGCAGCCATGGATCTCGGACAGCTGTCTGGACCTCGTCGATCAGCGGATGCGCATGAAACACGTCGACTTTGAGGAATACCGAAGATTGAACAAAGAAGTTCGGCAGAAAATGAAATTGGAACGAGAAGCGTACTGGAATAACGTTGCGGCCGACATGGAAAAAGCGGCGTCGAGGCACGAGTACCGGACGCTGTACCAGACAATCCGCCGGTTAGGCGGCAAAACAACATCAACAAACGACAACATCAAAAAATCGGATGGAACTTTTGTGACTTCTGCCCATGAACGCCTGGAGCGGTGGAGAGCATTCTTCCACCAGTTGTATAACCACGATCCGCCGCAAGGTCCAGCACCCGAACCACCGATTATCGAACAGCCGATGAATCAGTTTCTCTATACCGAACCAACAATTATCGAGGTGAAGACAGCAATAAAATCGCTGAAAAATGGAAAAGCGCCGGGAATAGACCAAGTAACCGCCGAGATGATCAAAGCTCGAGGTGATGTCTTATCACAACGACTTCATGTCCTCATAACACACATATGGCATTCGGATCGTGTCCCTTCGGTATGGAAGAAAGCGATCGTTGTCCCAATTTTGAAGAAAGGCGACAGTCGGGAATGCAAGAATTATCGCGGTATTAGCCTTCTTTCGATCGTCGGTAAAGTATTTACGAAAATAATACAATCGAGGCTACAGAAACATCGAGAGCAAACGAGCCGGGAGGAACAAGCAGGATTTAGACCACATCGAGGATGCATTGATCAAATATTCGCCCTCCGTCAGTTAATGGAAGAAAGAATTCGTTGCGGCAAACGAATTGTCGTCGTTTTCATCGATTTCAAATCCGCTTTCGATTGCATCGATTGGAACAGCTTGTGGAGAGTCTTGGTAACCGAACACGTGCCATTGAGAATCATCCAACTTCTCCAAGCGTCGTACGATGGCTCAACCAGCAGCGTTCGTATTCGAAACGACTTATCCGAGGAGTTCCCGATTCAGACGGGTGTCCGACAGGGAGACGTCGCTTCGCCACTTCTCTTCAACGTTGTGATCGACGCGATTATGCGTGAAGCATTCGATGGACGACTCGGAGTTCAATACGACGACAACAACTTCGTAACAGACTTAATGTTCGCCGACGATAGCGCTGTTTTCGCCGACACGGATGCCGAAGCAACGGACATCTTATACGATATTTCCCGCATCGCCCAATCATACGGGTTAAAAATCAATGCGGAAAAGACCAAAGTGCTCACAACGGATGGATCAAGAGCCAGTGTTCACCTCGATGGAACCCAAATCGAACAGGTTCCAAGGTTCAAATATTTGGGATCATTGGTTGAGGAAACGAAAGTAGCATCGACGGCCGACGTTCACAGCCGTATCGGCCAGGCAACAGCAACATTCGCCTCGCTCAAGTGGTGCATATGGAAACGAGCAAATATCTCCATCAAAACAAAACTACGTCTTTACCGAACGTTGATTCTTCCGATTCTTCTTTATGGATCTGAAACGTGGACACTGCTCAAACCGGACGTTAAGAAGCTCGAGGTCTTCCAAATGCGATGTTTGAGGCAGATCCTCCGTGTCTCACTCCGTGATCGCCTTCGAAACGAGGTTGTCAGACAAAGATGCGATCGGCAAACACTGATCGAGGAAGAAATGCAAAAACGTCGACTACGGTGGTTTGGACATGTTTGCCGAATGGTTGATAACCGCTTGCCACGTAAACTTCTCTGGCGAGACCGTCCTGCAGACTGGAGAATACAGCGATCGGCACCGAAGAAAACCTGGTTGAAGAATATCGAGGGTGACTTAAAGAATCAACGATTATCAGTTACCGAGGCTCGAGACACCGCGAAAAACCGAGAAGATTGGAAGCGAATCGTGAATAGAGTTCGGGACCCAGCGGCACCTACAGCAGCGTATCCGTTGCGGGGACGTCCCGTTCGGACCGCCAGCTAACGGATCAAAGAAGAAGAAGAAAAACCTGACGGAAACGGTCAACCTTATTGTCGATCTAATGCCACCTGATTTATACATCGGGCGCAAAACGGGTTGCTGGGTCGAGAAGACCTACAGTCACAAAAATATATTGTGCGCTCTGTGACAGAAAACGGTAGTAGGTCACAAAATTAAATTTCGGCAGAGATCTCAATATTTTGATTCCTATAGGAGAGGAACGGAGATATTCCCAACTCTACAAGGATAACGACGTTGCCTTGTACACAAACGAAACCAAAGCAGAGCCGGGTATAGGGGCTGGAGTTTTCGCTCATCGCTTAATTGATAGCTTCGCCAGCGTTTTCCAGGAAAGTAGGGTGCCAGGGTAGTTAAGTTATCAAATAGCCAAGTGGCCTTTCAAGCATTAGACTTCGTCGGTATAATTTCAAAGCTGGTCAAAAACTATCAGAAGGAGTTCCCTTCGCTAGGCAGGAGGTACACGGTCACGGTGGATACCGGACCATAGGAACATCGAGGGCATTGAGAAGGCAGATGAATTGGTCAGATTGGGACAACTATTGGGACTCAATTGGGCTGGCAGTGACATTTAATTGAATTTGACGGTGTATGCGCCTTCATTAACAAACGCTATTTTATTGGTCGTTCATAATTTCCTTAGGTACTCAAGAAAAAATACGCTTGAATTGATACTCTCTATTTAGAACAAAAATATCCAAAAAAAACCCCTGTGAGGTCAAACAATTGTCACTCAGTATAAGTTTTCCTTAATTATAGAAAATAATTTCAGATCTTACATAATAATAAAAGCATCACCTTTTTCCAAAAATGTACTACTATCATAAAATTCTCTTACACCACCACATTTTGTAAAAATGAATACCATTGATTATCACCAATGATGTAACGCATTTATATTCTCCAATAACCACAAATCTTATTATGGAATTCTAAATTAGGACAACCAAATAAATAACCGAAGTTCCAATTAAAGAGGTGATCATCACCCAGACTGCACCATCACTTTTAATCCGATCACGCACCATTGGCGATCTTCTTAAAATATTTCGCCCCTTAAGAACATCCATATCAGATACCAGTGGCAATTGGAGCCAAGGACCAACTCTAAACTACTTTCGCACTGCAGAGAGCATAAGAAACTTTTTAATTCGCACAGGTGAATTTCTATGCTAGTTGCATCCAAATTAACTAATTACTGATCGATGCTCTCGTCTTCGACTGATCTTCTTAAGAAATACCGATTCACTTCGCATATGAAGGAATCCATATACTTTGATAATCGCTGGCCCACGGTATACAGAAGCGATAAAAGTAAGTGTCCATCTTGGTCGACTTTGGCCATCCTCATCTCACCAGTCCATAATCGAATGTCTTTCGTCACAGGCTGCTGCAGTATTCCGATCAATGAACGAACAGTGATCGATGGATGGCACCGCACCAAATTTAGATTCAGATCAAGAAACGGGGAAGAGGAGCGGATTCATTCAGTAGCAGCAGCGCCAGCAGATCACTTATTCACCTCTGGAAGATGCTAAACAATCGAAGGCGATTTTCTCACACAGATCGGATCGATCTTGCCCGAGATCGGATCTTTGCATCTTCAGTGTTCGGAAAATTACCTGAGATCATCTGGTCTGGGGTCTGATATCATTTAATGAGGCTACCTTGGAACGTAGCTCCAGATCCACTAGAATGGCTCTTTCAGAGCACAACTTGTCATCAAATCTTCGATCCCATAAATCTGAGGATCATTACGGAACATTTTGTCGCAACGGAATGCACTTGAATCAACAATCGCCGAGGGTATAAAATTGCCTCAGCGATGCAACAGTGTTATGTTGCCCCGTTGACGACGACGGCGATTACCATGACGTTGTTAGAATTGTAAACGTGACCTTTGAATTAGATCGTGTTCTGTTATTCTCGACAGGTTCTATAATAGTTCTACAGCGATGGAGGACAGCGCGTTTGTGCGACAAACACAACGGGAGGAGCGAATCTACGATATTGTCGCCGCGCCGTTATCGCCATCTAATAGCTGCAATTTGTAGGCTTCAGGAAGCGTTGACTCAAAGCCTTTTGGGATTTACATAACTGAAGGTTGGACGAGCAAAAATTCACTATGGATGAAAGGAATTTCCTAATTACGTATACAATCTTCAAATTTCTGGACAGGCATTGTTCAGGTGTTTGCGCATATTGTAATATTATTTTGAATATGACGAAACGATTGAATATTCGGTATTGTGGCTGGGAATCAGTGAATTCGTAATCGATAAGATAAATGAAAGTTTCTTTTTGCAAGTCAATTTTTCAGTAGAAATGTCTGGCGAATTGAACCGCGTAAATAGAAGTTCGTGCATTTATGCATACATTGTTCAATTGAATGAAAATGGCCTCGACTTATGCATAGACTGTTATGACTGTGACTTATAACTTATTTTGAAATTTGGTATAATTTTTCTCATTCAATATTCTAATATAATTTGAATTTTTGACATAACCAAAATTTTGTAATGAAAATATTATTCGATTTTTTTGGCTTTTATTGTAATTATGGTTCTTTCGGAAGATATACTGCTTAGATACTTGATTACTCCCTTTATTTGCAGCCGCAAAAAAATAATAAATGAAATTGTGGTTTGACGATTCGGAAAAGTAGTCAAGCTTGAGGAGAAGCACCTTTACATATTAATAAAAAAATTGCTCTCCGGAAGAAGGAACTCCAATAACTTCTCTAACTGGCCTCTAACAATGCATCTATCTTTCTAATTTACAAAAGATGTCCTTCAAATTCATTTGTCGACCACAACCCACCAAATCAATTGGCGGCAGCTTTTAGTCCTTGTAATGGTCGATTTCATTATATTTTCAGCTGAATCCACAGATACATATCTACTTAAGTGTGAGTGAGTATTTAAACGCAATGAGGGTAAATAGGGATCTTAGATACACGTTCTGAGAAACGCCAACTGTTATGATCTAGGATCTAAAGTCCTCCTCCTCGAAGATTTTGACTTTATATCGGAAGATACCTGGATGCTCGTTTCTGTTTAAGAGTAACAAGCAGAGGAGAGTGTTAGACGAGTGTTTTTCTCCTCAAAATGAAGCAGACTGCGGACTGGGATTCAAAAGGCCCGAGCCCTACAAGGACTAATGTAATTTAGGAAGAAGAAGACCTTCCTGGAGGATAAATCTCTGACCTTGGAAGCAATGAAAATAATTGTCGTCAACGATGTACTTATCCTAAGTGGCCCCTAATATTGTGCAATAATATTTTGCAAAATTGACTGTTTCCTTCTTTGCCCCAGAAAATCTTTCAATATCACCCTCAGACCGTTAATAGTATTGGGTAAATCAAAATATTGCACAATATTGTTGATAGTCTAGGGGCCCGATTAACCGCCATCTGCTCTTATCACCATGAATACAAGATAGAGACACTAAGACGACAGCATCATTGACAGCACCATTATAGTTCTAGTTTAGTTTGACTTCCAATGTTCCGCCATCTGCGTAAGCCTAAGAAAAAGGTTGAAAATTGACACTACAACTAGCCTCCGCAGGATCTTCAATATGACCCTTGCCTAAATAGTCCATTCAAAACGCGCGTTTGGGTGTTCCAAAATAACACCGTTAAGAAAATCGAACCCTAAAGGTTTTTGGGGTCGCTAATCACGAAAATCGGGGTCCCGCGGTCCTAAAACATGGGCGTCACCCTTAAAAACGCAAAAAACACCCCTTTTTAGGGGTTTTTCGCGATTATTTCAATAATAATGAAAACGAATGCAATGAAATACACTTTTTTAATATTTATTTGCGAAGGTGGTTGATTTGTACTAAATCAAGGCGAACTTTATGATAAGGGGTAATCCTAAAGGGTTGAAACCACCCCTAAATCGGCTAAAAACAGAAAAAATTGTAAAAAATTTGTTTTTTTTCAAGTTTATTCATCAGATTCGGTTGTGGGCGAACTGTCAGGCAAAAATAAATTATTTTCAACTCTTAAGGGGTTAAAACTACCCCTACAATTATAAAAATCAACTTTATATAAAAAAAATTGCAAAAATTATTTTTTTTTTTTGCTTTTTGCTTAATATTTGGCTCAGTAGATATTATCAGCCAAAAATCTATTATTTTCAACCCTTAAGGGAGTAAAAGTACCCCTACATTAAAATTGTAATTGAAAAAAATTGAAATTTGTTGTTATCATAAAGTTCACCTTGATTTAGTACAAATCAACCACCTTCGCAAATAAATATTAAAAAAAGTGTATTTCATTGCATTAGTTTTAATTATTATTGAAATAATCGCGAAAAACCCCTTAAAAGGGGTGTTTTTGCGTTTTGAAGGGTGACGCCCATGTTTTAGGACCGCGGGACCCCGATTTTCGTGATCAGCGACCCCAAAAACCTTTAGGGTTCGATTTTCTTAACGGTGTTATTTTGGAACACCCAAACGCGCGTTTTGAATGGACTATTTAGGCAAGGGTCATATTGAAGATCCTGCGGAGGCTAGTTGTAGTGTCAATTTTCAACCTTTTTCTTAGGCTTACGCAGATGGCGGAACATTGGAAGTCAAACTCAACTAGAACTATAATGGTGCTGTCACTAAGATACGGTAGTGCGAGCTCATGTGGTACACCAATCGATCGAAGACAAAAAAAGGTTTGGATGCAGGGATGTGGGATGAAACGGCTCCGATTTAGTAGAGCGATAGGCTTAGCCAATCTGGCTGTTATATTTCAACCAGAGTTGTAGACTATATTGCCCTACGTTTATGAAAATCTACTGGGGATCTTCGCTTGTAGATAAACGCATTTATCTTCTATGACAGCCAAGCAGCAATTCTAACGACAAAGTTGGCCTTGCTGAATAGCTATGCTCAGTCAAATTATGCCTATTTCATTACCGGTTAAATGGCAACGGGGTCTGGCTAATCAATTTTCTGGCACTGTATACACTTCTCCAGAAACGGCTACTGAAGCATCCACCAGTTTAATAAACAGGCCTCTTTATAATAACTGATGAAAAATACCAGGCACTGGAGGTCTCTACTTGTTATGGACCATTCCAAGTGTTTTTTTCCTGTGTCGTCTTGCAACCCGGCTTGAGAATAGCTGAGGTGTAGTAGGAAAGATGTTTGGCACTAATTGGCTTGATTACCGGATGCTGCGCACTGAATGACTATCGATGTCGATGTATACAACTGTTACGTTTTTACGGCTTAACGGATTCGTAGGATTAAGGAATACACTTTTTAATAATCCACACAATAATTTATTTATCACAAACCAAAACACAATTTAATTACTAACACAATTCTTACAGTTCACTATAATCACTTTTAATGTACTATCTCGCACTATTAAATTCTATCTATCGCTTTATAGTTCACTTTTAAATCACTACTTTTCACTGTTCTCACTTTAAAACACTTTTATCGCCTTTCAAATCAGAACTGACTCTCTCAGCGCCTGCAAGCCGCTTTTATATCCAAGCTCCACCTTTATTTAACTTCTGGAACCTTCTCGAGTCCTTTTTCTCGAGCCTAGTGGTATGTTCTTTTCTTTTCGTCCAGAAGCTTGAAGTTGTCTTCACTTATGGCGCGTTCAAATTTTAGTTTAGTACATATGTAAATCATTAGTTCAGACATCAACCAGAGTTGTTACCGACAATCGTTGATTATGCTTTTTCACAAACAGATGGCGCATAAATCATCACACAACGAACTGAGGCTAGACCTGCAGACTATTCCATACTTTTAGACCTAATTTTTTTTTTCTTTGTGAAAATCTAAGCTTAGGTGTCACCCTTTATACTACCAGTTTGTCATGTCATTCTCGTCATGGTGCAAAGTCTAGTAGTACACTTAGCTCGATGAATAAAAAAGGATATGATAGGTAAATGGTAGTCTCGATGAAGTATGATGCGTAGGCAGGGAAACTCGCATTTAAACTCTTGGATATTCTTCCATATTTTCATCCTCTTCGTCTGAGGCCTTGATACAGGCCGCCTGATTCACTAGGATTTCCGTACCTGTTTTATCGACCTTCAGCTCGATCTTTTGGAAGTTGCACCTCACGGCGTTATTTTTCCAGTTGATCTAGGCGTTCCTCATTTAGGAGTAGAATAAGTTTCATTTTTTGAACATCGTAAGGTAACCATTGAAACCATGCTCTGCCCCTCGTACGTGATGGTATATGACTAGCATTAGTTGCTTTCGGCCTGGTGCCAGGGTTAACTTCCCCGATTCTAGCTGCCGCAGCTTTATACAGCATTGCAGATCTTTTGTTGTGCTGTCGAAGGGGGAGGTCCTCAGGCCTTCCATAGTCACCTTGAGGGCGACTTGCACCCACCGCCATTGGTGTTTGGGGATCTTCCCATTTTCATCGTTCTCGTCTGGAACGCCCATATTGCTTTGGTTCCGTGCGTCTTGGATTTTTTTGGAACTGGACTGTGTATGCTTGGCTCCTCCACGGATTTTTGGCATTTAGAGCCTGGTGCCCGACTCAAATAACAACTACTTTCAACTGATTCTCGATTGGAGTTGGAAGAATCGTGTCGAATTTAATGGTGAACGTTGGGTCTCAGTAGAACTGTGTGAAACTAACTGCTGATCTATCACTATCAATGTAGGCTTTTATCAATGTTCTGCGATTCGATACACACTGCTCCTTTACCAGCAAATCGGGGGCTACAATCTACAAGTCATACCTACGACTTTCGGGCTGATACTTGGAAATCCATCCTAACGTGGCTCAAGATACAAGATACAAAACCGTGTCACTCAATTCATTGGCGATAGCACCATTTGCGCATGCATAAGATCATCAAGCCACCGTAGAAAAGTAACAGTCCTGTCAAAATTTAATCGTTTTTACTAAAGGGACTGTACCACTCAAACTAACGCCCTCGAACATACACAGCAATATTTTATTCCCAATACAAAACTAGTCTATAGACCTAAATTCCATTCACATTGCGTCCTAAATATACGTTTTGGAAGAGGGAAACTCAACTCTGGTACAATCTTTCCCAGTCAATCGGTCCGAACTCATATAACATCCCAGAGTTTAAACATCAGGTTCATCGACATCAACTTGAATACCCTCCAGACCAAATATCTTATTCTCTTTCTATTTTCAAGTTTACTACTGGACATTGCACTATTACCTAAACGATATGACGAACTGGTAGTGCAAAAGATGATTCCTAAATTTGTTATTTCTAATAAAAAAAGGCGAGGATCACTTGTAAAAAACTCGTGCCGCCGGCATTTTTAGAAAATCGAATATGGGGACCCGCAAAAAGTGGTGGTTCATCGTACGGCTCACCTTGAGATTCGCACAAAGTGTTATACAGTTGATAATGACATAAATAATATATACGGTTTCACATAATTTTTCAAAAGAAAGATTGTCTAATCATTGCAGAGAAGAGTAGGTATCTAGCCATATAATATACGATCAATGAGGAAATGATCTACTCTTATCAACATATCTGGAGCATTATTTATTGCCGCAGCTCCTAACTATTTGGGCCCCTTTTGCAATGGGTTTTCAACAGAATACATACTTACCTAAATTTTTATTACAACTAAAACAAACTCACATCAACATAAAATCCACATGCTTCCTGCTAATTTTAAAATTTTCTTAAGGCAAAAATATAAGTGTTATGTGGGTTAGTTTATGATTCCCCTTAACCTATAATTTTTTTTGTACTTTCTAAAATTGTATAGATTAAAAACCTTTTTGTGATACATTGTTTTAGTTTGTAATTCCACTGAATTTGCGGTAATATAGTCTATCATTATCTTAGTACCCAACCGGCACACTTCTTCATAATGATACCGAAAAATTCCCCCGATATATTTTTACGGAACATTTATTTGGGATAAGTTTCCACATCACGGACATCTTGGATATTTTTCACAGCATAATTTTAATTGACAGGGTCGGCATACTTCGGCCGCTTTTATTTTTTTTTTCTTTCTTCTTTCAAAACAAGATCGAAATCTTAAAATGTATAGGTCCCATGTAGTAAGAAAGAGGCGATTAGATAATCCAATCAGAAACATTTGTTCACCAATAATTTAACCCTATCAACGCCTCCTCCATAATGTTCGGCTTCCGTCTTGTGCTGTCTGATCCAATTCCACCCAGAAAGTCCCCCATTGACCAACAAAACTCTTTTAATTTCGTCCGAAATCTCGTTTGGCGATCGTTTGTCTACCTGGACTGGGTCGCGGATGATTCACTTGTAGTGACTTGTGACCACCATTAGCACCGGCAATAATTGATATATCACCACAGTCAGATTCCAGGTGATCGTCGATGTTTTTTTTTCGTCTTTCTATCTCGCGTGAAGATAAATGAATGACATGCGTGATAAATACCATGTTATAGGTATTAAAAGCCTTTTCCTCAACAATTTTATTACAAAATCCAAAGGTAAGAAACACAACAAAAAAAATTATTTCTAGTTTTTGGGACCACATGAGACCATAAATCATTTCACCTTGCGAATCGCTTTAAAATGCCAATTTGTGATGGCACAATAATGGTGAATTGTAGTTTGCACAAATATTGAGAACTGATGAGGCAAATTAGGCAACACTCGAAAAATTAATAACAAAAATTGTAGGTAGAAAGTATTAATTAAACTCCGAGGGTTTTTTTTTAGTCAACATTTTAGGCTATATTGGTAGAAGTATTTGAGCCATCAAAAGAGCCAAGCATTGGACAAGAGATGCTTCTTGCTGGTTAGTTGTTATTGTGATAATCATCGTTTGCCCCGAATTTCTACTACATGCATTTACACGGTGGGGCCCCTGAAGATATAAAAATCGATTTTCGTAATTTGAATGACCTTGGATTCAATTTAAATTCTTGCTGCTCGAATGGAGAAGCAATTACAAGGAAATGATGGGAATTTTTTGGAGAAAAAAGTAAAAATTATTATTGTTGCTAAATTGTGTCTTATTTATTTGGGTGTTTGACCTCGATTTTGTATGAAAATTTATGATATTCTAGCTGGAGCCCGTTGCGACTCGTTGCACCCATCCGAGCAAAATAAAGGGACAATTGTTTGACCCATGGTTTTTCATCTTCAATGTCACTGACCCACTGATTTTTTTATTTAGAGCCCCGCCTTTTCCCGTATTGCAGAGTCCTGGACTTAGGAGTCGTCCATTACGTGAGGCGTTTAAGGGATGAAGGGGGTCGAGCCGAATCTCATCCAATCTCACCTTGAGGAGAGCAGGGAGGGGGGGGGGGGGCTTGGCAAATATTACGTAATTTTTCCCCTCAAAAAACAGTGTAAAATTGCTAGAAAACTGGGCTAAATTAAGTAAAACATGTTTCGCCACCAAAAACCCCTATTCACTTTCAGGCCGCCGGCAGGCACGGCCCGATGAAGGCCACACATTACTCAGCCTTAGGATAAGGATTTCAGGTATCCCCTTGACAGGCCGTGGTATGCGAGTAAAGTCATGATTCCCTACATGGACACAGGCGAAGACGACAGTTTAGCATAGTAGTTGTTAATTCAAGTGCAAAAATGTTCATGGCCTTAACTAAAACTTTAAAGGCACAAACAGATTGGTGATTGATGAAAATAGTCTTTAAAATATACGGACCACCATATTTGTTGCCAAATGGACAGGCGGCGGGCGCGGGGAAATTAAATGTATGGAAAATTCTCTCGCAGGCGGCCGCTATACCGCCTCCGCGCCAATTTGGTTTTGCCTTAAGGCGACTTCATACTCACGCTGTGAACACCCGCGAATAAGCACGAATGCGAGTGTCGATGGTTTTCGCACATAGTTGTCGCCTTGCTTTCTGGACTGACTGGATACGGCCTGTATTCGTGCCGTAAATTCGCGGTTTGAGACTGAATTGAAGTTCTGGGATGGTAGCACTTAAGTTGTTTCAATCATCCTCTTCATACAAAAATTCGAAAAATCGCAAAAATCGCCTCACGTAATGGACGACCGCTTATACCTAAAATTTCAAAAGTGGAGGATTTTTTAATTCTTATCCATTGTATATAATAAATCCCACATTTCCGTTTCTCCTTACCATTTTACCAAAAAGCGTAGATGATTAACCGATATTCATGATATACTAAGTTCAATGTTTTTCCATTTGTTGCTAGGATGTCAAAATTTTCCAATTTTATAACTATTCCCAATTTTATAACAATTTAAACAACCTACATACAGGCAATCGAGAAATAACACCTATTTGGCAAGATTCGTCCGCCATATTGGCCCAGGAATTTTGGATTTTCATTGGAATAGGAGCACAATTTGCAAATTCGTCGGGCATATTTGCGCGGCCATTTTGAATTTGAAATTGAGGTGGCTGCAATGGACGTCGTACAAGAAGCTATGACGAACATTAAAAACAATAAAGCGCCAGGAAAAGACAGCATAGCAATTGATATGTGGAAATATTGGGGCCAAGAAGTAAGGAACGGATTACACAAGCTTATAGAATCGATCTGGCGCCAGAAAAGATCCCACTTGAATGGACGTAAGGTGTGAAACCCCCCCCCCCCCCTCTTTTTATGGCTTAAGAATCACCCCTTGTACTACCAGTCCGTCATGTCATTTGCAACGTCATGGTGCAATTTCTAGCAGCAAGCTTTGTACGGTGGAATAGGCTTCTATTTCTATTTCTTGTTGAGGGGCGCGTTGGCGGGCACCGCGACCTATTTTATTTGGTCTATTGTGCCATCCCCGTCTTTAAAAATCATCGAGGTTAAGGCTTCTAAAATCACCTTAAACTGATTTAGGGTCCCTGTTCCGTAGGTAAGTTGCGATGGAGGAGTCTAAATCTTTTCCTCGCTGTAGCCTCACAATCGCGCAGCAAGTGCTCCGCAGTTTCGGGAGCTGCCCCGCAGAAGCGACAGCTACAGTCGTTTACCAGTCCTATTTTGTTTAGATGGTAGTTAAGCGAAGTGTGGCCCGTCAGGAGCTCTGTTATTATTTTTAGCTCCCACCTCCTGAGATTTAAAAGTGCGCGCTTTAGCTTTATCGATTTGGATGAATCTTTTAACTTGACGAGCACCTTCTTGTCCCGTTATGAAAAAACAGCAGGTTGACCCAATTTTTTATGGTCGTTCTTACTTGGCAGCTTGCTAAGCTACAGAAAGGTTCCGGATCGATAGGTGATGAGTTTGCCCCTACTCTAGCCAGGGCAGCTTGACTGTTCGAGAAAATAACAATTTTAGAGCTATTTAGAGCTCTATTAATACAAGTCTGAGCACACACCTAGATGGCGAGTACCTCAGCCTGAAATACAGGGGGTAGCCATTTATTTCTGCTCCTTGGGCCATACACGCCCAGCCCTACCACTTTATCGGATTGGGAACTGTCCGTATACCAAAAGGCCGTGCATCCACTAAAGAGAGGCCTGCAATGCTGCCACTCTGAGATACTTGGCAAAATCGTCGTAAACGGTTTGTCAAAGTTAAGAATGGTATCGAACAATGATATTATTGGCTCCAGGTTTAGCTCCTTGAGGATCGATAAATGATCAAAATGGTCTCCTGGCTTAAAGGAGAATTGCTCTCGTAGACGCAGCGCCCCGCGAGAGCCTCCTTTTTCACTACTGTGTAGCGGACGGAGGTTCAGTAGAGCCTCCATAGCCGCAGTCAGACAGGTGGTTTTAGCCCCTGTGATACCAAAATAGGCGAGTCTTTAGACCCTGGCCAGCTTATCATGAGATTGCGACGCTCGTATATATCCAAAACATTAACTTAGGCTTGAGGCCCCAGGTACAAATATGGGGAGATGTAATTGCCGAGGCAGTTACTCTCTCAATCTTCTGTTTCCAGGCGAGTTTTTGGTTTTGGATTATGCCTACATATTTGGCCTACTTTGAAAAAAACCATTTCTTTGTCATCCAAAGAGTAAGCTTTTAAATTTTGCTTCCTTCTATTAGTAAATGGTACGATGACAGTTTTTTGTAGGTTAATATCCAAGTTCTTGCTAGGGCACCAGATATGCACATATAACAAAGCGGCTTGCATGAGGTCTGAAACGGTGCTATCTTGACCGCCGCTAATCGTTATGACGATATCTTCTGCATAGGTCTGTGCTTTAAATCCCCGGCTATTCAGGTCGGCAAGAAGTTCTTCGATCACGATTGACCATAAGAGGGGTGATAGGACGCCCCTTATGGACAGCCTTTACCAGCCATTTCCATGATCGATTCACCATTCATCTCAGCGGTTATCAATCTGCTGCTAAGAAGCGACGTGATCCATCTCGCAGTGGGGGGATGAATGATTTTTTTTTTACTGCTGGTTCATTGAACGCGTCAAAGTTAACCTTGTCAAACGCACCCTCAATATCTGCAAAGGTACTTAGAGGTTTCGCAGGGCAGCTACTTTCCAAGACTGCGATGATCGTTTCCTGCAGATTGGTAGAGACAAGGCTGAGATCGGCCTCAGTAACGGGATTATTGTCAACTTGGCTGACTCCTAACCTGAGGGCTGTACAATAGGCCTCCCAGTCAGTCTGCTGTGGAATCCTAAATGCTTCCGAGGATATTGCAAATGCTCTCAAGTTAAACTTTATATGTCTATGATCTTACATTGATGGCTCGCTTGAGACGTACCAGTTCAGTATTCTGGAACTGACGAATGTGCTATCAAGAGTCGAGTCAATCACTTCTTGCCTAGTCACATTAGAAAAGGTAGACCCCTTGTCTATGACCTGTAAATTGTAGGTAGTAGATAGTGAAATCATGGAGGTATTTGCCACATTATGGTTAGATTCTTGGATTTAACGAGCCTTGACAGACTATAGTAGGCTTTGTTGGCGTTTAGCAGTCGTACGGGTATTTCTGGTTCCTTGCAAATGTCATAACCGTCTTCACCTTGCCAAAATATGATGGTATATTGCATCGCATGCATTAAGCTCATCAGCTGGCGTTTGCCATGGAATCAGAGGCAATGTTTAGCGAAAATTACCTGCCAATAGAATAATAGCACCACCAAACCGGTTTTGATTGTTTCGTAGATCTTGCATCATTGTGCGAGGCGAAGAATCACAATTCAACTGAAAATAGACAATTGATTCAATTTGTTGTAAGGATAATTTCTGGCTGGAATGCGTTTTTCTCAAGATCTTCCAGATCTGGACCACAGTTCAACTTATCTGGATTATCCTTCAATCTGGAGCCAAGCATACGCATTCCCAAATTTTTATTTAAATCGTTTGTGCGATTTCGAAGATTACCGCGTACGCACTTTTTATACATTGTATATATTAAGATAATATAATCCAAAAAAAAATTTACTAAAACAAAAAAATAATTCCCCGGGATTATCCATCAACCGATCAAATCAAAGTCGCCTAAATTCATCATTTCGAAAAAAAAACAAGGTGCTACGCCCAATCATCTTCGTTAAAGAAAAGTTATCTAACATCTTTCAGCCGGGTGTCAAGGGTCTTCATTTCGGACAATACTATGCTATGCGATACAAGAAAACGCTTGTAATGTTTCCATTGATACCTGAAGTATCTAGGCAGGAAAAATAATTCCAATCACAAACCTATTAACTACCAACCACAATGCAATCTCCTTTGGTTATTATCTAATAGTGTGGCCCTCTGCAATGAGGAAATTCGGAATTTTGGTACGTTTACCTGTGTGATGACGGAGCCGGAGTCCATACGAGATCGTCTTATACTGAAAATTGATCGTGATCTTCTGCAGTTTCAATAGGTGAACAAGAAGAAGAAGAAGAAGGTGTCTAGCCGCACAATTAACTAGCTACATACACTTATGATCTTGGACAATACCAGCATGCTGAGGGTAAAGTAACAAAAATCTTGAAAGTCTCAACATTTGAAATAACCAGCCACAATCGATCGTTTTTAATAATGATCAAGAAATTGCCCTGCGGCTTAACCCAGATCTATTAAAACGAGGCTTGAAGATATGTATATGTTCATCTTTCAATGAAGAATCCAATCGTTGTAGGTACAACAGCAGCACAACAATTTCGAGAAGACTCACAGTGGTTTAAGCAGGTATGATGGATACCTTTAATAATTGTAATTGCTGGTCTTAAGCCTATGGGCAACGACGAGTTACTAGCATTTGCATCTATCCTCGCCAAATTCAGACTAATTACACCTGAAGTTTTGTGAAATTTTTATGAAATTTAAATGTCCTTGAAAATTTTAAAAATAAAATTAAAAAAATCAAAAAAAAAAAATGAAGAAGAAAAATTGTGAAAAGAAAGATTGATGATCAAAATATTAAATATTGACGAAAGTCAGGTCAGAAGTAGGTTGCTTTGTGACTTCTTTCTTTATTGAATAGACAACTGCAGTAGAGAATATATAAATAAAAAAAACCGCAAACATATTGATTACGTAAGCATTGTCAGGTATTATTTTCTGCATATTTATCGACATAAAGAAGAAAAAACATTTTTTGCTGCATTGTTATCAAAAAAACATGCAAGGATTTTGCAACATACGGGCGCAGAGGTCAATATAATGTCAAAATAGATGATCTAACCTGCAAATGCTTATTGAACTGAACTTGATTAAATAAAAAAAAACTTTCAAGGTTCAATTCAATTAAAAACATTTTTCTGATTAACATTCTTTAATCAAGTTTTTGGTGTTAAAAATGCGGCAGCCAGAAATTCTGCTTCAATACCCAAATGCTGTTTGCAATTAATAATCATTTTACTAGTTATAATTCTTTTTTGTTATTATGCATGCAGCTCTCTATCTAAATGCAACTTGATTGAGGAACAACATCTTCTGCTGGGATGCTTCTTCATAATGATTGATTAATAGGTGTTATAGTTCATGCTGTTGTTGTTGTTGCTATTGTTCAACATTCTTTATAATTTCATAAATATTTGTTGTTGTTATTGTTTAGTGCAACAAACTTCGCAATTTGTCTAGTCGACATTGATGAGAATAAAAAAAAATTTTTTAATCATTGATTTTATTGTTCGATGTATGGTTGTGAATAGAAGTGAACATAGAACTTTTGTTATAATAAAATCCAATAATTGGAAAATAATTATGACTAACATTTAGTAAGAGGGTGGTGTTTAATGTATATTAATCTACAAATTATAATCGTAAAAAATCCACAAAAAAATTAAGAAGAACATGCCAGGTTAATTGGTAATCATGCTTATGACTATCTTTGCACAATACAACATTTATACATCAAAAAAATATCGGATCTATGTGGACTAAATATGCAACTCATGGGATTCATTAACTTTTACAAAACTCTTTAATAAGAAGCTCTACTTCTATTAAAAACAGCTCAATCTCTTTAGTTTTAGTTAATGACTAATATGCTAGAGTAATCAACAAATTTAAAAACGCTTAAATGAAATTTTGTAATTTCATCTAGGATATAAAACTTTTTACCGGATGAAGTACCGGATGAAGTAATAATAAATTTTCTAATAATTAACGAAGCTTGCTACTTGTGTATTTACTTATTTAGCATTCCAAGTGGGCTCGACACGAGCTTTTTGAAACTGCGTCTTCGATCGGTCTTGAGTGCGAGCCGCTGTTATCCAGTTTGGCTACCTAAAACTCTGGGCCCCCTGGGTCTAGACGAATCATAGAGAGAAATTTTTTTTGCACTAGCATGCCATAAACCCTACAAAAAAGATTCCGGTATGTAAGTATATAAGTAGGTAGGTGTCTCTTCACTCATACCAACAACTCGCCTAAAATTCCTTGGTAACAGGTCAAACTCCTTGGTGAGAGGTCGGTGGACAAGGCATCTTATTATCAATCCCTAAACTTTTCGAAAAACTTGTCTATTGGCAATATCACCCATCATCATTGCTTTAACAAACAACAACATGGTTTGAGAAAAGGGCGTTCGTCCACTTCTAACTTTATAGTTCTAATAACTAAAGTGCTATGAGAAATAGTGAATGGTCATCAAATTGATGCTGCTTACACCGACTTCAGGCAGTCAGGAGCTTACCACGGTACTTTAATCGCAAAGTTATCAAAGAGTGGATAAAATTATATGTTGGCCAAAGGTAAGGTTACCAGATACCAAGGATTTCTATCAAATGAAATATGCATAACTCGCGGTGTTCCTCAGGGTAGTCAACTAGGACCTTTTCTATTCAATTCGTCCATTTCCGTTGTATTTGAAAAAATTAAGGAGTATTATAAATCTCTTTTACGCAGATGACTTCAACATATACAGTGTCATTAAGTCGCAAACTGACGTATCCTTTCTCCAGTCGAAACTCAAGTCATTGCACGATTGGTGCATAGTCATGCATAGTCACGTTTTTGTGCAGTCCTAACACAAATTATTTTAAAAAATTGGAGCAACTATAACTAATACATGTTATTATTCAAAGAATTTCATTTTAAACCATATCGTACCTTGTAAAACATAGCATAACAGCAATAAAAACCCGCAAAAAAATGCTAAACAATTTTATTACATTACTCAAACATCGGAATTTCTTATAACGTATAGTCATTCATTCATTATTATTACTTGCTACCTGTAATTGCTAATTTCTAAGGAAAGTAGGAGGTCAAATCGTAATAAAAATATTCAGAAAATGTGTCACTTTCATACATTCGGAGCGCTGTAAAACACTTCGTAGGGAATGAAATTAAAAAAGTAATGAATGAAAATTATTTCTAATGAAACCCTCTACAAAAAACTTGTTATTATTTTTTTTGTTAAAGTTGAAGGAAAAAAAGTTATAGCCTTTAAAAGAAAATATTGTGACTAATTTTTGTGTTCTAAGGCTTATACCTTCTTAATTATTCATTTTACCACAAAATTTCGTACTAGTAAATTGTAAATAATTTAATTCTAAACAAAAAGTGTCCGTGAAAATTTTCTGTAAGATGTACCGTTTCGGAGATATGGTGGAAAAACAATTTGCACACGTTTTCCAAGATGGCGGCCAAATGGGGGGGGGGGGGGTTAGAATCCCGAAAACTCAAACTTAAGCTCACATTGACCCCCCCTACACATCCCAAAAATAAAACCTTGTCCTGCATTTTTGCAATGTTAAAGTACCATTTCCATGGACTATAGCAGCAGAATTGAATCTGTTCAAAAGAAGTTTTTCCTTTTCGCTCTCAGACATCTACAAAATCCTCACGATTTTTGAAGCCTATAACTTTGCAAACGCCGGGATATTAGCAAGACTTGGAGTTATGGTTCTCATGACATTGTAGAGCAAAAGAAAAATGCTGATCTCATGCCTTAAACTAGGCATTCTTAATGATAGCCTTAAAGTTTAGTTTCTTTCGGATATTGTCACATTCAATAATCATGTGCGACATGCCAAACATACGAAACTACTTTTAAGGAATACCGGCATCGCACTGATTATGCAAGAAACGAGCCCGCTAACGGATGCTGTATGGTCTTTAATAGTCAATGTTCATGCTTTTTCCTCTGCAATTAAAAATATATACATACTATAAAAGAGAAAATAGTGGTGTTGTAACAAATACAAGAATTTTGTGAGATCAAAACGAAATTTAGTGAAGGAGGGTTATATGCCATAAAAAAAATGAAACAAAATTCCCCGAAGGAAATTATAAAAAATAAATTATTATGACGAAAAAAAAGCACCGCGAGCCGAAGAATCGAACCCGCAGCCCCACAGACGAAGGACTTTTCCGTAGCCCTTGCGCCATGGCAGATACTACCGGTGGTTGACTAATATGCTAATAAATCATTTCAGAAAGAAGAAAAAAGAGAAAAAGAAAGCAAAAATGTTGCCCCGACCAGGCTCGAACCTTCAACGCCACACGCCGCTGAACCGAGGATCCGACGCTCTACCCACTCCACCATCGGCCTACTGCCAGATTTACAACAATAAAGTAATTTGTTCCGTGCCTATGAAATGTTTAGGTTAAACTAATTTTAACAGTTTTTTATGCCTAACTTCGAACTCCTTTATCAGAATTTCGAAAAAATTTAACGGGACCACCGTGGGAAACTCCCCCTTCAAATGAACCAAAAAAAGGCAAAAAAGTCATTGGGCTACAAAGTTATGCGTGAACAGGACTACAAAATACCTACACGTCGAATTGAGTAACCTCCTCGTTTTTTGAAGTCGGTTAACAAAAGGTGCGGTAAGCCGAATTTTTAACAATATTATATGTAGTTGTATTTGTATGTCTTGTAGTTGTTGGATTGTTTTCGTGAATCTTCACAATCTCCACTTAATATGTATATTGTCATCCAGTCTGAAGTGTTATTCAACAGAAAGAATACCATGAAAAAGCGTAATTAGTGGCTAGTCTCTAGGCACAACATCCCACTAGTTTTAGCAATGAAGGTTCCAGCAGTGAAACAATAAAAAAGGAGATCGAGGTAGTTGTATTTTAGTTATGTTGGATAGCGGTGAACAGAGGATACACAATTCGATTCAATCCGGATGATTACCAAAACGGAGAAAAAGCTAAAAAACCTAAAATAAGCAAAGAACTAAAGGAGTCTTTCACTGTACGTCGCTTTCGATGCATCTATAATTTTGTAAGTTTTCTACCCCGTAACTTGCGAATCTTTATTAGTTAGTGGATTTAACTGATTATGCAATCACAAAATTCTTTACTACTTAGTGTTATATTACCTCATTTACATATTATTGTTAGGGTACACATAAATCGTAATTTATACCAAGAGGTGTACTTGTTTTTACCTGGACCTATTAAACCAAGATTCTGTGGGGGAAAAGAACCAAGCATAACCAAACACAGGAAGAAACTGGCGTATTGTTGATATGTCAAATCTTCTAGTACATTACATTATTTTTCTTTGTAAAAACAAAAGCGTCATGGTACCAGGGCGGTTACGTGTTGCATGAGATTTTCAATTTGACCACAAGTTCTCCAATTGGCCAGTGTCGCATGATGATCGAAACCAGTCTGACGCTGTTCTTACGCTGCATCATCAGTAGGTCATGTCATTTTGCTATTTAAAGTCAGGGAAAGTCTTTTTATCTTGGTGAATGATGCTAAGTTCCTGTATTGCGCTATGATGTCTGTCTTCATTACAAATAGCGGCTATTTCTCGCTGCTAGATGTTTCTGTGATCTGATACCCACTGAAAACTGATGATCACATGTACCTGGAAATATAGCTCCTTTTGACAAATTTCGAATACTTTGAACGGTATAATATATAGACTCTGCTTGCTTCCCTGATATCTGCCTAGCAATCCGATTTTCCGCCCTATGTCCCATGAGGGATTAAAGGAGCGCAATGATGTATCCGATAATCACAATACACTGCCTCCTTGCTTTGGGTTTACCCGTATTGCTAGGCAGGCTTTGAGAACATACTTTGGCTTTGATTGGCGAAGTTTAGTTCCTGCGAAAGTTCCGTGTAAGCTGCATGCTAGCTGATGTATAGATCAGCTAGTACCTTGTATTTTTCTCTCTGTTGCACGTAAGTTTCGTTTCGTTGTAAAGTCTTATCTTTAGCAGCTGAGAGTCCGTCTGCACTGCAAGCGTGGTGAATAGCTTCGCTAGTTGAGGCATTTGGGATCTCTTTTGTGACTTGAGATGAGGTCTTCGTTACAATTGACGAGGTTGATGCTGTCGAAGCTGGATCAAGTTCACTGTTTTCTTTATTATTTTAGTCTTTAGTTGGACCCACGAGCAGAAGGGAAAATAGATTACCCCAGCGTGCTCGTATATTAGTCAAGGGTTGTTGAAATTGGAGTGTGACAGGTATCCACAGTTTGATTATTTGTGACCAAACACCACCTAACCTTGCATCTCTCAGCATATCACCCACCACCTTAGGCTGGGGTTATTCTTTTAAGAGGGTATTCTCCTCTCTAGAGTTTCACGAGAGCGAGACAAGGCAACAGTCGGCCGCGGTCTCGATCTCGCTGCGAGAGAGTGAGACCACTGTTGTCTTGTATCGCACCCCAATGCAACAGTGATATTATAGTGTTGTGTCGCGATAGTATCGCGTTACTCTCGCGAGAGTCAGTGTTGCACTCTCGACCGCCCCACCCTCCGTTTTGCCCTGTGGAGAATTTAAATGTATGGGAAATTCCTTCGCAGGCAGCCGTCGCCACGACCTCTGCAACAATCTGTTTGTGCCTTTGAGGGGGTAAAATTAAAGTTGAATATGAAAAAAGATTTAAAATTAACATTTAATAGAATTTTTATTCTCTCCTAATTAGTGTTCACTCTGGTCGACATACCCTTCTCAAGAGAATCCACAATCCATCCATTGCCTCCGCGAGAGTAGTGTGATTAGATTAGGGACGCTTCTCTCGATGAGACAATGGGGTGTTTAGAAGGGTGCACTCGCGCTCTCGCCTGCGTTTTGGGGATTTACTGACACCTTTAAACTCTGGATGGCTGGGGTTGTCCAGCTCATAAATATATTACCGACGAATATATAAAACTCTTCTTTCTACAGAATCAGGATATCCCGCAACGATCCCGGAAAAAATTAACCGACTGGGAAATCCCGCGAGATGGAGCGATAGCGCGATCGTCTTGCATTCGATAGTGTTGTCTCGGTGAGGCTGCGAATTTTTTTACTGTCGCGCTACTCACGCCATGAGGCAGAAGCTGTTGTCTCGCGTGTTGTCTTGTCTCGCATGCGACAATGCGAGAGTTGCAGCACTAGTGTTGCATCTCGTGAAACTCTACTCCTTTCCCGTTAACTACCATTATCCAACCCTTCGGGTAGAGGCATCATGTTATCAGGAGTCTATTTGTATCGGTCATCTCCACGAATAGAATGTATTCCCACTTTCAGCAATGTACCACAGTCCCGGAACGAATCACAAAACAAGTTGCTCATCGCTCTATCTACTTATTGGCTGGCCACCTGACAATTTCTGTCAAATATTTTAAGCGAACGATACTACCGCGTACCACCAGGTTTGAGTGTAAGAATAGCAGTTATGTGCTCGTGAGATCTTCCTTGAACATCCTGCTATTCTCGCAATATAGGATTATCCCGTTTGGCTTACCTCTCAGACCATCTTCCGCAATCCGAACTCGTTTGATATGTCGGAGTTAAAACGCAGTTTCCATCTATTCAAGCACCCTCAAAACCTCTGTTTTATCCTATTCTCTTCTATTCTTGAGATCAAGTTTACTACTGGACATTTCACCATGACCTGTACGACATGATAGACTTTTAGTACGAATATTCACATTATAGAACAAACTGTGGTTACTTTTTTCATATTGAACAAATGGAGTAAAATATTTCATAATCCAAGCTAGCAACTTTTCAAAAAGAATAATGCCAAGAAAATATAAAATCATGTCTATTCTTCTCATCAACGAAAGATTGACCACAACAAGATCTTTATTTACTATATTGTTAATATTCCATTTCACAAAACTCATTGTCAATACAACATGCAAATATACAGAACACATATATTACATGAAAATCGAAATATAATAGCATTGGCAATTTTCAAAGCATATTCATCAGCAATATTCATCCAGCTAATGAATAAGATCAATCACAAAAACCTGCAACATAATTAGAGAATCCATTAGTATCAGCAATTCAATACGAATTCCATATAAATAAATCATTCAATAATCATCATCAGGCACTTATTACTCTCTGATCCAAAAGATCCAAAAGATCGAAAAGATCCAAAAGATCGCCGTATTGAGAAGATACCCGCGAAATAATTCACAATCATAAAAGTCCACGCCACCCGCCATCAACATACTCGCAAATGAGTTCCTTAAATGAGGCTATTTGGGACATTATAAGCTCATATTGAGCATGAAATATGACCAAATAAATCCGAGAGGCTAATTTTCAAAAGACGCCCATTTTTACACAACGCCAATAAAACTCGGCGAAATTTGAATGCCATAGAAATTCATATATCATGAAAAAAATATCGGATAACAACTTTGTGATGACGTAAAACTACGCACAGTTAATCATAAATGAAGAATAAAATCCTCTATTGAAATGTGGATTTATAGTTTATAAGTGTTTTGCAATATTATTTTCGTGTGGCGTTTCGTGAAATTTGAAATTGATAAAAAAATAGTGATAGAACATTTTCTGCCGAAGTATGACAAATTGCACCTGCGATATCGGCACGAAAAGTGTCCCGGAAGATGCATAGTTGCATAATTGCCTGCAACGAACGTCATCTCACGACAAATGAAGATTTTAGCCGGAAACTTGACAGGTATTAACGCCCCGTCATTGTAGCCGTAAGCACTAAAGCTAGCGCCCGAGCATCATCTGCCGATATCAAATCAAATTCATGACCGTGCTGCCAATTAATTACAGATTCCATGATCCACCTGGCAAAGTAAAAACACCATTAATTTTCCCGAGAAAATCCGCCACCGCGTGCTACCTGGCCACGCTTCAGACTTGTGTCGTCTATTCTCACGCCTAAACTGATCTAAAATCCGGGACATCGGTGAGCCCCGGATAAAGCGCCAAATTCTTTCTGATCTACAGACGGACGGGATCCATCGATCTTGGGCGCTAAAGACAGAGAGAGACATGCTGCACACGTGCTACCTGAATGGATACTACGGAATTTATCTACGTTTGTTTACCTTCTCCCATAGTACATATACACTACGAACATAGAGAAAAAGTGGAGGAGAATGGTGGTCACATTGTGGATGAGCGCATGCAAGTCTTCTAATTGTTAGCCTAGGCAACAACGTCTTGATATCACTGCTGCTGCATCTAGTCTAGGGGCTAGGGTATAATATACCAACCAGACGATGATGACGACGACGGCCAGGCTTGCCTTTCGCGAATGGTGGTGCAACAATGTGTAGGTTACCTTTCCAGCTGTTCGAGCATAGGCTAGCTGCAGGCTAGCCTATGCTAGATCGCATCTATGTCGTGGTAAATGCAGAAGATCGCACGGTTCAATGAAAAGGTAACGCGCTCCGGCGGCACATTTTTTTTTTTAGTTTTTGTTTATTTGGATGGAAGTACGAAATTTTAATAGCGGCGAGTATATAAGGAGCAGAACTTTTATCCAAGTCGTCACATCACATTACACCTTACAATAGTCAATAGATACATCGGACTCTAGCCCTAGCCACGTGGTGAATAAAACTAGGATTTTTTTCAAGAAAAAAAATTTGTTTTTGTTTTTTAACGAATTTAAAAAAAATTTGTGCCTTTATTTTCGTCCTTGCTGCTGAGCTAAGGATTGTGTTCAGGATCTATTAATATTTGTGATTCATATTTATTTCTTTTCATTTGGATTTTAAGACTGTAAAAAGGATTTTAATCATGAAAGTGGTGAGTTTTAAATTATGTATGGTGAATAAAAAAAACTATTTTTTAATACTGTTTAATACAAAAAAAAGTGCGGAGTGAAACTATAGTCATTTTTTGGCAAGGATTATTAGTGATTTATGAATATAGGCTTTGTCTGAGGACTTGGTTGTTATCCTTTAAAATTATATTGTATTATCTTGTCCCGCTTTCTTCACTCAAAATTTTTTGAACATACTGCAAAATAATAATTTTGATTGTGAAATCAATTCAGCGATTTTCACAATAACACAACAGAAGGATATTTCTATAATATTTTCGGTCTTCAGCATTTTAAATCGTGTTTGATTTTTTAAGGTCCTTATTTTAAGTAATTCCATGAAATTTGTGACTCGATCACTTTGTTATACAAGGATATGTATTCTCTTGCCTTCTATATTCTTGCCTAAGTGATTCCTTTTAATCAAAATTCTCCAAATGATTAGAAAATAACAGTTTTTGATTTTAAAATCAAGTTATCAATAGAGGATTTTTAAAATAACAGAATTGAAGAACCATTAAGAGATTCTCGATCTTTTTTATGCCTCTTTCCCACCAGATAATTTCATCAGATCGCCACATACAAAACTTATTATAAACGCTATTTTTCAAAATTTATCCTTTTCATTAAAAGTGGGATCATTGGATCTAAAAGGAAGAACCCGTGGAAATGCTTCTATCTCTGTCTTTATAGTAACAAATAACCAAGATTTTTCGTTTAATTACTTTTTATGTAATTAAATAGAATATTTACACAAAATTCTCTTAATATTACTGAACTATGTTTTCAGAATTTGGACCCCTTATAGATATTGTCAACAAAGTCCACCCAACAAAACTGAGTTTAAGTCGATCTCGGTTTTGATTACTTTGTATGTAATTGTTGATTAATTTCGTAATTAGAACAAAACCCTATTTTAAAAAATGACTAAATTTGAGCTAATTTCATACAAAAAATAATACAAACCAAATTTATATCAAAAGAAATTACAAAATAACAAACAGTGCACCGTTTAAAGAATATAATTACAATTTGAAAATTAATTAATAAGATTTATTCAAAATTGGACCTTGTAATTATTTCAGAATATAACTTTATACAATAACTGATTACAAACGAATTTCAACCCGATTAATTTTGGTGATCAATTCAGTTAAAAAAATTGTAATTAAAACTATTTTTCTCTTTCCAAATATGATTTTTCTTGGGTTCTCAAAATAATGTAATTATATTAAATTCACTTTGTAATGAATTGTTTTCCTACAGAAATGTCCCGAAAAACATTATTTTGTTAAATTCTGTTTTTCTTTATGGATATTTTGGTTTTTAAAGTAAAGTAATTACATTTGTAATTGATCAATTTGACTTTAAACAATTTGTAATTTTGGACGAGCCATTTTCCTCCAAATAATTATGTAATAAAATCATCCTAAAAAATTATAAATGTTTTAATACTATAGCCGAAATTACTTGATTTCTGATATTTTCACATTTTGGGCTAAAATCACGTTCAGAATCTTGTGATTTCAAGTGCGATTTCAAAATCATCTCAAGCCTCGTAATTTTGACTAAATTACCAACAAAATTATGCCGAAAGCTAATACTCAAACTTGAATATCGAATTCAGCCCAATTCAGCACGTTATTCTTGACGCTGGAATTTTCAGTTGGACGTTGTAAACACAAATTTGAATTTGAACTTCGCATTCTTCAAAATGTAAAAAAAAATGTAGTTAAACTTTGGCCTGAAAATATTCAAGACATTGTTCTAGAAAAAAACAGCCAAACGAAATCATTTCAATATAATGCGAACGGTTCTACATAATCTTGAAACCACCTTTCAAAATCACGTAAATTTCACCTCAGTACGAACATGGTTTAAAGTAGGATGCCAGAAAATGTATGAACTTGGGTACCAACTGAAATATAATTTACTATGGCGCCTACTTTGTGTGTGTTCGTTCTGAATAATACGGTCAGAGCTGTACAAAGATAGAGTTTGTCATATTACCCTGTATTTTTATAACCTTATAACCTATTTCCATAAATTAGGTACCAATAATCACATATATATGGTGGTAAAATTGATAGTTCTATCTCACCAACTTTTGGAATTACGAGTCGCTAAAGTTGAACTTTAATTAAATTCATATCCACAATGTTTTCATCTATAGCAAATTATTTTGTTGCCCTCTTAGCAATACACAAAGAAAAATTTTGATGCATACAGGGTGCCACAAAAGCCACACATACAAAACAACAAAAAAATCCAAAAATTCAAAAAATGAACCAGTTGCGCAAAATTAATTTTATAACATTTTCTACACAAATTCTGTAAATAAAAGAAGCCCCCAACAGTAGAATTTTAGAAGTTGAAAGTTATCCATAACTTTTCTGTCACTCTCTGTATTTCATTCAACATTAAATGTGCGCATGCATAAATCACTTGCATTATGTATTTACTAAAGAAACCAAGAAGCGATTGTTATACACGTTTTAAAAATTTTATCTTGGTTAAGAAATAAATTATTCAAAAAAAAAATATATTTCTTCAATTTCGGACTCTTACTTGAGTAGTTCAATGTATTTTGATGGCTTTAGATTTGTATTTCTGGTAATAAAACATCCTTACGATCAGTTTGAAACAACAGAATCTTTTTAGCTGGTTGTAAAAAAGACGATATGAGTGCACGAATGTATGGGGTGACGCAAAAGTTTGTTTTTAAATAAAATACGAGGAATTTCTCTATGCTTCATTTCTTCTTCTAAAATGAGAACCTATATATTTTATTTGAATAGGGTGTCCTTCAAATGATCGCTTTTTTTAAGGAGACGAGGATTCTTCTTGTCACAATTTTCCATGAGCACATTTCGGGGATTATTTCAACAATATTCCCAGGTCGTCAATATTTTGTTAGAGCATTCATTGACTTACGAGTAGCCTCTTTCCATCCACTAGGCTAACAAGTTCAGTACATCAATTGAGTCGAAATTGCGCAGTTCGACCGGTGAAGCATCCGCCTCAAATTCGATAATTGAAGGGTTGTAAGTCTAAAGGGTCTAAGTGCCAATTTTATTATTTGGAGATATAACAAAAAACATAATAAAAAACACGTTGGCACTTACGGCCCGCCACAATTTTTTTTGTGTGTAAGTAAAATTTTAAAAGAAACAGGCACCTTGACCCATTTGGATATTATTAGGCTTGCCACGTAGATTGTATTTTCGTAAAAATATTGACTTTTGATTTTTTGGCACTTAGACCCTTTAGACTTACAACCCTTCAATTTTTCATAAGTATTTACTGAGATGAAAATACACTTCATCGCCAAGAATGATTTTGTGACTAAAATCAGTAATTCGGATCATCATTTTCAATAAACAATTTCGTAAACGTATGACAATACGTGATTGTCTTGTATCAGATCTTGAGTCGTCTGAACTAGCTATACGGATGTATATGGATGAACGTGCAGATCTTTGATCACAATTAGCTTCATACATACTTGTTGATATAGAATGCGAATCAATGTTCTTGGCTGTTTCTCAAAGCTGCCAGTATTCAGATCAGTCAAATGATTTGTGGTTGGGCTTTTTCGGATCATATAGATACTGAACCAAACTCAAAGAAACGAATGATTATGTTTCGAACTGTTGTCTCAAATGGCATACAATTTTCAGCAAACTTTATAAAACCAGTCCTTAAGTTCACAAGCCAATGTGAAGATAGATATAAAAGATATAAAACATGTCGATAGTTGCTGATTGAATTAAATAAATTATTATAGGGACTTAGAAATTGTATTCAATGTCTCCGATATATTACGATGTTCCTTTCAAAATCCTGAAAAATCTAGCTGTACTTAAAACCAATCATATGTTATCTTCCGGTTTACTTTTGACATTGCCAATCCACATTAAACAATCCAGTCCAGTCATTAGAGATTTTTTCTTACTATAAATATGTATATCAAACTACTTGCACTACTACTTCAGGGGTATCCTATTGATTATTAAATCCAAAATCGTGTTACCCTCAACAGGACATTTGTAGACAATTAAAAAGCAAGCATACAAAATTTGGTTTTTCTAAAACGCGCTTCGACCATTTCTCGCACCGAAAAGCTGGAAGAATGCTTACCTCTCTTTATTTTGAATATGAAGGGGTAATTTTTTGGGAAATAAACTGCCAAAAGATGAAATTTGTCGCATTTATAATTTCTAGATAGTTGAAGTATAAACTAAATACACCTTAATCTTGCCGAGTGGTCAATTATTAGCATAGTGGGCCCATTTAAGTTTACAAAATTGTAAAAAATACTTCTAAACATAGCGCTTAAGGCGACAATTCAAATTGCAAAACCAATACGTCGTCTTATGGTGGATTTTTGCTACATGGTATAAACCCAAATTTTATAGGCGTTTCGATGGCCAAATCGTCAGAAAAGACGAAAGAAGAGGCTTCTAGTACGAGGAGAGCTACGATATAAACGCAGATGGCTTCAAATCAGAGAAGAGAGTGTAGACGGTCGATAAACTTCTAAAAATACTACATCCGGCATATTTCTATCAGTGTCTTTCAAGCTAAAATACTGGCACCCTTTATCGAAGAGCTAACAGACTATCAGGTACCAAGCGTGGTCTATAGAACGTATAACCGAGCCGGCGTTTGGTTTTTTTACGCCTAGTGCAGTATGGCATATTGCGCCCCCATCAACTGTCCACTTTTTGACCGCGGTGAAGGACAATAAAAAAACACAGAGTTCCTCTAATATATGAATATGAAGAACGGGAACATTTTTTCACTCTTCTGCTGAAATTACGTCCCGTCCAATTGCGCCCGGTGCAAATGCATCAATTGCACCTATGAAAGCGCCGCCCCTGCGTATTGATTATCTCAGAATACAGACCAAAACAGAAATATGTTTCCAAATTGAGAATTTCGAACAACACCCATCAAGCATCTTCTCTGCATTTGTTCAACTATGGTTAGGATCAGACACCGTGCATTTGGAAACCTCTTTTTACAGAGTTTGGAAGAGATGGTTTCGAAGCGTTAAATAGTAGATAATATCTGTTACCTGAAAATTACTCACTCTGGATCTAAACCTAACTTCCATAAGAATTCTCTATTTTGGCTACAGACTTCAGCGTCCAATGTGTTGTCGTCCTCTTTTAAAAGACGCTGCTCGCTTTAGCTATTTGTCCTACCGTGAATTTCCCTGGTCTGAAGCAAGACCAATACACACTTTGCTGCCTCTGCGTAAAGTAACACTCCCATGCAAAAGAGTTCCAGAATTTCCGTTAAGTTCGTCATGAAACTTAACATACGTCCAATATTAGTCCGACTTTCGAAATGTGCCACAAGCGGCGCCAAATTCAAATCTTACAAGTACATTAGGAACAGGCAGTAAAATATCCTCTTGTTGAGATCCCTCGAATTAGTAAAATCGTTGCTAGTTGGGTGTAAAAGAAATGGTCTAGCTCGTCAAGTATCATGCAGGTTTCAAAGAATTTGGTAATAAGCATAAGAACGCATGCAAATGAGTATACTATTTTGTAATAAGTTTTCTATACGCCATCACGACTTTAACCTACACTTAAACTTCAACCCAAATTCTGTCTGTACAAAAGCTCATAACTGATTCTGATAAAATTCTCATTCTTGTAAAACCCGATCTAATCACCTGTCATCCTCTATAAAATACATACATAAAATTAAAATTTCCACCGTTTCTCATAATCATTCAGCAAATTCTTCACCGATTTGTATTCCTTTCGCTTCTGGGTTGTACCCTGACTAGCCCGAATACCCTATGTCTTCCCATATTGTATAACGCTACTCTAAACCCACAGATCGCTTATCTCCAAAAGATTTTTGTTCTTCATGCAGTCTTGGGTTTTTCCCTGCACATTATTTGCATCTGCATCTGTCGTCGCCGGGTTGACATAACGCGGCGATGCACTGCACCGCATGCACCTGAAGTCAAAGATCACGATTCGCTTGTTCTTCAGCCTCCGCAAAGCCGGGATTCTTCTCCTCCTATTTGAATGAATGAAACCTTCTAAATTGTGTGCACCGTGCGGCGTCTTGTAGTCTTCGAATTGTTTTCGAAAATGTCGTTAAATGTCGTTTTAATTATGTCAGAATCGATGTCCTCGATCCTCGTTAATTCAATTGAATTGATTTATTGTGAATAATGGCGGTTTAAGTAATGTAGGATGGGGTTTATCGAAGCTGGTAGGATGTCTTATTGTTGTGAGACTAATAAGGTGCATTAGTGTATTAAAAGTGTCTAACAGAAACAAAAATTGTTCTTCCAAAACAAAAACACAGAAATGATTTTAATTTTATAACTAAAAACATTTCCGATAAAATTTCATAACATTTTTTGTGTTCCTTTAATGAAAACATTTTCCCGAAAGAAATTCCATGTAGCCAAAAGGTGACAAAGTCTTGATAAATTGCCGTATGCAAATCCTGGGCTTTCTTAATTTGAATTTCCAAAACTCTCGCGTGAAATATCTCAATTTTTACAATACGCCCGAGTTGAAATTGATTAATGGCTACAAACTTGACCTATGTTTTTCTTGTGGATTTACTTTTGCAGGTGATCGAGGTTTTAATGACTCGGTGTTGTAGCTCTAAGCATTTAACCTTGACGAGAAATAAAATTTTTTTTTCTCATGGGGTTAACGTAATTTGGTAGCAGTATTATGAGTGAATGACGAGTTTAAGACTGACAATAAATAAAGATTGGGATTGAATTTTTATGGAATTTGATGATTTTTTGGGATTTTTTATTAGGATTGATTTCCATGTGGTAAAATTATAAAAGAATTTCGTATCGAACAATGCATCCCGATATTTCATTCTCGATAGCTCTTTTGATTCGTTTTTGGCATTGTGAACTTAGCTTCTGGGTTACACGCTGTCTATTACTATATAACTCTTCAACATTGTCATGCTGTTGCGTCATCTTACTAAAATGAAAAAGAGGACAACTATCTCTCACTTCACTTGTTTTTATGGCGGCAGTACCTGGAGAATTAAACGAAAAGCCTTTTCGCAGCCTTGGTCCTTACTGCAACCCTATAGACTATCATAGCCTACCTCAACATCGCAACCAAAAATGGAAGTCGTCTGCAGTACATTCCTGCTGCGGATCAGGTAGCCATTTAAGGCAAGTGACTATCTAGGTCACATAAAATTCTTACAGGAAGCGAACTTTGAATTGACGAACATCTGGTAAGACTAGTACAATAGAAGCCAAATTAAATCTTTCCAAACCAATATCCACTGGCACCTGTGAAGAATAGAAATCTAATACAGGGTGCGTTTTATGCTTTGGGAAACATATAATTTTTATCATGTGATACGGCATTGTCCTGTTGAAACACTATGTGCTGTCGGCCCAAACGGTTCAACTCGGGTATTAAAACGTTTTTAAACATGTTTTGGTAGTGATCACCAGTAACTGTTCCAATGTCTAGCATCCTCGAAGAACGGTCCTATCATGCCACCGACGATCATCGCGCATCATATAGTCACTTTACGAAGGTGTAACGTATGTTGGTGTTTCAATTGAGGATTTCCAATGCCGCAACAGTAGCTATTCTGTGTATGGAATGGATCTACTATTGTTACTGTCTGAGATTATAGTCTTTAGTCTTTCGTTAAACGAACGTTGCGGCGAACGAACTGTCGTGGCTTTCATCGACTTCAAATCCGCTTTCGATTTCATCGATTGGAACAGCTTGTGGAGAGTCTTGGAAACCGAACACGTGCCATTGAAAATGATCCAACTTTTCCAAGCGTTGTACGACAGCTCAACCAGCAGCGTTCATATTCAAAGCGACTTATCCGAGGGGCTCCCAAGTCAAACAAATGTCCGACAAGATGACGTCTCTTCACCATCTCTCTTCAACGTTGTGATCGACGCAGTAATGCGTGAAGCATTCGTTGGACGACTCGGAGTTCGATACGATGACAGCAACTTTGCTATATTATATTACCTAATTCCTGTAGAACAGACGAAAAGTATTATTTAAATCGATAGCGCCAAGCCAAAAACTTTCTTGGAATCGAAGAAAATTCAGAATCATCCTGGAAATCTTCGTGGGCCATTCTCCTGTTAATATCCTGCTTATAAAAAATTTCGGTTCACCAATATTCCATGTAAAGGCTCATACCACATCGATCTACCAACTGGTCAGTTGCTAGGCAATCGTGAGTGTTAAACATCTCGGATTAGAAAAGCCCGATAGGTTAACTTTGCTTTTGGACTTGTGATTTCCTTCAGTACGCCTATTGCCATATGTACATCGTCTGGATCAAAAGCAAACAATTGATGTACCTCCAACATGTGTGCCGTTTTAAAAAACTCCGTACTGAATGGAGTTTCTCGCCAAAGGAAGCAATTCTGTTGTAAATATAAATTTTGCTGTGTCATTTTATTATAATAAGATTTCTTGTGTTTTTCAATAATTTCGTTGTCATTATCAGATGGCATCCCAACCTAATCGCGTCTGAGCCATGTTCATTTTAGCCTTTCAGCATCCATGGTGGCTCTTACAATTATCTCAACAACCTACACGCAGGGCCTTGCTTGAGTATATGGCCGCCTTCTTAGAAAGTAAAAGTAAATTTTAAGAATTAAGGCTCCAGTCCAAAATCGTTCCAATATTTTTTCAGATATTCAGAGTGATTTTTGAGTGCTGCCAAATTGAATATTTATCAATTTTAATGCTCAGAATACCTAAAAAAATTTTGTGGAACGATTTTGGCCTGGGGTTCCCATTTGCACGTTGTGATACCAAAAATTTGGGTCCTCGCCTGGAAATTACTATAGGAGCACTCAAAAACCACTTTGAATAGCTGAAATATTGCTGGAGCGATTTTGGTTTGAGGTCCCAATTTTAAATAATTTACCTTGCAAAATATATAGTGGGCTAAAGGCTTTGTCTTGCAGAAGAACGAGTTGGTTTAGATTGCACAGCTTGAATGTTGCGCACGTATCCCTATTTATTTTAGACACCTTTTTTTTAGCCGATTGCATGTTGCGCAGGCAATGAACGCTGGCCAGGTACGACCCTGCCTACACCAAATCATAATTTAAATTAGCGAATTATATTCTAATTCCATTTTGAGCAGTTATCTAGGGAGTCTATTCATATCGACACTCATTTGCTCTTGCACTCTGAACTCCATATGCTCCAAAAAATAATGCATTCATTTCCAAGCCATTCTCATCGATACCCAAAAGTGCTTGCATTTATGCCTCCTAACAGCCCTCATTTTCAAAACAATATTTTACATAAACTATGAAAAATCAAATTAGAGACATCCAATTATTAAAATGCATCTAACAAGTTCCATAATATCTTCATTGTTAATTTTTGGTGTTACTCTTACGTAAATACGTTACGACGTAAAATGACACATTTTTACAAGAAGACATCAGACCGCTTCATAATTGTTAGTTAGGTAAATACAGTGTTCAAAGATTCCACCCAAAACCAAGGAAAAAATGTCAGATTTTTTGACAAGGGTAAGAAAAATGTGTGGAAGGCCAACAAACCGAAGTTCGCGAATTTTTTAATTAGACATAATTAGTGCTTCTGGTTATTTATTTGCGAAATAATTAAGCAGTGTGGGATTTGAAAATGGAGATTTGAGAGTTAGTGAAATATGTAGGCATAATTTGGTTGAATTTATAAAAAAGTAGTAAGATTCAATTGGAGTTGTAGTTTACAATTATGGCCCGAACATTTAAACATTTTTTTCCTATCAGACAAAATGAGGCTGTTGCGACTGGAAAAAATCCGCTCAAACATTTCGTCGATATCGTCCGCCCAGATATTGCGTCGGCCGTTGCTTTCAAACTCCACACTGTATAGATGTCTCTATAGTCTGTATAGATGCCGATACGGAAAACCCGACGGACAAAAGCCTGTGTCCTGTGGACCCACCATAAGTCTGAGGAGTTATTTAATAAATATGGGCGATGCAGTAACACCATTATTTGTTAGTATACATTTCTATATCACAATTATTTTTCACCTTTCATGCAAATGCTTTATGGCCTTCGTCCACATAATAAATCGGATAGTTTGAATTTTGAAAAATTTTAAAATGTCTATTGAGACATTCCAAGCTTTCAAGATACCATTCCGAGTAAGCTGATTCGAGATTTTGCAAGGACCATTCATTTGAAATCAAGTTAGGCTCTCCGCACTCGAGTCGACTCTTTTGCAATTCCAGTTTCAAATTGGGTTCACCAGTTTGGAACCAAAGTGAAACTTTTGTCCACACACAAGCGCATCTGATCAATCGGTGTTCTCTGCCTACAAACTGTATTTAACAACGACGATTTTGTTCAATAAACTTTGACACGTACAAGTGTAACCACGCATCTGAAATAGCTTGCGACAAGCATGAACAATCGACCAGTTGCAAACTAATTTCAAATTGGTGTCGTTTCTGTCGAGTCTGTATGTGGATTCCCACTTCCGTACATGGGCAAGGTGACGAAACAGTTGCGTATGCAACTGGGATCACAAATCAGTCGACTCGTAGGCGGCGGTTAAAAGGAATGGCACATCTGTTCCATTTTAGACGGTAGTAGGCCCAGTTTCTCGATGAGTTACATTTTATAAAAATATCTTATATTTGAAATTCCAAAGCTAATCAACATCAAAGGCCACTCCTCCATAAATGAAGGGACTAGAACTGAAGCGTTCTACTAAAAACAGATAATAACACTGCCAACGTTCTAAGAGGGAGCAAGAGTGTTGACTTTGCCCTGGCTTAGCTTAAATTTTTCTTGGCTTAACTCAACTCTTAAAAAGATTGAAACTGGCAAAGTTGAGTTTCGGCGATCTACCTGTTATACAAAAGGACTCCACTAGAACTTTTTTTGGAGCCAGAATAAACGATCGTTGGGTGGTTGTATTCAAGGGGATAACTTTATCCAAATTCGTTTCTCCTGAGAACTATGCGCTTAAAGTTCATTTGTAGTTGATCGATGGAAATTGCACGATGATCGTTTCGCTTTAATAGGTGTTGGCAAGTGATCGAACCAAACCAGATAGACGCCTTTAGTTAGCTTTTTCAAAATTTCTAATTTTTATACTCTATACATATTTATGTCGTCCAAACAATAATAGAGCGACAATTCGAGAAAAATCATGAAAATGCATTCTTGTTTAATATTGAATTACAATTCATTTGGAAGGCTTTTTGGATGTTGAACACGAGTTGACCAATAATGAAAACAATTCAAGATTTAACACAATTGAAAGGTATTAATTTTGCTGATACCATTGAGATATGATGACTGATTAATTCAGAATGGAATCGAAACTAAAATATTAGGCTGGCCGGAAAGTAATGTCGATTTTTGTATTACATTTGCTACATTTTGCATTAAATTTTGCATTACAAATGCATCTTGGTCAAATTAACCTGGTCTTCTTATGATCTGAGGCGGACCTCTTCACTACTGAGCCTCGGGAGACAAGACCTCTCAGCTATATTGTGAATGTTGACCGGACACGGTCTAAGAAGGACGCATGCGACCCGGTTAGGTCTCGAAACCTACGATTTTTGCAGAAGCTGTAAGAATCCATACGAGGAGGAAAGTGTATTACATCTCCTCTGTCACTGTCCAGCCCTAAGCAGAAGGAGATTAACCACATTTGGTGAACCCTTTCTAAGCACTAACTTGCGGAAATCTTTTGAAGATTGGGATCCCGCAACATAGAAGGAAGATTCATTACGTCCTCGAGATGGTTTAGCAAAGAAACGGCACTATAACATCAGGTTTAATGGGGGATTACTATGGCATCACAATGGGCCTATCCTTTTGGCCAAGTGTATGAGCTTAACACTACCAGCTCAGCCATATCTAACCTAACCTAACCTAGGACACAATGGCTCTTTATATAAAACAAAATGATATATTGTTAATTGGATCCGTAGATCCAATGGCGTTACAGGCGAAATCGAGCCTTGCCCTCCTCGGCCCTGGGACATTTCTTCAAGTTGGACGGTCCTTTTCAGCAAGTCTCCGATTCCAGATGTCTATCCATCTCCTCCTGGGTCTGCCTACTGGTGTATTTCCCGAAATTTCTGTCACCATGAGCCGTTTTGAAATACAAGGAATTACATGGCCGGCTAGTTAGTCGGTTGATTTTTACAAACGTTGAGAGTTCTGGGTTGTCATTAGACTCTTTATGCTGGCATCAAATTAATTCAAAGTACACAAAAATAACTCCATTATATGATTTAGCACTTAAATCCTCCCAAAAACATTATATTTAAAAAAAACTTCGTCTAGACCACTTCATAAACTGACATAAAAAAATATCGGAAAACCCAAAACCTGAAACAGGATATACACCAAGCATGTCATAACAAAATCTCCAAATGCATCCGGCACACTTCCCTCTACCAGCCGCTTTATTACCTCTGTAAATAAAAACCTCACAGGTAGACAACACATAACCAGTATCTAAAAATAGAATCGTCGATCAATTACTCTTAAAACGTGATGATTCGGCGACCACTAAAGCATCACAAATAAATTCTATCCAGGAAGGGTATGAAACATCACGACTTTCATCGCGAGTATCTAGTGAAAAATTGGAAGAAAGATTGAAGACGGAAAATTATAAATAAAACGATGTTCAATGGTTTCATAAATTTGGAAAATCATAACTTCCTGACACTATAGGGTCTCTTAAAAATTAAAGGAAAAATAAAATTTTAGCATTATCCATAATTTTAATAAAAATATGGAATAGTTAAGGTGTGTTGTTGCTGCAAAACTACATATACGACAAAAACTACAACGTCTTAACATATTATTCTTCCATCCGATATAAACTCCTCTGTCATGCCTTCTTGTATGCAACGGCAATAAAAATTACCATTATTAAACATTATTCCACCAAGTGATTTCCCCATTTCAGCCCGAAAATCGTGATATGTTCACCTCAATTCAGATCGATCGCGCCGAGCTTCAATGAAACAAAATTCGATCTTGATATCGTTCTGGAAACCTCTTGACTTTCTGCCGTTTGTTGTTTCCATATTTTCCCAGCTTTATTTTTACCTCAAACGTCTCCTTTTTGTCGTTTTGGAAGTCAATTCATTCCGTTGATGACATAATTTAACACCTGAGACCTCTGCAAAAGTTCAATTCCTGTCATTTCGTGCAAAAATGTCGTCGTGCTGAGCCCATCCCTGAAATTAGAAGTTTTTCACGAGCAGAGCACCTGAATTGCCGAACAAGTATAGGGTAGAAGATATTATTGTAATGAGGTGCAAAGGTTCTCACCAATAATATGGACAGTGCTCTTGACAGTCGACCCATGGGTTTTGTTTTGTTTCTTTTCCCTTTATTAAATATGAAAAATGTTTATTTAATACATTTTACTAAATTCCTTTTTTTTTCAATTTCAGTTCATCTTTGCAACTTTAGTAGCGCTAAGCAGCTGCGCCCAACTCAACAACAACTACCTCCCTCCACCGAATGCAGCTTCCGCAGGAGGAGGACCAGGACTACCAACACCTGGCTTTGCTGGAGGTAATGGAGGTCTTGGAGGATTCGGCGGTGGCAGAGGAGGCGGCGGTGGAGGAGGTGGTGGAGGCAATGCAGGTCTTGGAGGTTTCGGTGGCGGAAGACCCTCAGGTGGAGGTGGAGCACCCCAGCAACCATCTGGACCACCAATCGAAATCCTCTCATACGAAAACGAAAACTACGGAGACGGAAGCTACAAGTTCAGCTACGAAACTGCCAATGGCATTAAGGCCCAAGAACAAGGCGAGCTTAAGAACAAGGGCTCCGAAAACGAAATCCAATCAGTTATGGGTTCATACTCATACACAGCACCTGATGGTCAAGTGATAACAGTCACCTATGTAGCTGATGAGAACGGTTTCCAACCTCAAGGAGATCACTTACCTACACCACCACCAATCCCAGAAGCCATCCGTAAAGCCCTAGAAGCTACTGCTGCTGCTCAAGGCAACGCTGGAGGACAAGGATACCCATCAGGAGGCGGAGGTGGATCCGGCGGTGGTGGCTACCAATCCCGACCAGCTCCAGGAGGTGGTGGCTACCAAGGAGGCGGTGGAGGCGGCGGCGGTGGTGCTCGACCAACCAGTCAATATGTCCCACCAAGAACTCCAGGTGCTGCTAGCGGATCCTTCAGCCCACAATCTGGATACAATTACTAAAAACGCGCATAGGACTCCTGGAATGAACGAGTTGTTTTATATTTTGTAAAATTGTTATTTATTGTAAATTTTTCTTTATACTCATGTAAACCTGAAGCCATGCTCACACACATAAACATACACAGCAAACACTTATGCCAGAACAGAAAAAAATAAAAAAAAATATCTATGAACACAAATGACAATCCCAGCTATGCTATACGGACAAGATCTCTCCGGAACATTCAATCACAAAGCTGCCGCTCAATCCTGCTCTTATGCTATGCGACAACTCTCTTAATAATTTTTTAGGTTAAGTATCTCTCAAATATTCCCCTTGGCTAGTGACTGAACGTCGATGGATACTCTCCTTCGTGGAACGCAATGGAGGAGATTGTAAATGTATTAAACAAAAAATTTTTTTACTTTTATATTTATTTTTAATAATTATTTTGTAATATCATAGAGAACGAATAAAAGCATAGTTTAAAATAATCTTTTTTATAAATTTTGTTTTATTTAAACAATTTTTTTACAGGACCTCACTAACTGATCAAACTATAGTTGGAACTTCAAGAGTATGTTCTTGAAGAGTAATGAGTATGTTCTTGAAGGTACTAGGCCAGATTAGAGGGTCTGATTCTTTCTTTCCTTTTTTGTTTTCAGCGAGGTACTGTGCCCCAGATGTACCAGGATTGCTAAACTAACCTATTGTACCATTAGCAACCACACTACTTTCGATTTGTAGATAAGGCTGCTTGAAAAGCTTCAGCAGTCTGCCTAAAAACTATTCACTAAAACTTGTTTGATAAAGCAAGGGTACGACCAACAATCATAGCATAGTCCTCACAAAGCGGGACAGAGACATCGAGCTAACCGGGCAGACCCCCCATCCCCGAGGCACAATCTCAAGATGGCCTTCACACTTATGATCCTGTATAGATGGTAAATTAGGGCGTAGCTAAGCTAGCTAACCTAGGATAACCAGATGTGAGACTCCAGTATTCGGTGAATTTCATCAACATTCATTCGTCTAGGGCGATCCATCAAACAGACGAGTGCTCCAATAGCCGATTCCAGGCCGATGAAGAAAGTTTTAGAGTCTATTTTGGCCAAATGGTCCGCCTTTTCATTGCCTGCGAAACAGTGGTGGCTCAAGACCAACATAAGGACTCGATAGATAGTACCCAGATAGTGAGGCGCTGATGTTTGATAATACGCCCATTCACATCGCTAGCTTTTGTTTTCAAATTTGTTCATTATTAGTTCACTGAATTTGAATCAATCACTTAAGTGTATCGCACACCATCGACGACGGCAGGAACCGTGGCGACTCAAGGGCTACCTCGATCCATTTGATTCACTATATAGCCCGACCTGATTTGTTCAATCTCTTTATGATAATGTTTCCATTTTGATTTTGCCACACAAAACACACTATATTTTCACCTTACTCTCGATACTCAGACATTGTCACAGATCTGCAACCCTTAGTTAAAAAAAATCTTAGCAACCTCATTAATAGTGCGGTTAAATCAACCAAATTTATATCCGTAAGGTTGGCTCCGCTTTAAATTTCAAGTAACTTTGGTCTAATTTCTGTTTGACGCGTAGTCATGTTCCCTATCTTGAGATAGGCGGACCGACTACCATCCCTGAGGTTCAGCCAGACTACGGCGCAGTTCCCACAGGTCTTACCGCAGAGAACTTTCTGAGCAGACTCAACTTCACTCATACGAGCTAAATGCCCTGCGCACCGGAGCCTACCGAGCTTCATTTTCTTCCAGACTCTTGGAAACCATCTCGCGTTCAACCCAAAGAAGTTGACGCAAATACTCCCTCCTACTACCACTCAATAATAATTATGTTTACTCTCTTGAAAACACAATGATCTAAAAGTACTTGCGGGGTACCCAAAAATTAACCTGGTGAGTCCGGTTTAGTTGCTTTAAATATCTCTAAGTCAAGTATTGACTTAGTTCTGAAGAACTGGACTAAGAGTATCGTTTAATCTTATCACCATTTTAGTCGACGTCCTCCGTGAACCAATTTTATCACCGATAGAGTTTTCTAATCTTCATAAATGATCTACTCTCTATCAAGCTGTTCTCTGTATCTGCTCTAGGTATCTTGGTACGAAATATGTACCTTGACAGTAACTACGAACTTTTAAAATTGTGTATTTTTACAACTCAAATTTACAAATTACATTACATAATTTTCTTCTTTAATTTCAACATAAGCTCTTCCAAGTGCAATGGTATTCTTTTCAATATCTTTAAAGGAATGAATGTCTATTCGATAAATTCCTTCGGGAATCACTGAAATAGCATTTCTTGCTATGTCTGGAATAAACTCAATATTTTTTGCTATAAGCGCACCCTAAAATAACAAATTTAACTTTAAAAATGTAAAAGAGTAATTTTTCCTTTTTACCGAATAGGGACAACTATGGTTGACATTTGTAAATCTATCAAGAAATTTTTTTCCAATATTAAACAAATATGATTTCCTTTGTCCACTCAAATAGTCACAGGCATTTAGTCTTACATTTATTGGGAACGGTACAAAAGTATTATACCGACGAAAAAATTTCACTGATACCTAAAATTTACTAATCAGTAAATTGAATATTTTACATAAATTGTTATGTTATTACCATGAGACTATCGATTGGCTTTATCAAGTAGGCATACACATTGAAGGCAGAACTTCGTCTATTCACTGGCTTCAGACTGCAACTTCCATTAATTATATATGCTTCGGAAAATGTGCACTCTACCTTATACGCTCTTACATGATTAATTATTTTCTAAAATTTCAATATAATACAGGGAAAAAATAATGATATATTAATTAATATTTGATAGCACTTACGCAATCGATTGCACAAATATTAAAGAGAAACAATAGGACAGCGAAGTTCTTCATTTTGCAAAATTCAGATCACGAATAAATCATTCAAACATTGATATTAATTTTTAAGTTAAATTCATTTTTCATCTGATTTTATTGCTAATAACTTTTTAATTATATTTTAAATTATCCACAAAAATCCACGAATTTATTTATATATGTATATTAAGTCGCTCTTGATTTTTGGTAATTTATTTTGTATAATTGTCAATCTAAGTTTATATAATCGAAAATCATTTTTATCCTTCACATTTCGTTGCTTTCAAATTACATTTTCTATAATAAAATTAATAATTTGAATTTGAATCAACTAAATAATCCAGAGTTTTTTTCTAAGCCTTGTGCTCCGTGAACATGGGGCACTAAAAGAGGACATACTCCGCCCTCTGGACATTTTGAGCAGAACAGTGACTCTTCCAACATATGCCCTATAACCTCCATTTCTACTCAGGGACGGCATGAGGTAGTAGCTCACTTTCCCTGCTCCGCCACTGCTAAGAATCTATTGGTCCATTGACTCACAGTTGAGTCATCCCACTTTCTCTACCATGCTGCAATAGAAAGGTCACTCTTCGCCGGCAGAGTATTAATGATGCTGCTTCGACGGATGTAGTCACCTATACGCAGAGTTTATTCTCCTCCTATTGCACGATCGGTCAAATGCCGCTGCCCATATTGGCGCTGTATATAATAGGACCAAACTAACCATTCATTCCCTTCACCTGCAACTACCCCTTTCACGCACTCAACAAGATATGAATTCGTTTGTTAATAGAACAACTCGACTGTGGAATAATCTCTCGCAGTCAGTATTTCCGAGCTCCTACAACATCCAAGAGTTCAAACGCAGGGCTTCTTCAATACCCCCCCGTACCTTCTAACCCTTAACCTATACCCCCCACCCCTCCCCCGTACTAAGCTTACTGCTAGGCATTGCACCATGACGTGACAAATGACATGACGGACTGGTAGTACAAAGGGTGACTCCTGAGCTTAGCACTGTCACATAAAAAAAAACCACTCTCGTGCTAAGCAGGTGTCGCCTTGGCCTAGGACCCCCTATGTTAGGCAGCACTCTTGCGACTGCAGCGCTAATTTTGGTAGCTTTTTCTGCCTGACCTGTAAAGTCTACGCCAAAATTACTCTTTCGATCAATCATTAGTCCCATATATCTAAGCTCGTCCTTGGAGTGGATTATCTGGCCCAATACTTTCATCGCTATCATCGGCAAACTCGATAGCGACCGCCTTTTGCGGGAAACGTAACATCAGTAATTCCGCGTACATAGTCTTCCTTGACTAACTTACTCCCTTATCAGTCTCACAAGTCAATGTCGCGCGCACTTCGCGGTGTTATAAGAATTTTTCAAGTTTTGTCAAGTTTTATCAATGCACAATCCTTATTCACGTCCAATTCGGAGCTTGCTATACTTGTCACCATATTGAGAGCATCCGTTGTCGATATAGCCTGTTAAAGCCGAATTGCCTTTCTGACAAGCCGCTTTCCCTCTTGGGAGTAATCTGTAAAAGCCCGAGCGATCTATTAGTACAAATGGCTCAGAACCAATCCAAAACCTCACGTAGTGGGAAAACTCGGATGGACTCCCGGTAGTAAAGCCAGCTAGTTGGATTTTCAATTGTTCAATTATACCCGAGTGTCGTTTTTATATACCCTTTTCCAGGGCCGGATTAACAGTCTGTGAGGCTCTAAGCAGTGAATGATATGGGGCCCCATATTTTTTTAGTTACTTAATTTGTTTTTTTTTTTAATAATTTCGTGGAATCATGGAAATTAAGATTTTGTTTTGTTTAAAAATTTCTTTTTAGAACTAAGACAAAATCATACGCCTGATCTTCGGGGCCCTAATTTTTCGGGGGCCCTAAGCAGCTGCTTAGTTTTGCTTATGGGTTAATCCGGCCCTGGGTTCAGGGTTCGATTTCAGGCAGGGTCATAGTCCTTTCCACATGTACCACTTAGCTGACATTTTTCTTCTTTCTTGACTTTTATCTTTACAGCAATTCCCTGGACTTTCTCTTGCCATGGATAATAGAAATAATAATCGGTGAAGCGATCAGGGGTGCCAAAAATCTGTAGTATATTGGATGGAAACAGGTAGAGCAAAATCCGTTTGGTAGTGCTGTCAATTCTTTCACTATTCTCTCTCCTACGAATTTGCTACTGTTCGAGATCACAAAACAAACACTTTTTTTCAAATAGTCAAGTCTGGGTTTTTTGGCTGTTCGGTTTTTTTTTTGGAAAATAGCTAAGAGATAGGGAAGTTCCCGTTTTTGTCCTAAAGGACACCCGAGATTTCAAAACCAAACCAACAAACAATTAATAAAACCCGAAAGGGAAACAAGGGACAATCCCTGGCACGAATTTTGAAAAGGGAAGGATAACGACCAAAACGGTTCATCACTATGTACCAGAGTCAACCTAGACAAGCAGTACCAAGTGTCTTGCACAAGCATCCTAAAAGCTTGGTGGGGAAAAGTTACCGGGGCAGAAAACCGAAAAGTTTTTGAAGAAAAGGGTTAAAATCTGGACCAGGATATATAGGTTGCAGGAGCCAGCACAAGCTCCCCAAATGATGGAGGTTCCGACTTGAGAGTGGAGAGAAGACTAGAATCACACGGGGACGCCATCTATGCGAAATTAGATAAGTAGCGTGAGTTGTTTCGTTGTTTTGGTGGTAGAGTTGGAGTGTAACCGGCCTATGCCATAAAGACCAACGGTAGCTTTGGGCTCGGGCGTTCTACCGAGGGAAGATTTGAACAGCGGCACCCACGTCCGGAGGACGGTTCCAAAAAAGTGCTTTTGGTACATAAACTGTTACATTAAAACGGCAGGCCAAAGCGTTAATTGTACTTTCAGTCGCTCTGGATGCAACCGCATACCTAACCTAACCTAACCTAGATGTGAGACTAGATATCAAACTACATTGGAGCCATGGGCTTCGACCTGCTTTGCCATCACCGAGTAGTCATTTCGCAACTCACATACTGGCAGCGTCTAAGACTCTTCTTAACTTGGTGCTGCTCTATCAACTAGCCTACGGTATCGCCGTCGCCATTGTCTGAATGGGTGATATTTTTTAGTTGTTCTTTTTTTAAAACGATTGTACAAGCTTTACTGCAATTGGAATTCATGCCTACAATAGTTTCTGCTATGGTACACGTATGGCTCTTATATAGAGACAGGGGTGGTGTCGCTATCTGCTGAGAAACCAGCATTTATAGTAGACTATACAGTTCGAACTTTAGTTACTGTCTTTCAAGCAGAGACTGACGTATTAGAGGCAGGGCCACAATGAGGGTAGATAATGACATTTCATAGGACCAACTCTAAACTGGTCTGGGACTGCCAAAATATTATATGTAATCCAAAATAGGATATGTAATCTCAATCAGACCAAAGCATTCGGTTCATATTCGGCGGTTTGAGCACCCACCAGTTTTGTGAAGATGGCCATTAACGATTGGACTCTAATAAAACATATGGAGCGCTGGAAATCTATGCCTGGTTTGTTCAGCTCCTTATTTAGTCCTCACCGTCTCGCTACCCGGCCAGAGAATCGTTAGTTCACAGTAGAAAGGATGTCAAGATACTAATTAGCTTCATTACCAATCCTAAATTCTCATCTGTGGAGGATCTGAAGGGCAAAGGACCTCACCTGGAGGCATTGAACTAATGAGGATGTCTCTTATTCATGTTCTCACTAAGTAGAGTTGAGCCGTACTTACATGAGGCAGTACATTTATCCCTGACACCGTGGTAAATTGTACTGAGGCCCCAATTTTTTTAAATGTCCCGGCTCAAAAATATTGTCCTACTCGTATATGAGGGTGTAACGAGAAAAATTAGGCAAATTGTGATTGTAAATTACTTAGTGGAGACACAATTCTTACTTTTTTTGCGGCAGTTAAATATCCAATTTAAACTGAGCCGTGGTGGAATCAAACAATCACATTGAATTTTCAAATGGACATTAAAAGTCGGATATCGCTAATAGACAATCATCAATCCAGACTACTGATGGTCTGTGGAACACAAACAAATGCTTGTAAGCAGTACACAAAAACATAAGGAAGAAGTGCCAGAGTAATTTCCAATCCAAAAAGAAATATCGACCACACAATTTCGCAAATCACGACACAATCTCACGCTTTGTTTTATAACAATGATGCAACGTATCCCCATGAAACATAAATTCGATCTTTTGGGCGTTTTAATTGGTCACAAAACCCCATTTAATTGCAATTCCCTCTTTAACCTGCAACAGCACATGAACCAGCATCATTAGATCGTGTGATTGTCGGTATAGATCGAAGATCACCGATCTGGATGAAGACGCAAATTGTTTGTTGCTAAATGCCAACCACTTAAGGTTAATTTCTCAGCTTAATGTGCTCAGTTTAATTCAAAAAGTGTGTTAATCAAAAACAATAAAAACACCAACCTCCACTAATAATAATAAAAGCAGAAATCTCCTTTCCATTCCCCCAATATAGAAGTGACCTAGGTCTGCTCTACTTCGGTAATCAGATCTCGTTGAAGCTAATTGAAGATAATCTTCAGTTGCAGTAATCGCAACGCATTCGGCCAGAAAGTCACTGTCGATCGCGAAAGTCACCTGTCCTTCGGTAGCGCATCGAATTCTTCATCATCAGCGATCTTCATTTGATGTTATGCAATTCGTCGATCGAGTTTTTGCTCCCAGGTCGATTTATATATATTTGAAGAAGATGCACACACGAAGGTGGAAGACATCTTCGGCACGATCGGTGCGCATCATAAAGTCGATCGTTAGAGCTAAGCTAGATCGAGAAAACCAGTTCTGGCTTCAGATAGCCGCAGGAAGACCACTCAGAGTGACGGCATCCCAATATGTGTCTTGCTTGCGAAAAATTATTTTGCACTAATCGCATTTTATGAACACTTTAAGCGGATCGTCCGCCACGGAGCTGCAGAGAACGAAGATCGTATAAATTACGAAAACTGTAAATATGTGGACGAGGATACCTGCCGAGAGTGCATAGGTCCAGCCGTAGCAGTTCTGGCTGGATTGGAGCATAGTTCATTATGTTGCTCACAGCGACAGATCGCCGAACTGAATGGGACTCACTCATGCAAATGTTACTGATTTGTTCCTATTTATGGTGCAGATCATCTCTTCGCGTTCTGCATTCATGTGGAGTACATCAACTTTTGATATTTGTTAGCTTTTTGCATTTAGTCTTTATCGTGATTTAGGATGACGCTGGAGAAATAAAGGTCGACGATGATGGGCCTTGGTTTAGTTCACTGAGCTTTCGTCGCTTGGTCGTGATAGGTTCTGCTGGGCCATTAACATAAAATCAACGGGTTATGCGTGATCGAACAATCAGGACGAGATTTATGATATGAAAAAATGAGATATGATGTTGCAATTTTGTCGCCTGCAAGGAATTTACTCGGTTGGACAAAAATGATCAGCATTCCATGCTTAGGGATTGAACTGGTTCTGTTCTTTAACTCTTTACTTGAATCATCTTATGCCAATGTATTCCTGTTAGTTCATTTCTAAAATCATTTAACAACTCCAAATTAAAAACGCATATCATACAGTTCAAACACCTAAAGAACACCTTTAACCTTCTTTTGTAACTCGACCTCATGTTCGACCATTACTTTGGCGATCAGTACAATTCTGCGCGTAAAAACAGTTTCCAATTAGTAACTGCAATAGTTCAGCCGCAACATACATTTCAGAGATAGAAAGATAAGTTTCCCTGTTTGGACACACCTTTATAGTACAGTGCATGTAAAGCTTCACCAATATGACGTGTGATCAGATAGCGAGCACTTTAGCAAATAACCGATTCACCTGTATAAGGCGTGCGTTAAGTTGTTTTGTACTTAGATGTTCCACAAAAGTGAATGAAATTGTTTATTTTGAAAGATATTATAGAGTTGATGAAGTCGTATAAATTATGAAATGGGATACTCTGGTGGATGAATTGAAGAAATGGAAGATATGTTTTATAGGTATATTGCGAAACTAAATGTTCTGTAACTTAAGTACCTATAACTAGTGCATTTATTTGAGAAGAGGTACAGAAACATCTTGTTCATTAGGCTAGGCGACCGACTATGATAGAGTCGGAAAAAAGGACAACAAATATCGCATGGGAGCACAAACAAAATGAGTTCGCCTGGAATGGGTGGGTTCACACGCGACGTTAGATGAACATTCGATTGTCAATAACGAATAAAATTATTGGTTGTCGACAGTGGGACAGAAAGGTTATAGTGTAGTGTAGTACCTGAAAATAAGAACATGGCGCAACCATTCTGGATCTAAGGATATGCAAAGTTAACCTCATTAGGGCTGTCGTACGAGGAACTATGGAAGGGGATAGGGCTAGTAGTAAAAAGAATTCTTTGAAACTGTTGAACGGAAGCTTAATGCTATCTTTAGGTACGATGCTGTAATTGTCATGAGAAAACTAGGTTTACGTGAAGAGGAGTAAAAAGACCTCACTTAAGAAGAAAAGGGGTTGACATACTAAAAAATTAAAACTGCAGTCCAAAGATCGAAAGCCGCAGCAGGTGCATGAGATCAACGTAAAAGTCCATGGAATACGGCGGATCGCCATTTATACTACCTGTCCTTTCTATCGTTGGTCAAGTCATAGTGCAATGTGTAGTAGTGTGCTTTGTACAGGTGATAGATTAGGTTTAGGGTTATGAGGAGCAAGGAGGATATAATGAACCCGATCGAGGTTGTAATGAACCCTTGGATCTTGTAAGAGTTCGGAAGTACTGACTGGGAAAGATTATTCCGCAATCGAATTGCTCTATTTAGAAACGAATTAATTGTCTGTATAGTACGTGAAAGTACGTGGAGGCTGTATTCAGAATGAATGCCAGGGGCGGGCTAATTAGGTTTTACGGGTATAAGGTTTCCGTGGCAGGAGAGCGTTTTTTTCGTTGCTACAATAGCTGTGATGGCGATTAAATTTTGTCAGTACTACCACACTCGGTGGCCTGGAAAGTCTATGTTGGAAAAGACGCCCTTTTTTGTATTTTATCTAACCATGCCAAGGTGGTTTTTGAAGCCCAACCCAAATAGGGTAGTTGCAATGGAGTTGAGGCCATCAGCCAGTAGTTCTAATCCATTGACTGAAATTAGTTTCAGACTCTATTGGAAATACGACAGTACTTCGTTTTGAAAGCATTGAATTCGATTCCACTCTCATACCCCTGCGCAAGTTCGAGAAAATTGGTGAACTGTATTTAAAATAACAGCAGTTCCCATACAATTTCCACATATTCAACTGATGATTAAACAAACCTCAGTTCGCTCAACTGGACTCGAACTGAAATTGAACGAAAAAGGTGGATCAACAGACCATCTGGAATAGTGAAATGCAATTCCAGTGGGCTTTTGCATTGCTAACTTCTGGTTGAAAAGCAAAAGCAATTTCCACGTTAGGGATAAGTCTGTCGGCCCAACGACCATTGACAGACTCATAGTGTACATGCGGCCCTCCATTTCCAGCTATTTGCAGTACTGTTCAACGCTGCCGCCACACTGGCGCTGAGTATAGAAGGACTGAGTTAGTCACCCTCCCTAAAAGTAGGCCGTGACTGGGTCTAGGGTCCCCAACGTTGGGCAGCATTCTTGCGAGTGCTGCACAAATCGCAGACGTTTTCCAATCGCGCTTTGAAATTTAGCCTCCGGTCGATCATCACTCCAGGATACCTTAGAGCCGGCTGTGAGTGGATGATTTTTTCCCCTATCTTTATCCTTATGGACACTAGCCTTCTCAGTTTGCTGATCAGCACTTCAGTTTTGTGCTCAGCAAGCTTCAGTCTAGCGTGTTCTAGCCATTCTTTTACTTCCCAGATCGCTTCGTTCGCATACAAGTCGATGTCATCTGGGTTTGGACTACCACTGCTTCCTTTTAAAGGCAAAGCTGTATTGTATATTGCGATCCACAGATAAAGCCCACGACTGAGCCATGCGGAACACCGCATGTTGTCCCGAATACCTTCAGACCATCTTCCGAGTCTCAATGTAGCGCTCTATCCTGGAGATAGTCGGTTCTTGGTAATTGGGTCTACCAAGCTAGATCAACGCATTTGCTCCAGCTGGATGATTTGAAATCATTTTTTAAGTCGAGGGTTATCAGTGCGCAGGAGTGTTTTGCTCTATGACGGTTTCTGCCCACCCCCATCTGGGACTGCATCAGTCGTCGACCTAGCCCTTCTGAAGCCAAATTGCTGTTACAGATCACCCTCTCGAAAAGTTTACCTATGCAACTAAGGAAAGTTATCGGTCTGCAGGACGATGGACTTGTTCGGTTTCGGTGGAAGCACGAGTGTCTGCTGCTTCAATCGATCTGGGAAGATTCCCTCTCTCAGGTACGCTGTGAAGATTTCAGCGAACCTGTTTGGCGCTTTCGGTGCTGGTATCTTAGCCGCTTTGTTTGGTATGCCATCCATGCCATGGGTCTTATTGATTGCTATCTACCTGAGATTGCAGGCTCCAGAATCCCTTTTGCGGTTACTACAGGTACCTCTTCTGGGCCCACCAGATGTACAGGGAGTACATTATACTCTGAAGCATTGCGAGGCAGGTGATTGACGGAGAGCGCTTGCCCTTGATCGTTGACTTGACCATTTTATAGGGTCCGGTCCAGGGGTCCGAGTGTGTTTTTCTGCACAACCTTTTGAAGTATTCCGATTTACTTCTAGCGATGGCCTAAAATATGTCTGGTCACCCCGACTAGTGATGTATGGCCACTACACTTATTCAGTCGTCAAATTTTGGAGCCACATCAAGCAAGCCCAAGGATCCAAGGATTCGAAGAGCACAAAAAGTTACAGTGAGGATAAAAATGATGATTTGTCATTCTGTTTAAATTAACCTTTTCATCTCAAATCACTTCGTGCCGCATGAGAATTTATCCAAAACATCTTAAACTCATGATACCGCGATTAAAATATTCACAATTCCACTGTCATTAATTCGTAACCAAATGGTGGTAATTTCCTCGAAATTAATTAAATTCCTGCTATTCACCACCAATTACTCAAATGAAGATACCGCGCCAGCAATGCAAATCCCGCTCGGACCATTTCGCTAATGTAATAATCCCATCAATCACAGGCCGTGCGCAATTGATCGTAATCGCGAAGACGCGCTCTGGCCTACAGCCGCAATGGCCCCATAATGCGATGACTCTCCCAACAGTCCTGGCAAAACATCTTCTAGACGATCTTCACAATCTTCGGGTAAATGCTTTCGTTTTCCGTTGTTGGTTTTAAGTTTTAACACGGTGAGGCCGTAGCTTGCCCAGGGGCCGCTTCTTTCGGCACACGGTTTTGCAACTGCTGTGCGCGTTCCTAGCGACGTTGCAGTTGGTCATTCAGCGAGCGGATTTACCGCGAGGTCCAATTAGCCCCGCGAAGATGCTCCTCTTAGCCAATGTTTACGTCTAGAGCCAAATGCAGACCACGACACAGAACTGGTTCCCACAAGGTGCCCGTTTTTGTGCTCTAGGAACTCGCCATGTCTGCAATTAGAAGAGACATCGTTAAATAATTCACGAGGTGCGTGCAACATCCAACATCAGCGCCGCCACAACTCTGCCTTCACCCGATCCGCGTGTTAAGCAGCCGATGGAGGTCAGTGAGGGGAATCCTTTCGAATCTTCTTTCGCCGAGGAATTCGTACGCGGAAAGTGAAGACAAGTCGCCAAGTAGAAGATCTATGGTCCGGCCAAAGATGAATGGAATCTTCATAGACGAAATGTTGCATGATTCCAGAAACCAGCCATCATTAATAATTTACGAGTTCTCACAGTCTCCATTCGACGAGGCACAGCTGGCGTCACTGGGCGCAGCGCCGAGACTCCGCCAATACTGTGCTGGTCACTGGTCACCTCTGCTTCAGATTTTCCGGCCATCTTCAGCTACTCTAGGGGTCAAGATTGAGAAACTCCGCCGAAAATCAGTTACACCACCTCAAAACTTGTTATGATGTAAATTCGCCGCGGCTGCGATGATTGATTGGAGACATAAGTAAACAGGCATTGTTCATCCGCGAAATAACTTTTTTATGGACCGACTTCGACTTTTTTAATGGATTAGATAATGGCTGATTTTGGAGTCGATGGTTGTTAACGAGACGAGAATAAAGGTGTTTTTTTCTGTTAGGTGTGCAACAAAAGCAGAAACTGTTCGCAGGTTGCGCAGGGAGTAAACATTTTGGGAGTGAATGCAGGTCAGTACCGTTCTGCTGGTTTTTGACATCGAAACAATTTTATGCATTTTTGGTGTCTTCGGGAATGAATTGTGGGAAAACAGTGAAGATTTTAGGAATTTTTGAGCTTATGAAGTTAATTTGATAAATTGCATAATCAACATTCAAAAAGTAGGAAGAGCTGGATACTAATTTACAGGTTTTGTTTTTAATTTAAGTACGTAAATTTAGAGAAAGGGTTTGATATCTATACCTTTTGTGGTCTTATCTAATGCCCTACAAAAGAAGACGTCGATTTCCGCATATCGTAAAATGTCTCGAAAAAATTACATGACGGATTTTCTTTCAATGATTGCTTCAAGAATTTTGAAAAGTAGTTGGAATAGGAGCCAGGTTAATCCAAGGCACTAAGCACAGTTTACAATAAAGTTCAATGTGTTAAAATACGCTCTCTTCCTTCGATAGTAAATGCAGGTTCACTCGTCAGTGAGGGTCACTGACTTTCATTGACTTCAACGAAAAGTCCGGTAAATTAGCGCTATTAGGAAATCTTGCAGACACACAAGTGAAGAATATACAAAATCTACTGTATACGACAAAAAATGTACTCCTGTGCACTTCCTTTCAATTACAAGCTCCATATGTGGAGACTTTTAAAATCACATACCAATATTATGTATAAAGACTTCGCCCTACCTACAGTAATCACACGATCTTCTGAAAATGTTTCGGAAGGACACCGCCAATTGGAGAACATGCGGTCAAATTGAGAACAATGAACAACACCCACTGCGAGAAGGAAGAAACTTAGAGATCATTCCGCGGGGTAGATGCCTTTAGCTACGTTTGTTCCCATCCTATTCTGGTAGAGTTCGCAACCTAGGACACGGGAAATAAGCGCGTATGTAGATCTGTAAGCCGGTAGCTTGCGTTTTGAAACAAACACAGTGACGCTGCACGATTGTGAGGACTCGAGACTCTCACTGCGTTTAGAAACAGCGATTTTGAGATTCCATTCTTTTACGGCGCGGTCTCTAGCAGGTCGATTCCAACCATAAATCGAGTATTTTTTTTTATCTTCATAAGAACTGAAGGGCTGGGCAGAAAGGTTATTCTGCAGAGATACCAATGCCTAGCAGGTGGATTGGAACATCCAATCCGAGCAGCTCTTGTATTTTTTTGCCGAGTACTATGGGTGGCTGTCATACTATAAAATTACTTTTTGTTTCTTTTCGCGTATTTTGGTATAACTGCAATATTTGTTATCGTCATGGGTCCGCAGAAATTGTTCAAAAAATCACAGAAGACCATACTCTGTTCTGATTAGATTAAATGGATTGTCACCTTTTTCAGAATTACTTTTCACAATATGAAGCAAACGACCTTTCTATCTTTGTCATTGAAGGCGTGAAAATTAATTTGTCTCTTGGCTTCGATACATGTGGCATCGGTTTCTTAGTTTCTAAACCCTTCACTTTCTAAACAAAATCTTCCATTTTGATTCTTCTAAACCTATGTAATTCTCCCAAGTTGAAATCAGTGGCACATAACCCTCGCTCAGTCTTCGGGCAGGAAAAAAACTTTCAGCTCCCTATTTCTTCAAATGGAAACAAAATGGTAATGGTAGGACAAAACTCGACTTATTTCATGTTCATAAAAAATTATTTTTTTTCCGTTCTCCCAAATTTTCAAAGCCTAAAAGCTTGGGTCTAATTTGAAGTAATCTTCAGTTTTGAGCCGAGGCGAGTTTTGTAACGCCATCTAACTTGCTTTTCTGAATTTCATTTTAAGATTCACAAATTCTCTTTTGAGTATTCACAGGGAAATTGACGTAACGGCCCAGAAAGTAATCAACAAATTTGCTGAAAATCGTAGAACAATATGTAGAACTGCGACTTTTCCACAAGCATTGCTCTGGACACATTGACTACTGCGCAAGTTCGAGCAAATTGGTGAACTGAGCTTTAAAATAACCTCAGTTATTCACTAAGGATAAAACAGCCCTGGAACTGAAAGTAATCTTAAAAGCTCACTCAAAAGAGAGTAATTAACTGGAATAATGAAATGCCATTCAAGTGAGCTTTTGCATTTCTAACTTCTGGGGAAAAAACACAACAATTTCAAGCATGAACTGAAATACACTGAACTTTAGTCGGTGAAGCAACTTTTATGGATTAAACTGAACATTACTGGACTGAGGTCGGTGAAACCGCGGCAGTAAACACTTCTTCTAGTCTTTTTTGTATTAAGACATACTAAAAGTTATATCAATTTTGAAAGATCTTGTCTAAATCTCAGGACTCGATTTATAACTATTTAACCCCCCCTGAAAATATTTCTTACAGCGCCACTGCTCCTACACCGTGCAACCTATCTTAATGAAATTTTCACCTCGAGCTATTTACATTAAAAGAAAGAGTAAGGCTATTCTATTACTTTCTAAGACCACTCCTAGATGGTGCTGTCATGGAGAGCTTCGTTGAAAATTTGCTGCAGAGCTCCAATTGTATTCCGATTCTTACTTTGACAGCTTCAAGACTGGTTGCAAGTCAAGTTTTTCTTCTGCAGAGTTTTCAGTAATTCTCCTTGATAAAACAAGGCAGAAGTGAGCAATATATGATCTGATAAGGATTTGTCAGCAGCAAAATGAGCATTGTAGAGGGTTTGAGACACCAGTTTAAAAAATAAACATTCTTTGTATCAAAATCAAAATCCCCAAAATGTCTAAATATTCCCCCACCAATGTCACATATTCATTCGACGTAGCCAACATAACAGCTGGATATCAGCGTCCTCCACAGGTTGACTTTTGGATCATCAAATTTTTCCATTAGCATGGATATCGACCCACTTTTGTTTTTGGAGTTTGCAGGAATGCAGCTCGTTTTCTTTGTGCTCTTCTTGGTGTTTTCATAGGCTTCGCCAGGGTAGCCAGCCACAATGACAACTGCATTGATTTGTGGTTTGGCTTGACATTATGCAGATATACTACTTACTGTTGCTAATTTTTGCACTTTTCTGGCCGTACTACTGGCATTTGATCCTGAGTAAAAAAAATCCCGTCGATTAAATATTTTGTATCATTCAAGTCCGCCTATTCAGTCGATGCACAAGCCCAGTCCAAGAGCGATTTTGTTCCTTTCCTCATGCCATGCACATCAAGATGAGAGAGAGGGTTGGGGCTAAGCTCGCAATGCAAAAAATTTCGTAGATCTTCATCTTAATATTTCAAGATGGTCAATTTTTGGAACAGTTTTCTTAGATTAGTGACTACAACCCTGTCTTGTATCTGAATAGAGTTGTTCATGGTTGTGTAATAGCCTGTACTCTTTCGTTTCGTTGGAATTTTATATCTTGAAAATTAGCACTAACAATGCCCTGTATACCTTTCATGAACACCTCCTTGTCATCCCTTGGGTAGATCTTATCAAAATGCCAGTTACTCCACCGCTATGAGTAAGACTACCACTGAAATTTGTGTGCTTTTCTCTCTATCTGAAATTCTCATTCGTGCAACAGAGAAAAAAGCACTAAAAGGTATCCAATTTGTGTTTCCACTTTGCGTTTGCGATGTAAATGGGCCTTAAAAGTGAAAGAGGATAATTGAATGGCACGTGTCTAGCAGTATCATGAGTTACCAACATTCGACAATCAATGTGAAAAGTTATGATATAGGAGGGAGATAGAGACAGACGTTGCTGCAAATATTGCAACCTGGACTATGGGATGTGCTCCTAGATTACGAAAATCCATGTCCACTGACATATTCTTGTTTTTAAAGACGCTCTAATTACTAAAGCAATTTAAAAGTAAACTAACCCCAAGTCTATTTAGAAAATCAAAGTCACTAGAACTAATTACTGGCAATGGAGACGAATCTCAACTCATGCTATTCTCTCCTGCACTACGCATTAATTTTGGGTCAATATGCTATAATTCAAGTGTAGATTGCGTCTCATCTTAGTATAATTATATTCATAATTACTGTAATACTAAAAGCTTGCAATCTCGTTTTTTTTTTCTCACCATCAATTTAATACTACCATAAGAAGAGCAATTAAAATGCTTGAGTGAATATAAGTATGGTACATGAGAGTCCAATTAAGACTTTATAACACCTCTCCAGCAGTCATATACTCATTACATCTGAAATGTGATAGCATGCTTTTGTGCAGTATCACACTACATGTCCATACATTTATACAGACACCCTGTGGCTTAGCTTTGCACATAGCTTCTTATTTTTACGTAACATAGAAGCATGTCTCTTAGCTTCAGCTAATAAAACACGTCCTTGCGTACATCTTGCCCGATAAATCACCACCAATCAAAATATTCATTAAATATCAATTACAAATTAAAATTATATAATATGGTTAATTGAGTATTTAATGCTTCCATTGCAAAATTCCTCATCTTCATTTCCTTCCACACGAAATAGCTGCAAAAGAAATCCACGAAATCTTTCTCCCTCTGCAAACCTTCCAAACATTATAAATCCATTTTAAATGCCTCCAGGGAAATAGCACTCGACTTAAACTAGACATAATTTACCATTGACGCAAAACTACTGTAGCAGCTCATTATTGAGCCGCGCAAATAGTATCCTCCATCCGCCAATGCCGGGTGGTATCAATTACCTGTGGCTGCATAATGTTTGCCTATTAATGGACTCGATGATCTGAAATGTTCGAGCAACACCGGAGAACTTGAGCCGCGAATCCGAGTCCCAACCAAGACCAGCCCCCATCGTGAGAGTGGAGTCTCCGTGACTCAGCCATCCATAAGTCACCTGATGATATCGAGCCAGCATCGCGATAGCAACGGATAAACCCAACCTGCCAAGCAGCAGTCATTATGCAACTGGGAACAGTACCTGCACTCGAGCTAGCGAAAAAAGGGAGCAGCGCTAAAGATGGTCCATTTTTTTGAGTGCACCAATCTCTCTGATTCCGATGCAGTGCAATGATGGCTCAGAGCATGCTATACAATGGCTAGACAACGTCAGATAAACATTTCAACGTTTCGGTTACCTGCAGCAGAAATTATTCTCGGAAATGTTTAACAATGCTAAAAAGTAAATTAGTTTGCGGTGAGATTATTGTTACCTTAATGGCTCATTTGTTCATGATCTGTTGCAGACTCAGTCTTCTTTGGGAGTCCGGCAACATTTTCAGTTCGACAAATCGTTCTGTGTTTATATACAGTTGAGAGCTTTCATCGATCTTCTTCGAAAAAGCTTCCATTGATTTCGCACCTGTTAGTAGGCTGAAGGCTCTGAAGCTTGCATACTTTTATTTGAAACTGATCGACGTATGAAAATCTCAAAATGGACATTTGTCCATCTTGACCAAAATTTGGAATAACTTTTTTTTATGGAAGCGCTTATGCGCGGCGAGAGAAACAGGTAAGGAGACACGATTCTGACTGAAATAGATTTAGCTATTCGCGGGGTAAAACGAGAGGGAGACGCAAATATGCAAGATCAGTTCGCAAAAGTCAATCGCTGGATTAATTACGCTCAAAGAAGCCTACTTGTGGGATGATTTGAGCCTCCAGAGTTATTAGCTTAGGAAACTAAGCAATGCCAGCTGGCTTTAATGCCCACAGGCTGCTCTAACGTAATCAAAACGTTACCTTTCGCAGCTACAATCAGGGAAGAAGATAATGGCGGCGTCTGTACAAGTAAAGTAGCAGTAGCTAAAAAAGGACACCGTTTATAACAGGCATCGAACTATGCCTCCAGGGGAAAGTGCAGACAAACAAACGGAGACCACTTGGCCCAAGTAAGACAAGAAATTTAGGAATAAAATACTGGGAAAGACGTGGCAGAGATCGACAGACTCATGGAGGCGAACACTCGAAGAGACAAAGCCAAAAACAGCCTGTGGAGATCCTGATCATGAACTACGCCTCCTATTTTAAGCTTCAGTTGGTAGTTCTAATATCGACACTTTTATGGCTATTCACTGTAGTTAGACCAACTTCTTCACGAATAATATAAAACACGGCCCATTTCGCAGTTCGGCTTTTTCTCTTGCAGCCCTCAGTATTCCTATAATCTGGTACCCACTGAAACGTGATACTGTACCTCTTAGCCAAGGAGGAGTAACCCAGGCTGGGGGTCTTAGGGATTGTTGCTATTGCCTGATGGTTGCTTTCCTATGCGATAAAAGGTTAATTAAAGGCTAACAATAGGGGCCTTTTAAAATTACCAGAACCTCTGCTTGAAAGACACTGACAGGCTTATGCAGGCAGCAGTATTTTTACCGGTTTAGACGAAGAGGAAACTACAGCGGCGACTCTAATTTGAAACCATTTGTGCATCAAGCTATATCATGCATTGTCTCCGAAACAAAGTAGCAAGAAGGCTACCCACTAATGTTTAGATCCAGTGCACCATATAAGACCTTAAGCCCAATCTCTTGTCGAAAGTCGGCAACTTGCATGTTCATATTGCTGGGTCTTCCATGTTGCACATTGAATTAAAATTTGCTTAATAGAGATAGACTCTGTTCTCGCTCATTAAATATAGAGAGACACAAATCGACGATTTTTTTTTCTATTGGCGAAAATCATCACCGTTGACTTTTCCGGGATAGCCCACAGGCGTTTGAGCACTCACAAATCATTCCAATGGCCGTCTTCATAATATTTCTGATAATTATGGAAAAGAACTAGACTAGTAGGAGGCATAGGTAAAGCATGCGTTTTAGTATCTTCAGAACAAAGTACGTCAACCTTATAAATCCCTTTGTCGCCTCCCCTTCGGTATAAATCCCTTTGTCGTTTGTCCTCGCGTCTTCCTACCTTCAGAATAAAGATCACTTTCACCTCCAGAAGTGTGGCAAGGGGTAGTAGTGAGTATCCGTTCAGGACCAATTCTTGATAACCGAGGAAATCGGTATTTAGGCGAAGCCCAGTGACTTTCCAGGAAGACGGTTCTCACGTTTCCCCTCCAGGCCTAAGATGAAGAACCTGATCGATTCCGCCAAATTTTTTATATTTTAGAAATAGTCTTTCTATGACTCTTGTCGTACTTTATGATTTTTTTTGCTCAGGATTAAACCCGTTACCAATATTTGTGTTTATAACTCTCCAACTCTCCAAACGTTTTCTCGTTCTTAAAAGCAGCTCACGGTAGCTTCCTATAAGTACTTTATGGTTACTAGTAGACCGTTTTTCCAAGAGCTATTTTTTATATGAAAAAACCAAGCTTAGGAGTAGCCCTTTATACTACCAGTCCGTCATGTCGTTCAGGTCATGGTGCAATGTCTGTTAGAAAGCTTGATTTGAAGAATAGGAAAGGTTAGGGGGTCTGCGGGTGCACTGCGGGAGATTATTCCACAGTCGAGTTGTACTATTCATAAACGAACTATATCGTTTTGTGCGCGAAAAGGGTGCTGTAAGGTGTAGGGGGTTAGCGGACTAGTCTTGTGTTGCGCCAGAAATATTTTCGTGCGTGTGTGTCAGGAGGTCCTGAATTTCAGTGAAACAGTCGCTATGGTAATAGCGATAAAGTGTAGAGAGTGGTTTAAAGGGTCTATAAAGACGTGAAAAGTACCATCACCAATTAGTTTGATGGCACCATTTTGCACTTTTTCGAGGCAAGCCAAGGTGGTTTTTGGGGCACGTGCCCTTCGTGGCGGGCGAATGTAGAATTTGTAGATTGTAGCCAGGGCAGCTCGAGAAAACCAAGGCATTGCGAGGATTGTTTGGCAATTTGCAATATGTGATCACTCCATCGCAGATCCTCTGTTAAAGTTACCCCCAGGATGTTAAGATTTAAGTCAGCCGTAACATTAGGAGGAACATCGAAGCTAGCTTTGGTGGACCGTCTGTTAAGAGTCGGTGGACACTCAGACTTTTCTCAAACGTGGATAAATGGGTAAAAAGCCAGTGTGCGGAAATAAGTTACGGCCTTAGTGGAAATGGAGAATATGGAGAATTCTGTGACTAGTATGACTAGGTAGCCAGTACGTCTTCCTTTATTGTGTCAAATTGGGCGAATACAGGCCGGGACCAAAGGCCTTTTTCGTGTTACACGCTCAGGTTCTCATAAATTCTGGGTGGGTATTTTAACCATTCGGAATTTCCCTGGTGGGTACTGCTACTCTCCATACCCACATTACCCGCCGGTTATGACTACAAGTGTTATCTACTCACATGTTGAAGCAAGAGTAGTTGCAAGTACTCACGAGTAAGAATTAGTAGAAATTAGCATTAAAGGAAGGTATCTGTTCTTCGAGTTTAGGACTATCTCCTATCATCATTTTAGTATACAAAGCATACTACGCAGATTAGTTTGCAAGATTGTTCATACAGGAGCCTTAGCGAAATTACTCTATTTTGTGGCGAGACGAGTTGTAAATAGGATTTTCTAGTAGACCTTTTAGGTGTTCGTATGCAGGGGTTCTTCTCAGATTTGTAGAAGTAACGAAAACTAGGGTAGGAGTCAGGGTATTTATGGAGTTCGGAAATATTGACGGAAGTTTTTTTCACAGTTGAGTTGTTCTTGTTACAAATGAATTTATAAATCGAAGTGTAGAGTGCTTAGAGTGCCCTTTTAGCTTATCGAAAGTAAGGGCTCTTAGCTTTACGAGGCAAGGCTTTTGAAAGCTATTTCGGAGATCCGACAAACAGTGGCACAAAGAGCAAGCAACCATTTCCTCTTAACTTCTTTCCAAGAAGTATCCCAGCGACATCTCTCAGAAGTGGAATTAGGACTTTCCAACAAAACTTCTAGGACATCATGAGCTTTTTCCTCTTCTGGTTTTAGATTTAAAACAATCGGGTGCCTCTAATATCTAAAGTCTAAACAAAAAGAATGGTAGGAGCTATCATAAATATCTTGTAAGTGTTGGCTATCATTTAATATAACTTTTTCATTCCATGTGACGAAGTTTTCATCGTAGTTCCATAAACCATGAGGGTTGAGGCCTGCCGTAAATCCCGACCGTTTCGAAGCTGACTTGTCGATTCCATAGCAATAATGGGTTTCAACAGAGGATCTGTCCTGACTATTTACGCCCCTCGGGTCATGGGCGCCTTAGTTTAAGGATTTGTTTTGTAGATTGGTTTTTTATGCCCTAAATCTTCCCCCATTTCTGGAGTTAGGACAAATTGTAAATGGACTGTCGAAGATGTCAAACACTGCAAACTCTGAACTATCTATGTAACTAACGAATTTCGAAACTTTTGAGCAAAAATTTATTTACACTTTACAAAATTTGCAAACACTTTCTTAAATCACTTAGAAACTAATATTATTTAAATTAATGCTATGAACAAGAATCGTGAAAAACAAAAAAAAACTCGCAGGTGACTTTCTCTACACTTTCTCTACTTGTACCTCCTGAATTTGTTGAAGGCGAATTGATTGGGAATCTGGTTTGTGCGGCCCTGCAACTGAGCCGTGGTGAGTGGTTGTTGCTGCGACTGCGGTTGTTGCTGCTGCTGCTGAAGCGGTTGCTGCGGGAATTTGCGGGTCTGCGGTGGCTGCTGGTACTGCTGCGGCTGGTACTGTCCCGACTGCTGTTGTGGGTATTGCAGTTGCAGCTGTGCAGGCGTTAGTTGGTTCTGTCTCTGCTGCTGCTGGAACTGCTGTTGGGGAGTTTGATAAGGATTCAAGGAGTTTTGAACTGGCTGGACGCTAGCAATGAACTGTAAGGACTTGGCAATAGCTTCTGGGATTGGTGGTGGTGTAGGGAGGTGTGCTCCTTCAGCTCGGAAGCCTGTATGTTTGTAAAAATAATTATTTTTTTAATATTTCTGAAACCTACCATTTTCATCCGCAATGTATGTGACGCGAATTGGTGTTCCTTCGGGTGAAGTATAGGAATAAGATCCCTGCACAACTTGAGCCTCTAAATCCTTACGTCCTGCATTTTTTAAATATCCTTGCGCTTGTGCCGTTGTCCCATCTCCAGATGAGTATCCGTAAGCGAAAGATCCGTCGTGAGAAACCTCGTTTTGATAAGACGTAATTGGAACATAGTTTCTAGGGTTGTATGGTTGATAGGCGGCCTATGGAAAAAATCGAGTTCGTCACTTAAGTCTTTTGTTTCAGTTATTTATTTGAGAAAATCTTTTTAATTGTTATCGACTCTTTTAGTAATTTATGATAATTACTACATTTTCGCATGTCTTTTTTTTATTTTAATAATATCTCAGCGCTTTTACCTGCGATGGTAAAATTGGTGGTAATGGCTGAAATGGTTGTCTGTTAAATGGTTGCGGACGATTGAACGGATTTTGATTAAAAAACGTATTTTGCTGCGGAGCTACATTTCCAATTGATGAAAGCACAATCAACACTAGATGGAACTAAAAAACAAAATTCAAAATATTCACTTAATCTCTTCATTTATTTATTATCACACTATTATTTACCAAAAATTTACTTTTACCCATAACAAAATCACTACAAAAATTACACTGAAAATATACGCACTGCAAACAAAAGATGCAATTTTACCTGGTGTACGAGCAGCAACTAGCCGTGCCATTATTTGAGGGCTTAGTATTTATACACTGCCGGCGATACTGCACTCGCATAGTACGGAGTACAGATTTCCTGTGTTTCTTATTAGATGCATCAATGCAGTAAGTTTTTCATTCTTTCATTTCGAGCATCGTTTTTTTTGCGAACGCATCTTTTACTCTTTTTTTGTGTGCACCGCCTTAAACGAGTCCAAGTGAATTATGAGTGGAGACAGGTGATTAATATTTTCATTAGGCTTTTCAGTAGTAAGGAATTATTTTTAGAATAGAGTGATGTTGTTAGTTTAAAAGTTATAATAAAATAAAAATTTGGCGAAGGTGATAGGAGCATTTTGAATAGAACAAATTGTGGAAATACCACAGTGTAGGTAATGAGTTTGTTTAAACAAGATAACCAATTAATGAGAATTTTCTAAAAGAATACTGATGAGCATAACGCGCTTTTTCTCTCGTAAACCACTAAAAATTAATTTATTCCACTTCAAATCCTTATCACAACAATCGGCTGAACCATTTTTACAATTTAAATGTTTTTCAGTGACTTTAACTCATTAAGGGTCGGCCTTTACCTGTCAACCGAGATGTTTATTTGAAAAATTTTGATTATTCCTGTTTTTACACACAGTCTTTAAAAGGGTGCTGAATAGGTCTAAGCTTGATCATAATTATGTTTATGCCTAAAAGCAGCCGTCTTATATTTGGGACATTGTACCTTATTCATAATAATGGTTTGTACATTGTCCTTCCACTTCCAGTAAAAAAAAAATACTGTGAAAACCTATCCTTTTATTATAATAAAAGACAAGGGTTTGAAGGAGCAGTTCTCCTTCTGATTTTAAGCAGAATAAGAAGTATTTCTAAGAATTCTTGTTATGCGAAAATGTCTACTCGTATATCCATAATCTGCGGGCTTAGGAATTAAAACTCTCCACTACTATCTTGGGTAGTCAAGCAATGGTTTTTCCAATTTTTCAATTTGCTTCTCCTTTATCTTTTTACTGGAGGTTAATTCGGCAGACCTGTCCAAGAACCTGCAACCGGGACACAATTTGCTGCTTAAAGGGCAGCACTTCGTATTTGGACTTGTTTACGTAAGCATGTCAATGTGCTGTGAGTGACTATAGATCTAGTCTGTCTGCGACAATAGGTTAGAATTAGGTATAAATATAGCTTTTTTGCAGCATCCTTTGAGCACTGACTTGAGCGAGGCCTTTGATATGGTAGACGATCATATTTTGCTTGCTGAGCTCTTAAAATAAACAAGTTCTGCCCTCAATGGAAGAACACAAATTATCAGATTTCAAGGATTCCTTTCAAATGAAATCGAAGAAACTCCCGGTGTTCTTCAAGTTAGTCATTTTGGTCCTCTTCTGTTCAATATATTCATCTCTGACCATGAAATTAAATAATACCCCGCATCTCTTTTACGCAGACGATCTCCAAATATATAGTTCCATCCAGTCCCAATTTGACATATCCTTTATTCAGTCGAGTGTCAATGCATTACAAGACTAGCCGTGTTTTTTTAATGAACTATATAGTTCTTCCCCATACAAATCTGAAAACCCAGGTTTTATCGGGCTTTTTATCGAGGTTTTGGGAAATTTCTTAATTTGCGTATGGCACACTTTCGGGGGTTGGCTTGTTGTTTCGGGGGTTGGCATGTTGCATACTTTCGGGGGTCGGAAAGACGTAATTTAAAAATAAAAACAACAGGAAAGTGATGAGAGCAAATTTATAACAAATAATTGATTTTTTAGAAACATATTTATTATTTTCTAGCGAGGATTTCGTGTAACAGTGTAAAAAATAACTCTTACTTCCGTTTAATTTTGAAATTTTTAAGCATCGAAGTAGGCGCTACATGAAATTTCCTTGTCGTTTTTTTAATGAACTCAAAAGTTCTCAAAACCCAGTTCAATAAAAAAATACGGCTACTGATGCACTATAATAATATTACTGCCAGAGCCAATAAACTTCTAAACTGGCTTTATAAATTTAAAAAATTCCACAATATACCTGTGGGTCACAAAAATTCACTTCTGTTCTCTAGTCCTATCTTGAAATATTCTTGTCCTATTTGGGATTCCATATTTCTCATAAGTAGCAACAGGGTAGAATCAATTCAGAAGAAATTTATCCTCTTTTCTCTGAGAAGTCTACACGACCCGCCTGACTTTCGAAGCCTACCCCCTACACGGGCAGGCTCAAAATCCTTGGAAGTCCTTAACGGCAACCTTAAAGTTCAGTTTCTGTCGGATATGATCAAATTCAATAAAGAAATCCGACTTAAAAGGCATACCAAACTGCTCAAGTGCTCAACATCGGACAGAGTACGCAAGGAGCGAGCCCGTCAACAGATGATACGTGGTCTTAAACAATTATAGATGATGTTACTACACTTCAACAAATAAAGCATCCTATAAGATAAGAAAAGCCTTAAATCCATCCTGACATCCTACTACTACTACTAACACTCTTTATAATTAACTAATTTATATATGCCAGTACTGTTTCTTTAATAAGTACACTAACGATTTGTTTTTTTTTTTTTGCTCTTTTATATAGTATGCCTTGTTTGCGAATATATAAACAAATAAATAAATAAAATGAATATCATTCGGGACTTGCCGATTTCCTGTGTCCTTTTTTGGGAATTTCCAGGACATTTTCAAAAATTACACTAGGATAGGCACTGTTTGGGTAAAGTGGTTAATACTAAGCTGCTAATCCGTTACTCTGTGATTCCTGGGTATATTTGGAGAAAAAAATTGTTCTAGATAGGGCACTATCGGCCTTATCCTCTAATGCTAGGTTTCCACTTGTCGTTTTGAAATTGACAAATGGCCTATTGTGACGTCATTTAGAAAATTCGCAAGTGGAAATAGCGAAAAACTGCCTATAATTGAATTGACCAACAGCACTTGGCAATGACTTACCAAGAATTTAAACGATTAGTGCTGTTAGTTACTTCAATTATAGGCAGTTTTTCGCTATTTCCACTTGCGATTTTTCAAAATGACGTAAGAATAGGTCATTTGTCAATTTCAAAACGACAAGTGGAAACCTAGCATAAGACATATAGTTTTTACGAAAATATGTTTGATAAAGTTTTTATTTTACGTATTTGTATATCCTGTATACGCCTGCTTCCAAACCTCATCCAAAGTCCTACAAGAAATGATTTTCAAATTCTCTGGCCGCATGTGCCTACCGTCCAGTGTCGACACAATTCCGGCTACTTTCTTCTATGGCATCCTCAAGAGCCGTGTTCTCTGTTTATTGTAATCAGACCATAGGTCTTAGCGCAAGATGTTAAACTCCTCCATCTGCAGGGTTATCATGTACCTCCTAGCCAAGTAAGACAGCTTACTTTGGCAAATTTAGACCCATTGGGACATTATATAGATTGCACCTAGTGTTACAAACCATTTGGCAACACCATTGTCTGTTAATAGTATTACATTAGATCCGGACCTTTAGTTCGTCTGTATTGGTAGGCAGGCTTTAAAGATTGTCCACAGTTCCACCTGAAAGATAGTGTAAGGTTCCTGAAAGCAATATTGTTTTTAAGGTTTAACGAGGGGGGAAACACTTTAGGTGTGTACAACCGCCTATAGTTTGAAACCACATCGTAACTCTTGTCAAATTATAAGTTTTCCTATTCTGGTCTGAAATTTAGTTTCGATGTCACGTAGTCGGTTGGCCTACTTACCATTACTGTGAACGTGAAGGTTTCCTGCTGTCTAATGCATAGATAAGGTGGCAACAGATGGAGCTTTATCTTCAATACTTCCATGGGTAACTCTAAGACAAACTATTCTTTGGACTTAGCCTAGTCTGGATTTATTTACTTTTACAAGAGCGAGCGCTCACATTCCAGATTCGAATGTAGCCAGTGTTCTAGTCAGCATTATGTAGAGCCCGTATACCAATGCGGCGTCAGCCTCCATCTCTGGCCGAAAGTCTTATAGAAAGCTGCCCTTTCTTCTCTTTTGATCATCAATTTTAGTTTCTGGTCCACGTCAACGCCATACTTATAAACACATAAAGCTATATCGGTTCGCTCCGCCACACACTCTGCAACACTTATTTCCGCGCTCAATCTCAGATCGTTTGGAACAATCTCCACGTACTGATTAGCAAAAATGGTCTTGGTCTTGCAGTCTTATCATGGTCTTGCACATTTAGAAAGACCATGATTTAGCTATGTTTGCATGACTAAGATCAAGACATAGCCATGATCGCAAGAGCAAGACCAAGGCTTAGCCATACCACGCTCATTACTACTAATTGTAAGAAAAGAAAACGTCGTGGTACCAGGGCGGGTTTTTTCCAGACCGATTTTTAATTAAAGATTTTTTCAATTGTCATGCTACTCTCACTTAGCACATTTTAGCCCTTCGTTCAGTTGATATACTTTACATAAGAATTTTGAAAATTGTTTATTCTCTTTCAGATTGTATTTGGTTTTAGTACATTACATGTGTGTACCGTTGGATGAATTTACACTCATTGTTTTCTCCAAAGCTTCTGACTCCTCTTCCAGTAGAGCAGCTCACATGTTCAAGTAAGTATTTAACCTTTAGTTACCGACCCTATTTTGTGAAACATAATTGCTGAGGTTACGTCACGGTGACACCATACTTTAACCGGTATTCTTTTTAATCTTTAATAAAAAAAAACTTGTGAAACCCTTTTTTACCTAAAAGATTAAACATTCAAAATTTAGATGTATAGTATGAAAACAACAACAATAAATCATAAATTCTTTTAATTTCAAAATTATAAAAATGGCACATTTTTAGGAACTTAATTATCAGTCTTCATGAAAAACGAGAGAAATCTTAAAATATCTAAGTATTATAATTTTTTTTTAGAATTAAAAAAATGAACTTCTGACAAACAAGAAAAAATAAACATTTTATAAATTAATAACACCATTGGCACAAATCTGGCACACTTTTTGTGGTCTTTTTTAGTCACCGTGACACCAGAGGTCCGAAATAGAGAACACTTGTGAACTTGCCGCTTGCGCGACACCGACTAGCGAAAGGTCAAGTCAAAACAAGCAGCTACTGAAAGACTCAGATATATAAGTTTGATAGTTCTTGAAATATTGCAGTTTCAACCCGCGCGGTGTCACCGTGACACCGCCTCTGCAATTAAAGGTTAAGATTGGACCTCCGGAGTCTCCCCCCGCCCCTCCGTAATTTTTCCTTGTTTTCAAACGCAAATACCTTTGCAAACACTGCACCGTTTCCTGCGTTTACACCTAAAATAACACTCGAACTATATCAGTCGTTCGTGGCTTACTTGCAAATACCGCAATCTATCGGAAAAACGCCCCGACCTAATACATATTACAGATTTGAACAACACGTGACATTGAAACTGACCATCAAGGATTGGTTTTGTTTATGAATGTCATCGTAAGTCTCTAAATTTTGGTAAATGTTCTGCAATATGGTTTAGGGTATCTAACATTATAAAAAGAGCATAATAAAAGAAACTGTCTGCTGTGTTTTTTTTATGCCATAAAGTCACCAAATTAATTATTCACAATAAAATCTTTAATCATCGAATTCACCTTTCTATGTTTCATTATTTTCGAAATCCGCGATAATCAATAAAAGCGTACGAATCTTAATTTTATTAGCTCGTGAAATTCTTTTAGTGTTTTTTATTTTTTTTTAGTTTTTTCTTGTCTCCTAATGAATTCTTTCATAATCGGACTTCTAAATATATTAAAAAATAAAAACAAAAAAATATTTGTTAATAAATTTAAAATGTTTCATCATAATATTTGCAGCTGTTAAAAAATTTCTACTTTTTTTGGAATATTTTGAAGATGCAAACCAGAAAAACCGCATGCCGAAGCTGATGGTGTTCGAAGCTGCCAATTAGAGTTCCTAGTTAGTAAAAAAAGGAGCAGAACATAATCGATCTCACTTAGAAAATTTACTAGCAATGATAGCCGGTAATTTTGGAATTAAAACAGGAGCTAAATCATTGCAATAATCGATTTGCCTGTGGGGCATACAGACACGTCAAAGACATACTTTGTGCTGTTTAGAAGAAGCTCGGTCTAACGTCGAAGTTGCAGTCGAATGGGAGAGGAATTATCGTGGATCATCAATCAAAATGTGCTCAAACACAAGGCGAAAATTACATATTCTCAGGTGTAAAATTAATATTGCGAATGTAACGCGCGCGCCTCTCACCCACCTGTGTGAAAATGGCATTCGATGGTATGCGATGGAGTGCATTATACACCTCGCAGCTCCACCTCAGATAATTGATGTCCTTTGCAGTTCCGCACCTTTGGCCCACTAAACTTTTTGCGGCAAAGTAAAAAAATATCGAGTTTTTTGTTCGATCGATACGGGCAGAATACTGGGACACATTCCCATTCGAGCACGTGGGGAGCAATAAAAAACCTCCGATCAGAGATCCATCCGCGAAAGATCGCATACAATGGGATCATTGGGGACGCACATCCTCCATTATTCTTGGCCAGTGATAACCTGGAGCTTTGGTTACATCAAGTATATGTGTAGATACCCGCTCTCATGGGCCTCCCCAGTCGAGACGAGACGTCCATTGTTCGGGTTACATAGTTCGTCGCGAAACAATGAATCGATCCAGGTACAGGTGGAATTTACAACTTGCGATCAAGTCTATCGATCTAGCGATCTTCTTCAATTGGGGCTTTACGATCGTTTCAGAAAGCTTTGACACAAGTGTAGAGAGTCGTAGCCCGGTGGGGCGATCCACTGACTAGACTGATGCCTCGGGCTCTTTGCTCTGCCGAACTGTTTTCGCTTTGGTCTATACCTATAAGCGCTAATCCACAAATTATCTACGAGGTGTGTCGGGCCAGTATAATATAACTTTTGTGTTTAGCGCGCTTTTTCTAAACTCTGGTTTTCTGAAGATGTGATGTCACTTTTTTATAGGTTCGCGGATCTTAACATTGTAGTCTAACCACTTTCGATTATTACCTCGGAAATTGCCAAAATAGTTATGTTTTGCAAATTTTTTGCAGTTAAGCGTTTCTTAACCTTACATCAAGCACTAATTTCCCCTTTGAATTATACCTGAAAATAGTTTTGTTTTTTCAATATCGAAATATAATTTTAATATGAATTTATCGGATTCAGTATTAGTTGTCTAGACTAGAACATCCTCAATAGTTAATAAACATTAGACTAAATTTTTATGAAAAGAAGATCTAATCTGAAAGGGTTATGGTCGCCAGAGATACTAAATGTTTGTCATTTCAAAAACGCAAATAAATTAAATATTTTATTGATTTTTTTTAGAAGCTGTTTCTTTCATTCTTTTTTATTGTTTTGGGAATAGCCATAAACATAAACAAAGAAGGATCTAAATTTAGAACATATTTCGTTTAATCTTTATCTGGATGGCGCAGAGCAAAAAAATGCATTGTTGTTAATAATATTTGTACTTTTTGTTTATTAAATGATTTTTACAAACTGAGATTTAGTTCCTGTTCAATAGTTAGTCATTGACAGTTATTGATCAGGAAAATATTTTTTATTACATTTTTTATATAATGCAAATCCTACCTTTCTTTATCGTTTGCACCTTCACTGGTTGACAATAATGGGTCAGCTTTTCGCTTTCATAATTAATAACAAGTTCATTAATTATTTTTATGCATTTGTCCATGGGAACTAATAGGCAATTTAAAAAAAATAATTAATCTGTGGGTTTTCATAGGTCAATTTGTAGTGCGGTTTTTAAAACTATGTCCCTAATAAAGAATCATTTATAAGTAACATTATAACTAAACAATACTATATTTTTAATTGCTTGCTGATTTGTTAATAATAAAGTACACGGTTGCTATACAAAGTTAAGATTAAGATTGCCACGATTAATTGATGGTCATTAGGCCCAGAGCCGACGTTTGGCCTTTTTGCGCCCGGTGCAGTATGCCATATTGCGCCCCCATCAGCTGCTCATTTTTTGAATGCGGTGAAGGACCATGGAAACAAACCACAAAGACTCTGTGACTTTCCTTTAATATATGAAAATAAAGGCACGAGAATACTTTTTCACTTTTTTCTGAAATTACACCCCGTCCAATTGCGCCCGGTGCAAATGCACCAATTGCACCTATAAAAGCGCAGGCGCTGCCTTTATCCAATAAGGATTTGCTTCGCGATCTTGATTTTGCGCTGAGCTCGCTTGCACTTTAACTTCACAAAACTTTCCCGCTAATACTGCTAAATGGTCCAATATGTTTTTTCGGTGTTAGCTGCCTAACTATTTCCAGCACAATCCCGCACTCAGAAAATCTATAGTAGGTACTTGTAACTGTCGGGGTAGGGTTGTGCCGGGGCACGAAGAAGAAAGATAGCCTAACCAGGCCAAAAGACCATCATTACAAAAAAAAATTTAGGGAAGGGGGACTAATCGAAGAAGGGTGGCTGGGACGGTTCATCCGCCGGAGGAACATCGCCGAAAATAGATACACCCGCTGCACTGCTGGTCGACACGACGTGCGGTGCGCAAGCTGGCTCGCTGGATGGGGTGGGGTTCGTAGTGCAGGGATGCAGATGGGGTGACAGTTATGAACAGAGAAACTCGTGCCTCAAGAAAATAAAAAGGGGCGATTAGGGGGACGAACGAGAAAAAAACCGTACCGGCCCATCGAGAGGGGGCAGGAAAAAAGGGGGAAGAAAAGAGGGTTGGTCAAAGTTCGCCGGTCATCATAGGGGGAAACCACATACCAATTAATACCTGATGAAAGACACTTACCTTAGGAGGAGTCATCCATTCTTCCCGAGGGCCACACCGGAGGGTTCTAACCGCTCATTTTGTAAATCTCGAATCTCCATAATAGGAATCCCTATGTCGTTCTTCAAGCGTTCATATTTCAAGGAATAGGTTATTACTACACTGCATGTATTAGTTTCTACTGTAGAAAAAAATAACAGTCCATCTTAACAGCTTTCATGGACATGGAAGGCGCTTTCAATAACTTCAGAACAGATGGGATCCAAGGGTTTCTCGCCGTATTAGGAATCCATAATAGTACGATTAGTGTGAATTACAATTGAAGAGCTATGGCACGTGCCGGCCAAGAAAGGATATAATACGAAAACAGGCGAACGAAATGAAATTTGTGAAAGACAATGGAAAAAGCACAGACAGTCTTTACATGCTTCTTTACTCTTTTAATATATTACAATGAAGGCACGGTAAAATTTTTTTCAATATTTTTCTCGAAGTTTTAAATTTCTGTAAAATCTTAATTTCTGATATTGCGCCCGGTGCAAGTGCCCCATTTGCACCTATGAAAGCGCCACACCTGATTAGGCTTCATCTTTTGCATTACCAATTTTTATATGACATAAGCCCAGTACGTATGATGGAATATTATTGCGACACGATTTTTCAACCATCACGCATCCTCTACATGTTCTGCTACCTCTAACTGATGACCTACGTAGTTCTTTTTTAACTTTTTGACATGAGAAAAATTAGTATCTTTCTCAGTATATTCCAAAGTAGCGCTTGTGGATTAAATTTCTATTACATCAAGCGTGAGTAATAAAATCGACGAACTGCGGGTAATCTTTCATGAGTACAGAATTAACGTCTTACTGTTATCTGAAGCCCCACTACGCGATCATGTCCTTCAATATTCGTGTCACTGGATGGCTGTAGTCTATTTAGAAACGATCAGAAGGATCTCCTTGGCAGCGGAGTCGTTGTATACGTTGAGAACGGACTCCGGTCTTACAAGATAAAAGAAAATCCATATTCAATGCCCTGGAGTCCTTAGCGTTTAAATTGTGTATGGTGTTAGGAAATGTTTCACGACCGTGGTTTACTGTCCTCCTCTTACATTCTGAAACCAGTAAATTGGAAGTGTGACTCTCCGAAGCGACCAACAATTATAATAGTATCATTATTAGAGGTGACTTTATCATCAATGTCTTATCCTACAGCTCACTATGCAATAATTTCCTAACGTTTTTCATAAATTCAAGTCCCGTTCAACCGCCAACGCACTGTAACACTTCTAATTCGCCTTATGGGGCATCTTTTTCTTGTCGGTTATGGGAAATGTTTAATTTCATAATCAGATTAGCCCACCAAGCTAAGCGATTGCGATGACACTATATCTTCGCCATTGAAGGAAGAGAGACCAAAACCAGAGATAACATAATACTCCGTATAAAGATGCGACAGCTAGAACAAAAAAGCCGAACGCTTTTTGCCTCGGCAGGCCTCTGAGATTGCCTCCCCCTAGCAACATGCAACATATTCGAGTGTCTAGCTACACAAGGAGGCGAACGTGGTCATGGTCCGCAGCACAAGAGATGCGGTGAGTTTGTGGATAAGGAAGCTAGAATTTTAGGGGGGCAAGGAAAGGAACTGACAACAGAATGTTTCTCGCAACATCTTTTTTTCTTTCTCATCTTTCAAACGTTTGCCTCTAGCGCTACATTGAAGGATTTCCCTGATGCTTTGTATTTTATGTATTTCTTAGAACATTCCGTGTATTTTTTTAATGACTGTCTGAAATCCACTATCAATTTCACTTGATTTCAAATTCTTGGTGAGAGGGTTTGCGATATTTTTAAAATAGGTGATTAGTTGAGGTTTTGGTTACTTTTTTTTATTTTCTGGTATTTCGGTATTGGCTAACTCGATTGATTTTAGAATCGAATTTAGGTAATTATTCTTTGTTTTATTTTATTCAAAATCTGGGACAAGTGCGTTTTATAAATGCTTGTAAAGTTAACTCCCCGCCCACAACCTGCTCAAAACAATTCGATCGTAATTGTTTTGGTAAAAATAAATTAAAAATAGGTTCAATACCTTTATAGGCTTCATGTCCAGTCAATTTTCAGGAAAAACGTATGACAGAAGGAATTCATTCTCGGACTTGCAATTACAGGATTTATCCATTTTAGAGTCCCCTTATCAACAATTAAATATTGAGCTCGTAAATATATACTGCAAACAATGGAAGGTGAAAAACAATTTCTTTATATTTGTTCTTCTGATGGAAACTAAAAAAAATAAGTTTTCAAATTTTTGGACTTCCATTTTATTAGTTATAAGTTTTCAAAAAGTCGAAAATCTTATAATTTTAACAAATTTTGAAATCTTTAAATTGATCTAGCTCAAAAACTATTAGACATAGAAAGCTGAAAGTAGCACCAATTTCTTCTGCTTCAATAAGGCTTTAATACGTGATATACAATATAGTATTATTAGTAAGAATAAAACTACAGTATTATTAGTAAGAACGAAACTTTTGTTTTTGGAATATCTCAAAATAATATTTCTCCAAATTTTTGAAAAAATTATATTTTGTACATACAATCTTAACGTACATATAATGCCAAAATTTAGGATAGGACGACATTGGGATCATATAGAAATAAATGTTTTTAGGTACTCAATGAACGCAATATAAAAAAACATTTGCCAAAAACATAGCCATTTACTAATTTGGGTATGGCGAATTAAATGGAAATAAAGTCAACCCTCTAACTTGATCGAAAACTACCCCCAGGACAACTCTTATTACTAAATTTTAGGGTTTCACACTTGCACTCCAAAAAATTTTTGTTTATGGGCTATTTATAAACTATGAGTATTTCTTGAGACCAAAATCAACCCTATCGGTGAAGCGGAAGCCACCCCCACAGCAACCCCTAACCTTAAATTATTTTCTTTACGCCCAAAATGAAGGTTCACCACGCCAATTTTTAAAGTACATACACTAGGGCTTATACAAAAACCGACTTATAGGTACATATACAACTTTATCCATTATTATAGTCTCCCTCCAACGCTTCTCTAACATTTCTATGTCGTTCTTATAGAACGATTTGATCAACCTCCTCATTGGAGCCATATTTCTTGCCGGCGACCATCTTTCTTTTTTAATTTCAGAACAGGTAATATTCGCTTTAGGCTAAATTTGCATAAGTCGGTGTACGTAGAAGCAATTCGAAGTACAACTTGGGCGATTTTGCCTTTGTTTCGATCGCCTATCGTGGTACGGTGCATTAACTTGGTGAAGGAGCACTTGTTTTTCTTTGCTGTTTTCTTCGCGATTTCGTCGTTAGTTATGTAATATTCACTATGGATCCCCTTCATCTTTCCTTTTCAAAATAGTCGAAGCACTTCCCAAAATAAACGTCTGTCCCAGCCGAATTTTTCATGTTTTGTCACTTTGGACGGCTTTCCTGGCAGATGTCTACTTAGTTGATGGCCAATCCAACGGTTGGCTTCCCCGTCAAATCTGAACCCCACCGTTTCTCTTCGGGGGTCCCCCAAGCCACTGTAGGAATGTAGCAGCACTGACAAAATTTTATCGCTACTATTATAGCGACTGCTCCTCCGAAATAAACGCTCTCCTGCCTCCACGGCAATCTTATAACCACAACACACAACACTGGATTAGCCCACTCGTCTCATTCCTTCTACCTTCAACTCCCCGTTTCACGCACTCAACAAGATATGAATTCATTTGTAAATAGAACAACTCGACTGTGGAATAATCTCGCGCAGCCAGTATTTCCGAGATCATACAACATCCAAGAGTTCAAACGCAGGGTTCATCGTCCTCTTCTCCAACACCCCTTCGAACCCTCATAACCCTTAACCTATTCCCCCCCCCGTACTAAGCTTGTGCTAGACATTGCACCATGACGATAAACGACATGACGCACTGGGTAGTACAAAGGGTGATTCCTGAGCTTAGCACTGCCATATAAAAACAATTCTATGGATATGACAGTAGTGGGGCCATCTATATGATGAACTTATTAAGTGTTGTAATAGATACACACATATGTCTTAATTTTCTTCTTCGTTACTTATTCTAACATCTCATCTTCTATAGATTATATAAGTTTGATAATATCTGTTCGGATAACTCAATGTAGCTGTCAGAAGAAGTGCAATGTATAAATTTAAAACCGTTTTGTTTTTACTGGAAACCCCGAATTTCGAATTACAAAATTTTCTTGTAAAAACCGGTTTTTAAAAACTGACAAACCCTAACATACACCTACTATTAGATTAAAAATAAATTTTGGAAACGATACCTCTGCTCTCGGGCATCGGAAATCACCCGCACCATTAGCGGTGAGAGCTAAATTATTTAATTGAAGTTTAGGTATAAAATTAAATAATTTAGTTTTCATCCCCTAGAGGTGGGGTGGCTTCTACCTGAGGGATAGGCATGTTTTAGAAACCATGTCTTATATGAAATATACATATGTTCTTGTTCATTAAAAATTGGCAGTGAAACCTTTATTTTGGACATAAGAAAATAATTTAACTTCAGCAGTGGCTGTAGGAGTGGGATCCGCGGGTCTGACAGGGTTGACTTTGGGCCACAAATAGAGCAAGTGTGAAACCCTAAAATTTAGTAATAAGGGTTGTCTTGGGGATAGTTTTCGATCAAGTTATTATTCCAAAAGATAGTCCAAAAACAAAAGTTTCGTTCTTACTAATAATACTGTAGTTTTATTCTTACTAATAATACTATATTGTATATCACGTATTAAAGCCTTATTGAAGCAGAAGAAATTGGTGCTACTTTCAGCTTTCTATGTCTAATAGTTTTTGAGCTAGATCAATTTAAAGATTTCAAAATTTGTTAAAATTATAAGATTTTCGACTTTTTGAAAACTTATAACTAATAAAATGGAAGTCCAAAAATTTGAAAACTTATTTTTTTTAGTTTCCATCAGAAGAACAAATATAAAGAAATTGTTTTTCACCTTCCATTGTTTGCAGTATATATTTACGAGCTCAATATTTAATTGTTGATAAGGGGACTCTAAAATGGATAAATCCTGTAATTGCAAGTCCGAGAATGAATTCCTTCTGTCATACGTTTTTCCTGAAAATTGACTGGACATGAAGCCTATAAAGGTATTGAACCTATTTTTAATTTATTTTTACCAAAACAATTACGATCGAATTGTTTTGAGCAGGTTGTGGGCGGGGAGTTAACTTTACAAGCATTTATAAAACGCACTTGTCCCAGATTTTGAATAAAATAAAACAAAGAATAATTACCTAAATTCGATTCTAAAATCAATCGAGTTAGCCAATACCGAAATACCAGAAAATAAAAAAAAGTAACCAAAACCTCAACTAATCACCTATTTTAAAAATATCGCAAACCCTCTCACCAAGAATTTGAAATCAAGTGAAATTGATAGTGGATTTCAGACAGTCATTAAAAAAATACACGGAATGTTCTAAGAAATACATAAAATACAAAGCATCAGGGAAATCCTTCAATGTAGCGCTAGAGGCAAACGTTTGAAAGATGAGAAAGAAAAAAAGATGTTGCGAGAAACATTCTGTTGTCAGTTCCTTTCCTTGCCCCCCTAAAATTCTAGCTTCCTTATCCACAAACTCACCGCATCTCTTGTGCTGCGGACCATGACCACGTTCGCCTCCTTGTGTAGCTAGACACTCGAATATGTTGCATGTTGCTAGGGGGAGGCAATCTCAGAGGCCTGCCGAGGCAAAAAGCGTTCGGCTTTTTTGTTCTAGCTGTCGCATCTTTATACGGAGTATTATGTTATCTCTGCCAAAACTCTCCTACCGTGATTATAAGGCCATTAACACTTATGAACTGTTACAAGAATGATCTGCACTATCCTGGGACAATGAATTCTGCTTTCATTACATTGACCTAGGACACTTTAGCCTTCTGTGTAAGCACCTGCAATAGTCGTTTGCTCCAATCAAAGCTAAACGCATACTTCCCTATACCTCACCTTGGCTTTACTCCCGAATAAATCGCCTCATATCTGAGAGAGAATACATGTTTAGAAGATATAAGGAAAATAAAACTGAAACGAATCTAAGGGCCTACAAAGCTGTCAGGAATGTAGTTACCTCGACATCCGCTAATCAGAACTGAAGTTCTTTTCGGAAAAGCTCGGTCCCGGCAAATTTGGGCCAAAAAAAGAATCTGCATCAATGTATTGTTGAATATAATTTGTGGGAACTCGTTCATTTTCGTTAAGTACAATCGGCCTTAGGATTGTCTAACTTTGAGGCTATCGTTGCATATGACAAACACTCTCGCCAATCGTCGTTATTTTGTGGAGGCGAAGACTCTTAGAGCTTAGAGTTTTTGACAGGAATACCATTGTCTTTCCAGTAATTTACCTAACTTACAGTACTGTGGCTAAAATCACTCAGCAATAATTTCAGACTGCGGGCCGGAAGCGGAGCTAAGAATGTGGAGATTCCTCCAAAAATATTATCAAATGAATGTGTAGGCTTTATTACTAGTAAGAAAAAATATTTTAGCTCATAGAAGGCTAAATTCAAAAGATGAACTTTTATAATTATTTTGGTGAGCCAAGAAGCTATGCACTAAGGTATATCCAGACACTTGATATTTCTCTGAGTCAGTATCAAGTTTGGTTGTGATTGTGATCATTTATTGCAGTAAGAGCGTATTGGAGCAGATGGCGCAATCACAGAAGAGGAAACCCATGAATATGTATTATTAATATGAAAACTATTGTTTTAATTGCATAAAATGGTGACCCCAGCCTACCCAAGCGGATTGTTGCCTATTGAAGAAAGTTAAAATTTTAATATGTATATGCAAGACTTGGGTACACAGTGGACTTGGATATAATGACTTGACTAGCACAAAGGAATAGAGGCAAACTTGTCATCTAAACGCTTTTCGTGAATGTGGTAGCCCAGAGTACGCGAGCGGTAAATCAGTGTTGAATGGCGTAAAAGATGATACGACCTTGGTAGATGCATATAAATTCACAGACTCATTTTGGAAATAGGTGGGTCACGACGATGTGAAAATGACAGAAGGTTCCCGTATCAATTTAGGTTGTCCAGTTGTGCGAATTGCAAATCAGTGCAAGCGGCTCACCAAAAAGAAATCACTGATGCAGATCAGGAATATTGCAATATCTTGGATAATATCACTTTGCTTTCAAAACTTCTTACTAAAACCATTACAAAATACTGTATTGGTTGGAATAGGCATCTTCCAAAATAGAAACTGATTTTAAATTAAGTATGATCCAGCTTCTCTTATCTATTCAACATTATGGCGAGATTACGTTCATTTAGCAGCATTAAAAAACACTACTTCAGTTGTATGTTGTAAAATAGCAATCTTTCTAAATGTTTTCCAATATTAAAACACACCCTCATCCTTCTTTCAGAAAACTGCAATATTTCAACACAACACAACCACGTAACTCTACAAAATGCAATTCAATTTGATATAATAACAGGTCTGAATTGATCTTCAAATATCAAAAAAAAAATTGCCAAAGTTCAATGATTCCATTCAAGCCCCATTATTCAAACTCGACCTACATAAATGTCTCATTAAGATCGGTTCATCGATCTGAAAAGGGTTTGACCTCTTAAGGTCGCCACTAGTATTTACAATAACGTCATCAACTAAAATTAAACAAACGAAATTATGCTAAAACAACGAACGCTTTTGTTTTGCCGAACCAGACTGAAGCCGATAACTTATCAATGCTTCGATCGACTAAAATAATTTATAATCCAGTTTCTAACTAATTCTCGGGAAGCGTGTAAGATCACCCGCAAACTCGTATGGCATTGTGTCCGAAATAATAGGTGAGTAATAAAAACGGATTACCTACACTCGACTTGTCCAACAACCGGTCTTCTGGTGCCTTTTGTTGATAGTTTTTGTCTTTGTTATTTCGCCTGGTCTCGAGAGTCTAAAATTTTGAAATGTTTGTTTCTTATTGTTCTTTATTTGTAAGACGAACTAAAACGCTACCATTTAAGAAGGAAATTATACAAAAACAAACATGAACAGCTGATTGCATAACTCCTCATCGCATGCGCCTACGATTCTCATGGAGCTCCAGTGCTCTATTGGCCGTCCTCTATCCCTTGATAGAGTTGAGATCTAGTGTCTAAATGTCTGGCGAGGATGTTCCTGCACGTCGAGAGGGAAAGAAAATTCACCTGGTAAGGAAATTGTGATGGAAGGTTCGCCATTAACAATAACATGAAAAGTCGCGGGGTGACCATAAATATTGAGGCAACTCTGGCTCAGATTACAGCATTCAACTTCTGGACCAGTCTCGGAAGAACGAGCGCTGAGCTGTACGCTGAACGGGACAGGAATCCTCCTCCAAAATAAACATGCGATAATAATAACAAATTATTCACTGTGGCTATCAACTCTGTTCATCTCCGGTTAGTTGCTGAATTTTTCGAGTTAATAAAAAATGATCTGGCGTTTTGTTTTGTCTGAAGAAGCTTGGAAGAGGCTCTTGCAGGCAGGTTTTCTTCAAGCTTCCATTCCGCTTGTTTGTTTTCATCTTCGGCATCGCGCTGTCATCATCATCATCATCATCATAATACGCAGTAGAACTTCTAGAATCCGCTCTAAAGTGATAGAGTCATAAAAATGCAACTGATCGCTGCAATTAATTACCGGTAAAGTAACGCAGTTTGTCAGAATGCGATTCACAGAGTTCTAATCATGCTACACCCTGAAGGGGCTGCGAGCTTTTGATTAATGGACCTCGTGGCACTCCTTTGCTGCGGTTGAATAATGATCTCGCGGATGCACGTTGAAAATTCAAAGTATTTTAAGATGTTCTGGTCCGGGAGCGGATCAGCAAATGCATCTCCATCAGAATCGATCAATCTTTGGCCAATTTGTAGTCGACAAGTTAACGCACCTGAATCCTAAGATGCACCATTCGACCCCACCGCTGATCTTACGAAACCGATCTAGAGCTGGAGAGACGAAGCGTTGCATAAGTGCATCGCTGAGAGTGCATTCGTGAAAATTTCATCACAAGTGAAATACCTGTTTAGAGTTTGGCGGTGATGAAGATGGGCGATCCTCGGCGGTTGTTGCAACACTAACCTTAAAGATGGCCTGCGGCCATAGAGAAATTAGTGCTATTCTCTGGGTGTGGATCTAAGGTATTTTCACGAAGGATGGTATTTCTGCTCTTTAATTTGTTCTGAACCTGAGAGAGACAGTTGGGGGCGGCTAACTGCCTCGGAATACAGTGAACAATACCGGATCGCGGCCGTACCTCAAGGCTGCAGTACAGTAGGAGACCATAGAGTAGTCACTGGTGACCCAGTAGAAACGCGCGTACCGATCTTCGGGGTTTCAATTTGATTAATCGTCTCCGCTGTAGGCATGAGGGTATGCGGAAGATGGAAAAATCTTTATTAGATCCATTGTTTGGGAATCTGCTTATAAATGAGCAGCTTAACATAGATCAAGCCTTGAAGGTAACTAACCAACAGAGTCGGCTGCAGCGCTCTCGATCATGTGACTCATGATGATCATCATCCGTACGTTATTGGGACTAAGCACGGAATATGTGAACTTGTGTGCAAAAGAGCATCGTGTTTCATCTATTAATGTCGGATTTAATTACAAAATGTTCTTTCATTGTGGATTATGACTACTTGTTCCCACATAACCGCGATTTGTATGCGAAATGTTCACTGGAGGATTTTGTTTGGCCGTCTATTAACTTTTTCGCGATGAAAGTGAAGATCATCGTGCGCGGTTCATGAATATAATCTTTGATGATCTTTCGATATTAGCTGGAATATTTTGATATATCTAAAATTTATGACCTAGAAGATTGACTTTTAAGAACTGCGCTATTGGTCCGTTAATTATTGTCAAATTAGCTTCGGCTTGTTTTATTGAATGTCACCTTGAATGTTGTTATCTAACTGACTGTTAACTAACCCCATGTGTTATACAATCAGTATTGTGATTGAATTTGTATTTTTATCTTTAATCTTTGTTGTTTGTATTGTTATCTTTCATCTAATTTTTTATTACTCAAGAGACTGTCAGATGTTTGCAGTTTATATGTTAATTAGGTTCACCTTTTCAGATTAAGTTACAAACAAAGGAAAGTCTGCAGGCCAAATATGTTTTTGCATTAGATTCCGTCGTATTCTGTATTAGAAGGAGTTTTTATACCAGCTATTATCACAGTAGCTTACTTTTATTTATGCAGTTTGTTATCTTTGTTTAATTATACTAACAAAGTAGTTATGATAGTATGAAAAAGCAAAAAGAAACAGAAGAGAATATTTGTTACACTACTGGCAAAATGAACTTAACTAATCTTACATAGTTCACATGGAAATTTTCAACATCTAAATGTTCAATTCGAATTCTAAAACAATTGAAACTTCGCAACAATTGAAACTTGAAAATAAACTTATCCACCTCTAGGCATAGTCTGCAGGTGTTATCAGATAATATAAAAATTCGATTGTCTGCATAGGCCCTCCTGAATATTTCTTACTTGTCATTAAGTATTGCATACCTATACCTCTGCTTGAACTATGGTAGTCAGGGTAGCCAAACTTACACACTCTAATAAACTTGGGATACCATATGATTCCAATACCCAGCGGTCCTTAGGGAAAATCTAGTATAACAAATCTTGCATTCCTTCTTTCAGAATCTCTGTCTCTCTCAAATTGCCGTTCGCTCGCAGCCTAAACGCAGCGCTAAGGCGATTCTACCTCCTAGCTGAAACGGTGTGAAAAGAGTATAAAGTGCTGCAGTAGTTCAGGTACGAATAGCAATGTAAGCTCTTATTGAAATCCTGCTTACGTGTTTATCTAGTAGGTGTTTTCACTGGAAAATAGACTTCAAGACGCTCGAATCTTACAAGGAATGAAACGCCATCTGAGTATGATTATATACCACCTTATTAAGGAACGCTTTCCATAGGCCTTATGAATGTAGCGTATATTCAAAACAAGATTTTTAGTTCAAGACACATCTTTCATCGTTCTAAAGCAGAGCTGCGTTTGTCATCGAGCTCTAACTATTTGGCTTGTCATAAAAAGCCTAAAATTATACCTACATGGTTAGGTTATCTCCGGACCGACAGGGTTCAATTATGGTATTATTATGCAAGGACCGTTCGACAGCATAAGCAGTGCTTATTAAGCACCTAGTCCTCGGCTAACGCATTGTTGTGAAATAGTATACTGCTGTGAGATATACTGATAGTGGAGCTGATGGAATGTTTAAATAGTAGCAGCCAAATACTCTAATTCAGTATGTTCGGTTGATTGTCTGATTAATGTAATTTTATTGTGTATAGTCTTTCTGAGTAACCCCATAAAAACTTGCATTTATTTATTTATTTATTTTATTTTAAACTAGTAAGATCCGCACGACATTGCCCCTGATAAACCTATGGGTCACACATGAAATATCCTAAAAAAGGTAACACCCACCAAAATCACATATTTGTAAAAAACTTAGAGAGCCTCAACCATACTTTAACAAATTGGGTAAATAAGGGAGGTGAGGTTTGATCATAAATTCATTATTTGCAACCTTGAAAGCCCCTAAATATCCACTTTCATTGGAATCGGAATACAATTGGAAAAATTCGTCGGCAATATTGGCGTGACCGTTTGGAATTTATAAGTTCTGATCATAGATTGTTTTTTTGCTACCGTCCAGATACCGAATTTCATGGAAATCGGAACACAATTGGCAAATTCATATTTGGATTTTGCATTTTGAATTTCGGTCATATCTTGGCGGCACTTGAAGTCGCCTATCAGAATAATCTAGAAATACAGAATCGGTGGAGAGTACTCGATTAAATACTCATGAGTAAAGTCGAAAGAAAATTACTCAATAAGTACTTTTTACTCCGTCAGCAATACTCGATGCTTTGAGAATCGCGTATACATTACTCAATTTTCGTCTGATATAGATTATAAATACCTATGCAGCTTACATCTCGAGAAAATAATTTAGTTGATTTTTTGAAAAGTATACGCACCCGCAACTGGCACATATAGTTAATCAATGTGCTTGCCACAAACCCATGAAAATCCAACAATGCCCCCGCCACAGATATGCACGGCTCTGTTATAGATATGAATGTATTCGTAATCGAACTTTCCAAAGGCGAGTGCCATTTTACCAAGCGGTCCCCTAACTAAGTACTAATCATATCCAATGCTGCTTGACCTGCGCAATCGAGCGAGAACCCGTCAACTGAGTAACCCAAGATTGTCCGTATTCTTCGTCCAATTTTTTTAAAAGGGTGAGCGTACCCTGCTTCGTTTGGACTATTGCGTTCGTGACTGTAGCGGGCTGCATTTGGAAAAGTTTGGCGCACTGTGCCTGTTTCGCATGGATAGTTCGGGTGATTCCTGTATTAAGTCGTGTCTGTTTCGGGTGCCATGAAGTTGTTTTGACGTTCTGCGCGTGGGTTTCAGCCTAAGAACGGGCGAGTCTGATTTTTGCTAATCAAATCCATAAAAGACCATTTACATCCCGAAATGCAAATTGGAGCTCTTTTATCGAAACCAAGTGCGTCTTAGTCTCCTGTGTAGCACCCCCAATGATTGTTGCCTACGACAAGCCGCGACGCTTGCAATATGGAAATTCTGTCGCTTGAATGATGGATGCCGAGCAAAATTTTTGGGACAAAATGTTGATGACTCACGAAACTCATTTTACCCTCTCTGGCGGAGTCATTCACGAAACCCCACTACACGACGAGAAAGACACTGTTTGGCTCGGAGTGTGTTTAAAACCCATCATCGGACCATTTTTCTTCAACAATCGAGAAACCCTCGACGACGCACACTATCGTTGAATGCTGGTGCACTTCGTGTCTCAGAAAACGCGTTAAAGAGGTCTGACAAACCTTTTTTCAACAAGACGGCGCACCTTGCCATGAAAAAGTAAAGTTTATGCCAGCAAGCTGAAATTCATTGTCGAACTCAAAGCTAACATACGATCCGAAGTAGCTGCTATAATGCTAGAAAACGGCTGCTTTTGCGTATTGAATGGAGGTTATTTAATCGATATTGTATTTAAAATCTGATTTGAAATATATGGTAGAGAATATCCTAAATAAATCTTGTTCGTTTGTAAAAATTGGCTAAAAAATGTCGGATATATACAATGTTGAAATAATAAAGGTCTAGAAAGCACACCCCACCTAGTATGTAAATTTACATTGGGGGCCTCAACGATTTTTTATGTAACAGGTAGGCCTAAGTATCATAAAATTCAGAAATCACTGATTTAAGACGTAGGAGTCATGAGTCATTCCTTGTGATAAAATTTAAGCAGTTCTAGATAATCGCTGACTTCATTCACCTGCTCCTGGGCAATAATGTTCAATCGACGTTGCTGTTGGGTCGAAAATTCAACAATTTGGACCAAATTCTAGGTTTCTTGCCGAAGTCATCCGAACGAAAGAACAGACGAATATTATTTGGAATGAAGTGGAAAGACAAAGCCCCTGACTCTGGGAGAAATCGAACTACGAACCTTTTGGATGGTAGTAGAACGCCCTAACCCGTATTCTACCGAAGTCCCATTTGTACCTTGTTCATTCATAGTACTTGTACATTTGCGAAAAGCAGCATTCAATATTTCTAATGCGGTGCACTTTATTTCATTCTTAGCGCTAAATGTCCCCTTGTCCTAGTGCTGAAAAGGAAAAAATGGTGTTGACAGATGGTGTCTCAGTCCTCTTTGCAGTCTGTTCTTGCAATTTTTTCTACGTTTTTATAGCTCTCGCCAACTTGATTTACGTAGATACATATATTGTATTTTTTAATACGGCATACAGAAATTTATTGAATTGCGTTCTAATTCTAACTTGTGCTCAACGCCATCTTTTTTTGAAGACCAAGGAGATATCGTAAACAAATTAAACATGACATCAAAGATTATCTAAAGGGTGTCAAAAAATATACTGGACACACTGACTCTCGGTCGATTATTGAAATTATCCAACTTTGGACAAGGAATGTAGATAGGGGACCACTTGAGAACATTGTCTGCTATCAGGCTTTACAGACTTTAATTTGAGAAGTTTTCACCCCAAAACAGTAAAAAACATAAGCTCGTGGTTCTATCATAACTTTTTTGGGAACCATATCTTTGGTCTACGGACTCATCTACCTTTATCCTTGTTGACTAATAGAAAACTATTAACTCCTAAGAATACCAAAGATGATCTGCGAAATACAATCTCCCCCAGACCCTTTGAGATTCCCCACTTGAGGTTATAGTATCCTTGTTCTCACTTGAGGGCTTGTATATGACTTTGGTTTGCAGATGAACGATGGAGCTTTCTTGCATGAACCAAGCAATTTCTCTCGTACATTTTTGTGATGATCCTTACTCGTATTTTGTAATTTAATACCAAAAAATAATAAAAATTTAGGCTTATGCAACAAATGGCGATGTACAATTCACGATCAGGTGGCACACTGCCTAATATCAAAGTCGACAGAAGCTGCCATTTGATATATTGATGGGGTTCAAAATCCACCATTGTTCATCAAGCACGGGAAATATCACATCTATTATCTAAAAAAAATTTGGAAAAATATACTATCCGATTTCGAACAATACGAAAGGATGCGGGGGGTATAATTTTTTTTATAAATACAAACCGGCAAATTCAATATGTTACATGATTTTGGCAGCCGGGGAAAAAAAATAATAGAATGACGTCTTCCGGCATAGATTAATATTTTATAACTCTACCTGATTACGATTTTTTGATAAAAATTAAGAAAGAAAAGATTCTTGATTGAATTTCGGAATTTATTGCCTCAAGCTTGAACTTTCATATTTACCCCCAGCCAGGAAAATAATAATTTTTTTGTAAGGAATCTGATTATATAAAAATAATACATGGAAAAAATTGAAATAAAAAAAATTTTACATATTTTTTCAGTAGTTAAATCTTTATAAGTTCTAAATTTATCTTAGAAGCATAAACTTGGTTTTGGTATTCAAAAAATAAATGATATATTACATGTTTTTATGTGGTTGATACTAATTCAACATAAATTCACGTAAGCTCCCGTTAAAATTGGCGCCAATTATTAACTGGTTTTTTGGAATCTGTGCAGCGATTTTACACACACAATAACACAAAAATCGTCAACCATACCCAAAACAAACACAAAAAAATTATGGAAAAACATCAATTCATCGCATTCAGCATTGCGCAATATTTTTTTTATTGATGATCGAAAAATTATGAATAAGAATGGATGAAGAGAAATTTTTTAAAATAAACAAAAAAATAAATAAGCGAACAAATCTCGACTCATTAGTGAGATACCGATACCTGTTTGAACAGCTGTAGAAAAATAATAATAATACTAATAATATTTTGGGAATTACAACGACAAGTTTATGGGTGTCCATTATCTAATCATTGGACATTCTTAATCTTCTATGATAATTCAGAAAGATGAAAAGGCTAGTATATAATGATGAACAATTACCTGCTTGCACCCTGAATTAATTATATGAGGTACCCCCATGAGGAGTCTGTCGTATCCAGACTAGACTGGTGGGAACTTATGACATTTTGGCACTACACCGAACCCACTTAACTTGTTCTAAAGCTTTTGCTTTAGCATACCGGCTCATAAACTATTGTATTTTTTTTATTTTATTTTATTTTTATTTTTTTGAAATGACATACACCTAAAGATGATCTCCTCCGCTGATAGTCAATAAAACAAAACAACAAACATTTTAACAACCAAAAACCGAATGATGCTTTTGCTATAAAAGAACCCAAACGGCGGGAATCTAGACAAGTTCCATTAGTGATTTCAAGTGGATAAGAACAAAAGTTTTATAAAAATTTAACAAAAATGTACAAGTTTGTGAGTATTACACCAAAACAAGGATTACAATCAAGTACACCCAAACAGGACTAACAAACTCTTTTTTTCATCAAAAAATCCCAGGTAGCAATCTTCGCCCTTCTCGTTGCTGTTTCATCAGCTGCAAGGATTATCAGAGCTGCTGCTGATGAGCCCATTCCAATTGTCCGATCAGAATCGACCAACGAAGCTGACGGATCATTCAAATTCAGCTTCGAAAGCGGAGATGGTACCGTCAGGGAAGAATCTGGTGTCGTCAAGAATGCTGGAGCTGAAGATGCCTATGTTGCCATAACTGGATCATACAAGTACATCGATGCCGATGGACAAACTGTCGAAGTTCATTACACCGCCGATGAGAATGGTTTCGTACCAACTGGAACCAATATTGCCGAAGCTATTGTTAATGCTGCTAAAGCTGCTGCCACAGCTGGTGGATCATAAACAGTCTTAACTAACTAAAAAATCTTCACTTTTCAGTCCGAAAAGATCGTTTTAGGTATGTTATAAATTCGTCTGGACAATATTATGTTTTTTTTTTTTGTAAATATACACCGATATGTGTAAGATAAGAAATTGCTCAATGATAAAGGGCTGCCAATAAAATTATATTTTGTTTTTTTGTTTTGCATCGAAGAATTTTAGTTTTATATTTAAATAACAACAAACAAAAAAACGCAATTCCAGGACGAACATAAAATATCATTTCATCCTAGTGCTGTGCTGTATGTGACTGAAACTGAAAAAAAAAATACTCACTACAATTTTTATGCTGCCATTTTTAATATCAAAATTAGTTTTTAAATTCGTTGAGCTTTTTCCTTTTTTTGTGTTGTACTTAAGCGTTAAATACAAGAGAAATTAAAAAAAAATTACAGGTGTTTTTGTGGGATAATAATTGTAAGGAAATTTAATGAATGGTTAATGGGCTTGGCTGGCTTACAAAATATTGAAATACCATATTACAACAAAACCTGTTTAAAGGTCTTTACTGTACTGGTGGGTGGTCATCTTTGCACCAAGTATCTTCTCACTACCATTTCCAAACAAAACTCTGCGATTCAAACTTCGAAATGCTCACCTTATAATTAACCAATCCAATACCTACCATACCAATCACTCCTTTGACGGCTGACGAACTGGCTAGGAGAGGCACGACCGCTACTCTCCTTCCAGAAAAGGATAGAGTTGGTATGCCTTGGGCCTCCTTTAAACTCCGATGCAAGCAACACACAATCACACAAGCGAAAAAGCATTGGAGGGATCTTAATAAATGCACTTTGGCCAAATTAACCTGATCCTCCTATGATCTCAGGCGAACTACCTTATTACTGAGCCTTGGGAGACAAGAACTCTCAGTTATAGTGGGAGTCTTAACCGGACACTGTCTGATAGGGACGCATGCGACCCGTTTAGGTCTTGAGACCCACGATTTCTGCAGAAGCTGTAAGAACCATGACGAGGCGGAAAGTGTACTACACCTCCTCTGTCACTGCCCGGCCCTAAGCAGGATAAGGCTAACCACATTTGGTGAACCCTTTATAAGCAACCTTGCGGAAATCTCGAAGTTTGGGATCCCGCAACTTAGAAGATTCATTACTTCCTCGAGATGGTTTAACGAAGAAACGACATTTTAACATCAAGTTTAAAGTGGGATCACTATGGCATCACAATGGGCCTATCCTTCTGGCCTAAGTGTGTGGGCTTGAACCAAAAGCTCAGCCATATCTAACCTAACCTAACCTAATCACTCCTTTCGTTACCCTACGAAACCGAAATCTTGCATTAATATCCTAGGAAAAAACCTCAACTCGAATTAATATTACTTAGTAATACTAAGAAATGGCTTAGACCTCCTAGTTGTGAACGCTCAAAATGTCAGCTACTCCTACTATAATCATTCCTTTTATGTGGAATACCTTAGCTTAGAGGTTCACGTTGTGTTTTTACTGCGAACGGTTCTAACGTGCAATTTTGCGGTACCAGCGCCCTACCAATATTATTACTGTAATTTAACAATGGACAGGATGGCTTTCTTGTTTATATATACAAACCATGGTAGAACAAGTGAAAAAGCGATTACTGATAAAAAAAAAGTAAACAGAATAAGTGAGAAGACTAAGAATCACGCTGTTGCAAGGCATAAAACCACAAACAATTGGTAGTCAGTCTCATTCCATACAATCAACTCTGACGCTACCCAAAGTGTCCGGTAGGCCTAAAATATTGCCCTGGAATTATTTCTACTGCTCCCTAACAATTCCTTGGCCTCGTTAGAAAACGACACAGAACGGAACCGCTTAGAGTTACCCAGTCCAGCTTAGAGTTAAAAGTCCGATCGGTAAGGGGCTGTTTAGCCCTGGAATCCATCTTTTCATTGCCTTTGGGTCCTAGGTGACCCGGGACCTACACAAGAGTAACTTGATTGAGAACGCACAGCTGACCAACAGTTCCAAAGCAGTTTAAACTTGGTCCATCAGGACCTTATCGCACTGATTGCCGCTTGGCTAACATGAAAGATAAAAATACGAGTGCATCCCAGTATAGCGTACACTTCTGGTTAAAAGACAGTTGCTTGGTGCTTAGTCGCTTTAATGAATCTGGGGCTTTCACTTTGGACACTTGGGTATATTTTGGAGCTATCCATGTGCCAAACTAGCCTACTCTGTGTTCTGTAGGAACAATTCAGGTTAGCGTGCCTTGTATGTGGTAAAGAAAATACATAAACTAAGAGATCGCATACCTCTTTCTTTATCTACAAGAAGACGGTGTTAACAGACAGCAAATCCAAGGCTGACTTATTGGAATCTCCACCTAGGCCCAAGTCTTGCACTCACTAAATTGAAAAGGTTACCTTCACGACTCGAGTATACACATAATATGAGTCAAAGACCTTTATATCAAAAAATTTCACTGTCCCTGAAAAAGTACCACTAGAGCCTGAAAACAAGCTCCACACCTTTTGCCAAACCTCTGTGCTGAGGATCTTGGGTTGGTTGCCGGAAGAAGCCGACCTCCGATTCCCATACAAAACGCAAAAAAATTTACACAAAAGAAAATCTAAAACCAATCCACTAGAGAACAATTGAGAGGGTACCCCGGGCCTGACTCGCCGGGAGTCGTAGGGTGGTAAAACCTTCCTACAGAGCGGATTCTAAGTACTTATTTGAATAGAATCGAGTACCTGTAAACACATTCCGGAGCGAGAAGTATATCACGCCGCCAAGCCATTATGGGAGCTTACCCCATCCTTCTGAAAAATACTCTAGCAAGCAATCTTTTACCACCATAAAAACTAAAATTCATCAAACATATCTTTAATAATACAAAAACGTACTGTAACAACATAAGATTTGTTTAACCAACAATAACGCGTAGATAAATACTAAGTTTTACTTTGCATATTATGTTACTCAATATATTTTTGCTTCCACTTCAGGGTTTTCATTTTTTTGTTTTTCTTTTTTTCCCTATGGGGACTGAAAAAAAAAACCGTCCTGGTACCACGACGCTTTTGTACACGAATCACAATCATGCCTCTCAACTACGTGGTATCCAACTAGCTGAATGAATATATCTAACACAACACACAATTACTGAAGTGGAACTTTACCAAAAAAAAAATATTGTCCTGAAAACCAAAATTTAAATATTTAAATGCCCGTTGCAGCTCAACGCATAACAATTCTTAAGTCTCAAAACCACAAATTCACTTGTTTCCAGTTACGTTATTCATTAAAAATGGAGGAAAGTTAAAAACAAAAATGATTATTCCATCTAATCATAAAATCTAAGATAATGCTAATCCTTCCTTTCTAAAAGTAAATGCCGGTCTCCTCCAACACCATTACTGGCCAACACCATAGCGGAGATAACGGGAACCTTAGTTTTACCCCACAATAAATGTTTTCCTTTTTGATAACTTCGTTGAATTGGTCCAGGATAAATGAAAGATTAATGTCCTTTCTCTTCCATACAGCGGAACAATCTAGCATCGCACTATTTTATATACTTAAACTAACATTATCTCGTATAATGGCCATAGATTCCACCATTCGTTAAGGAAAGTTACTTCCCTCCAATTGTTCCAATTCTTGATGGATGTTATTAACCGTTGGTTCTTCTTCCTTATTTTGGGTCAAGGTCCCAGAGACCGACATAATGGAAGGTTTCAATCCGATATTAGCAAGTTCTCGGGTACTTAGTACTACACTAGAAACTACATTTTTCCGGAAAAATTGTATAAAATTTTCGTGTTTTTTTCCTCACTATATTTTTACGTCAGTTATATTAAAAATTCAGATCTGTAAAGAATCTGTGTGAGTTTTTCTAAAACAATTTCAATTTTTTTCTTGTTTTCAAAACTGAAGAAGTGCAGAAGTGTCAGACCAGCTTCTTCCTGCAGACATGTCTCTAACCCGAAGATTGTCTCCAGTTTCTTGCATTGAACAATTTCGCTGCCTTAACATTGTCTTCCCACCTTGACCGTGGTTTGCCAACTAGTCTTTTGCTAGCTGGTAGCAGATACAGATACAATAACTTCTATTCTTTCCAAAACCATGCAGAAAATTATCAACATAATGCCAAACCTAATCCTAAACGTCTTCAGAAAACTGGGGACTTTTCAGTATATCTGTCAAATTATGCATCGTTTTGGTGAATCCTGTTTGGTTGCTCTGCATATTGCCAAAGCTTTTTATAGATTTGGCTCCAAAAGCTATTAGTATTGACTCAGCTCTACAGAACTGGATTGAGATTTTAATATCCGGCTATTGACCCGTAAAATTGAATGGCGTAAAACCTTAACCCCACATCATCATAAATCATTTACTCTCTCTCTCTCCTTTGTAACTCACTTCAAACCTCCGCTGATGACGATTCTCAGCGTTACTGATAAGCCTTCTATAAAACAAAGCAAACACATGCCAGATCATGTTTTCACCATTGCTGGGCTATTTGCACCCCCATTAGTGATGAGCAAACGCAAGACCAAGACAAGACTAATTTAGTCTTGTTCTTGTCTTGTTCTTGTTCTGTCTGTCTTGTTCTTGTTCTTGCAAGCATAACTAAGTCTTGTCCTTGTTCTTGATCTTGCTAAATGTGCGAAAACAAGACAAGACTGCAAGAACAAAACCATTTCTGCTCATCACTAACCTCCATCGAAAGAGACCTTAAACTCATTCTTGACTGAACCAACTGGTCGAATTCAACATCTCTATTTATAATAGAACCTGTAAAATCGACAGTCCCCAGCCGTGTCTGTGAATGGTGAAGAATTAATTTCTGATCCATCCCTTAACATCATAGGGTTGTAACAGTACCAAACCAAATTTTTGAGCAGCCTATTAAATCAGAATTAGCCGCAGCAGACTTTTTATTTGACAGCTGTCAGACTTTGAATGTCAAAAAATGCTGCCGTCTATCACAACAGCAAAATTAGGATTAGAGATAAAAAAAACAGCACCGCTGTCGCTTTTATTGTCATGTGACCAGCATTAGCCAATAGGAACAGTTTGCTGCCGTTTATGCTAGTGGCTCTGAATGGACCTTTAGGCGTGACATTAGCCAAAATGGCATACCGTTGCAAAACCTGTCCTGTTCAGTGCTAGGGAAGTCTTAAAAGGTGCAAATTTATCCTATTCTCTTAATTAGAGTAAAAACAACCGCCTGTCAAAAGGGACATTTTTTACCGGTCCCTATCACATGCCTGAAAGTGGTCCGTCCGACCTAAAGTCTATGCTTTCTATAGCTATAGCTTGCTGCCTTATTCATGGAAATATCTCGTAGGGCTACAAAAATACAGAGTGATATGTAAACCTCTACCAAAACAAATTCAAACGCTAGCCTCAGCACCGCCCCCATTTATTTTGTTCACCTAACCACAGCCGTTCGCTTTGTTCCTTTATGCAGTACACCTGGTATAGTACAAATGTATGGAGTGCATTCATTGAAACCGAGTGATACAATAATATCTCCCACAAAGCGCTTTCGAATCACCGAATCTCTTCTCTCACAATATAAACAAATCCGATTTTTAGAAATGCTTTTTATCTTCGATATTCTAAACAGCTTTTATATTCCACATAACTGAATGTACTCACCACTAAAATAAAACCGAAAAAATATTACCACTGATGTTAACTAAAAACCTGTGCCACCTGCGTCGTTTTTTAAAAAACGAATCGAAGGATTCCCCAACATTCATGTATGGTTCCTCTCCGGATATAAGTATTGCATAACCGGTGGACGTCATCTTCCATATTGTTTTTGAGCGAGCTTATGAAAGCGTCAACCTGTCAGCAATTTATAACTTATAGATCGTGTTCGAAAATGCAGTTCCGACTACCGGAATTGTAAAACTTTATTATTGTTGTTAATATTTTTTTGTTTCCTCCTCCAGTTTTCAGAGCCAATTTATTATAATCTAATTTTTATGCAGAACAAGGCTTTTATCAGTGAGATTTAAATATTTTGAGCTGGTTTTACTTCTGGAGATGTTTCTTTTAATGTTTGTTTTTGGCCATTTTGGCGGCAATTTGCTAACACAATTTTTTGCAGAAAGTGGATTTCCGATTGACTTAGCCGGGGAAGTTTCTTCGGTGTGGGATGAAAAGATCTACGCAGAACATGTCGCAATTAATGGGATTGTGTGGGATTGACTACAAGAAGCAGATATCATCCGATCTCCTGTTGATGCCACGAAAGGACATCGTCAGAATCGTGTTGATGATCACGGGAAACCGGCCATCTGGGAGCTCACGGACAGAAGAGTTCCACACAACCCGTGTTTGTTTGCCTTTACTTGTCACCATAATGACGAACCAGATCGATAAAAGTCACAAGTTTTCGACACGATCGCGTTTGCAATTATAATAGATCAGGGCGTTTATCTAGGGGCTGCAAAAGCGTAAAACGGATCGAGTATTACAACTGCCACCAACAGGGGCACATATCGAAAGATTGTCCGATACCTCTTAGACGAGATAGATGTATATTTTTTTTTATGTGGTTGTGCTAAGCTCAGGAGTCACCCTTTGTACTACTAGTCCGTCATGTCATTTTTCACGTCATGGTGCAGTAAGCTTAGTACGGGGGAGGGGTGGGGGGAATAGGTTAACGATAATAAAGGTACGGGGGGTATTGAAGAAGGTGGTGATGAACCCTGCCTTTGAACTCTTGGATGTTGTAGGAGCTCGGAAATACCGACTGCGAGAGATTATTCCACAGTCGAGTTGTTCTATTTACAAACGAATTCATATCTTGTTGAGTGCGTGAAAGGGTGAGTTGCAGGTGCAGGGAATGGGACGAGTGGGCTAATCTCGTATGATCGGTAATAAGGTTCATCGCAAGGGTTCTCCAGAAAACTGTAGCCAGTACAGGTATGTAGTTGGGTAACTGAAGTCCGAAGTTAAGAACGAGTACGATAGGGTTATTTAAATAGGCGATACCGTTTATGTAGCGGTCATCGATAACAGTTCAGATTTCTAACAGCTAGCGTACTGATAGGACGAGAGAAATTGAACCGCGAAGGGCTTCGCGTGGTTAAGGAATACAATTCTTTGAGATTTGAGTTTGAGAAACCGAAAGGTGCTAAAAGAGGTGACGATATAAGCTGAGAAGAAGTTTGCGAGGAAATTGAGTGCAATAAGTTACACTAACCTGACAGAGATGAAGATTGAGCTCACTGATAACAAGCTATTTTAGTAAAGACCGCACAGAGTACCGAATCCGAAGAAAGAAAAGGTCACGGAGATGTTGGATGAAATAATCGAAAATGAAATCATTTGCGAGTCGACATCAGCATATGCGAGTTCGGGGATACTAGTGGTTAACAAGGATGGTGGCGATCGACTTTGGGTCGATTTTAGGATGTTGAACAAGAAAAGAAGTATCTCCAACCCCTAACGTCGAGGAAAAAATTCAAGTAACTGCAAGGAATGAATAATTTACGGTAATAGATCTTAATAGAGGGTTCTACCACGTACCTATCGAAGAAGCGAGCCGACAATACATAACATTCGAGGCGAGTAAAAGACTGTACGAATTTAAAAATATGCCATTTGTTCATAAAAATTTGCCTGCGATATTCCAGCGATTGATGGCCACGATGTTACGTACTGTTCGTAAAGACGATGCGATGAATTATATGGATGACATATTCATTGGAAGTCACACTTACGAAGAAATGCTTCAAAAACTTCGTCGGGTATTCGTTGCTTTAAAGCGAAGGTTTAACTTAACCCTTATCCTAAGGAAATGTACCTTTAATAAGACTACGGTTGAGTACCTGGGACACGAGATCAAGTTGAATGAATTAAGGCCGGGAAGCGTTAAGATACAAACGTTCACTGTAGTTACCGATTGCTCAGAGCTGAATACGACAATGAACCGAAAAGAATTGATACCGAGGATTGCGAGATGGTGGTTACGTAATCAGGAATTCGATATTAAATTGGAACATCGAGCTGGAATTCGTATATGTCATGTATACGCAGTAGGTCATTCTCTTTACCTTCCAGTGTAATTGGGAGTATTTCCGTTCAAGCTGGTAAAGTCTTTCCGGGGCGCTTGTAGAGTTGACGTTGTTTTTGAGGGCCCTTCTGGGTTCTATTTTTTCCCAGGTCATGTTCGAGATCCATTGTTGTTGGTTGCTTTGGACATAACCGATGCTCGTTTCCACAGCCGTCAATATAGCGCCCTTTATCGTACTCCACAGCTCTTCAATATTTGTGTCGTCAGAAACGATTTGCTGGTTTGTTGCAGGTTTCCAAAAAATTCTCGCTTTTTAACGTTCTCCCGCAGAAGGTCTACGTTAAACCATCTACGGTTTCTAGCATCGTGTTGCACGTTTTGATTATGGCGATTTTGAGGCGAATAGTTGCTACAACCAAATGGTGGTCACTTCCAGTGTCTGCTCCCCTGAAACTCCTAGCATCCTCCAAAATAGTTCTCCATCTGCGGCTGACGGCCACATGATCTATCTGATTTCTCGTTCTACCATCGGGCGATACCCAGGTCTCATTGTGTATCTTCTTGTGGCAAAATTAAGTTCCACCTACCATGAGTTGGACTTGCCATTTGCCATTCGCTTGTCTCCAGGTAGCTCCTTCCGTAGAAATAACCCATAGGGCAGAGGGCGGAGAGATGCGGTTGGGACTTATTAACAGAGCTGCTAAGTGTTCGTCTACAGTGACTCTTCTCGTGTTTTAATAGAAGTGACAAATCGGGTGCCACCACCTTCCGAAGTCTTTGTTAACTATTTGCCCCTATGTCAGACACTGACGCCTTATTATTTTTAATACTCCCAACGCTTGGCGTACTTCTTCTATGGTAGATCTGCTGTACTGTCTTCTCATCGTCCGCATTCACTTTCTGTACATTTCGGGTAGAAATGTCTCCCCGCTCTGGGTTCATTAGTAGTAGTTCCTCGAAATGCTCTGCCCATCTAGCCAATATTTCTTCCTTATTAATTAATATCTCCCCGTTGTTGGTTTATCTTCTTATAGAAATTTCTGATTCTTCTATATTTTTCATTTGTTCTTCCCAATACTCACTTTGTGCATTCCCTTATTTTGTTTTGAATTTCGTGATTGGAGGGGCTGAAACATTGATCATAAACTACATTCCAGTTTATGAAAGAAAGTTTATTTTACATATTTAAACATGATTTAATCGAAATATTGCTCAAATATATTGTTTTTAAATTTTTGGTCAAATTGGGTAGTTTTCACCCCCTAAAAACAAAAATCACACATCAAGAACATATAACTTTTTAAGAGAAGGGTAAGATAGGCTTAATTACCAAATTTTACACAAAGCGGTGCTGTCCAAACAATTCGGTGATAATACACTATTTTTACCGCTATCCACTGGACTATGTGGTTCATACCAGATTAAATTCAAAGAGGAAAAGGTGAGAATAAAAATAAGAATTTATAAGACAATTATTTTCAATACTAACAACCTTTAAAACATTACCTAGTGTCCATAAAAAAGTCCATCAAACTTATCGTGAAAATTTATGAATATGTTAACTGATCCCAAATCCGAATTTTATCACCTTCTTATATTTTTATGACTAACACCTCCAAAGATCGCCGCAAGCAATCATAACTTCCAATATTTATTATTGCACCTGCAATGACATTGAATTATGTAGTGCAAAACCACATATCCACCGCGGCCGCGTCATAACCACATCATACCTGGATCGGTAGTAACCTTTTGCGTCCAGGTGATTACACAACATCACTTAAGTCCATGATCGACGATAGAAGTTGTAGACCACTTGTCGCTGTTTAATTGAACATCTCGAAATCTTTATGCACTGCTCAACTGCATATAAATATCTCAAATGCGTTTCGCTCGTCTTACAAATTATCGATTACAGTACAGGCCGCAGTGGGTGCATCTCCATTTTTGCATAACTTCTAGCATTCGTGCGCAGTTCCAGAAGTCATCCACCCACTTCTGCGCATCTCCAGCCGGACCTTAGTGTCTTACAAGCCGGTAACAGATTTGCGACATCTCCGATCTGAGTTACGATTATGATGCGCCAGTGCAACTGCAAATGGACCTGCAAATGTGTGACTTGTATGCAAATCGATTTAATTAATCGCGATATTGTGATTGAGTCGAGGATCAATCTGGATGCAAATGGATTGAATAAGCGGCGGTAAATTCATTCTGATTGGCAGTAAGCAATTCGATTTGGTTGGATATGGCGAATGGGGGTTTGGCGCCGATCCCCCATCTCCGGGCTATATTGTCTCATTCTGGGTGATTAGTGGGATGCGACGTGCACTTATGTGCATTTGCTGGTGGTGTAACTAGTAACAGTTAGTAAGGAATTTTAGTCTTAGGTAATGAGGGCTCTTTCGATTCGGTGCTATTCCAGCTTGTTAGGAATGGAATTAGCTTTGGATGTGATGGAACGCTTGGCGAAATAAAATTGCTGATGGGAATTTAATAACTACCCAAAATCAGCAAAAACTAAATAGAAATTCATAATTTATATTCAATATGGGAATTAACAAAAAAATATTTACAAAAAGTATTTATAGATTCATACGTAAAGGTGGAGGTGACCTCGCAAAGTGCTCCATGAAGTGTAACAACCAATTAAAAGGTAGATAAGATAATCTGAGCGAAAATACGACGCTACACGTGTTACATTTTCTGAGATTATCAAAATCACTCAGCCAAATAGAACAAAAAGAAGAAATTCGTCTTGTTAAGTTGAAAGTATTTGAACACTGCTGCCCGTATGCCATCCTCTATACCAAGGTTGGGCAACCTTATTATAACCTGGGTCAGAATAACATTCACGATTATTCCGCGGGTCGTAGTAGTCAATTGACACATTTTGGTGACCTGTAATTTTTATATAGTTGAGCAGGACCTACAAGAGGCAGTACATTTGTCCCTTACAATATGGTAAATTGTACTGAGGTCGTAATTTTGTGAAATGTGCCGGTTCAAAAACAATGTCCTACTAGTGTATCGAGATAAATGAGCCGAGGGGTGATGTTACTTCGTATGCGGAAGCAAAATGAAACTAGCTCTTTATTGATTTTTATTTCACTACTTTACCTTTACGTTGTTTATTTTTGTCGCCTCATTCGACATTGTACTGGCTCCAAAGAAAAAAGAGGCACCTCTTACAAAATCATTTTATAATAACGTTCAACCGTTAGTTTGTATGTGAAGTAAAAGATGCTTTAATGGGGCAAATCAGACTATCCATCACTTGGTGGGTATTATACTAAATATTTATTTCTCTGTCTATTTTTCGGGTAACGATTGTGAGAAGCAGAATTTCTCGTAGTTTTCGCATTCCCCCAAGAACGATGTTACAATTGTGTTAGTGTAATGGATGGGGGAATCTGACAAATTTTCTGAGCCAAAGTATAAAACCGGTTTGTGTATGGAGATAGTAATAGAAATGAGGCATAGTTTAAGTTACCCTATTGGATGTAAGTTTTAACATTAGTATTAAATCATGAACATACATGTAGCAATTTGCTGCAAGGGCATCGTTTTGTGACAGCACTCCTGAAAAATCTTGCCTTATAGTGACCTCATTTCTTGAAGAGACTTTAGATGGAAAGGGTCATTTTCAGGTAACGGATCATATCGCTTAATTAAACTTTCGAAACCACTCCCAAGCCCTGACAGAAAGGTTCTAAGCAATGCCTGGTCCTATCCAGAGCCAGATAACTGCAAAGAAGAAGGTCGTACCTTTCTCCTCCTCTTAGGTACGGCAGTGGGTGTTGCATGGAATGAAAATTAGTCAGTGTCCTATGATGAATGAAACGATTCTGGCTATGTCCTGAAACGGCATTATCAAGACGTAGCGTAATCTCTGCTTGCTGCAGTAGTGGAATTCTGCACTTTGCAACTTGCTTTTGAAAAAAAAGTACATGACAATAACTCTCCTCGTCAAACACAAAGCGCCTTCTGTACACACCTAATCTGGGTATCTACACTAGTATTCCTTCAGCAACAGCAGACCAGGTTTTACAAATTAATCTACCCAATGGGAAAAATTAGTAGCGCTGCTCAGGGGAGCTTACTTTGAGCACTGTTAAATATTCTCCCGAGAAGGCATTACTGGAGAAAACGGCGATTATCTTCGTGAGCATACTTCGTAGGGTGCAGTGGACCGGCTCTCGTTCGAAACGAAGAACGCTTTTGAAGGAGCATAAAAAGGTATGCTCCCCTGCAATGACATGCAAGGTCAAAATGTATATGGAACTGGAATGGGAGCGTGGCAAGTTGTTTAATGAGTGCTCAAACATGGCCATTCGAGCACTCAATTTTCCGCTGGGTAGATCTAGACTGGTATTCTTTCGTCGCGAGTAACTTCCTTGCCTTTAGACTGAGATATCTATGCGCGTATCGATAATTATATTCGCTACCCGGGAGTGAGAAGAGTACGCGAAAGCGAATTGCGTATTGATCTCTTGCACTTTCTACACCTCTCTCCTAAAAAACTAGTTCTACTGCTGCTGAAGCAATACTAGTGTAGATTGCGTGTGTTTGTAAGGTTTTTCTTAGTCTAGCCAACTCATCCGCCTTTTTGTTACCTTCGATGTTCTCGAAGAATGAATGATTGAAGATAACTCGTTTTTGGCCGGCTTTTACCATCTTGGAAGTTATCTGATTATGCTTGATGTCCGCTTGGACAGGACTGTGAATCTATATTCTATAGATATGAGGCTGGTAAAAAATGTCATATCTCAAGCCCTGGCACCGGGCGCAAAACTGTTGTAGTTTAAGAGACAAGTCCTTATTACTAGTATTCGAAGCACATGGAAAGAAGTTAAACTCGTCACAAAGATTTCAAAATGATAAGCTGGTTCTAAGTTATATAGGTTACTAAAGTTTCCAGTGCAGAAAGACGGTATGATTGTAAACATGCCTCTTCTCACTGGTATTAAATAAGAATCATGTGTCAGGAATGGCAACACATGGAGTTCTTGTTTGTTGACGAAATTTCAATGGATGTTGTGCATGATTGACGCCCGTTATCGTCAGTTCAGGAATTGTAACGAACCGCTAGGAGGCATAAACTTCATACTTTTTGGTGATCTGATGCAGCTTTCTATAGTGAGAGGGAAACAAGTTTTTCAATAACAGGAAAACATGGGGCCAGCTACTCATTTATGGCAACTGATGGGAGCCTCGGTAGCCTAGAGAGTAAGGGTTCGAATCCCGGCAGCCCCACGGTCCTTCGCCTTTTCCACTTTCCCAATGGGTGCGATTTCCTAAAACTGCAAACTCCACCAGCCATCGGCCTTGCTGTAATATACAAATGCTACTTTGGCCTCGTCTTGAACACAACTAGCTTGACGAGGTTAGATAAAGTGAAAAAAAAACTCAAACTTTTCGGAGAAAATGCCGTTTGTCGATCAACCCTCTAATCCACCGTAGGAATGTAGTGGAACTGAAGAGATCATGGAATTATGCGAAACAGTTACTACGATCTAGCGATATAACTTTGCTAGCGCTGCAGCTGCAGGATGTTTTCAGTAGCTTAATGCATCCAAGGAGAAGCAAATTGGAGGAGGAAGCCTTATCACCAATACAGGGGGATTTTGGTAGATCCTCGGTCGCTAATTAAAGAAGAAATTTCCAAGTTTCAAGAAAATCAGGCCACACAAATGCGATGTGAAATGTGTTAATGCTTTGCCTAGTATAATAAGAAATAGATTAGGCCCTTATTGCATATTATCCACTGTGCCGGAATGAAGAATGGTGAGGGTATTAGAGACAAGACTTACTTCATCAAAAGGAACCGATTCAGCTATTTTTCTTAAACGGCTTTACTATTTACATTCCTTCACGCATATTTGCTTCAGATCTCGACAAACAATAACATGATTGATCTCCAGATATTAATCTACCATCGATCAATATCCACTAAGTAACTTATCACGATAATGATTCAATTAATCAAATCAATTTCAATTAATTGCATATGCTGCTCCGATCTGCCGTATTTATGCGGTTCGTGTTATGCCCACAACAGAATATTTAATCGCGCATTTAAAAAGTCTCCGATTGAAGAAGTTGTTGACAGCCGGCAGGGGATTTGCAAGAATATTGAAATTATGAGAATCAGTTGAAAGGCCACGAGTCCCTTGAGGCATTTAACAACGCTGGGAGGTGAGGGCAGGCACTAATTGGAATGGAGATCAGCCGCTCGGGCCGCTATCAGCGCCCATTAACAATCATCCAAGTCCAAGATAATCGGACTCTTCTTTTTTTTCGGTGGCCTTCCTTGGCCATTATTAAATGCATTATTTTTGGTGAATTATTTTGAAAGGTTTATCGAGAAGCACATCATCTCCCCAGGAATTATCATAAATTAACATTATGGAAATTATGCAACGAGTTCTGGGCCTTGTGTACCCAGTGAATTACGTCGATATTCCCTTTTCGTGAAACAGATCCGTATTCTGATCTGCCACTGCAGAACCTTGCCACGTCGGTCATCACGGTGATCTTCTAGGATGGTGCAGTGGAAGACGTTTAGCGCTGATCATTCCGCAATTGGGGAATTATGACGAGGCGCCCATTTCGTGAAAAGTTCATCCGCAATCACGAGCCAAGAATTAAATAATCGCAGTTCACGGCTGGGGGAGCTCTTAGCAGCTCCGCAGTGGATCCGATCTGTTTCACGATCTTTTTGTAATTTACTTAAATTTATTTAATTTTTCCGATGTTTCATTTTTTTTGTTTTTTGGTTTTGTTTTGTGAAATTTTATCCGCGATGCTGTGAGAATTTCATCACTCCGCCAGGCCTCAGGTAATCGCGAAACTATGACGATGATATGATGCCTTCAAGCCTGGGAGATTGTCCGGTCTGTCCGGCTGGTGATCATTAACAATAAACACTATAGCTGCAAGGGCTTTTGTGCAGTATCGCCTGGCAATTGTCCAGGTGCCGCCTGTCCGTCTTCATCAGGCGGACAATTCAATATGAGTAGCTGGTGATGTGATATGATGACATCATCATTGATGTTGCCTGTGTATAGGAGGAGGTTCATTTTCATGACCCCATATGCATACAATAATGAATCCGGGGCGCTAGTGTCCGGCACATTGTTCCCAACCCACTGAATACTATTTGGAAGTGTGATCAGTTGGGCAATTTTAATTGGTGCCGGCGCAGGTTGCGCGGTATCCCAGTCATGCAGAAAGCGATTACAATAGGAGCACCTGGTTGGAGTTCCGAAAATTTAGTTGTTATTAACTCACCGCCCACCTTGAATATTTCTTTTCGTTATTCTTGTTTTTTTCTTCTCCTAATTTTGGCTTTGTTAAGGTGAATTTGGAATATTTCTTGACTTGATAATGGACGAAAAATTTTGATTAATTGTTTTTGTTGTTGAAAGTCTGGTGATATTCATATTTTGAGTTTTTATTGATGCTATAATAGGCTAATGGTGATTTGAATATGCAAGGGAAAAAATTTGTAATGTGATGAGTGCATGAAAAACGGCGAGCCTTAAAACGTCAACCATAACTAAAAAATTGGCGTGATTTCCAAATATTTTCGAAGAGGTTCTGAAGTAAATGGAAAGCCGCCCTCTTGAGGTGGCCGCCATGGATCTAACGACATTCTACTTATGATGCCCTATGATGAAGGGGTTGTGAAGAAAAAGGTAATCCGCCCTCTTCAAATGGCCGCTATGGACCTAACGATATATTGAGTATACTATATTGCTTATGGTGCTCTACTTATCATACCCTTTCATTTGATACCCATGTCGACGGGGTTCTGAGGAAATGGTAACCCGTCCTCTTGAGGTGACCGCATGGATCTAACGACATAGCCTATTGTATTCTACCTATTATGCCCTTTCATTTGATACCCATGTCGAGGGGTTGTGAAAAAAACGGTAATACCCGCCATGGACCTAACGATATATAGAGTATACTATATTGTCTATGGTGTTCCCACTTATCATACCCTTTCTTTTGATGCCCATTTCTCGGGTGTTGTGAGGAAAATGGTAATCCGCCCTCTTGAGATGGCCGCCATGGATCTAACGGAATATTAGATATACTATATTTCTTATTGTATTCTGTCTATGATACCTTTTCATTTCATACCCATGTCGAAGGGGTTGCGAAGAATATTTTAACCCGCCCTCCTGAGACGGCCGCCATGGATCTAACGGTATATTGAGTATACCATATTGCATTGTCATTGGAACTGAAGCTGTGTTTCATTTCAATTTCAGGGTGATCGGATGGCCGGAAGTTTTCAAAAAAGCGCAAAATTGCAAAATTTCTACCAGACAAACAAATAAACAAGAAAGCAAGCTAATAAAAACGTGTTAATAAACAAGAGGATCTATGGAAGGAATGGTAAACATATTCATCTGCATTCATACTAGAGGGAATTTTAAGACGAATTATTGCGTATCAATTTAAATTTGTCAGAGCTGCTACATTTCTACGATGGCTCATTGGGTCGATAGTGGAGCACCGTCAACGTGGGCATTCGCAAAAAAACAGTTAGTGACAGGTAGCAGAGAAAAGAAGCATTATTTACAAACAAGTGTCAAGTGTAATTTTTTGTTTTTTTTTTTTTCTTCTTGCGAAATCCACGAAAGTCTGTACCAATTTTTACAGATACGATGGCTAATTTCGTTACACGGCTCGGTATTTTTTTATGTGACAGACTAGAGTCTCCGGAAAGGCCCTCGAACAGCAGCTCTAGTCGGGGAAAAGGAACTGCCACACACTACCCGCGATATTTTTAGTCCACCTACTCCCAACCATTACTATCGCGACTTTGACATCGGGGCATCGAGAAACAACTTGCTGGAGTGTTATGCCTTCTGAAACGAGTTGAATCTCATCAACCAACCGATGACATGCGCTTTGGTGTAGCGGGGAAAGGTTAAGGAAGACTATGACAAGAGGAATCGGGAATGTAAAGAGAGAAGAAGAAGAAAGAAGGAAAGTTATGTAGGTGGTAAAGAGGAAAAGGGCCGTGGGGCAGGCCGGGATTCGAACTGGGGACCTCTGGGATGGTAGCCAGACGCCTTACTTCCTAAGCTAACGAGGCCCTCATTTGGATTTGGATTTGAAATCCCACTTCTGAGAATTTGAAAGGCTTTCCGAATAACAACGTTCCTCAAATACAGGACACACATCGATTCAACCGATTTCTACTAAAATCGTCTGCCCATTCCAATCCAATCCAGCTTTTGTTGGATTTCTATTAATTTAGACCTACTTCTTAAATTCTTCCCACTTTAAATGCATTTACGTGTATCTTTAAGATAACCAATTTTTTCTTGAAGTCAGTACTTTTTGCCAGAGTTTGCGACCATGCAACACTTGTTTATATTGGTACAACTCCTTATGAATGACGACTAATAATTCTACTTAAAGTATCTTTTCGCAGACGGAAAACATAAATTCTAATAACTTCACTACAAACTTTCCAAAAAAGCTAAAGTAAAAAGTGCAACCAATTTCCATAAAAAGCAGCTCAGTTTAGATCCCTTTTTATTAGCCCAATTCCAACAATCATCGCCCGGTTCCCCAAGAAACATGAAACCTACCATTATCATGCGGTAACACAACACTTTTCAAATCTTTTAATTCGGAAATTCACAAATCCCTGACTTTAATTCGTCCTTGAATCAATATTGCTCTCACTAGGAGCAAACCCTGCTCAAGTCCTTCGTCCTTCAGTAACAATCAAAACTTTTAATGATCTTGGATGTTTATTTCACTTGAAAAACTTCCCGCTGTAAAACTTACGAGCAACTTCCGCTCACCCTCGAGAGTTTTTATCCTTCCATTAAGACACTCCACTGGAGGAGCGTGGTGGAAATTATTAAATTACACTTTAACTCCTCCACCACTGCAGAAAAAGTAGCGCCTTTTTGTAGGTGTTTGGCATTGTTGTGAAGAATGTAGTCAATTACATGAAAGCTAGGAATATGACTTTGAAATTTTCCGTAGAAGTTGAAACCATTTCATTATTAAAGTTTTGTGAAGTTTTTATTTTTAGTTTTCATTTTATCAATAAAGTTTGTACTGAGGCTTCAAAAGGTTGTTACTTGATAGTGACTGATAACTGATTCCTTTAACACCTCTAAGACCACCAAGTTCTGATCTGGGTAACGAAAAATCTACACTTTATAACACAAGATCTTTACAATCATTTCTGGAAAGTGTCGTTAGTCCGATACTAACAATCATAGAGTGGCAAATTTCGTACCAAATTTTAAGCTGAAAGGTGGGATTATAACATTTTCAACTTTAAAGCATATTTGAGTATTTTTATTGGAATTTCAATATTATTTAGGTTCAACATAACATACGAGTATCGCCAGGTGGAAATTGGTAGAAAATACCACATGAGTGCCGATAGCACGTGGGGCTCCCAAGCTGCCCCCATCTAAATACCTACTTATGGCGCCCTATGTTGCTTGACTTTACTGATAAAATTAGAACCGGTGAATTCCATATGCTACTCATCTTCTTAAACGACACTACAGTCCTCGTAGAGCTTGGGCCTCTTGAAGTCGCTTCTTTCAGTCGTCTCCACGTCTTGTTAGTTTTGTTTAGTTTCTTTATGTGAAAGATCGGCGATTAAAGAACGTTTTGGTACAGTCGCCAGTTTTTTCATTCGAGTGCAATTTCGAACAGAATTCTTTAGTCCGAAAGATAGTAGAGAGAAGCAGGAAAGGACACAATTATTTATTCCACCAGCTTCTATCCAATACTACCACGGCAGAATTGTGGCTTCGGCCTTCGAAAAGTAAATGGCTTCTTTGCTTATGGTGCTTATAGGCTGTGGTAGCAGATATGGTAGGGATATGCAACAAGGATTTTTGTTGGTAGCCGATCGTATTAACTCCCAGGCTCCAACTCCCAACAGAAGTGTTTTCAATTAATGGCATATGCAGAGGATATAGTCATCGTAGCAGGACCAATGGAAATAAGACGAAAAACATGCAGTTATCTAATAGAACTAGTAGAGGGAAAGCTCCCCTTCTCCAAATCTCAGGCGCAGTGAATTAATTAATTAGAATAACTACCTAAAAAAATTCATTCGGAGAAAGTGTGACTTTTGCTCCCCGACGAAACTCAGAGTTCTCCGCGTACTTATTGAGGACAACATCATGAAATCCGGTGTCATATCTTAGAATTCCAAATAATTAAATATTTTATTTTTTTCGATTGTTTTTTTGCTTTTCTTCGAGCGGTTAAATAAGAAAATGTCCCCCTAAAATTCTCTTGTGCATCGATTATCCTTAACTAAGATAAATCGAAAGGACCATTCTGCATAACGAAAATGATAAAATTCCAATAAAACACATTCAACAATATATTTGGTGCAGATTCTTTTTTGGCTTATGCCCATTTACACGGATCAGTACTTGGCCATTTATATTTTTAGGTCAAGTTTGGCCGTCATGAGGGCGTATGACTTCCATTAAAAATAGTTAAAAACTCTACGGCCATCATATGCCCTTTAAAAAGACAAGGGGCCGGTGTTCGCCCTTTGTAAGGCCATTTATTATTTTTACTCTTTGACTTTTCTTCAATATTTAACCACCAATTCAGCCCTAGTTCCAGAATAAAACCCAAGAACTTTGATGACTGGAATAAGCTCAGCATAACGGTTGGACCATACCTTAGGGAACTTCTTTTTGGCAATTACGTACATCTGGAAATAGAACAAACATTTTCAAGTGCATAGTTCATTCACTCAGCTACAGCTGTCAAAATCCGCTTCATGAAACTTAGTAGTTTGCTTTATTGGACTTATCTAGCTAATGCCTGAAGAAATGACAGCAAAGAAGGTTCTAACTGGCAGTACTACAGGACAAAGATGAAAGATCGGTATGTGCATGGACGATTACAGTTGCAGCAGCTTGTCTATACATAGAACTGAAAACTAGTCTAGATGACGATCTGATGAAAATTATTTTGAATTGAGCGTCTTCTTCTTCTTTCTGTGAAGGGTTGTGTTTGCAGGTACTGTGACCTATTTGGCCTATTGCGATAACCCGGTCATTAAAAACCTTCGGGGTTAGGGGTGGTCCATCAATTATATGTATAAGGCGTGTAGGAGGAGGGGTCGAGCAGAATCTCACCCAATCTCACGTGGGGAGAGGGAGATCAAGGAGACAAATATCACGTAATTTCTTTTCAAGAAACAGTGTAAAATTGCGAGAAAACTGAGTTAAATTAAGTAAAACATGTTTCTACACTAAAGACGCCCATTCACTTACAGGCCGGAACGACCCGACGAAGGCCACAGATTACAGACATGATTCCCTACAGATAAACAGGCGAAGACGACAGCTTAGCATAGCAGGTTGTTAATTCAAGTGCAAATATGTTCATGACCTCAACGAAAACTTCAAGGCGGCTTTAGACTCACGCCGTGAACACCCGAGAACACCGCGAACGCAAGTGTAGATGGTTTTCGCGCCTAGCTCGAACCTTGTTTTCCGTGAGTAATCCGTGAGAGTGAATAGAAGTTTTGATCTTCAGGCATGAACTGACAATAAATGCCCCTTAAGACTTTTGATATAGACTAAATTTAATTTACGACTCATATCCCAAATCTTCTTGGAAAGAGAGAATCTGCGATGGGAAGACTCAATCTCCTCCTCGCTGTGGCCACACAATCGCACAACAAGTGTTCCGCTGTTTCTTAAGCTTCTCTGCAAAGCCTACAACCATCTACCATTAGTAGTGAAGCGGATTCGCTGTAAGTCCCACCTTAATATGCTTGTCTAATACTTTCTCCATAGTTTTCAGAAGAAAGGAAGCTAGGCTTAAGGGTCAATGGAATTTATTTCGTTGATCTTCTCACCGCTTTAAGAATAAAGACCATCCTAGAATCTCTTCATCACTTCCGAATATGGATCAATATTGATCCTACAAATGGCGCGAGAAATAATGGTCTTCCATAAAAGGACTCAGTACATCGTTGGTAGTACAATAAAGTAATACCATTCATCCCTTCATCACGATTGCTTACACCAAGAATTTGCCAGTTTTATCGTTTATTCATACTATGCCCATATTCTGCAATCTATGCAAAAATTCGAACAAACATTTTGCAAGCCATGAAAAATTCCAAAAAAAAATTTAAACAAACAAATTTCATGACATCCAAAAATTTTCCAATTTGTTTTTCTGCTTCTTTAATCCAAAAACAAAAAAAATGTTTCTACCACCTAGATTACATCATATAACAATTACACATATTTCACCTAAACAGTAAGTATTAATCTTCATATCATCTTGCCCAATAAACCCAAAATTCCCAATAACACCATTTGTACATGAAATGTTGCATCCATTTTTGTGCCAAAACCTGCTCCTTTCCAAATTAAGTATCCAAAACTAGTACAAAGAATGTTACATCCACACACACAAAAAAACAAAATTTTCCGGGTCAATAAAAATCGCCACAGGTGTCCATAACTTATGCTAGTCATTAATAAATACTACCTGCTAAAATAGAAGAACATCATCAAGTCATGTTTTCAGTTTGTCCTTTCCTCAACTATTTTTTTTTTATTTATTTATTGAAGAAAACTGTTTGAACATCATCCAACCATGGAGCAATACATGGACATTTGACTTGCTTTGCATATTTTTGTAGGTGGATCTGACAAATTGTTTCATGATAAATTATTGTTACAAAAGTGATTAACAATATAAAAAAAAATAAAGTCATTCAAAATTTTCTTCGATAAAATCAATCTTCGAAGAAAGACGAAAAAAATAAATAAATTAGAGAAATAAGAAAGAAGTTTTATAGAAAGATTTTGTAGCACAAGACCTTGTCATGACAAATCACACGGTAACTGATCCTAAATCAGTTCTTGGCCGATTAAATGATGATCATCACGATGTAAAATCTGCTTCGAATTAACAAAACGTAACGTTATACAATTTGTTTACAGAAATGATGGGTTTCCTTCCTGGTTGACTGGTTGGGATGTTATACGATCGTTCTGCTGATGATGGCCGATCGGCTGATCTACATCTAATAAAAGTCATCATAAAGTGTGGGAATAGTTTTTCTTTTCTGTTGCTGAAGAAGATGAAGATGGATTGATCAATTCTTCGATACTAAAAAAATTTTAATCGATCTTCGCAATTTCCCTGAGAGAAGAAGGGTGCGCCCTCACACTGATGGGTTACATAGAAGATCGACACGATCCTATGATGGGAGAATCCAACCCAGATTTTTTGATTACACAGAAAAATCATCGTTAACACCTTCGATGTATACCCAAGGGAAGATAACTAGCGCACCATCGGATTATCCATGGCTGGATATTATGCAATTTTCCGGAATATTTGATCCCATGAAGATCATGATCGCATGCTTACAGATCTCCAACTGATTCATAACCTTCCCCTCTGGTTGCCCTGCAGATTTTTTCTTTATGATAAATCGGTAAGTGGTAAGTAATAGTGTAGCATGCGGTATTCAGGAATTTTTCGAAAATAATTATTAAAAAATGCAATCGATGATTATACATATAGAATTGAAGATCGTCCCGCTCTACCTGACATAAAGGTGTGATCATCTAACTCGATCTGCCCCCTATGAGAACCGAAGATGTGATCGCAACTAAAGTGAATTTATGTTAAAAAATCATTTGCTAACAATTAAATAAAAATCATTCCACTACCACCCATTTGCATCATCATCTCTGCCGCGCGTTATTGTGGGGCTTAATCGGTGTAATGGGAGGCCCCACTTCTGGGGGGAATCTGGGCAGCAGCATCTTTCCCATTCAATATACCACGGCTGTCGTTCATGTCCACGATTATATTCGCACAATACAAAATATATATGTAATGTAGATGTAGTGGTATGCAATTCGAGATTTTCACAAGAAATTGTTGTACTGTGTACCTGCGAAAAAGATGATCTTGAGGTGTCTATGTAGACTGGAAATAGCTTTTCAATTTTTGCACGTAATTTTATGAATCCCAGAATGCCGCTTGCTGGCTTGCGATGGCTTTTGAATGCAGCAAAAAAGGGTATATAAGAGATGCCATCCACAGTCATGTACCATCATTAACCTGCGGATTACCGTTAAGAGTGTTTAACAGCAGATCAAAAAATTCAGTTTAACTTTTTTGAAAAATTTATAAAATATTTTTTGAAAAATAATAATTGTCCGGTTTTTTGTGATAAAATAATATTTTTTTCGAGATTTTATATTCTTTAATAAAAAATAATAACAAAAATGAAATTCGTAAGTAAATTCTAAATTATAATAAAAAATGTGTTGTGTAATGAGTGACGAGTGATCCTTCTTATAAGGATATTGACGCACTTTTTGTTCCCCCTTTTAAAAAGTGCTAATTTATAAAAAATATAAGAGTCCTTTTTAAATCTAGATATCTATTTACTTGGATGTTTTTAGTGCTCAGAATTTGTTTCAAAAATTACTTACTTTTTTACAAAATTTCCAAATTTTAACTTCATTAACCTTTTACAAAATAGTGGATAGTGTCCTAGTATCAAAATTTACAGCTCAATTGTTCTTGTGTAGTTCTTGTATCAGTCAAAAGAAATCCTTTTTCAAAAATTGCAAATGTTTAATCAAGTGCAGTTAATTTGAAAGGATTTAACAAGAAATCCTTTTAAAAGAAAAAAAAAACTATTAACAATATAATAAGAATTTTCCAAAATTCGATCAGTTCTGTATTGCATACTTATAGGATGAACCAGTAAAGTTGTTCTTGTGATAACTTTTACTATTTTTAAGCTTCATTCAATTTCCTTAACGGAAAAATGTGACAAACATTTTTTTCTATTCTATACTGCTTCTTGGTTTCGTTTTATGACGAATAATGCATTTCTAGACTGAAGTATGGAAATCTACGTTCTTCTGAAGTCGTTTATTATATACTTTTAAAAGTAGCCAATGAAACTAACCCAACTAAAATAATATATCTCTTGCCTATTTTACTTTGCTACAGTTCTCTTCATTTGCACAATATTGTTCGTATACAAAATTTATAACGTAACTCGAAAATCATTTAGTGCCAGATTATCAGGCCTATTCTGAACTTCGCTTGAATCGATTTCGCTGAAATTTTCATGCAATCGTATGCTACCAATGTAAGAAAATTGCAGAGGAATCAATTCTAGCTGAGTTCAGAATAGGCCTGTATATTTTTATTAGGTTAGAAATTTTTTACTAATCCTAGTAAAATACATAGTCGGTTTAACTAGAATTCACAAAATAATAACTTCTGGGGCTTCCAGAACAATCCCCACCAGCCCAATATACTTCAAATTCTATCATCAATTTCAAAATTTTCTACATTACCATTAATTCCAAAATTTTCTACTTTTCTATTCTATTCAAAACTTTTACCTACTTAATTAATATTATTAGTTAACGTACTGTTTATAAAACTAAGAAGACTCCCCCTGAAGTGAGGTCTTAAGCAGCTCGTAAAACGTCTAATTCCTTTTGCACAAGAAACTGCATTATCGACATTCCAAATTTGGTCAGAAAAATAATCCAAAAACACGATTTCCACTTCTATTATTGAAACCTACATCAAGGAATATGAATCGATTTTTGCTATTGCTATTGTTAAGTTTTTGAATCACCCTATCATTCCTCGTAAAGTTCTCTGCCCTTATGTTTTAAGCCATAAAGAAACTGTCCACGGTTACCTTAGCGCATGCACGCGTACATTCTTAATTCTATTTAACCACTTATGAAAGCAGTTGCATTTCTAGGTGGAAACACTTATTTAGACCCACCATTGGACCCTCCATCTGGCTCTATTTTGATCAACTCTAGTTTTCAGCTTCGCCCAAATTTTACAAGCTGCTGCAGTCTTGCTAGCACGGTTCTTCTATCTTCTCCACCTAAATTTAATTCTTTCTACCAGAATGTCTTCTGTTTATCGAATCGAATTTAATCGATTTCTAAATGCTAGATTTTGGTTGGCTCGCCAGAAGGTGTGAATAATACAATCTTTTTAGCCGGCACAGGGCCTTAGTTCCTCATTTCTAATTCTAGCATACCAGGATGTGACGCATCCGTCTGTTGTCATCTTGTTATGAATTGAATCAACACCCATGACTCACAACTAGGGATACAATCGATGGAAAGTTCTCGAGTAAAAATACTCATAGTAGATTCGATAAGTATTTTTTACTCATTCAAAATTTTTTCGTTTCATCGATGAGAACTTGTTTTTTACATTCCTACAAACTGCCTTAGCCGTATCATTACTCGATTTTCGACTGGGACAGATTAGAGGTCGTCCGTCAATTGCCATTAGTGAGATGTCGTGAGATTTAGCTCGACCCCCTCTCCTTCACGCCTAATCTCACGTGAGATTTTTAATATTTTAAAAAATTTCTAGTATTTAACACAGCAAATGTATTAACGGGCGTAACCACAAGATTTATTTAAAGATAATTGATAATTGGAGCTCCCACTTGCCCACCTCTATTCTATTCGCTTTTCCGCTTGTGGTGGACACACACCTATCAAAACATGAGCACTCATACTCAACAAGATTGTGATTACTCTAAAATTCGGCTAGGGCTTTCCTTTAGTTCTATCTTTCAGTGGCCTTTTCGCGGGTCAGTGTTACTCGGTTCTTACTCCGCAGCAATCGTCGATTTGTGCGTTTAGCCTGCAAGTGAATGGGGATCTTTAGTGAAGAAACATGGTTTTCTTAATTTAACCCAGTATTTGAATAAGCTTCCTGTTGTCGTATAGCTTTTGCTTTTGTTCACCTTTTCCTTTCCAAAAGCAAGTTTTATTGTACCAAAGTGGTCCCCCAATTAAGTACTAACCATGTCCAACGCTGCTTGACTTTCGTAATCAAACGATAACCGGTCTATTGAGTATGTTAATGGCACCTTCTATGGTCACCAAGATAATTCCCCGTTTTCCACGTCCTACATTATTTCTTATAACTTCAATTTTGATCGATTTGGCAGGTTTGTGTGGTATGCACGTTCGGGCAAAAGAAAGAAAAACATTCAAATTCCTATGCGATTAAAGAGCTTCCAATTATACTAGGATAAAAGTATCGATTACTGATATGAGTAGATTCGAAATCCCATATACCCATGAACTAAAGAATCGGGTACCAATTCCGTAACCCTCCCTATTCACAACCCTAAAAAGGTTCTATTTTAACATTTGTGTTTTTGGTTCTTCTTTGATGTTAATATCATCTACGCAGATGTGTCTTTTCCTCAATACAGCCTGCTGCTTTTATCGTTCGTTCTATTGCTTCCTATATTCTAATCAGCAAAATGTAGGACGTAGCTTTTCCATATTGGGCAGATAATACTCAGATGTTCATTTTGTCGACCCGCTGAACTTTTCATAAGATAACTTGAGTCCAATACTGCGGACAGACACAAGTGTTGACTTTCCAACACTTTAAAAGTGTCATAATAACACACGATAAACGTGTTAAAATAACACTCTTCAAAAGCTGAGATTTGCAGTGTTGGCACATTATTTTGATGGATACCATTTTCATCATTTAGACTACAGTGATGACCATATAAAAATTCCTCAAAATTAAAGAGGTTTTTTTTCGGAAATATTCCACACAAAAGTAATTTCTCAAACATCTATCATTCCACAAAACTACGAAAATATGACTATTTTTCAAAAATCTCACGAACTGATTAACCATAAATTGAAAAGATTACACACAGATTACAAATCTCCGAACCAAGGTAATAATTTCATGTTTATGATGTAAAATCATAAATCACATCCGCAATTAAAACTTCTTACTTGAACTTCTCTAAAACTTCACACAAGAATTCCAGTAATATTGAAAATAGATATCAATCTTGACTAAACGAATGACTCTAATTTGTCGATACAAATCGTGATATATGGATGCACCTACCTTATGGTATTCACTTAAAACCACAGTCACATCTTAATTGATTCGTTAATTGGATGGAATGGAGCTTGTCTTATTTATGTGGTACTACAACTCCACCGATTCTGATTTCAAGCTGATGTTAAGTAGCTTAGCAGTCCTAAGTTTTCGGTATCCTGGTTTGTACACCTTTTTGGGTATATTGGAAGTTTTGGACACTACTGCACAACGATAAAGTCAGTGTTTGGGCCGGAATGTCTTCAAAACAATCATTGGGCCATTTTCTTCAATGTTGAAGAGAATATTGACGGCGCACGATATCGTTGGATGTTGCCGCACTTTATGTGTCCGCAAATGCGTTGAAAAGGACTGACGAATTTCTATTTTCAACAATACCTTGACTTCTGTGAGGTAATTTACAAAGAAATGTTTATGCCAACAAGCCGAAGACCATTGACGAACTCAAAACTAACATACGAGCCGAAATCGCCTCTATAACGCCTGAAATGCTGCCCAATGTTATGCAGAATAACCGAAAAAGAACAGCTTTTTTTGTATCGAATATAGGTGCACCCGCACAACTTAGAAGGAGCTTTGATTACGACGATCATATTTCGAGTTGTCTTTATATCCTTAGAGATAATTCGGAAGACTGGGCTAGTAGTGTTTATTTTGTCCGTGGTTCACTAACACTCACTTTTCTATTGGACTGTTGAATTCAGTTGGCTTTGTGAAGATGATATGAATGGTAAAGAACAACATCATCATTGATGAACAGGGCCGTGCCTGACCAGCTTTCATTCCGTGCGCAGCGGCGGCTAAATTGCGCACGTTAGCAGCTGAAAATTGGAATGGCAGTCATTTCGGCAGAGTTTTCAATAGTTGCGGCTATGGTGGCAACTTCATTGGACAAGGCTGTATGGCAGTTTTTGCGAACGTGGTTAATCCAGGATTTCTTTAAATTTTGCTAATGCCGCCCATTCACGACGAGACATGCTGATCATTTTGGATGGCACTACTTTGTCCGCATTGTTTTGCCACACAGTTACAACCATTCCACATACGACAAAACTTTTTTATTAGACTCAACCAAACTGATCAACATATCTCATCGTTTATGGACGGAATTTGCAATGGTTAGTCGATGCTTCGCACGCTCTCGACGAATAGAATTTGGATTTATAATGAATTCTGCTGGATCATGTCCAGGAAGTTTAATAACACAGGAGTCAAAACGAATGCTGCAGCATCCCGGTCAATCAGTTTAGAAAGGTCAAGACTAGCCGCCAAATTTTGATTGAATATTTTCTTCTGTCTACTCTTTGGAGGTGTCACTCTAGATGTTAATAGAACTATGGCCCTTTACCATCCACTTTCGAGTCAGATTGTGTGTATGATTGGTGTACTTGCACCGGGCGCAATTTGTCGGCAGCGATTCCAAATTCCAGATATTAAAATTTAAAAAAAAAAGTTGAAACTTTGATTGGTTCTTTCTTCAATTTAATCCACATAACGTTGACTGTCTGGCATGTTCACTTCGTGCTTGAAATCGTTGTTGCTTTATTCAAAAGATAGTTTTGAGCGAGCTTTTACGTTCAATCTCAATTTCATGTTCTGTTGGGCAAACTCAGGCTTTATTTTTCCAGAGTTCAATATGTAATAATGTATGAGAACTCAGGCAAATACTGAAGTTCATTTCACTAATTTGTTCGAACTTGCGCAGTTTGGCCGGTGAAGCGGGGGTATTAATGTCTAACAAATTAATATAACCAGTTTCATACGGGCCAACCAACAAAAATTGGCTGTAATCGTCAATTCCCTTTTGAAATTCGATGAAAAATCGTATAGGATTTCATAAGAGCCAACTTTTCAAACAAACTATACATTACAATGCTTTATCTTGTTGTTGTTACTTTTAATATTAATTTCCTTCTTCCTTCCTTCTGCCAAAGAACGCAAAAAATAGCAACATCCACAAATCTGTCAAAAAGTTGATTCAAAAATTCCGTAAAATAATTCAGAGGTTTAGAAAATCTGCCCGCCCCATCGTCCTCGCCTAGGGTCTTCTCCGCAAACGACGTTTTCAGCAGAATTTTGGTAGTTGGATATTGACCCATGTAAAGCCCCCTTTCTATGTAATATTTTTTTATGCTATACTCATTATTATGATGCAATCTTAAATTTTGGGCAAACTATGAAAATTAATTCACCCATTCAGCGAGTGTTTGTGTCTTTTTATTGTCCTTCACTGCGTCCAAAAATGAACAGGTTATGGGGCGCAATATGGCATAGTGCACCGGGCGCAAAAAAAACCCAAGCGCCGACCCTGGAATAGACTACCGATTCCATATCCTTAATCACTCTACCTCTAAGCTTTAGTCTTACACTTAAAAAGGATTTACATTTTTGTAGTGGACCCACATTTCATCCACGGAGCAATGTAATCATATGATCATAAAATGGTACGATCAACAGATCTGTTTGGAAGCAAATATTTTGTAGCTCTCAAATATTTAGATAACATCTTCCCTAAGGCTTCAGATCTTCTTAGCAAAGGTTTCATAACTTTTATATTGATTCTGTTCCATTATGGACATGATTTCATCACTAGAATTTCCCAAAGGTCTTCTTTTTCCAGTCCCAAAGTGATCTTCACATGTCTTTTACCCTCATCAACCTAATAACCAATTTCTAATATCTGTCCAATTTTATCACCGTCCAAACCAATTTCCATGGTCAAAACGGGCTCTACTAAAACGATTTATGTATACCTATAGAATTATTTATGGACATGGTTCTTGACCACTTCAATTAAAATTTTCATCTGCTTTTTTATTATTATTACAAACTATTAAATTGTTGCCTTTATTCAATTATCTCTTGGCATATTTCTGTATTACACAATCACACAATAGTCGAGCTACAAAAAGATGAAACTGCATCGAATCTTGAACCATTACAACACATAAAAATATATATGCGAACACATAAAATCGTTTATGCACGATTAATCCCTAATAGAAAAGTTTCATAATATATTCTGAATAAGGTCAAATTCCCAGGATGATTTCAAGATTATAAATCATAAAACAAAAAAAAATGCGTGTGATTTTGCATAATAATTTTTAAACTTCATAACTCTGCGCATGACCACCTTTTTACCTGAGAAAGAGAGTAGGTAAATCCATCTGCAATGTTGCAGTTTTATGGGAAAATATGTTTTTAGACTAATTATAAAATATTTTTTATGTGTAAAAATATAAATTAGTAAAGTCTCCACAAACATAAGCATAAAATTATTTAAGCTTCATTTGTAAGATGGTTTAAAAAAAATTAGAAAATTCTTACGGGTACTTTAAGCAATATTGTGCAGTGTAATGGCAGTCATTGTCACAAACGAACATCCATCAAAACACTTCACATTTTCCATCATAAATAACTTTCAATTCCCACAAATCTGCGCTGAACTGAACTTTTTGCACGTGATACTTCTAAGCCCAACCGCTAATTTCATAACCAAAAAACTATTAAAACTCGCATGCGCGCGCATTCCACGATATTATTTTCTTAGCATTGCGCGCGCAGCGCACATGCAGAAAGAAGCAGCAGCCATATTGATCATAACATGGTGCTCCCAATCTCGCTCGAGTCAAATAGAATCCATGGAAAAACAATTAATCTCCGTGTCAGTACAGATTAACCCAATGAAGCGCAGAGAGTGTACTGGTCCCACCATACCCAGTATATATCATCTTAGACCAGGCGTCTCCTGGCCAAACAATAAGAACCTCGCCCGTCACTCACAGGCACAGCTGAGCCCCCGTGAATCCTTTCTCAATCGAAAGAGATTTGCGCACCTACAATTCCCATGGGCAAGACACTGGGCCCGTATTCTCATGGCATGGAAACCTTCAGGCGTCGTCACCTGAGACTCCATCATCTGGGTCGATTCCACGGTCAGTTCTTCCGCAGGTATCGCATCGGCTGGTATTATTTAAGACTCATGCATCGGCACCTGAAGTGCCGCTATTGTTGCACTTTCGCCATGTTTTGTTACCCCCCTCTCCCTCTTGTTTTCTTCTATTCCACCATTCGATATTTTATTGTACAATAACACTTATTCATGTTCGTCCATTTTTCTTATCGTTAAAGGTCGTAGCTTTGATGGCCGTTTGTGTTGGAATCGCATCCGCCCAGATCCGTCCTCTTGTCCGGACCTCAAACTTCGATCGTGACGCAGTCATCCTAAAGCAGAACTACGACTTGAATCCCGATGGCTCCTACGTGTACAAGTAAGTGTGAATAATGTTACCTACCCAGATATTTACCTGGATGCCTAACTAATTGCTTGTCTACTTCTCTCTATTTCTTTATCACAACTGCTCATCGGCAACCACCTACAACTTCATAATGCGCCGCGCGCTATTCTTCTTGCTACAATATTACGACATCGCTTCAATTTCAATTTGTTCGAATCGCATCTGACAGTTACGAAACCAGCAACGGAATCCGTGCAGATGAGAGCGGCTACCTTAAAAATCCAGGAACTCAGCTGGAAGCACAGGTGAGTTACTATACTATTGTACTCATTTTTTTATTTCTTTTTTTTTATCACCTGTTGATTTTGTGAATGAGAAAAGTAAGAGCTCATCCGCTTGTACCTTGGGCGGGTGGGTGCCCTACCGTAAAATTTGTTTTAATTAACAGAAGTTCGTTTTGGAGGTACTGATGTCGGTCAGCCGTGACAACAATAGAAGTTCAATGTTTCAATTAAGATTAATTATTGATGGAAACTTTTTTGTGATGGTTATGCAAATTCTTTTCGGTTTTGTTTTGAGGTTTTCTGGGCGAAAGGTAGGTCAGGTATTTTTGTTCATTCTTGCGAAATATCCGGAATTTATGCAAATTGATTTTGTTGAAAGATCGCGAAATCGTGTCATAGCTTTAGGCGCAGCGGGGTTTACAGATCGACATAGGTGTAGATCGGTGGGGGCTGATCAATTGATACAAAGTAATTTTTAAAAAACAAATTGTTCCCTAAGAGACGAATTTTGATCTTCAGTTGTATTTTAGCAGAGATTTATAAAAAATCTTTGATCACTATTCATCATCGGCGATCCTAAGACGATCCTTATCTGTTAGCTGAAATTCTAAAGGGACAAATCCTAAATTAATCGATTTTGCGAAATTCAAGCGAAAGTGAATGATCGATTTTGAAGAATATTGGCAAAGTGATCTTCAGTTCTTCTAGTGATCTCCAATTCTTCATTAATAAAATCTAGAAGATTCTCACTAGTAAATCTATTTCTCCATTTATTGCCTCCATGATTGAGTAATTTTGTGCAGCAAAACACAATTAAGTTTGACAGAAATTCGCTAAACAATATCTGAAGATAACGATTAACGCTTGTTAACACAAAAGCAATTTTCGAAGCTTAGGTTGTGGAAGGTCTGGAGTAGTGGACTAACATAGTCGTGCCAGAAAGTAACATTTTCTATAATTGTCAGAGCTTGAGGCCAGATTTTGCGATATTGTTACAACATATTTACCTAACATCACCTTACGATTCAATAAAATCGTTTAATGATATAATTATAGCCATCCAGACTCATCTAGCTAGTTAATCTAACTTCTTCTAGTCAAACAATTCCTCACGTATGCCTCAACGTTTGAAATGTAACTATGCTATTTCAAATAATGAAATACTTTCGATTACCACTTTTGGCCTCGAAACGATCTCTTTATTTTTGAACTTTACGACTAAGCAATCCATCCGGAACGGGCTTTGGTCAATCCATCTAGAGCCTATCAAAGCCGGTTTGATATTCCAGGCTGTAGTCACTATTTGGAAATTCAACATCTATCAAACCAGTTTAAAAGTAACCAAAAACATGATCAATAACCATAACACCCCTAAGTTTTTTTTACACATTCCCAATACCCACGTCGTTTCGAATCTTTTCGAAATAGTTCATGACAGGTCTGTCTAACCTTTTTATTCATTATTTTGAAAAATTTCCGAAACTTTAAAATCGACTTAAACTTAACCCAATGGATCAATAGAGCTTTCAATATCCAAGAAAGGCATGCACTGTCTTATGCAATCACCAAATACTACCTACTTTTGAAAAATACGAAGCAATTCCTAATTAGACCTTCCTTAAAACATAGCAAATAACATCTGTTTAAAGGCCCATAATAAAAGATGATGCAAAAATTCTTTCCGTCAACTTTCCACCTGAGTGAAGAAAGTCAAACTCAGAAAGCACAAACATCAAAAAATTAACATATATTGTTTTTCCTTGAGCCGGGCTCAAGTATTTGTCAAGTTTATAGACAGCCTTTACCCTCAAGATAGCTCGATCCAGTTTACAAGATGGTTCTGGGTTAAAAAGACAAATAAATAATTTAACATTGTGCCGTCATTGGTATTTGTGCAAAAAAGGCACTCAAATAAGCAGATATGCAAAACCCCACTGGTTTTGAGGACTTTACTTGAGTTTAACGAGTCTTTACTCAACCCCCCTTCTCCAAGGGTGCTTACCCTGAGTAAACCCAGTATAAACTCTGCATGGAAACAGAAGTATGGGCATTTTCATAAACGCAAGACTGCCGTAACATTGCAGAATTCAGCAATAGGAAGTCTGTAGCTGAATTCTGCAATGTTGCGGCAGTCTTGCGTTTATGAAAATGCCCTATATTACCCTTCTGGGCTGTAGTGACAGCCCGTTGGTGTATGTCACATATACTTCACAAACGTATAGACAGGCGTAAACAAATGCAAAACCTTGTTTAACCCCACTGGTTTCGTGAAACTTTACTGGATTTTATCGAAATTTTACTGAACTCCGTTTCCAACGGTGCTAACTAATTCTGAGTTAACCTAACTTTGTAGGTAGCCCTAATAATGTATTCTAGGCTTAACTGGTTAATAAACACCTCCTTGTACACCTGGTGGTCTGGCACTGCCTACGCCACAGCTCTTTTATTTTAAGAGGCATCAAAGTCCAACGAGGCCTTCTCCCACTAGCCCTGACGGTTGTGGCTCAGCCGGCTGCTTAAGAAATAATCTCATACAGCATCCAAGAGTTCAAACGAGAAGCTTGCGGCCTCCTGCGGACGCATCCACCAGACTACCCTTAACCTATCTTAACCTTTTTCTTTCTTCAGATCAGGCTTATTACTAGACCTTGCACCATGACTTTAACTCCATGATGGACTAGTGGTACAAAGGGTGATTCCTGAGCTCGATCATGCCACAAATTAACCAAACTCTGCATGGAAACACAATAGTGAAGATACACAAAAGTCATGGTGCAATAATACAAGGTAGGCTCGTCAGGAAAAGCCATGTTTCCATCTTGAAAAGCTTCTACCATTTTTATATGAGAAAAGATCTGAGTGACGTTACGAGAGAGCTTTTTTCTTTTGTGAACTAAGATCTGAGTGACGTCACGGGGCCCTTATAAGCTTACCTTGTAATTATTGTACCATGCACAAAAGTAAGGAATGCAAAAACTTTCATTTTCAATAAGCTTTCAGAAAAGCTTTTGTGTCTGGATGCATTCATCTTTGGCTATGAGTGAAAAAATTTAAAAAAAATTGAAGTAAAGTAACTAATCAGATCCTTCGTGCAAATCTTGCTTTGTTTCGTTATATATTTCTGATAGAATCAACAAGATAAAGAATATACAAAAAATCTTTATTCCCCAAGTCGTCTTTGAAACTCACACAACTACACCACGCAGTATTATTTCAATTGATTCTCGACCTTCCTATGATGCCTTTACTAAAAATCCTACTTCATTATATTTCGACTAGAAATAAGAAAATTCAAGCATATATCACCGTCCATGATGATCAGCTAGCAAGAGAATATCTTACCAAAAAAAAAATCGTTACCGATCGACAAAAAATGATCACCTGCAATCACTGCTTTTTTTTCAAGTAGAATCTCCTACTGACTTCTTTTAGCTTGTCTACCTACACTTGTTGCTGATCTCTTTTCAATGATTTCATGATAGATCTGATTTCTAGTCCTTCCATCCAGGTCATTTTATGGATGGACGAACCCTTTACTGTTAGCGAGGCCGATAAGCCTCCTTGGTGGTTGCGTGAAGGCAATCGCTGCCTATTGTTCCCAAATACTGAACCTCCTTCCGCATCTTAGCGTTGAGGGTATATGGTTGAACATCTTTATAAGATTCTGATGAAATTCTACCTGTTCTTCTTCAGATTCAGTGCTTTTTGACAGTACCAAGGTCAAAGGTCCCAAGCAATACCTTTTTTCCCACAGAACGTGCTCCACAATTCCTACCAACCATTTCAGTGGACGTCCTAGAACTAACCGCAAGACCGCCTCTCAATGTCCTAGGCATATCATTAACCGAAGTTCTGCGTTGGAATGCATTGATATATTTCAAATCGCTAAGCAAGCATCACAAATGTTTGGAATTTTTCAAAGGTGCAATTTTCTCCTTTAGTCGTCCGTCAGGGCTATAATCTACAAGTCCTACATTCATCCCCGTGTTGAATTCAACTCTTACAACTTGGCCGAAGCCTCGAGAAGTTAAGCCTTAGCTTGGCTGAACAAGGTGCAAAATCGTGCTTTCCAACTTATCGGTGATGACGATATTTGCTCCTTAATTGGGTCATTGGGCAGGTATGTAGTGGCTTTCGTTCATAACTAGAACAACTTGATTGTAGAACAACCTCCCACAGTTAGTATTCCAGAACTCATACAACCTCCAGAAGGAGTTCAAACTCAAGGTTCATCGTCATGTCTTCATGCACCCCCGACTCCCCTTAATCTAACTTAACCTTTTTCTATCATTCGAGCTACTAGTAGTATAAAGGGTCCTTATAGCCTCTTTCACTTCATGTTTTAAAGGCTACTCGTGACTGTGCAGTTTCAATAGTTCGTTATTTCACTGAATCGTTTTATTCTCTAAGAAAAAGTAGAAGATGATCGTTGCCTATACCAGTGCCTTGTTAGTTTCTTATTATCGTATTTCAAGTACCCCATTCCTTCTAATTGAAAGTAGCAACAATACTAAAACAAATCTTCTATATTTTTCTTCCAGGTAATGCAAGGTTCATACTCATACACAGGCCCCGATGGAGTAGTCTACACAATCACATACATCGCCGATGAAAATGGATACCGTGCCGAAGGTGCTCACATTCCAACACCGCCACCATCAAGAGCGACCGGTGGCCGATACCCATACTAATTACATTTCATCAATGATCCGGACCAATCTTTATCAAATTATTTAAGTCTAAAGAAACCGAAAGTTACCATTATTATTTTTTTCACCTATCAACCGCCTTGATATATAAAATAGCCAGCAACCAACCTCTGTGATGTGACCTGCAAATCCTTTTAAGGACAACGCCTTTAGCCTAAAGGGATCAGTATATCTTATTTACTTCATTATTATTTAAATAAAAAATATAAAATATAAAAAAAAATCCCTTTCTGATATGTAAAATGTTTTTAATTTTTAGGCATAGGTTGTAAGGTTATATGATAAATATAAAAAAAAAGTATGCAAATCTGCAATAAATTGCAAAACAACAGCAGCTTGTGTATTTATTCTTTTGGTTCACAAAATATATGCAGTTTTGAAGTATATTTGGCTTAGTTCATTCTTTTTCTGATATGTGTTTGGTCTGTTATATGTTAATGTCTTGAATCAAATTGAATCTTTTGAAGTGATTTCGAAGAAGTTTGCCGAACAAGATTTATGCTTGTTGATGAACTTTTTTCGCTTAGTCTTTTCGATGATGTTTTGATATATGAGGAGTTTGATTGTGGCTTTTGTGATCTTTGTAGAAATTGCGTTACTTCCTTGTATCGTGATGATATATGCTTATAGCGATCTCTTCCCATTCGACATCTTTGAGATGATGATCCCAAAGAGCTGCTATCTGCTGTGTCATCTAAGGCACTTTCCGATGGTCCAGAATCTTTTCGATTAAGAGTTTCTTCGTATATATCCGGATAATTATCTTCATCCGAATCTTGTGGATTCAATTCAAAATCGATAACAACACGACATTTTGATGTTCTACTTAAAAATTCATCGATTTTATGTATTGCATATGCTCGATCACGGCGACAATATTCAATAATCTCACCTTTACTATATACCTCGAGCAATGGATCTGTTTGTACAAGACAGCAAATAGCTTCGGCAAATTTATTTCGACCAATTGATATAGTAAAGATTGGTGGATTTACGAATAGCATTGTTGGATCCAAATTGTTTAAATGTAAGTAATTCATATCAAGATATTGTGTTTTCAATGAAAAATTCGACAAAAATCGCAATTTATTCGTCATCATCTTTTCTTCTTCGGTTAATATCTTTAAACTTCTTGCTGTTGGGAATTTCAACCATTTCATATTTTCAGCCAAATTGGCTACAAAAATATACAGTATATACATGAATAGCACACCCATAAAAGTTTTTAATAAGCTCCAAAAATAAAAATGATCCTCAACTAAGGTGGTGTATCTTGGTGCAACATTAACATAATCCTTGGCAATTTCAGAAAATAAACGATTGCATTCAATACTGTTCAACATATTTGGATGAACACGCATATATGGCTTCATGTTGATCAATGATGTTGACTGTAGCTTTGGGAATAGTAGAAATTTTATATTTAACATTTTATATAGTAACCATGAAAAACCAATTTCCGGATCCATTAATAATAATTCATTACAATGACCAACAGCTTCGGCAAACCAATCTTGACATGTTGTATCGGCAGCTGATGGTACACTTTGTAATATTGAAATGTTGCCATAGCTAAAAATTTTGGTGCAAATTTGAGACATATAAGTATCTCCCTGAAATTTATTATTAATGAGAAATAAACAAATAAAAAATTAATAATATAAATATTTACATTTGGTATCCTCTCACCAAAATAATCAAGGGATGGAGTATTCATACTTAATACGCGTTTATTCCAAATCTGACACAAAAATTTACGATATCGCAAAAAGGCAAAAACATCTATAATTAAATGCAATTATTTATTTGTGTTACAATCGTCTGTCAGTTTTCTTTTTGATATTTACAAAATTATTACTCATCGCTTGCTTTCGTTTGAATAAAATTGTTCTTTTTAATCATATTTACATTAAATAATTCGTTATTTTTTTTCTTTATTTTTTTCCTAATTTTGACTCTAGCCTTATTTGTTAATTTATATTCAACTTTACAAAAAATATCTTTTAAACACGTTTTAATAATAAATTATCACCGAACTGTATGGGCCTGAAACTAATTCCGGATAATGTTTAATGCGAAATCCCTTTAATCGTCGATATTTATTTGTGTTCCTTCAATAGGTACAAGGTGGTTCAGAATAAAAAAATACATTTACACCATATAGGGTGACACATTTTTGTTATTCTTTTGTAAACCCTTTAAATTAATTTAGTATAGACTATTTTCAAATAGATATGCATTGGCAGGGGCGGCGGAGAGCGTGGGGATGGACCCTTAATAATTTCATATACACCTTATAACCTAAAACATAAGACGTTATAGCTGTATAGCGTAACCTTTTTAAGTCCCACATTGGCGAACTGAACTATAAAAAAAATAACCTCAGTTCGTATACAATTTCCACATATTCAACTGAGGATAAACAAATCTCAGTTTGCCAACAGGTCTCGAACTGAAGTTGAACGTAAAAGCTCGCTCAAAAGATAGTAACCAACTGGAATAGTGAAATGGCTGTAGCAACCCTTTTATTATCAATCTAACTTTTAAGTGGCAATCAACCATTAGGTTAAGAACATGCAAAATCATCTCGCACGAACTGTTATCTAGAAATAACTGTTGTTTTGAAGAGAGTTGCAGCCGAATGCAAAATCGTTTTATTCATTGCTATATAATCCGTGCTGTGATACAGTCGTAGGAGGTTTTGCTTTCGGCTGCAAGCCAAGAAATTAAATCACAAGTTTTGTTGTAACATTCGAATGTTATCTAGAATTACGGGAATATATACATATGTATATACTAATATCGAAAACTTATGTGAATTACGTGAAATATAAATAATGTATATTGAAAACTTATGTGGTATTTTCAATTGAACTCTTTTCCACATTACTCGTGGGATCTTTATGGAACACCTAAAAACAAAACCGAAAAATAAAAAAATGCTTGCCTCTAGTGTGAAGGCAATCGCGACGTGGTGCAGCTAGTATACCAGTCATAGTACAGCTGCACAAATACCACCTTCAATTTCGCCAGAGGAAAAGTCACTGTCACTCGCTTACAGCCTCTGGAGACGGTAACTGCGAAGACCACCAATTCGGTGAATGCGGGCCAGGTTTGGATCGGCCGGGCAAACTAAATCCAAAACACAGGTCAAATGGTATGCAGGGCCAGTACCGGAGAGCACTTTTCATTTTTGACAAGATTGCTAAGAAGGAGAAGGCCGTTGCGGCGCATAAGCGTGACCTGTTGGACAAAATAAAGTTTCAGTCGATTGTTGAGGATTACAATAAACGCTGGCACTAAACCAAATCAATGAAGGTACAGAAAAGTCCACGATACTCTCCTAAAAAGAAAACAAAGCGACCAAAGGGTCCCCCGCTAAAAAGCCGGCTGCAGCGAGTACAGCAGCGGCATGTGGATCACAGCCATGGCCAGACAAACAGCTGAGCGAGATGGTCAGAGATCACCTGCAAGAAGCTTTGATGGACGAGATTAGGGGAAGCATCAGCCTCGAAGCTTGGGTGGAGGTCGATGCGAAACTATAGGAGATGGTGTTGGACCACATCCTTTCAGGCAAGGGAGGCACAATGCACTGTTATGACTGCTGGGAGATAGTTAGAGGTTTCAGGGTCCTTCCCTTCTTGACTTGTTAGCTGGCGGTCCGAGTGGGACGTCCTTGTGCCTCTGGATCTCGTACTCTTTTTTCGATTCGCTTCTATTCTCGTCGACTTTTGGCGACGGTTCGAGCTTCACGTTTAGCGGTTATCATCCATAAGGCAACACCGTAGTAGATTTTTTTGTATTTATTCTTCAATCAGTGTCTGTTTATCGCATTTTTGTCAAACTGTCTCGTTTCCAAGGTCAGTGCTGAGTGAAGCACCGAGAATCTGACGCGAGCATCGCATTTTGAAGTCCTCGAGCTTGTTGATGTGTGACTTGAGCAGTCTCCACGTTTCCGATGCATAAAGAAGAACCGAAAGGATCAACGTTCGCACCACTTAAGCCAGGCGAATGTTGCTGTTGCCTGGCCGATGCGGCTGTGAACGTTGGTCGTCGATGCCACTTTCTTTTCCTCAACCAATGATCCCAAATATTTGAACATCGGAACTTGTTCGATTTGATTTCCATCGAGGTGAACACTGGCAATCGATCGGTTACATAGTTGTTGTTGTAGTAACGTGCTCCGCGTCGTCCATCGAATGCTTCACGCATAATCGCGTCGATCACAACGTTGAAGAGAAGTGACGAAGTGACGTCTCCTTGTCGGACACCCGTTTGAATTGGAAACTCCTCGGATAAGTCGCTTCGAATACGAACGATGCTTGTTGAGACATCGTACGATGCTTGTTGAGACATCGCACGATGGTTGGAGAAGTTGGATGAATTTGAATGGCACGTGTTCGATTTCCGGTACAATCGAAAGCGGATATGAAAGCGACGACAGTTCGTTTGCCGCAACGAATTCTTTCTTCCATTAGCTGACGGAGTGCGAATATTTGATCAATGTATCCTCGATGTGGTCTAAATCTCGCTTGTTCTTTCCCGCTCGTTAGTTCATGTTCAGTTCATGCTTGAAATTTTGGTAACTTTTTTGACGCATTTCGCTCTTAACTGGACTGATTACTCTCGTTTGAGCGAGCTGTTGCGTTCAACTTCAGTTCGAGTCCAGTTTTTTCCTCAGTTGAATATGCCGAAATTGTACTCGAACTGAGATCATTTTAAAGATCAGTGCGCCAATCTCAAGCAATCAATCTTCAAATTGCACAGTACATTACTGAACTGAGTTCGGTGAAGCTGGGGCGTAAGCTGACAGGGGTGAGGATTAAGCTTCCCAGTATCACAGCAACAAGAGAGATCTTAAGCATACAGAGAAGTAGTTTTTGCTACTAGAATTTTCAAGAATTCTTGACTCGCTTTTTGGCGAGAGGGCTGCTATCATGGGATTCTGTGGTTTGGAGCAGATAAGACAAGTTTAATACTTCCGTTTCATTCATCAGTTTCCTAAGGTTTCCTGACAAACCAGTTTTAATAAAAACTAGCTGGGGCTCCTTCGTTTCTTCCAAAGTCCTGGTTGACTCTCTTGCTTTATGTGCCACAAAAGTTTTACGTTTTTCATTCCGACCCACTCCACTGCTTTGCCGACGACAGTACACTACGGTACTCCTATGGCTTCGATACTGTAGGACAAGCACGCGCCAGACCTTGTCTGCATTATCGCAATCTCATGTCCATTTCAATCAACAGGGACATCGAACGAATTCTTGAATGGAGCCGCAAGAACCGTGTCGAATTCAATGCATCTAAAACGAAGTACTGTCTCATCTCCAATAAAACCTGCACCGACCCTCCTTCTATTTCAGTGGACAATAAAAACCTAACGGCAGAACCGTCTTTAAACATCCTAGGCATAACACTATCCGAAGTTCTGCGGTGGAATAACCACATATTCCAAATCGCTAAACAAGCATCGCAATGCCTGGGATTCCTTAAAAGATGCAAATTCCTCCTTCAGCCGTCGGGCAGGGCTACAATCTACAAGTCCTACATTCGTCCCCGCCTCGAATACAACTCGCATATTTGGGCTGGGGCCCCGAGAACCACCTTAGCCTGGCTGGACAAGGTGCAAAGTCGCGCTCTCAAACTTATTGGCGATAGCGCCATTTGCTACTCAATTGACTCATTAAGCCACCGTAGGAATGTAGCAGCCCTTGCAAAATTTTACTGATTTTACCACAACGATTGCTCTACTGAAATAAGTAACCTCCTGCCTGCACGGCAATACTTTTCCCGCAACACTAGACTTGCCCGCTCGGCTCACCCTTATAGTCTACAGCCCTTATCTTCGCGCACACTCCGATTTAGAAATTCGTTTATAACAAGAACAACGCGACTGTGGAACAACTTACCTCAGTCAATATTCCCGAACTAATACAACACTCAAGAGTTCAAGCGCAAGGTTCACCACCATCTCCTCCAACACTCACCCGACTCCCCCTAATCTATCCTATCTTTCTCTCTATCCTTCGAGCTAAGCTTACTACTAGACATTGCACCATGACGTGTTCGACATGACGGACTAGTAGTACAAAGGATGACACCTAAGCTTAGACTATCATATAAAAAAAAATTCCACTTTGTACCAAGTCTCTAAAGCCCATATATGTTTTAGTTTTACAGCGTACCACCGTTCATCGATTTGTTCACTTCGTTGTATGTTGAGTCTATTAGTACTGACGTGACGATTTAAAGATTTACGCCATTGTCTGCTGATATTTCCCAGTGGCAATTCTTTCACCCCGCTGTTCTCAGCTTAATTAATGTTAATGAAATGCCTTCCATCCTTTTCGATCCACTTTACTTTTTCACTGAGGACGGGTACACTGCAGAGGAATCAAACCAACTGGGTAATCAAGTTATTCACAGCACTCTAGCTTATAGCCAAAAGGACGAAAGTGGCCCCGAATCGATTCGATAATAATTTAATGTTATTTAACCGAGATGGAATATCACGTGCAGATTTTTTTTTTTCATTCAACAACTTTCATTTTTTCTCCATTTTTTTGGAATTTATAATAAGGCATCGCGATTTTTTACTCCTTTTATTTCATCCACGAACGTTCCTATGCAAAATCCAAAAATTTACGATTTGTGCACGGCACAATGTGGTAATGACGTCAACCCTTACAAAATTCAAATTAGAACTGAAATAAAAATATTGACGACAGTTCTAGTTTTTACGATCGTTATGCAAATCTGGAAGTTACAAAAAGAAAACATTATGCAGATTCAAAAACCAAAATTTGGTAAAACACAGTGAATACCAGAATATTTGTTTTTTTTGGAATGTGCCTTTCAATTTAACACCAATAGGATTTCTTGGAAATGAGGCAATCAGAAAGATCAGTGAATTAGGACAAGTTCAAGGATTCATTCCACTAGATTCAAGGACGACAAGTATTTAATCACGGGACAATGTTACACGGAAGTCATTTTTTGGGTTTGAAGTGTTTTTTGGGCTCTTTTTGATGTAAACTAAATAAATTTTTTAAATTATTCACTAGCATCAAATTTATTTTCCTAACTATATTAAAATTTGTAAACAAGATTTATTTATCCATAAAGACCGCCGCCGAATGACCTTGAAGAAGCATAGGACTCACTGTAGCTGCCGCCGAACCCTAGCCCAATTGGGAAGCCTCCGTAACCGCCACCTCCTCCTAAGAGACCGCCACCTCCTAAGAATGGTATTCCAATTCCACGGTGGAAGAGTCCGAAACCACGAGCCTGTCTTGGTGATTCATTTTCGTGTCCTTGTCCGTCATCTTCTAGGGCTTCTAGAGTTTCTTCCGCGACTGGAGAATCGCTGATGACAACCTCATCATCAGGAAGCGGCACCGATTGACAGTAGGCAACGAGGCCCAAAACGACTACGACGGCAAAAGCGAACTTCATTTTTGTGGATGTTTCTCTTCTGGGTTATCTTTGACTTTCGACTGCTTCCATTTCTCACCTTACATCTTTATATACCAATCTGCTTCTTAGAAACTAGTTCTGGGAAGATTGATTTCGTTAATATCGGAGATTCTGGCTAAAGAGATTTGAATCGAAGGCGGGGAAATTTATAATCGTGCATTTTTACTTCCTAGTCGGAGAACTTGCGCTCTAGTAATTTGCGAATTCATGACAATTTTGATTAAAGCGGTTTTATCAATACATTCTTAGACGGATTTCCGCACCTACAGGTGGTCTACGCATGTTTATAAAAACGAAAGTGTGAATGTTAAGTCTGTGTGAGTGTAACAACTAGCCATACGCAGGATTATTTAATTTGGGAGATTCCCTAAAGAAGACTTGATCAGGTTTTGTTGCTAATTTGGATATTTGCATATTTATTGCAATCTTTCAACTCTTTTTACTATTTTGATATGTTTTGTAATAAAAAACACATTTTTATTTTATTATTTAAGTAATAAACTAATTAACAATTTCCATATTTTTTATTGAATTAAATTTTATCAAATGATTCTGATCTCGATTCTAATACAAATTTGATTATAGTACTTTCAATCTCACCCGTTTGTATATTAGCCTAAGCAAAACGACCATACACCAAAACAGCTTACTGGTGACTTCTTGTATATCTGTCAAACAGATCACTTCAATCGAATTATACATCACTTTGGTGAGTAAGGTCCGGTTGGGCTAGATAGCTCTGAAGCAAGAAGAAATAGTATGGCAATCAGCTGTGCTTGCACTGCAAATCCCATCTTTTGAAATTGTGTTATTTTAACACGCTTAAAGTTGTAGTCACAATTTAAACACTTCCAAAAGCTGAGGCTTGCTGTGTGCTAGCCTCCAAGCTATTGTTATTGATTCAGTTCGACAGAATAGCGTTAAGGGTTTCCTCCCCGCTCGTTCTCAAAATCTGCATCGAAACCAAACTCCACCCCAGCTTTGCCAGTGCCCCCCCAGGGATCAATTCTGTTACCCGCCCTATTTCTAATCTTTATACATGATCTGCTCTCAATCCTCTCAAACCCAGTTCACAGCTTTGCTCGTGCTATGGTCTACTCTTACGATTTTGAAAAAGCAAAAACGTTTATGGTAGATGTTTTCTTATCTCAGGCACAATCAACAGGGACATTAAATTAATTCTTGATTAGGGTTGCAAGAATCAAGTAGAATTCAGTGCCTTTAAAACGGGGTATTGTCTTATTTCCCACGGAACCTGCAGGCCAACCATGTCAGTGAACAATGTAAAAGTAATGGCTGATCCTGATCCATCCATCAACATTCTAGACGTGGCATTAAGCAATGATTTCGAATGCAATGAACGCTTATTCCAAATCGCCAAAAGTGCGTAGTGCATTTTCCCTGCCTCCTCATAAAGTTAAACCTGATCTCACCCTCGAACCAATCTTTTTTCGTTGTTGTGTGAGGTACTGGGTCCAAAAGTGCGGCCATTGGATTGGCCTACACCCTTATACCACATATTTGAAGGCCAGGCCGCTTGAACATATTCAGTAGTCTGCCTATAGTAGTTTGTCGATTAGACTTGAATTTTCGAGCAGGGCCTTGTCGAACAAAGTTACCCTGCTCCTCGCTATCGCGGTACACTCATAGAGAAGGTGGAGGGTCCACTCATCCTCGTCAAAGCAAAGAGGTAGGGTTCTCCGCCCGTCCTATCCACCATAAATTTACAGTGTCCGGTAATCAAGCCAGAAAGTGTCCTGACATAATATCTACTGCACCCTAACAATTCCCTGGCCGGTTTAGGAGACGGCACAGGAAAGAACCGCTTAAAGTTGGTCATTCCAGCGCGGACCGGTATGTTTCATCAAAGTCGAATCGGCCAGGACCCTTCGCAGTAAGCTGGTGGCCCCAATAACCGGCTCTGGACCGATGTCAGAGCCCTGTTTAGCCAAGGCATCTGCATTTTCAGTGCCTTTGAAGCCCAGATGACCCAGGACCCAGACAAGGGTAACATGATTGAGAACCAAGAGCTTGTTGGTAGTCCCTTACTAATTTAGACTTAGTCGTACGGGTTCTTATCGTCCTAATTGCCACAGAAAGATCCGTTTGTTCTGGTAGGCCCTTCTTAAGTTCTCATGAGTGTGCATGCCAGTATGGCGTACACCTCTGCAGGAGGGACCGTTGCTATAGTCGCTAGGCTTATCGACTGTTCTGTTTTGGACCCATCCGTTTACTACCCAGCAACACTTTGGAAAAGGCGAACCAAGCTTACGATAAGACATCGCACCCTTGATATGAGGATGGCACGACGGACTGATAGAACAAAGAGTGACTCCTGAGGTTAGAACCACCACATAAAAAAATTTAAAAGTATGGTCCTGCACAGTCATCGAAACTACACCCTATTGATTCCTGTTCGAAGGCGAGCGCGGAGTGACACACCGAGAATCTGCCTCAAATATTGGAAAACCTCGAGTTTGTTGACGGCTTAAGCAGTGTCCACATTTCCGATCCATAAAGAAAAATCGGAAGGACCAACGTTCGGTAAAGGCGTACTTCCGTTTTGATGGCAATATTTGTTCGTTTGTTTTTGATGTATGATTTGCGTAAATACTTTGCCGATGATCGAAAGGAGGCTAATACCGCGATAATTCTTGCGTTTCCGACTGTCGCCTTTTTTTAAAATTTCGACAACGATCGCATTCTTCGACGCCGCGCCGGTTGGACACGATCCGAATACCATATGTATGTGTGTTATGAGGACGTGGAGTTGTGATATCACGTACGGCTTTGATCATCCGGAGCCGGATTGTGGTTGTACTTACGGCTGGTGAAAGAATTTTCTTAATCGCCGCAGGTGCCCATTGGGAAAAGGTCACGAAAGTTCCACCCGATAGCAAGATCTATAGCTGCGTCCGTTTACGGATAGAAATTAAAGCCCCCGCGAGTATGATTAATTCGGTTTGCGTTTGGATACCAGCGTCCCTTGAAGCTGATCGTGACATTCGGGCTAGTCTCAGTAGACGCATAACCGGATACCATATGGGTGTTGATCGTTTCATCGATGATTATAACCGCCAAACCCGTCGTAAACCCGACGCCAGCCTCTCGTTTCTTCCTATCGGAATAGTAAAGCGTCATCATTTCGTCGATTATTGGCGGGACGACTGTCTATGATGTCCTGTTCTTACATTCCATGCGGCGTAATAAATTTCCATTTTCGGTGTGACTAATTTGGGTGTTCGGCCAGTAACCCAATTCTCACCAGCATCTCTGGTCCCCAGTGCTAGCGCATCGGCTGCCCCTGAATGTAGTAGCATTTTGTTGTAGTGGTTTCTTGTGTAGTTTCTTCGGTTTCCCGATCCTTCTCAATTCTGCAGGTCGGCCAACCTCCTCTTTTTACATCCTGGACTTGGGACCAGGCGACTAATATAATCGGAACTAATGGCTAGAAACATAATAAGCCACCACTACGGTCGGTTCTGGACCGACAAATACAGTATCAAATCCCTGTCTGGCTACAGCGTTCGCTTTTACTTTGCCCAGGTGAAGTAGATACTAAACCAGGGTACTTTGTTTGGGATTACCAACACACCAGTTTAGACTAATCTAGCAGTCTAGACCAATTTTGTTTTCGAAGTTTACTAGTAATGTCATTCAAGGTCAACTCACATACTCGTACAAATGTATTGAGGATGCCAATTCTTTCAAAACGTAGAGTTTCAACATGAATATGTTATTGTCGTGGGTCTTAATGATTATACTATGAAAAGGTCTTGGCTGAGTTTTGAGACTCCAGACATTTTTCTATCTACTGCCTTATAGTGAAATTCTGTTGGTCATTTTACATTGTTTGAAACTGCCCTGGTAGAAGTTTAGGATGTCTTCGGCAACTACAGCATAGCAACTTCATATCACCATAAGTTCTGCGCTGGGTTATATATCGTTTTTATGTAAAAATCACATGATCCCACTTTCCAGTTTTCTAGCATCGTTTTATGATTATTTTATGAATCGATTTCATGAATTATTTCTAAAATTACAGAGAGTTTGAATAGTTTGAATTTAAGATATTTTGAGAATGATTTGTCATCAGAAAAAGAAAAAAAATTTTAAGGTCGTTCAAAAAGGATACTGACTTCAGTTTTAATATTGTTTATGTTTGTTGTGTTAATTTTCTGCAAATCATTGTGTCTACCTGAGTGTAATTAATATCCAATAAACTTCCAAGATATATCATTTTGTGTAATCACAGTAATTTTTCAGTTCAAGGCTGCACCATTCTAGTTTTAAACACAAAATTCACAGAAACCTCAAATATTTCAAATATTTTACTTCGATCCATCATTAAGAGATTTTCTCAATGAATTTCAAAATGCCAGCAAAATAATTTGACAAATACTTAACGTTGATTAATTTGGACACTTTGCATGGTTATATACAGCCCGAAACCTGCTATGTCCGGTATGCAAATTACACCAATGCTCCATAAATGGGGCACTAAACTAAATTTTGCACCAAATAAATATAAAAACGAGTTCACAAAGTGGAGTTAATAAATGCGATAATAACACACAAAAGATGTAGTCATCCTCATTAATTTAAAGTCTCGCCTGAGCAAGAAATTCCCAAAAAAGTTTTTTTTTTGTAAATTATATTTTATAAGTTCTTGAATTCCAAAAAAAAATAAAAAAAAAACTTTTCGTAATATGAATGGATATTTTTGGAAGTCTTTTTTTAATTTTTTAATTTTTTTACAGAGTTGAAAGCGTTTTGAGGACTTTTAACAAAATAAAAATAATATTGCAAAAATTTATTTTCGCATTTCTTATTTATGTGGCATATTCTGATATTTTTTAATCATTTTCGAACTTCTTCTTTTGATGCAGGTTTTACCGAATTGATTTTTATTTAAAAGCGTTCATTCATTTAAAAATCACAACAATGCTTAAGAGGACAACAATTTGAAGTATTTTTGCAATTTAGTTAATTTTATGAAAGATAATTTTTGAATAAAAGAAAAGAGTCAGATTTTTCGATATTTGGCCTTTCTTTGGCGGCACCTGCGAAGATTTTAATGTATTCAAGTGAGGTCAGGTCAGTTCTGTTATTGTTTCCATAGATACATACTACAGGATGTTGAGAATACTGTTGTGCATGATGAGGTTTCTATGGAATTTTCAAATATATCTAAACTTAATTTACCATAAAAAGAACTTGAGCCATAAATTCTATTCGTATATTTAAATTTTTTTAGTCGATCTTACGAAACAAAATTTTTAATGCTATTCATAGAGTTAGAAACAACAAGTATTTTGGAGTATTTTTGTCTATCCAGCTGGGTTTTTTTTTTGTCTAGGAATTTAAGGAATTAAAAATTCCGACTACCATCTCAGAGATTTGTGGTTCGATTCCACCCAGAGCCGATGTCCATCGTCTTTTAATTTCTCCCACTCAAATAATATCCCTTCTTTCTTTTCTTTATTTTTGACAACAATTCCCTGCTACCTCATCTGATTTCGTCTCTTGGCTAAATATCCGAAAAAGCCAACTCCAAGTTAGCATTCTGCCGAGGGTAGTATTGATTGGGAGCCGGTCGCAGCTAGTTTTTGGCAGTTCTTTCATTCTTCTTCCGACTATTCATTTTCTGCACGCTGTTTGACATTGTACACTAAATAGGCCATTGACAGGTCAAAGACACCCAGTAATACTACAAGGGTTCTCCCATAGAGTGTAATGGCTGGCAGCAACCTCTAATCAAAGTGTAAATATTTTTTAAATGATTTAAAAATCTTCATTCGAAAATTTTTCAGTTGCAGGTTTCAAATCTCAAATAAAAAACTAACGAATCACTATTATACCCCGGCTTCACCGCCAAATTTTCGCAAGTTCGAGCAAATTGGTCTACAGTGCTTTAAAATTTCCTGATTTCCCATACAATTTTCACATTTTAAAGTCAGGAAAAAATGCCTACAGAACATGAAATTGAGTTTCAAAGTAAAAGCTCGCTCAAAAGAGAGTAAAAAATTGGAATAATGGAATGACATTCCAGTGAGCTTTTGCATTTCTGCTGTAAACATACTAAGGGCGACGGCGACGGTGCACACAAATTAAAAATCACATACAAGAATAATCATCTTCGAAATCCGAATGCTACACACGCGCACAGGAATATACGAGAATAGCAACACAATCCCATGTCACACCGCCCAGGCAACTTTGAGGGGCGACGGCTACGAAATAGAACTTGGATTGATTGAGTCGCCACGCTCGGCGACCTCGTCGTCGAGTGGTCTGCATATTGTGCTGCACCCTTCATACTCATAGAAAATCTGTGTGTTCTATTCGTTTTTGCCAGTCGCTGTGGAAACTATTTTCGCCCTTAGTATGTTTACAGCATAATTTCTGGCGAAAAAGCAACAACAATTTCAAGCACGAACTGAACATGCTAGCCGGTGAAGCCACTTATGCCGATTGAAGTGAACTTGATTAAACTGAGGCCGGTGAAGCCGGGGTATTACTTTAAAAGCAACAAAGTTACAAAAAATAAATCGTACATCTAAGCTTTTATGACGTCAGCACATGTGAGCTTTCGTGACGTAAGAATAAAAAGCTTTCAAATTATCAGTTGTGAAACGTGCATTTTAAGTGCTTGTTTTCATTATTTTTAACAAGCTAGAAAATCAAAGGGTTTTCGATGTCAATTTGGAATAAATACATAGTTTACCTTACAAATATTCCAAGGGGCTTTTCCTAAGCCTCTAGTCTATCATATAAAAAAAAATGTTTTTAGAACCCGAAAAATGAAACCAAGGTTTTAATTGGATCATTATATTTGAGACAATAAATGTCAAAGGACAGTAGCAAAAGAAAGAATAAATCAATATTTGGTTATTTGGGTTAGTTGCTTTAATATTGTGTTAAAAGCCGCCGTGATAGATAATGTGCCCGGCCATCTTAGATTCTTCCTAGCATAATAGACAGATGTGAACTTCCATTCCAAATGCCATTATTTTCTTTTCTCGCAGTCAGCCTTCTCGTTCCCATCGATAACTGAGTGTTCACTGACGTAGGCAAGCGTCACATTATTTTGCTTACATGCCTGTTAGTAATTTGACACACTTTAAAGCCAGGATGCATCTTTCTGAGAATTTTCCTGCACCTAACCTTAATTTAGGTGATTCATGTGCAGTATAACAAGCACCTTCCCTTGATGAATTGAATAGCAGTTCCTCAAACTCAAGAATGAAGGTTAAATTAGATTTAAATGGATGCTCTCCCAATAGGGAGCCGACTTAGGCACACCATAGGGCCCATTGTAATGCCATTCTAGTGCTGGTCATTGTGGAGAAGTCCCAATCTTTCAGCGGGCGGGACAAAAGGACAGTGACCGGCCAACACTTTCACTACATAGCTTAACTCTTTTTCGCTGAGCTGAACAAGAGATTTTGAACGATTTACGTCCAGATTCGGCCATATTGTGCGAAGAATGCGGCACACTGTTGCTGTGGCTCATCACAGCTCGACTCGAGCTAAGCTAGTTTATAGGTGGCTAAGAGCATTCCCATCTAGGTTAAGTACGGTGTCATTTCTACTTCGGTTCCCTGTCTAGCAACCTCATCTACCTTGCAGTTTTACCTAATTCCTCGGTATCCAGCAACCCAACACAGAGTTATATCAAATTGAGTGACAGTGTCACCCAGAGACCTGCGACAGTTCAGAGCAGACGTAGATGTTGTAACGACAGAAGTAAGAGCCTATAAGGCCGCCTAGCTATCCGATAGAATACATATATTTTTATATATATTTATGTTATTTATCTTCAGCCATTCGAGAGCCTCCCAGATCGCAGGAACTTCCACCTGGAAGACGCTGCAAAGGTCCGTAGACGAAGAGAGGTATCTATGTTCAATGCCTTGGAGAATATACAACAATCTACGCTGTTCCCATTTTTTGAGCCATCTGTGAAGATACATAATGACCCAGTCGGGATAAAACCATCTGTCCAGTAATCTCTGGCCGGAATGGTGGTATTGAAACCTTTCTATAAGGACCACTTAGGTGTAGTGCAATGAATGAGGTAGGTAGAATGAGTGACCATATAAATATGGAGTCCATTCAAGAGGAGCAGGCTGCCAATTGCTTGATATGTATGTCCAAAGAAATAAATTTCAAAAAACATACATCACAGCTGTTAGTGTGCTCACATTGCACCACTAATACACAGCTCAGCTGTTCTTTTGGACCCTTTCTAGTATCTTACGATACGTAACCTTCTGTAATGCAGTTCACCCTTCCGATATGCCATTCATAAGTATAGGTCCGATTACGGCCGGGCTAACGCCTAGACCATTTGTAGTAGCCCAATAAACAAAAGTGTCTAATGCTCCTTGCATTATATCTTTTATTGTTAAGATGTATTTCCCACCGTGGTGCACCCAGAATCCCTTAGGGTTATCAGCTCAATGAAGTGTTATATTCCAAATCAGCGGATCAGTCGTGTGCCTCTTCCAACCCATCTAACTTGTTCCGAAAGCCCCAGCAACTGATCAATAAGGGACCAGAAGCAGCCGTCGACACCCAGTCCCTGGAATGCCCTCTAATCGCAGAAGATACATCATTGTTGAAAGCATCAATATCTAAGAAAGCAGCCACAGTGAACTCTTATGAATTCAAGGGATTTTTCAATGACCGCTACCAGGGAGTGGAGAGCAGTGCCTACGGATTTAACTTTAAGCTTGCTGCGACAGAGAAATCAATCTTCTATCAATACTTTGCTTAACCACAAGTCTTTCGACTACTTTGCGGAGAAAGGATTCGAGACATATAGGTGTCAAATCCTTTGGATTGTAGTAGGAGATTTTAACCGCTTTCGTAATGAAAGGCGCCTTCGCTACCCTGCAGGACTTTGGAATATAGGGTAGGCGAAGGCAACTCCTATAGATGGTTGCAAGCCAGTCCAGAATTAGGTCACTTTCTGAATATCAATAGGAAAAACTCCGTTCGGTCCAGGTGTTTTATAAAGCCTAAAGCCTTCTATGGCCAATAGGAGTAAACCTCTGTTTATCAATCTGTCAATAGTTCCTAAATTATATTCAATAGTTGGGATTCCAAAACTTGTTTCAGCGGATGCAGCAAGTGAAGTCGAGCCAGGAAAAAGAGTATCGAGCAGGAGTTTCAATCACTCCTGACTGCTTGTTGTCCATGTACCGTTTGCTTGTCGCAGCAATTCTTGGACGTTCGTCTGATTCTCTAAATCCTTTGAGACTCTCACAATTTGCTGTCAATCATGGACCTGTCCCTAAACATATTAATTCTACCTATGAGTGTTCTATGGTATTTCTTGGTTACATTCATTTTTGTTTGAACTTAGTCTACAATATCAGCTAACCGTTCTAATAGTCTTGTTTACTAAGCTCGAGGAAATACCCCACACTCTCAACCAACGTTTGCGGTAAGGTTTTTTGCGCCGGTATTATACTTCTAGAATGCCATTCTTCCATATAACTGCAGTAAGGTTGATAAGCTTACAGGGAATATGTTAGAGAGTTATACTAGTAGACCAGGTCGGCTGCGTCCTACTCACTATATTTCCCCGTTTTGCAGTCTACGAAAAATTCGACTTAGAACACGATATCGAAGAGATCAAACGCCTTCATCTTAACATCATCTATCTTACTACTAGACATTTCCTCTGGCATCACCAACTGCATAGCGGACTGTTTTTGATAGATGTGAATTAGGGCTTTAAGATCAACCAGTTCGGTGATTCTCTTATCGTAGAGTGCAATATCGAGCACAAATTAGAGTGAAGTATGAAAGTATGTTAACGCAAAGGTGCACCTTATACATTACACCAGGGTGTTATATATTACAACCACGACAGAACGTAGACTTTTGCTATAGAATGGGAAATCTGTAGCAAAACTTACAGACGATGATATGAAATAGTACAGGGATTTGCTTTAAAGAATAACGCAACAAGGAAAGAGTGTTATGTAAAGAAAAAGTGGAAAGACGTAGTGTCCTGCAGCTGCGTGAAATCGAAACGAAGACCTCTGGAATGGTAGTCGGGAGATTTAACGTCTAGGCTAACGAGGCAAGGGGTAGAAGTACAAAGAGTGATTCCTTAGCTTAGAGTTGTGATACAAAAAATATTTTATGTAACCATCTTCGCTTGCCAACAATAGTATCTTCATCAAAAATAGTTGTACATTTTGACTACAAATTTCACAAGCACCTGAAAGTATGCAATTTTTCATACAATTTTATAAAGCTTCTTTAGAATAAGTTTTTTTTTTCTGTTTTGCTTTTAATTTCAAAATAAACATTTGCCGTAGACACATGCAAAATAATGGCAAAAAAATTCCACTTCAACCAAACAAAAAACTGGTTTCGTTCAATGTTTGTCGTATTATTCCACTTCATTCAGAAATAATAAAAACTTAAAAAATTTTTTGTTTAAAGCTCGTTTTTATTGACTATCCAAAAAATAATTTAAATGCATTTTGATTGATGTTTTGTTTTTATGATATTATCGAGAAACTAAATTCAACCAAAGAAGCCGCCGCCTCCAAAGGATGAAGCCCTAGCACTAGCACTGGATCCACTGAAGCCACCGCCATATCCTCCTGGGTATCCACCATATCCACCATATCCTCCACCATATCCTGGATATCCTCCACCATATCCTCCGTATCCACCATATCCACCATATCCACCAAATCCTCGGGCACGTCTTGGAGATTCATTTTCGTGTCCTGTACTTTCGTCCTCGTAGACTGGCTCTATCACAACAACACCTTCATCTTCCGGCACTGTATCAAGTGGCAGCGCTTTTACAATTATGCAAATCGCAAAAATAATTGAAATGATTGCAAAGACACGCATTTTTGGACTAGATTCCTTTACTATATTTCTACTGATCCTTGAGGAACTGTGAAGGCTTGACTGATGCCTCTTCAAAAATTTAATTTGCTTTATATAGGTAAGAATACAAGGAGCCCTGGTTTCGTTTCTTTATTTTGTTGATGATGTTGAAAGGAATTTGGATGAGAAAATTCGCATTGATAAAATTTTTTGGATAACATCCGAATTTCAATAAAAATTAAAACCAGTTTTTTTTAAGTGCAAAACACAAGACTTTTGCCTTATTTTAACGTAAATGAGGTTAATAAATTGCTCCTGGGCGTTGGTTATTCCCCTTTTCACGGGCTCTACTTTAAATGTCCACCGAAGACTTAAGCTAATTAGAATATCATTATTACAGTCATTTTGCATGTTTCATGTGACTATCAACTATCAGTCGAAAAAACTGAGTTAAAAAAAACCAAATATGCTCGTATCTCCATGGGAGTTTATTGCTCCGATCAAGAACTTTTTTCACTTCTAATCTTTGGAATATCCCCGATTTAATGATAAACAAAAATACAAAAAGACGCATTTCATCTTCAACTTTTATTAATGGTCATGTGACAAAAGGCTGAGTTTGTGTTTATGGCTTCATTTGTCGACGTTATATATATTTTTTTGCGTCATAACCTTAAGCACGTTTGTTTATGACAATAAAAGTCATAAGACATAGAATTTCCAATTGAGTCACTCTGAATTAGGATCAACATTATCATACTTTGTGGATCATTGATTTAGTTAATTGTTACTAACCGCAACAGCATGATGACAAGTTTAAAAAAGAAAAACAAAATATAAATTTAATTTGAATCAACTATAAACTTCCCTTCCAATTCTAGAAGGTTGGTTTTTCAAGAGTAGTTAGAATAAAATTGCATCTCCCCTTATACCGATGTGGACTCACTCTATTCGGTTGACAACACGTTTATGAGAAATATGTAAAAATGTATTTGTACCTGTTCTGTAGTTTCTTCTAATACTCTTCAGTTTCTTTAACTAATTCGCAATTCTGTGGTAATTCAAATTTTGAATTTTTGAAAGCAGTCGAATTTTAGCAGTTCATCTAAAAACACCTCAAGGCTGTTACTCAAGATTGTTGAAAAGTTGGTTGCGTTTAAATTTTGTTAATTTTTGTCGTTCTTAATACCTAAATAAAACTAGTGCTAAATAAATTTATATCTTTATAAATTTTTATTACGTAGAGACCAATTATCGTAAAATCTTTATTAAAAATTTAATTTCGTGGTTTTAAACTGTTTTGTTAAAACTAATATTTTTAATCTTCCACTTGAAGTGAAAAACAAATACTAAACATATTTCATTTAATTATTACATTAATAAATTATACTGTTAATTATATTTGTTTTAATTTAAATATTCAACTATAATAAATTAATATTTGTTTTTATCGTGACAACTTTTGTTTAACCAATTTCGAAACGTTTTTTGTTGTTTTTAATTTTATGCATTTTATTGAATTTGTATTAAAATAAATAAATAATCTTCTTCTTTCCTTTACTAGAGCTTCTTCTTCTTCTTCTTTGATCCGTTAGCTGGCGGTCCGAGCGGGACGTCCCCGCAACGGATACGCTGCTGTCGGTGCCGCTGGGTCCCGAACTCTATTCACGATTCGCTTCCATTCTTCTCGGTTTTTGGCGGTGTCTCGAGCCTCGGTAACTGATAATCGTTGATTCTTTAAGTCACCCTCGATATTCTTCAACCAGGTTTTCTTCGGTGCCGATCGCTGTATTCTCCAGTCTGCAGGACGGTCTCGCCAGAGAAGTTTACGTGGCAAGCGGTTATCATCCATTCGGCAAACATGTCCAAACCACTACATGCTCTAGAAGATAAATATCTTCTTCTTTCCTTTACTAGAGCTACAGCTGTTATGATCTTTGGATTTCTCTACAATTCCATTTCAGCTTCGTCTTGGTTTTATAAGTGGTTCTCAACTTATTTTTCAATTTAATGAGTTATTTCCAGTGCTACAACTAGACGAATCTGTAGTGTAGTAAAATCTACTATCTTTTATTGAAAAAAGTACTAACCTATTTTTTTCTGAATCAATTTTAAATACTTATTACCGCAAAGAAAATTTACGTAATATATTTAACTTCTTCGAGGGGGCGCTTATGAAGGCCTAAATAAATATTCAGATTCATATCGTAAATCTCCACGGACTGAACCTCCACCTCACTGTAGCTTCACCCAGTAAGTAACCGGCTAATTCTGCTCCTCAGAACCGACAACTACAATCAATACCAACCCTATTCTGCTTAAATAAAAATTAAGCGAATAGTGGCTCGATAGGAACTCCTACCTATTGAAACTCAAACATTTGGCCGCTTTAGCTTTTTCGCTTTAAATGGATCTTTTAGCTTCACGGGCTCCGAGGAAATAGCCGTTCGACCCAATTTTTAATGACCGATCTTACTTGGCATCTGGGTGAGCTGCCCAAAGTTGCCGTTCCGTTCATCAACAATGTGGCCTTCGAGACCTGGGACCACTTCAAGGTAACATTGTTGTTCCTTATGCTGAGGGATTAGAGATAGGAGATAATTCGGAACAGTCTTTGGCAAATCTTATACGAGGAACCATGCTTCAATAACAAAAGCTCTTTAAACGAAGGGAGGCATGTAGAGTTGCAATAAGTGAAGAATGCTTTGGCGTGGGTAAAATGATAAGAACTTATTGAACCACTTCACTGACCAAAACAAAACACCCGAACAGAATCCATAAATTTGACAGCTTACAAACACAAACATATATCTTATGGAGCAACACAAAAGTTACTTCCATATCTTTTGTCTTCAGGAGCATAGTCCCCAGTATATGAAGTGTCTTTAATGACACGATGTCAGCATTAATACATATGAACATGAGAATGCTTTACTATTAGTGGAAAATCATTTATACAGGGTGTCCCACATAAACTTACAAAGCGGCCGGCTGTGGATAGGTCTTGGATAGACGAACAAAAAATCGTATGGGTGGGGGGGGGGGCTAGGGCGTTTTGATTTTTTTTTGCTGAAGTTTTACATATGACCCTGTATTTTTGTAACCGTATAACCTATTTTCATGGTTATGGTACCAGTGCACGCAGAATTCCTCCACCTATCTACAACGGTAAAAACAATGGTCCTATCTTACCAACTTTTGGAGTTATGAATCAAAGTCAAAATTTTGTTATTTTTTCACTAAAATTTCAACTAAAACCACCTTTTTCTCCAAAAAATACGTGATTAACCTAAACTTTTTTTTCTAAAATTAGAAAGCTTGGACAATTTCCTATGAATAATGCCTATTAAGTCTTAATGTAACTGCCTTTATTTTGGAAGATATAAGGCATTTAGTCTAACTCTAAAAATACAAAATAAAGGAAAATTTTTAAATGATGTTAAATTTTGATGATGTTACGATTTTTTGTTCGTCTATCCAAGACCTATCCACAGCCGGCCGCTTTATAAGTTTATGTGGGACACCCTGTATATACACGAAACAGTAAAGGGCCTAGAATGGTTCCTTGGGGAACGCCAGCAAAAAGCATAGCGGGGGAGATAATTAAATGGGAAATTTTCACCTGTTGCGTAAGAGCAGAAGAAGAAAAATTCCTCACATTCACTCATAACTCATCTATCCACGTGATTGATATAATAGAAGTGCGGACATTCAAATGGTCTAGTTCCAACTTTTCCTCATTGTCGCTTCCACCATAGTCTCAAATACCCAAATACTCGCACTCGCACTCGTGGCTTAAATTTTTTGGTTATTTGTAAAAGCCTAAATGGAGCACAATCAAGCAATAAGTCTGTCAAAGAAAATTCGCCGCATACAAAGCAGGCACTGTACGCACGCACGTATTCATACCCAGCGGGAAAAATTGGGAGCAGTCCCAAAGGGAGGGAAGTTAGAGGGCTCTCAATGGACTCCCAAGGGAGCATTATTGGAGTTATTTAAGAAATTGAATAGGCCAAGCTCAAAACTTAAAATTGTATTGATGCGATGACTCACTGTTATACTGAAAACGTAAAGTTACGGAAAAATTCTTAGGGTACTTTAATGTTGACCTCTACTGTAGATATTTAAAAAAGCTCTATAATGCTCCTTTTTGTCTCCAACTACATCGTTGCAGGAGTGCTCCTATGGGAGCTCAAATGGAGTGCTAGCCTAGGCGGACATCTAATGTTAAAAAATATATGGAGAGGGAGCGGAAAGGGAGCACTCCATGCTTCCATGGGAGTGCTCCTCCATTGTCCTTAGATCACTCCATTTCCCACTGGGTATTTTCAGCTTCAGTCTGTCTGCGGCCTTCCATTATCTGGTGTTAGCCCTCTTTCTTACTGCTGGCAGTGTGTAAAGCTAGACTCAGCCGACAGGAGACGACGGATTGTTTTCTGCCCCCAAGCTGGTCAGCATTCTGAACGGAAGCTCTATCCGCCATTCCCTCCAATTGGGTTTTGAATTTAAGCCTGTGGTCGATCATCACCCCCAGGTATCTTAAGACGAGATGTGAGTGAATGATCTGCTGCCGCGCCCTGATTCTTACGGATTTTCATTTTCCCAGCGTAGTTACAGGTTAGTGTTTAGCAAACGCCAAACCAACACTTTCAGGCCAAACTTTAATAACTCAGATATCTTCGTTAGCGCATAACTCGATCTCCTCGAGGCGCAGCATCAGCACATCATGACACATTGCGATCCATCGGAGAGGTCCTAGGGCACCAAATGTTGTTCTGTACACCGTTGGCCCATCTACCAATTCACAATGAAATGAAATTTTCTTTTTCTATACAACTTATTGGTTTTCCGTATGTTTCTGTTAATTAAAGCTTATTTATTAAATTTGCTCAATTTTTTCTTATTTTTTACTCTTCTCTGAAGAGGTTTTCTCATTTTTGAAAAAAAAACTTGATCAAAACACAATAAATCAACCAAGCAACCACTTTAAAAGCTATTATTCATCAAAATGAACCAGTTGAATCTACATAAATTATAAATAAATATCAAACCCATTAAACACCACCAAATTATAATTGAATTGTGATGAATTTCGTATCAATAGCAATTATAGATCAACACTTAGGGGGCCAGACTGAAATTGATTTACTAAGTTCCGGTCAGTTCGGCGCATTACATCATCATCATCATTAAAAGCTTCGGCGAAAAACAGAAGAAGCAATCTTTCTTGCGTAAATATTGCTCCTCCAAAAGTGGCTAGTAATTAGCATACTGGACTTACTGGTCCCGGTTATTCCCCCTCAATTAAAAAAAAACAATTCGTTAATGGTGCCAGTCCGACCCAAGTTCAAGTTCATTGCCGGGCTTCTGCTCGTTTTGTAGCTTTAAAAAAACACTTGCACTTTTATTCGTCTGGGATTTTGCACAAGTTTTGGACAGTTTTTGTTTTATTATATTTATATATGTACATAATTGGGGGATAAGTGGTAGAAGGAGTTTGTCGAGAAACTTATTTTATAAATAAAAAAATAATTTGCAAAATTTAACGAACTGGACTTAAAGATTCCAAGACAGAAGAGTTCAAAAGGATCGTCGAAAGGAGTTTTTGCGACTGAACAAATACGGGCAAATTTATAGTTCGCTATATTTTCTTATATAACTATTAGGAATACAAAAAGGAGAATAATTTATTAGTTTCTTCTTTTAAAAGGTGAGCGAAACTTAATTCCTTTTCATTGCTGGCCAAAGTCTTTTAGAACGAAGGAGCGTCAAACGAAACTTGACGAACAATTTGAAATGCAGTGGTGACGACGTCTGTCTAATGAAACAGCCATTATAAACCAAATTAAAAAGCAGTATATGTACAATTTTCGCATCAACCCAAATAAACTGACTCGAATATTTATGCTGACCATGACAAAAATGGCAAACCTAAGAAAGAGAAAAAGCTCCTTTGGTACTGTCGGCGGTTCATTGATGGCAATGTTAAACTGTAAGTCGGAGAGGTAGTAGAGGGAAGAATGAACGAGTTGCCAACGCCAACACGCTTTTCAACAAAACGTTTTCACTCACCAACTTCTATTCTAATACTACCGCAACAGATCACTTCGGTGATCAAATTGGAGCTTCCTCGTATAGTGTTGTTAGTGGCTATAAAAGGAAAAGCTTCTGTTAAGATAGTAGGTACATATTACAAAACAAAATGTTATCTAAGTAAGATAAGAGTGAAGTTCCGTACGACCGAGTGAAATCGAACCATAGGCATCTGAGACGTGTTCAACCCGGAGTAAAAATAATTATTTGTTTAATTTTCCTAAAAGCTTATAGACGCCCGCAAGTAGCACGAATAGCAAACAAATTTGCTCCCGCTACAGGCATAAAAAACTAAAAATGCACCAGCCAGAGGTATGAACGCCTCTGCAATCGACCATATCGAATGCGAATGTCATTTTACTAAGCGGTCCCCCAACTAAGTACTAAGCACGTCCAATTCTGCTTGACCTATGCAATTGAACGAGAACAGTTCAGCTGAGTATATTAAGGGTGCCATTAATGGTCACCAAGATAATTGCCCGTTTTCGTCGTACCCAATTTTTGAAAACTCCAAGTTTGCTTCCTTTAGTCTAAAAGAGTGTAAGCGTTTGCCTGTATTTCGAAAGAAAAATTTTAACTCAGGCATACCGTGTCTTCTTTGGGTGTCGGCTTTTTGATGCTGTGCGTTCGTGTTCAGGCTAAGAACGGGCAAAGCTTACTTTTACTCATGACAAAAGTCCTTCAAATAACTGTTATTTCAAACTCTACAATGACGTGTTCTAGTAAAGAGTCGCAAAGAAAACCAATCTCGGTAGATTCCGGTGTCAAGACATCCACCTTGTATGAGAGAGTGTATATTCGAAAATTTCTTTATGATAAGGTTTATAGGAATAAGACATTCAGAGCTTAAAAATTCCAAACTAGATAGCATCGTTTAGGAATCTGGATGGATGGAGACAATAGTAACGAAGGTTATGTCCGAAAACTGCTCCTAGAGCCGGATTGGTAAGTAAGTCAGTATTTTTGTTCAGACGATGCCCAATTTTATTTTGTAATAAACGAGGCTATCTAATCAGCAATGACACAGTTTCTGCTAATCAGCAAATATATACGAGGCATGTATTTAAATCAAACGGGCTTGCGGATTTGACAACAGTGAATTATTTCACTCTTCAGATACGACCCTTTTTTCAACTACTTCATGGGTAATTATAAGTTAAAAAATTAGTCGTATGTCACTATTGTTTAGGTTAGGCTTTGAGGAATAAATATTTGAATTTTTTTAAATGATGAAGGGCTAAAACCTTTTAATAGCTAAGCAGCGGGGGATGTACTCCGCCCCGGAAAGCTATGGACAAGTAAGTACTCTGCGTCCTTTCTGATGAGGACGTTCATAATGGTGCCTCCGGTGTCCCTATAGTCCCGGACCCACCGGCGAGCCAACCCTACTCTGAAGGCCCGGAGTACCACCTTGGTGAGGTTCGAAAGGAGAGAGAAGTCATAAATGGGGAGTTTTAGACGAACTTCCAGAGCTATTCAGGGTTGTACAAATGATGCTGATCGTGATAAACGACGGAACAGGATATATCATTTCAAGGCGTTTGCTTCATGTACTTGGAAATGAAAATTGCCAGAATAGACAGAACCGGTACGAACAAGCGAAATACGTTAGTTCTAAATGCTAAACTTCACTAAACCATGACATAGATTATCTGATAAGCAAGATTAAAAGGCTGCGGTACATCTCGTGGATTCACATGGGGCTACAGCCAAAGACCATGTATTATGTTAACAAGCGGTATCGTGGGATGAAGGGTCTGCCTTTCACGAGGTTTTGCATTTTCAATCAAGCTTCCCTTGTTTTGAGCCCGGATCTTCAAGGTTTTTGAAACCAATGGTATTCATCGATCTGCATCGATGATCAGACACAGTTTGATGATCAGACACAAGAGCTCCACGACAGGTTTTATAACTTCTAAGCGATCTATTTCTATTCTACGCTGAGAGAATTGTTGTGAGGCAGTAAAAAGCATATCAGCACCTGCGCTTTCACCAGGGGCATTTGGGAAAAAAACCATATGCTGCGGAGGCAAATTTAGTGTGCCGTGTGTTTATTGGTTCCCTCTATTAGTGATATTATTAACCGTGCAAGTGCGAGTTTTTTTTTTTGCTAGAACGATATCCTGCGTGGCGATCAATTTATGGAAAGGATCATTGTCTGTGCGGACACTGGTGAGCTTTACCACAACCCGTGCAAGATAGTAGAGGCGGAGGACGCCAATTGCAAGCTTTGCCTTAAGAACGATAAAACTGACCTGGAATTCTCTTTCACTAAGCCACGATAACACAGAATAATATCTCGTTGATTTACAGTGAAGTTTAGCGCCAGAAGTCAAACTGATGAACCAGTTTTAGTAGCCTGGCCTTAAAATCTGCCATAACAGGCTGATACTTTATTCCAAGTAGAAAAAGCAGAAGAGCTTTAAGTCTTAACTTTCAGAGAGCTAATTACTATCAAAACTTAGACGGTGCATGTCCTAATGATCATGCAAATGAAAATACAAGTGATTTTATAGATCACAATTAGCTTAATCTAGTAGGTCTGTAGTTTAAACTACTTGAACAGGCTTAGTGATATTACACCCAATACAGCATATCGAGTTCTAAGGCAACTTTTCCTGTTTCCATAGTTATAGGAAACTTTATCAGTAGTTCAAAGTGTTAAGCGAACGAAACCATAATGGAAAAAACCCCCAAATAAATCCAAGAAATCCGGACTGAATACTTCACGTGTATACAAACAACATTATAAAATCCTTCTGGGGTTATCATAGATCAAGACTTTTGGCATAATCTATTAATAAATTATATTGATTAGTATTCGTTCTATCTAGAAAAATTACATACACAGACTTCAGCATTGCACACTCTCATAGATAAAAATTCAAAATAGGATCATAGCCCGAAAAAAAAAAAATTAAAATTAGGTATACATTTTGTATAAGGAATTAATAATTTTGAATTGGGAATACACAATTTTTTGCGAAAGTTTTTTGTTGACGATGGAAAATTTTGGTTCTTCAACATTAGTTGTTCAGGTAAGATTCCAGATCCTTCTTTTAGCCCATCATCGCCCACAATAGGGATCTTGGGATTTTCTACTTTAGACGTTCCTTAAAGTTCAAACTACTTCAATCTAAAAACTAGCTTTATCAAAGCCTTTGGCGTGTGCATTCTAATGCGAATATTGCAAACAAGTTTTAGAAATTGGACCCGTCGCATCGGAAGAACGACTGCATTAGCATCCCCGAAATTGTTGTTTGCAGTTCGGATGGCTTAAGACTTAGATTTATAGTTTTATTTATTTTTGTGTATTAGACAAATGCCACGAGGTAAAAATAAAGTAGCAAAACGGTTATTTCCAAAAGTATATAAGATTTTCGATTTCGTAACGTTGAATCAGTTGAAATCCTCGATTTGATTAGATAAGACCGTGTTTGTTGATAATAATAATAGTAATTAAAAATGCGTAGTTTATTAGTGGTATTCATTGTTATCGCCCTTGTGGCTATTGCTGCAGCCTACCCAGGCTTTGGCAAAGGATTTGGTGGCGGTGGTGGATATGGCGGTGGACATGGAGGTGGATATGGAGGTGGCGGCTATGGCGGATATCCAGGAGGCGGATTCGGTGGCGGATTAAGTGGTTCCCAATCAAGTGCTTCAGCGCAGTCTAGCTCATTTGGCTCTGGTGGTGGATTTTATGGATAAATTTTGAATGCTGTTGAAAATGAACTTAAAGGAATGAATGTGATAAATATTAAATGTTTAACAAAAAATTGTGCAGTAATTTATGTGATATTTTCCCAGTACTTATTATTCAGTGTTGATTAAGCCTTATAGGGGACTATAATATTGAGTTTTCACCAGTTTTTGTTATAGCGTATAGACTTGTTATAGAACAGTGGACCGTTTTTTTCTCGGATTTCGTTATAATTTCTGCTAGTAAAGTATTTTTTTGAGCCGACAATATTTTTGTGCGAACATGCCAAATCTACTTTTCCTGAATTTGTTCAAGGTTCAAGCCTCAAACAGAACCAATTCGTTCTGTCCGTTTTTAAAAGTTGGAGATTTGACATTTCCATAAGTTTTCCATGAGACGAACGGAGCCACGATCAAGAGGACAGAACGTCAATGAAAACAAAGAAAAATCGAGCGGAGCGGAGGAAGTAGATTGGTTTTGTTTAAGGCTTTAGCCTTATGTTGGCCGGAGCAACTCTCATGCCATTTGACGCATTTGTTAACTTCCAAGTCCTGTGTTACTCTGTGGTGTGATATGTGGTGGGCGAGTGAGACCCAGCCTCTGCTGGAAGGATTGCTAAACCAAGGAGCCCAGAGCTTAGGGATGCTAAACTGAATGAAATCGGCTCAGAATCGGAACCGCTGTAGGCAACAGTTACGAAGGGCCAGGACCACATCCCGACTGTAGAGCCGTCAAAAAAGAGGAGGAGCTTTTATACAGAGTAGTTCAAAAGGTTTAGGATCGAAATAATATTGAAAAAAATCCTGAACAAATCCAAGACATCCGGACTGAATACTTCACGTGTCTGCAATATTATAAAATCTTCCTACGGGGGTTACCCTAGGACAAGATTTTTAGCATAATCGAATATTGATTAGTATCCACCGTCTAGAAAAAATCCATTTTTCCAGCGTTGCACATGACTAACAAACTCGCATTATCTAAAAATTCAAAATAGAATCACCATAGCCCGAAAAATAAAAAAACCTGATTTTGTGTAAAGAATTAATAATTTTGAATTGCAAATAAACTTTTAATTAATTAAACTTTTTTAATTCTTTTGTGAAAAATTTCTTGGAAAATATTTTTCATGAATAAATTAAAAAGGATTTTTGTTAAGGATTTGGTAAATGGAAGATTTGGTAAGTAGACAACTATTTGGACATCCACTATTGGTAAGATTCCAGATATCAGATCCCATTAGTAGCCCAAAAATTAGGGCCATCAATATTCTTGGGATTTTCTACTTTCGACGTTCCTTAAAGTTCAAAGCACTTCCTCCATCTAGAAAGTAAGTTTGTCCAAAGCCTTTGACGCACCTTCTTCTAATACGAATATCATAAACACGTTTTTAGAAATTGGACATGTCGCAACGCACGGAAGAACGGCTTCATTAAGATCGGCGATATTCTCCGGCTTAAGACTGAGATTTATAGTTTTATTTATTTATCTATTTATTATCAAAGGTGTTAGACTTTTTGGCATTTGCCAGGTAAAAAACAAAATCTGGCGAAACGTAAATTTCCAAAAGTATATAAGAATTTCGATTTCGTAACTTTGAATCAGTTGAAATCCTCGATTTGATTAGATAAGACCGTTGTTGTTGATAATAGTTAAAAATGCGTAGTTTACTAGTGGTATTCATTGTAATCGCCCTTGTGGCCATTGCTGCAGCCTATCCAGGCTTTGGCAAAGGATTCGGTGGCGGTGGTGGATATGGACATGGAGGTGGATATGGCGGTGGCGGTTATCCAGGTGGTGGCTATGGCGGCTATCCAGGAGGCGGATTCGGTGGCGGATTCAGTGGCTCCCAAGCAAGTGCTTCAGCACAGTCTAGCTCATTTGGTGGAGGCGGTGGATTCTTCGGTTAAAATGTTGAATGCAATTGAAAATGAACTCAAATGGAATGAATGTGATAAATTATTTGAAATTTGAAATATATTAAATGTTTATTTTGTGAAGTAATTTTTGTGGTTTTTTATTAGTTTTTGTCCAGTATCTATTGATTATGCCTTCAATTGAGACTATAGTTGAGTTTTCCCAGTTTTGTTATAGGCTATCGACTTTTTTTATGTGGAAGAGTCTAAGCATAGGTGTCATCCTTTATACTACTAGTTCGTCATGTCGTTTACTTCATGGTGCAATGTCTAGTAGTAAGTTTAGCTAGAGTGCTTTCCGTTCGAACTCTTGGATGTTGTATGAGTTCATTTTTGCAGAACAGCGGCTCTCAATCGTTTTTTGGTTTTCGTTACAATTTTTGGATTTCTCCCAAATCGTCTTACAATTAACATATAAACTTCTGATACCAAAGCATTTTTTTGGATGAACATTAATTTTGTACAAGCATGCCCATTCAACAGGCCAATTTTACACGATGAAACCCGAAACGAAACAAAGTTCACGGATGGAGCCGTTTTGGAGTTTCCCCAAGAATGTCATCGGTGTCTAAAGGGACAAACTTTTGCAGCAACATCAAAATTTATTGCGCATTTCTCTTTTATACTATTCGTATATTTACCCACCTACACACCTCTCTCACTCGTTGCTTGGTTTTGAAAACTCGAGTGGCCATTTTTATTTTTAATCCTTTCTTTTACTTCATTTCCTACGAAAGGGGAAACCAGAGAAATCAAAGAAATGACAACAAACCTGAAACTGTCCAAACTGTTTCCTATAAAGTTGCTGTAAAGTTTCATGGCATTGTTTCGTTATCCTTCTCTCACCCCTCTCCTAAGCTTGATGGTAACTTTTTGTTTTGTATTTGATCGTGTAAAAAGGGGCATGGAGTAGAATTCATCAGGTTTCCTGGACAATTTGTTCAAGGTTTGGCTTTGTTTTGGCCAGTGTAAATCACTATTTTTTGTATATTAAAATTAAGCTTTTAGAAATCAACCTTTGTATAGATTTTTTCAAACGTCGTGACATTCCGCGCATCTACCCCAGAAAAGCTCTTAAAAATATTTAAAAGCTCGGCAAAGCTTCTTTTAACTCCTCCTATCAAATCACTTGCTGCCATTTAATCAGTCACGACTGCGTATTGCTAGAGGGAAGTGTGTTTTGCTGGGACTTCAATGATTATTTAAAAAATTTACAAATTATGAATGAAAAACGCCCCTTTTCATATATTTTTTTATTTTAAGGTTTTTCTATTTTACACATTTGCTAAAGAAATAATTTATAGCAATTCCTACTAAAAAAAATACGAAATTTGTGTTTTTATCACTTTGATTACTAGATTATTGACGTTTTCCGCCAGTCGCATGCGCACTTATAGTAAAATTATGCTTATTATGATGAATAAACTGGCTTGGTTGAGCAGGGGCTTTACATGTATTTAAAAGCTCTGCTCAACACATATAAAGATAAATTAACTTTATTCATTTGGCATGCGTGCATCCCTTCTCAAATTATTTTGTTGAGTTTTTTCTGCGTTTGTTGCCGTTTTGACTAAATAGAGGAAAAGAGGGGAAATGATAGAACAATATTTATAAAATTTGGCAACGAGGTGCGCAGAACTGTTCAATTTTTTTGTGTCACGGAGTTTGAAAAAATCTATACTCTTCGTTCTTGGTGTAACTGTGAGTTGCAATGTGTAGTAGCAATTTTAAATTGAAGAACTAATATATAGACTGTCAGCTAGTGACAGATTTATGCGTCCCATTTTCTCATGCTGGCCTTGAAGAGGGTTGAAAGGTAGATCGATGATGAGTTGTAAAAAGTTAAATTAAGGTGGCGCTCCTGGGGATAACGTATGTTTGGTAATGATGGTTTTTTACGTGAAGCATTCGCAGCCGGACCAGCTTGTCCCAGCACTTGTAAGCAACAGCATTCGCAGCAATATGAAATAAAAAACTTTCACCGCCTACAGTAAAAAGTTTGAAAATATGATTGCTGTAAAGTAAAGCAAAGTAAATTGTTGTGTTCTTCTTTGCAGCAAAGTCAACAGCAACAGTATTAAAATAGCTGCAGCAATTTCAACCCTGGTTTTTTTTTACACTCTAAACCGTTTTCAATTGCCTGCCACAAAGAAAAAACCAAAATGGTTGTTGATTTGCATTGGCTGAAGCCACGCTGGTATTGGCCTATGATTTTTGTAGCGTATGGAGGCCACCCTGTTTTGTAGAGTAACGGAGAATATCTTATACGCCGTACGTATTCGACAACCATATACCACGATAATTACTGCTTGTTCAGACATATCCTGGTTATGTGCCGGGAAGAAGATTCCTTTTTTCCACTCTTCCGGCATCACTTCCTGCTCCTCTACTTGCACAATTAATTCATGAATCGCTTGGTCTAGTGTAGGCCCTCCATATTTAAGCAGCTCCGCGAAGATGTCTGCACCCAAGGCCATGCTGTTTTTTAGGTCTTAGAGAATTGTTTATGGCTCTGTTAACTTATTCCAAACTTGGTGGCAGCAACGTAGGATTACCGTCATATATTGGTAGAGCCTAGTTCTACTCACATAAAGGCCATCTAACGTCTTGCCTCATTCGAGCATTGGCTTAAGGATTGCCCCATTCCATCAAGAGGAAAAATTATTGCTACGCGACCCTAAGTGGAAAATTTGAATATTTCGGTGTGGATATGTAAGTGATAATTGCGCCGGTGTCGGAAGCTTTATATTTACAAATGTGGTCCCCCAACTGTGTTATAACCAAGTCCAATGCTGCTTGACCTCTGTAATCGAATTAGAACCGGTCTATTGAGTATTCTAAATGGCACCCTTCACAGTTACCAACCTAATTGCCTGAAATATGAAGCAATGCTTAAGGGTATTAATTTAAAGCTTCTTAAAAAGTTTTCCGAATACATAAGGTGCATGTTGGGATTGCCCCATTTCATTTGTAATGAGGTTTTTCCTCAAACAGTTCTTATGAGAAACTGGGGCCAGTTCGTGTATGTCGAAAACGAAAAATTTTTTTCGTCTCGGGTTCGCGTAAGTCGAAAAAATTGAAAATTTTCGACTGAAGCCGACGAAAGGCACTCGAAAGGTCTCGGGTTATCGAGTTTTTACATTACGACACGAACAATTTTCTTTCGACTTACGCGAACGCTAAAATTTTCGTCGCCAAAATTTTTCGACTTCAATATTTTTTCGTTCGACTATCGTCGTTCGCCATACACGAACCCGCCCGTGGTAAGGCATAACTAATTTTAGTATCGCTGATTTGTTTTGTGTGGTCGAGAGGAAACTAAAAATTATCGCCAAAAACCGGCAAGAATGGAAACGAATTGTGAATAGAGTTCGAGACAAAGCGACCCCGACAGCAGCGTGATCGTTGCGGGGACATCCCACTCGGACCGTCAACTAACGGATCAAAGAAGAAGAAAGAAGAGGATACTTTTATTAAAATGCTTACACATCTTCTAATCTTACCTGTTTTAACGCATATCTTTAACTCCTGCATAACGCAATCTACTTTTCCATCTGAATGGAAAAAGGCAGTTATTGCCCCTATTCCAAAAGTCTCTTGTCCTGTTGATGTGAGTGATTTCCGTCCCATTAGCATTTTACCATTTCTATCTAAAGCACTCGAGAAAATCGTATCTGTTCAATTGCAATCGTATCTCAATCGTGGAAATCTGTTGAACTCGTTTCAATCCGGGTTCAGGAAATTTCATAGTTGTGAAACTGAGCTTCTTAAAGTCTCGACTGATCTACGAATGGCATGTGATAGGAATCATCTGGGTGTATTAATTCTTCTTGATCTCTCACGTGCTTTCAATACTGTCTGTCATAGCGTTCTCCTCAACAAATTATCCTGCTTTTTCGGTCTCTCGTCCTCTGCAACCCACTTCTTTGCTTCCTTCCTTAATAATAGGTATCAATGCGTGAGATATAATGATCAACTTTCCTCCTTTATTTCTGTATTGTCGGGGGTCCCCCAAGGCTCTGTTCTTGGGCCACTGTTTTTCTGTCTGTATGTTAATGATTTACCCGATTGTATCACCTTTGCTCATCATCATAGCTATGCAGATGACCTCCAATTGTACAATTACTGCACTCCTGATGACGCCCCGCGCCTTATTGAATCCTTAAACAGTGATCTTTTATCCTTGTCCTTGTGGTGCAATAATAACTTCCTGCAGCTTAATCCTAATAAATCGTCTGCACTTATTCTTAGTAGACATCGTTTTGATACATCTAATATGCCCCCTTTAAAATTAAACAATACTCCCCTAAAAATAGTCGGGTCAACTAAGAATCTTGGAGTGATGATTAATATTGAATTTATTATATACTAGCAAAAACCCGCGTGCCTTGCAACGCCTACTCGAATTTTCACAGATATCTCTTATTTACACTTATTAATTTCCACTTTAATTTAAAAAATCACAGATTGGGAAAAAAAATAAAATTCAAAATTATCTCAATAAATTCACGCTAAATCACCAAATCAATTAAAACAATTTTTTTTCTATAACCAAGGTTAAACTGCTTCGTCACAAAATCACTTCGTTACGAAACAAAACTCGATCATTCAAAGCCTTCTTCAAGACTAAAGTGTTGAATGAAATACTCTAGCTTCCTTTAAAGTGTACCGTTACAATAATTGGCAGAACCTTGTTTTAAATATCCTATTCATAGACTTCTTTTTAACCCATCATAAAAAACAGGTACTCGTTTTTTTATTGCCATTCCTGGAAGGCCGAATTTTCGACCCAAAACAATACCAGAACATTCACCTGTTTACCTAACTTCTCTTGTAGGATAATATGGCATGCGACTTTTGTATTTACATTGTTTGCGGTTTCCTTTTTTAATATTGTAAATTGTCTACTGAAATTGAGGTTTTGGAAGTTCCCTTTGCTATGCATACTTCTTTATTTCTATAAAATGGAATCCCAATTACGGCTCGCTAGTATATGTATATCAACAAAATAATTTTTTTTTCGAGTGAAAAAGAAGCCAGAATCAGAAAGAATGCGTACCTATTATTACAATCAATAAAAATCCTTCATAGCGAGGAAAGTCAAAAAGTGGAAGTCATTTTTAAAAGAGTCGAAGTTTCAGAAGGAGTAGTATTTTCAAGGCCGATAATAAATATCGATGGCTGCCTTTCGAAACCTTATTCTACTGTCGGATCAGACTGAAAAACCGAAGGCGATAATCGGGAAAAATATATCCCTGATAGAGTACAAACTTTTTATCATTGCAATTGTAGACCTGAAAGAGCCTATTTAAATATCGATTGTTCCGTGAATGTTTCCTATAAAACGATCAGGATATTTTTTGGAATATCTAGATATTTAGATACAGGTCTGTCAAGTATACAATTCGAATGATCACTTGCTTTCCTTCTCCTATAGGTTAGACTAAAAAGTAACCCGGTAGTCGGACACGATAGTCGGTACCGATAATCGTATCTGATAGTCGTATTCGCCTAAAATATGGCCGCAAAAGTATTAAATCTTTTTGTGAAATTCCCATTGCAATACATACAGCCAACAATTTTAAAAATGGGTTTTGAAATCACAGACAGACACTCCAATTATAATTATATAGATAGATAGATAGATAGATAGAAGATCGATAACCATATGAAACAGAACTATATTTTTAAATCACAGACAGACACGCCATTTACATTTATATAGATAGATAGATTTGAATGACGCCGCTCAGGTAATAGTATTCTACTTGTCATATCCTTTTGTTTGGTACCCATATCGAGTGGGTTGTAAAGAAAAGGTGAGTGCGGCATAGTTGGTCGCCATTTTGAATTTATAATGACAAAAAATAGGTAATTGTACTCTAATTATCATCCCCTTTCATTTGATACCCATGTCGGGGATCGGCGAGCCCAATTGCGAAATTCACCCGCCATCTTGGAACCGCCATCTTGATTTTTTTACAAAGTGGTCAGATTACATTGTCACCCGAACTAAATATATGTGCAAAATTTGAAGTTGAACGGTTATATGGAAGTGGGTCAAAATCAAGTTTTAAGTTTTGTCTACATACATACATCCATACATACATACAGATAGAGCTAATATACGGTGTATATAAATAGCCTAAAACATGCTCGCAAAAATACTGAATCTTCCAGTGAAAGTCCCATCCCGATCGGCCCAGCCGTTTCCGAGATTACCGCGGCCAAACAGACAGACATACAGACAGACAAAAATTTTAAAAATAGTGGATTTTGTTTTAATTACATGTAAATAACCAAAAAAACTTAAAAAAACATAATTATTTTGAAATTACAGACAGACACTCCAATTATATTTATATAGAAGATTATTATAATACAAAATGAAAGAAAAAGTAAGAAAAACGAAGCACAATTTTTTGAATGGCGAGAAGATTACGTTGAATTTTTGATAGAATGCGTAAAGACAAAAAATGTATTATGGAATCCGTGTGATATTAACTTTAAAAATAAGGGGACCAAGCGAATTATATGGCTAGGTGTGATTAAAAAATTTAATAACCATTTTAACGAAAATTTACCATATGGTATGTTCAGAATTATTATTATTCAGAATTATATAATTTTATATTATTGTTTTTCAATAATTTATTTCACTGTATTATTAAAGCTGAAGCATTAAAAAAGTGGAACAATTTAAAAACATATTTTTCTGTTCAAAAACAAAAATTTCAAACGTCAAAAAGAAGCGGTGCTGGAATGGAAGAATGTGAAGGTATTGAAGAAAATGGTTGGAAATACTATAATAATTTATTGTTTCTGTATTCTAACTCAGAACCAGTGCCTTCAGTTAATAATTTTAATTCGAAAGATCTCCAGGTATTTAAAATTATGATAAAAAAATACAAATATATAAAATTTCTCATATTGCAGCTTCTTGACAACAATGTAGAATTGCCAACAGTAGACTATAGAGAAAAAGAAGATATGCCTGGAACACCAGTTCCGACATTATACACTGACTTTCATGAACCAATAGAAATAACAATAACATGCCCAAAAGAATCATCCTCTAGAGCGTTTAATACAAAAATAAATATTTTAGAGGACAAAATAATAAAGAACCCAATAATTCAAAAGCAACAGGTTAATTCTGATTCAAGTATAGAGTCTTCATCATTACTATCACCACCAGTTGAAATACCATATTCACACTTCACCAATAGAAAAACAAGCACATCCTAGAAAATGGAAAAGAGTTAATAAATCCAGTTGTGACGCTGAAGAATTAATGGGAAAGTGCTTGAAATCGTCAAACACCTTACAGAATGTCATTTTAGAAAAAAATAAACAAGCGGAACAAGCAACATTTGCAAAATATATAGATGAAGAAATAAAAAAATTAGATTCCGATTTACAGATACGTGCCAAGCGTATTATTTCGAATGCAATTTATGAACTAATGGAAGAACAAATAAAAAGAAAGTAATTGATTTACACTCAATTTATTATGTATAATTTACATTTATGAATAGATATTTTTGTTTAATTTACTTCAAATTAAAATGATCTTTGTGTTGTTTGAAATAATCTTTGATTTTATTACGTAGATGTACTGCACTTGATTTCGATCTCCCTGTTGTTGGTCCTGGCATGTAATTGTCATAATGCGATCCTATAATGTCATCAATATGATCTTCTGTGGGGTTATCTTGTACCGATGTACTTGTTATATTCTCTTCTCTTAAGTAATTATGCAGACATACAGCAGCAAGAACGATTTTGATAGCTTCAATTGGTTCTCGAAAAATTGGAGTGAACAGAACTTGAAATCGATTTGTAAGTATGCCAAATGCATTTTCAACCACTCTTCGGCTTCGAGACAACATAAGATTAAATCTTTCTTCATCATCTGTCAAGGGTGAATGTGAATACGGTTTCAAGATGTAATTATTTAATGGAAATGCATCGTCCTAAATCAACGTATACGGTGTAACCATGTCGCTCATTGGAAGTTTTTCAGCAGGTGGTATATGCACAGATCCTTTTTCAATGGCATTTTTCAAATCGGAATTTAACCACAAACACGCATCTCCAATTCTACCATTTACTCCAACATCGACGTAAATAAATCTATACCTGGCATCTGATATTGCCATCAACATAAAAGAATGAAATCCTTTGTAGCACCAATAGTTTGAGCCGAATTTCTTCATCGGGTTTACTTTACAGTGCTTTCCTAATAAAACACTTAAAGTAAATATTAATGTAAAATCGTCTTATTATAATATTTTACCATCAATAGCACCAATACAATGCGGAAATCCCCACAAATCGAAAAACTCCTGTGAAATTTTTAACCAGTCCTGCATACTTGCTGGAAATTTCAAGTACTCATTTTTCAGAACATTATACAGAGCCGAGACTGTTTCTTTTATAATTCTAAAAATTGTAGACTGTTGTATTCTAAATGTGAATTGGAGAAATGTTTGCGTAGAGCCTACAAAAATAAAAAAATTAAATCACATCATAAACCACCGTATTTTGCATAATTATACCCGTTGCCAAATATATCAAAGTTACTTGCAATCTTTCTGCAGGACTTATACTTTTCCTGAAGGTTGTATCCTGCTTCTGTATAAAAGGAGCGACTTTTTCCAAAATTGTTTGAAATTGAATTGGAGTCATCCTCAATACAGTTTTGACTAAACGAGTGTCCTCATCCAGTATTTCTCTCAACAGTTTATTGGTAAAACCTTCACTTTCACGCCGTAAAAGCCATTCAGCAGAGAACAATTTTTTTGATTTTTTTTTTGTTTTTGTTAAATATAAACAAACAGCTAATAAACACTGATTTGCTGATAATAAAGCTTATGCATCTTCTCGACAGCGAACACCGGCTTTTTTTTGTTTCTTGTTTTTTTTTTTTATTATTATTAATTTTTGTTAACTTTTATTTTAGGGAAATTTTAATTTAAATTTAATTTTTTTTCATTTTCTTTTATTTTTAGTATTTTTTTTTTTCCTTTTTCTTTTCTAGTCATATAATTAAATAATATTATATTTTCATTTTTAAATTGTTTTTAATTTGTATAGTATTAAATAAGACTTAAATCTTGTGTACTTAAGCATAAATAAATAAATAATAATAATAAAAATAAAAAATAAGAGGAAAGCCCTCTTTCAGCATGCCTCTCATTTCCACATGAGGTCCTCATGAGGAAACATGCCCTTAAGGCAATCTCTTTTTTAAATACTTGTCGGGTGAGCGTGAGGTTTAAAAAGCTTAGGCTGTATGGATATAAGTTCTTAATAGCTCGAATATAACATATTTAGTTTTCGTAAGAAAAGCCTGGCTTGTGTGCGGCCCTTCGACCACGTTTCTTCCACGGCCCTCTAACGTTCTAGTAGCTCGTTTATGACTAGGATGAAAAGTTGAGACTAAGATGAAATTTCGACCACCGTATATGATTTCGAGTTGAGCTCACTTTGGGTTGAAATAGAGTTGAACTGACATCAAAAGATAACTTCAAATTATGTGTGAAATTCTCATTTAAGTAATCATTTTTTTTTTTTTTAAACAGGCCGCTGAGTTCAGCTGTGTTAATTCGTGCCTGATTCGCAGTACGCATCTAAGTTTGCTCGAGTCGTACCGTGATCACCACTAGGCGCCATTTTCTGTTCTAAGCATTTCTTAAGTGCCTGTAATTTCTGCTTTATACTTTGACTGAATATCGACTAGATGTTGTATGTTAGTTGTCTTCGATTTTTGTTCTGGGTAGGCATGTTGCTCATAGGATAAATCTCAAGGGACACCACTAGAAGGTTATAATCGCACTTCTGACCACTACTGTCTATCAATAGCTCCTAAATATAGACAATTTTTCAAAACTGATTTAGTTTATTTTTTATTTTTGATGTTTTTAAAGGTCATTGGTCTAACCAAAAGCACCACTACGATGTAGATTTACACCAAACCTCCACACCAATAACTATTTATTATCGCTCGTTGGCCTTATCCTATATCTAAGATAATATAAATGACTCTCCAGAACTGTGAAGATACTGAACAAACAAACAAATGCGATGGAAATTTTTAAGTCATTTAGAAAGAAATTATAATTTGTTAAAAATAGAAACGAGTCTTCAGTTTGAATCGTAATGAAATTACGGAAAAATTCGCATAACCGGAATTTATTTACAAATTTTCAATTTATCATAATATGTAAACAATATTATTGGTGAAATAAAATCTACACTTTTGATTATTATTAATAATTGATTTAAAGTTTCATATAAAGTCAGTTTTAGTCAGTTTTAATACTAAAGCAAGTCACTATATTTTCTGAACTTGTGTTGTTAATTCTATTAATCATTTTTAAACTGTTTTTTATCTTTTTAAATATCAAAACAGTTCAATTAATTAACACCTAGAACTTCCGTTCATCCACTTATTTAAAAAAAAAAAAAAACAAAAAAACCTGTTTCTGTTGAAAAATATAAACGTGGTATATGACGAAAAATGTCTTTAGCTGCATCAAAAAAACAAACCATAAAAAACATCAGATTTATGATTTTCACATTTGCAAAGCAAGTATTGGATTTTGCTTGGGATTTACCAACAATCTTCGGATTTTACATATTTATAAAACGGAAACTTCATAATATTACGTAAATTCAGATAAGTATAAAAGAAGTTGGATTTGGTAAATTCGTAATCAGTAATGATTGTGAATTTGCTTAGAGAACAGCAATAAATATTGCTTCGTGTTTTTCCAGAATAAAAAACACAAAAATAATTTTATTAAATTCTATATTTTCATAATTTTTGTTATTTTAATAATAAAAAAAATAAACAGTCCACGAAAAAGTTATTAACTACAAAATTTTAACACATTAACTCAAATACGATAAAAAAAATCACATAATTTTTAATTTAACAATATTTATATTTATTTTTTAATGAACTATCTTAGTGCCAGGATGAAGTTGATAATCCACACTCGAAACACATTCACCATGAGTTTGTCCAATTTGAGCATTTGCAATTTGTGGATTCACGGTATCCTTACTGGTATTTTCTTCAGGTATCGATGCTAACAATTGTGAACTATCAGGTGATCGAATCCGTCGCACCAATAAACTATCAGGATATGCTAATACCAATGCAATTGAAGCAATAAACATCGCCAACAATATAAAACCCCTCATGGCTCTACTTCTTGTGCTACAAATCAACTGGCTTCAATTTACTGAACTAAAAATCTTTCAATCCTTGAACTTTATATAAGAGAGGAGACTGCATTCTATTTTTAACTCCTTTCCATATTAATTAATATAAATAAATAAAAATAAAACAAGAACCGCGCGGATTAAAAGATAAAGGTATAAATTCGTCTAGCAAAACCAAAACCAAAAAAGCAAAAAAAAAAAAACACTTTAGACTAGTTTTTTCAAAAAAATCGGATCGATCGTTACTGTTTTGAAAAACGATAAAACCGGTCCGCGGTATATAAAACGTTGATAGCCTTGATATGAAAGCTGCTCTACTTAAGTTCAAAGTCCTTGCAGAAATTTATGCTCGGCGCACATAAATTAGGCTTACATACATAAGCCTGAGTTATGACACGCGATTGGACTCATCATCATCATCACCATCATCATGATCATCGTGTGGCTTAAGATTGTGATTTTTCACGATTAATGTCTTCTTGTCTTACATTTCACGTCGAATTAAATCGGAGCAAGTTAAATGTGCGTGAAGCTCACTCTGCTTCTGCGCGATCGGCTAAAGACTGATATTGGATGGTTGCTCGGTAAGTTTTTTTCGCCACAGTTGTTTGTACTTGTACAGGTTTTCGTTATGTTATCATTATTAAGTCACTACAAGGTGGTTGTGGTGATATTTCGCATTCATTAAGTAATTAAATCATGTGCTTACCTGAAACGTAGCATTTATTATATTTTTTTATGAACCCAAGGCGTGTTTGCAAACTCGAAACACACATGCGTAAAAGCAGAAAAGTTTTCTCTGTACAGTCTCTCTCTGGGCAAATTTTTAAGAACTCCTAATTTTAGGCAAATTTAAGCATACACTTTAGAATGTCCACTTTTGGTCAGTAACGAACGAAGATCATAAAATTTGCGTATTAGTTTTTGTGTGTATTTCATTGTGTTGAGGGTGAACAGCAGTGAGCAGTTGAGCACTGTCGATTACAATCTCCTTTGGGCACTAAGTGCAACCATTTGTATACACAGCTTATCCTAAATTTTAAGATCGATCGAGATAGACTGATCTTTTTATTTCATAATCGCAATACTCCTATGAACCAGCCAACAAATGATGCTATCAACTTCAACTCACAATTGGGCAGGGATCTCCTAGGAGAAGCAGAAGTTATATGACATTGCCAGGAGCAAGAGGACTAGGAAAAGAAGGACTGGAATGGAATTCCATTTGCGAGAACTTCTCCACCTGAAATTAAATAGTAGATGATGGTAGTCACAAGACGGAAAAGCTCCAGACAGACTGGTCAAACTATACTCTGACCATGGTACAAAAAAATTGTTCTGAATGGTGACACAGTAGCTTAACTATACGCTATTGGCATGCTGCTTTGCGTACTGTAGGCAGACTAAGCCATTCTCTCCTGGTAACGAGAGCGGCTACCTCGGTCCTGCTCTACACAGTTTCAGTTTGGACAACGGCCTTGGGCGGCCCCTGTGCGGCGGGTACTAGGCGAGTAGTCGAAAACCAAGTGATGGAAGAGCGTGCCATTCGATAAAGAAATAACAAAGTTGTGGCACAAACCGGGGGAGCCATATACTAGACGAGAGCAATGTGAGTTTACCAAGGGAGACAACGCAGTACCTTGGTAGGCATGGAAGAGATAGAGCTATCCTTTATATTGTTTTCGTTATGCCGCTCCATTGCTGCACCCTGCTTAGAAAACTTATAAAATAAATTTTAGATGACCAAGATAACGACTGCAAGAACCCCAAAACAGCAGTTGAGCAATGGCGATAGCTCCATCTTCCAACGTCGAGATAGCACTAACCCAACTATTCTTTGAAGGATTGGCTCTTCTACCGAAGCCTCCAAGCCATATGTGAGAATCTTGATAGACTATGATGGGCTTTGTTAACCTAAGGTACCAGCGAACGTGTTTTTAGTTCCAAGCTCTGTCTACTACTTTTAGGCCTGCTCCACACTATCGTGCCGTTCTCGATCCAGTCTCAGACCAGTCTTGGTCCGGGAGTGAAAGTGCGAATACGCCCATTGCTTTTGCTATAAAAATATTTGACTGGACCGAGACTGGCATGGAAGTGGACCGGGAATTACAAGTTAGGGTGGATCGGGTCTTATTCGCCCAGATTGTTGGCTCTTTACCTTAGTTATGGAACTGGACCCGATAGATGGTCTCGAAGTTGAGGCCACATGTAATTTTTTAATAGATGTATGGTTCCAGTTCCGACTTCTGGTTCTGGGTGAAATCGTCCTCTAGCTCTTAGTATTCCACCAATGGCGTCAATATCATCTGATTAGGCTAGGAATTAAATGGATCTGTAGGCGCTTCTCCGAATTTGGTATTTAGGATCGTCGTTGGAATTTAGGATGTTACGCCACTTTTGAACAATGGAAGTGGTTTCATGAAAATGATGACAATTGATAAAAATGCTAAACGCCCTGAGCTCTCAAGCTTCAAAATTTGAAGGCGTCTTTAATAGCAATATATCCCCGTTTGTTGGCGCCTTGCAGGTAGGGGAGCAACCTCTTTCTTCAACTAGCCCTGGATGTTCCTCCTTTGGTTAATATTATCCTCAATCAGGATGTCATTAACCCAACTACGCCAGGTAGTAAGGCGCCTTGAAAAAGTCGAAAAAATAAAAATGAAAATAGTCAAAATCGCCAAGCCGCCATTTTTTTGTTTCGAAAGGTAGGTTGTTTCCATAACTTTTCATTCAAAATTATTTTTTACTTTTTAGTTCATTTTAAAATAAAAGCGTATTTTTTAGTTTTTTTAAACTATATTTTTATTTTTATTTTGAGCCAGTACAATGTCAAACTTCAAATGAGGCGATATACCTTTGTAATGACCAAATGATAAAAACATGCAAATAAAAGAAAGATGGAAAATAAATGCGAATGAAGAGCTTTTTAAAAGTTTGATTCTAATATTCTATATATATCCGACATTTTTCTGTCGCGCTGCTCCTTTTGAAGATTTTTACCAATCAGAAACAATTTCATGTCTGAAATCTGGTTGAAATCGTAAAAAAGAAGGCCGCTACAGAAAAACTTCTGATATGTAAATTCATCTTGGATATTCTTCTGCCGCAAAACAAGTAAGAAAGAAGAAGCCTCTCCATTACGTATTTATAATCAAACATCGCCTCATTTATCCATTTACACCAGTAGGGCATTAGTTTTGAATCCGAATATTTAAAGAACTTGAGGTCTCAGAACTATTTACCGTATTGTAAGGGACAAATCTACTACCTCGTCTACTACTCTATAAAAATTACAGGTCACAAAAAGGTGTCAATTGACTACGACGTGCCACGGAAAAAAAGTAAAATTTATTCTGGCCATGTTATTAAGGGTGGGCAACCTCTTGATCTACAAAACATTAAAACTTAATTGGTATTTGGCAATAACTATGGCAGGATAAGGACAAGCACAACGTAATGTCAAGCGTCCAACGTTAGTGTTTAGACACGTTCGAGCTGTTGTCGGTATTGAATCAAACGTTGGAAGCTAACATTTCCATGAATGTTCATCGCATCGTATAGAGCCGCCTTAAAGTCCTAACATGAGCGTTGAGTGCATCACATTGGACACTTGTAGTTCAGCATACATACGTCCTACCATCAAACGAACAGAATTGAAAGGTGTTTATAGCATCGTGTAGACCCGGCTTTAGGGTTGGTAGCCTTCTAACTGACGTCTCTGTCAAATATCATCGGAATATCTTAAGTAATTAAATGAGATACACTTATTCGAAATGAGTGAAAAAATGCAATTGAGTGAAAGTGCCATCTTTGCCTCAAATCGGTTTTTGAGTTTCAGGAATAGCGATAAATCAGGCTTATCTAAATAAGGGGAACTATATGAGTTAAATTTCTGGCCAGCTATAGAATAACTAATGCACTGTGAGAAAGATGATGTTATCGAGTCTTACTATTTCTTGATCACTGGTATTTTTCAAAAAGCACACCAGAGAACCAAAACTAAGAATTTTGACAAAAACGCACTTCTTAAACCGCAGTGACCAAGCGTTGACACCATCCAGTACTACCATACTCGAACAACTGGAAAGTAAAATTCGCAATCGATTGCTTTCGAAATGAATCAAATGCGTAGTGTTTAAACAACAGAGCATAGTTCACCAGGTCAAACCAGATAGATCAGTTCACACTTTGGTCTAGGTGTTCAAGACATACTAGTAGATCGTTTGAAACTAAAATTGATATTCATAGGTTGAAACGTTTCAAATTTTCGTCCACATTGAAATCATTTTCACACTATAATTTCATAAGAACCAATTGATAAAATGATACTTTTTTATGTGTCACAATAAGGCTTAGAAATCATCCTGTTTGTGCTACTACTCCGTCATATTGTTCAAGTCATGGTGCAATGTCTAGTTCTTATTACATCTGATTTTACACAATTAATTAGAGGACTCATATACTCAGTAGTTCTGTGAGTCTATTACTCAGTAACTCAGTAGTTCTGTGAGTCTATTACTTTAAAAAAAAAAAAAACAAAATCAATTTACAACATTTTAAAAATCAATAAAGTTTTAGTGATGACATACATTGTAGAAAATGATGTTCTCTACTTAACAACGATTCCGACAATTTATGGCGTTCACACTTAGACCCAATTAAAAATCGACAATAAAAACCCCGATGAAGTTCTTAGAATAAAAAGTAAAAATGATTTCTTTGTTGTGTTGCTCGAATGTATGTAAATAGCCAGGGGTAATTATTGGATAAAAAGTGGCCAGGGATAGAATCCATTACGCCACACCTGGCTATGATCACAAGCGCAATACTTTTTGTTATCGACTGAACAGGAACTCCTCGACATGAGATCGATGCCTCTTCAGCGCAATTGAAAAATATGAATAAAAGCGGTTCAGTCGGGTAATTACAATTCTAAAAATCATTGTCTTCGGTGATTTTTGTTATCCCACCTGGATTTCGCTCTTCAGGTACCTAGTAAAACTGCTAGTCAGGCTAGGGTATAAAAGGCGAAACAATTACCAGGGATCCTCAGTTTTCGAAAGGAATTATTCAAAATCGAATTTGGCCAAAATGAGGGCTTTGCTGGTAGTCGCGCTGTGCGCTCTTATAGTTTATACCGTGTGCGCAGTTCCTTCATCTTTGTCGCAGGAGGATACCGTCGATGTTGAGCTGAAGGCCGAAGAGGATACTGGTGATGTGGAAAGTATCATTAAGAATGGAGGCTTACTCTCGAGGTTAGTTCGATCACCGGGCAAGTGCTGCGGAGGCGGCGGCGGATATCCTAGCGGCGGTGGCTTCGGTAGTGGCAGTGGAGGCGGCTGGGGAGGAGGCGGTGGTGGCGGCGGCGGAGGCGGCGGAGGTGGTGGCGGAGGATATGGCGGAGGATATGGAGGAGGATACGGAGGAGGTAGCGGATATGGCGGAGGAAAGAAATGCTGCGGCTAATAATTACTGCCTTTGTTGATTGTACGAAATAAATTATGAATTGCGTTCTGTGTTTTTAAATGAATGTGTTTTTGTCTAAAAAAAGTTTTAACAAAGTTGTTTAAATACTAAAATACTTAAAAACTTTGAATTCGTATCAATATTAATTTTGCTGCAAGTTACTTCTGATCGTACCTACATATAAAAAACCATATTTTATCTCTCTTAATCTATGCTGCTCAAATCGTGAATTTTTCACCGAAACAAATATTTTAATAAAAAATCTAAATCAGATCTCCACCCCAAAAATTAATGCTGACATCAAAAACTAATTATACTGTTGAAATTTTTACATAACAAAATAATTTATAATCAAAACAACTTTGAGATTAATCTCTCAAAATCTGAAGATATGCAAAAGAAGCAATAAAGTAAAGCTTAGCCATACAGGGTGGTAGAGAAATTCATGCCCAAATTAAAATGATGCAAAATTTTGCTGAGCTTCTCTCTATGAGAAAAATAATCTTAAAGCTTTTCTCCAAAACATAAAAACTTCTCTCAATTCGCTACGATCATCTGCGCATGCGCGATCGGCTTAAAATTTCTTTGGTTGAAGGATTACTGCAAAAGCATATCGCTTGGTATCTCAGAATTGTTAGATAACAAGATCGAGACTAGATTCTTGGAAGCTTTTTGAGGGTTTTTCTTCCTCGGATGAATCTGTAAAGTATGGAGATAAAGTTGAGTTTAGCGAGCTTTTTTCATGACGCAAACCATCGTCAGGTGTCAAGTTCTATGATGAAGCAATATTACGCTTGGATGATTTCTAGATTTTTTACACTACCAATTCTTAAAGAATATGCGCGGATTTTTTTACCCTGACTTTTTAACTCTTCAAGTCATTAGAGTGTTGGAGTTAAACAGAAATGATCTCAAGTGGAGTGCGGGTTATCTATGATAATCTGAGTTTACTTTGCTATTTCTGTGAAACTTATGACCTCATGATGGTCAGTAGCTGTTCTACTGAACCTTGTTGTCTTATATTGTTTGTTTCTGCGAATTTCTTATGATGCCGCTTTTGAATGACTTACCACTAAGTGACTGCTTATAGAAGTACAAGCAATTATTGAATTAGGTTGTCTGCTTCTTTTTTTCTTTCTGCAAAAACTAACAAGATTGAAACACTCGGTTTTATTTTACTAACTTCCATCCAATACTACCGCGTTAAAATCCGGTTTTCGGCTATAGAATAGGAGAGGGTTGCCTAACTTGTTATGCTTTTAGGTGATAAAAGGAGAAAGTGCATTGGCCATCAAGAAGGAATACGAAAGGAAAAAGCAAGAAATGTTCTCTAGGTGAGAGAAAACGGAAAGACTAAGAACTATGCCGCGAAGTGTGATCGAATCCCGGACTTTTGGGACTGTACTCTGACGTCTTAACCTCTTCTCAACCCCGGAAAACTAAACTAAATGGCACCTACTACGTCATGATAATGTTAACTAATAGATTCTAAACTATCGCGAGCTCTGAGAACATAAATTGAAATTGGTGTCTCAATACTTGATCAAACATTTATGCCAAGTGCAATCGTCAAAGGCACCCCCACGGTATTCTATTTAATCTTTTAATTCTGCGAAGCATTCCTGCTTTTCCAAAATAAAAATACTTAACTTTTTTTATATGGACATTTTAAGATAAGAATCCTTTAACACTGTTTTTCATGCCGCATGGCCTTATGTAGTGATGAGCAAGACTGGTCTTGAACATTTAACAAGACCAAAGCAAGATCAGCACAAGACAGGACAAGGACTGCAAGATCAAGATAGCAAGACTTTTTGCTCATCACTAAGTGCCCAAAGTCTTGAAATGATGAGCAAAAAGTCTTATCTTGCACTGCAACACTTTTTGCAAGATTTTTTGCAAGATTTTTTGCAAGACTTTTTGCTGATCACTGCAAGACTTTTGGCACTTAGTGATGAGCAAAAAGTCTTGCTATCTTGATCTTGCAGTCTTGTCTTGTCCTGTCTTATATTCTTATATTGGTCTTGTTTCATGTGCAAGACCACGCAAGACCGCAAGACCAGTCTTGCTCGTCACTAGTCTTAGGGGTCGTCCATAAATTACGTGAGGCATTTAGGAGGGAGGGGTCGACCGAATCTCACCCAATCACGTAATTTTTTCCGCAAGAATGTGCAAAAAAAATTTTTTTGTGGAGAAAACAAAGCTTAGGAGTCACCCTTTATACTATCAGTACCAGTTAAGATCATGGTGTAATATCTAGTAACAAGCTTGCTTTGAAGAATAGAGTTGAATAGGACAGGTTAAAGGGGGTCTGGAGGTGCTCAAGGAAATGTCGATGAACCATACTTTTGATGTTATACAAGTGGGGAACTGGGAAGTGGGAACTGACTGTAAGAGATTATTTCACAGTCGAGTTATTCATAAACAAACTTCTAGACCGTATTGTGTCCAAGGGGGCTGGGCTGTAGGAGATGGGGGCGGACCAAGCGAGCTAGTCTTGTGTTGCGGGATAAATATTGCCGTGTAGGTAGGAAGGAGGTTCTGAATTCCTACGTTAGCTTAAAGGAATGAGTTTGATGGCACGATTTTTTGCACTTGTCGAAGCCAATATGAATTAATTGTATTCAAGGCGGGGACGAATGTGATATTTGTAGAGTAATGTAATATTTGTATTGTATTTGGAGGAGGAACTTGCATCTCTTAAGAGATCCAAGGCATTGGGAGGCTTATGGGGCAATTTGGTGATCATTCCATCCGTTAGGGGTCCATTAAACGCTAGGTTTTGCTGTCAGTTTACCACAGTTACTGCTATGACTAACGGAAAATCTACCGTCTAAGGTTATGATTGATGAAATTATTTGAATATTTTGACTCTCACCAATCACGACTGATGAAATTTATTGACGCTTACATGAACCTGTAATGGACGCCTTAAAGTTACCCCAAGGATGTTAAGAGTTGAGTCAGCCATTAACCCAGCTCCAGGCTCACGCTGTGAACAAACGCGAGCACCCGTGAACGCGAGTGTGAATGGTTTTCTCGTCTAGTTCGCTCCTTGTTTTCCGTTCTGATTGGATACGTTATAAATTCTCGCCGTGAATTCACGGCGTGGATGTGGAGATGCCTGTACATTCTCTTCTCCCACGGAGATAGGAGCTATATCGATGTTATCGAAAAAACTTGTTGAGGGGAGGGGAGGGGGGAGTCGAAAAACCGCAAAAATCACCTAACGTAATTAATGGACGACCCCTTATGTATGTAATGCCAATGTAGTCAAGCTATTTTTTCATAAGTGCAATTAACACTGCACTATCACGACACAAGTTGCTTGACTTCGGTTACCGAGCTCTAATTCTGTTTCCTCGGAATAAGTAAATCAATGCTTTGCAGGTTACAACGGCTAAGTGGAATAAAGGTTAAGTCAATGTACTATGGCCATGGGTGAGAATCGAGCACCAAAGCAATGCCTGAAGTTGGATTTACAAAAAAAAAAAAAAAAATAAAAATAACGAAACTGACTTGATTCTGCTTCGGAATGAGTTATTCCGTCCAAAATACAGCTGTAGTCACTTGGAATATTGTACTATTGTACTAGAACTCCCAACAATTCTTTTTCTGTAATATGTAGTTCTTAAACCTTTGGAAAATCTCAATGTCAGTTAATGTTTTTAGGAGCGACTATAGAAAGGATAATAACCCATTAAATAGTCATTATCACAATAACAGTACCAATTTGATTACTACAGCCAATGGCACCTTCAATTTACAACTACGTTTACTACTCACGTTGATCACACCTGTTTCGTAACCGCGTTCATAAAATAACAAGAAAACCATAAAATGTTTGTAAACGGAAAGTCGATTTGCATTTGAATGGTAACCATATGGATCTGGGAAATTTGCCACATAAACGAAAAGGGGAATCACCGATTTGACTATGCCACTTAAGTTTCTTTCCGCGAAAATATAATCAATGCATCTAGTTCTACATAATTCTGGCTATAACATAAAATCATTTTAATTCATTTCATAACTCTGAAGATCAGTGTTTCGTTTTTGCGAATTATAATCTGTTCCACGAATTTATCAATTTATAAACAATATTTAGTGAAATAAATAAACAATAATAAAAACAGTCAACAGTCAGTGACCTTGTTTCACGTTTGCGGTTTCTTCGATGCAAATTTTGTAGTCACTCAAAACGTGATGAATACCAAAAGAAAGAGTTGAGATCTCTTGAAGATTATGCATGTCCATCAAACTTTTTGCAGAAATTTCGGGGAAAACCATACGAAAAAAGACAGTTTTAAGCATTAAACATTGGAAATTTGAAAAATTAAATTTCTTTTCCCCACCCGAATGATTTTTGGGCAAGGAAGATTTTGCATGTCATCTTATGAATTACGATCTTTCTCCTCAAAATTGTGCGATCATCTCAAAAGTATAAAATCTGATCCAAGAGAGCTGAGGATTCAGAATCCCTTCAAAACTCATCTTGATATCATATAGTGTGACAGTAAAACCGACCAAAGTAATCAAAATGCGTTCAATTGTTGTATTAACTGTTTTCGTGGCTTTGGTTTGCGTCGCTTACGCCTATCCAGAAGATAATAGCAACTTTAACACAGAGAACAAGGATAATGTAGGACCGTTGATCCTAGATCTTGAGCCGCAAGGACATGAAAATCAAGGTCCTCGTGCAGCTCGCCAGTTTGGAGGACATGGAGGGGGTCACGGGCATCATGGCCATTATAATCATGGCCATTATAACAATGGCGGTCATGGTGGACATGGAGGACACCATGGGCATGGAGGACACCATGGACATGGTGGACATAGAGGAGGTCATTATGGTTAAGTTAACTGTAAAGTAAAAATTGAAATAAATACTTTTTGTAGTAGTTTTTAAATTTTCTGTTTTAATTGTAGTTTAATAAATAAATTAGAGTTTTAACAGTAAATGAACAACGACTATTCTAATTTATTAAATAGCTTCTAGATTCTACCAAATTAATAGTTCCAATTTTGTATAAGGTGGCGGCATATGCAGATCTGGCGTTCGCGTAATCGCTTTCAATTTCTTGTGTAGGGTTAAGCCATATCTTAAGGCCTCTATTCACACACAGGTCGCCGGCAGACCGTGGCCTGAAAGTTTTCTCCTTGATGCCAAATATAACCACACACTCACTTGCCGCTAACTTAATGGGATCTGCAGTCCAAGAAAACTGACAAAAATCTTTATATGTGTGGCCATTTATCGTTAGTTCGTGCCTGAAGATTCACGCCTTATAGATTCGGAACGGAAGGCGTGAGCTACGTGCGAAAACCATCCACACTCGCGTTCGCGCTCGTTCGCGGGTGCTCACGGCGTGAGCCACCTTCAAGTTCTCTTTGAGGCCATGAATATTTTTGAACTTGAATAAACAACCTGCTATGCTAAACTGTCGTCTTCGCTTGTGTGTCTGTAAATAGGTAGGTCTGTAGGTCTTAACCGAGTTTTATCGCAAAAGGAAAAGAAAACTACGTGATATTTGAGGAAAAAAAAAACTACGTGATATTTGCCGAGTCCCACGTGAGATTGAGTGGGATTCGGCACAACCTTCTCCCTCCCTAAGCAGTTGGAAGCAGATTTTTGAGAAGGCAAAAGCTCACCGAGGGCTGTAGTGATGGCAATGATAATGATAAAAGTATACCTAGAGAAAATATGCCTACAAGTTGGTATTTGCGTTTTTCAAAATATAAAATGTCTTTATTAAAAAAAAAAAAAAAACTTGGAAATAACTATCGTTTCAGTTCATTGCACGCGGAATTTTTACATTCCACTTGCCAGATGCTCCAACCCTCTCAAACACGTGCTTGCAAAAAATTGTCATTCGTAAGCAACACGATTTGTTTACGTACATTTAAAAACCCTCTCATACCCTCTTACACGTCACACTCGCCTACTAGATTGATCCATAACCAAAGCCTAAGGCTACGGTTACTATGTATGCGAGTTCTAACAAAAATCTGTTCGAACGAATTCTGACGCATTTGTTCAAATAAGCAATCGCCTCTTCTTCTAATGAGAGTGTTTACACTGGCAGCGACGCACAAGTCAGAATATTCACGTCGTCGTGAATAAGGAAGAAAATAGCTGGTTGACTCTATAAGGAAGAAAATAGCTGGATGCTCTATTTTCCCACCATTTAGCATCCATAACTTCATTAACCCACTTTCAAGAAAATAAAATTCATCAAGCTCGTCCATCTTTACTGAGCGGGAGAAACTTACTGACTATCAAATATAATAAAATGCGCACAGTGCAACCACCTTTTGTTGCGGTTTACACGCTGGTGGCATCATCTTTCTTCAAAATTTAGTTCGCGTTGCGATCAATTGAGATCGTAACCGCATCATGATCAGTTATCGATGATTTCTTGTTAACGTGAAGTCACTGATTTATGTTAGTAAACCAACAACAATTGACGCCCTGGAAGGTTCGTGTTATTCGTGACATACGGTCAGCAGTACTCGAAAAAGTGACCAAAAACTCAATGTCCTAAATGTGCTACGTCAAAAACAGCCGCGGTGGCCATATGAAGTCAATTTTTAAAATGACTAAAATCATTTTTAAATAGTAATGCCATAAATTGATCTTTCAAATACAATTTTTGGATTAAATTTTAATTTTTGTGTCATTTTTACAATTTAAAGTTCTAGCAGGCTTAAAAAACCCTCATATTCATCGCGATCATTCCATCGTGTATGTTATCCGTGCTTAATACCTTTCATATTATGTGTACTCTATTAAAGACTTGTCGTCTTTGTGGGCCGGTTTCCATCTTCTTTGTTTTGTTTTCTCTGTAGACATTTTTTGCATACTTTTAGGTGCAGCATTGTTAATCATTTTTCTATTTATTTTTAGTTTGCATACATTTAGGGTCGATTTTTCTGTAATATTTTTAAAGGATGGGAAATTTTTGATGAGAAATTTTTGTATTAGAATACCTACCCATTTTATTGCTAAACTAAATTAAGAAAGAATCAAAGAATAGCTGGAAGATTTAGTTCTCACCGATTTAAGTTACAGAGAAATCACCTGGCAAAAGAGGCAGGAACGATCTGAACAACATAATACTCCGTGGATTCGAATTGTATACCCGTGATCTAAGATATTGGAGCTCTTCTATGGACATACACAATGGCAGAGCGAAATAGAATGGCACACTTGTGACTCCAAGATAAAGTCATATGTGGTTGCTAGGTATTAGGATGAAAGGTATAGGTTCAGTAGAGTTTATCTGATTGATTCCGTAGCAGCTCCTTTCATCGCACCGTATTGAAGCTGTAATCGAAATCTGAAAAATTTATGGATTCTCAACTGGTCACTAATAATGCTGCTTATATAAATCAATGCAATCTAGAAGATCTAATAAATTAGAATCGTCGTTCATTTACTGTTAAAACTGTAATTTATTTATTAAACTAAAATTAAAACACAAAATTCAAAAACTACTACAAAAATTATTTATTTTAATTTTTACTTTACAGTTAACTTAACCAAAATGACCTCCTCTATGTCCACCATGCCCATGGTGTCCTCCATGCCCATGATGTCCTCCATGTCCACCATGACCGCCATTGTTATAATGGCCATGATTATAATGGCCATGATGCCCGTGACCTCCTCCATGTCCTCCAAACTGGCGAGCTGCACGAGGACCTTGATTTTCATGTCCTTGTGGCTCAAGATCTAGGATCAACGGTCCTGCATTATCCTTGGTCTCTTCTTCTGGATAGGCGTAAGCGACGCAAACCAAAGCCACGAAAACACTAAATACAACAATTGAACGCATTTTGATTACTTTGGTCGGTTTTACTGTCACACTATATGATATCAAGATGAGTTTTGAAGGGATTCTGAATCCTCAGCTCTCTTGGATCAGATTTTATACTTTTGAGATGATCGCACAATTTTGAGGAGAAAGATCGTAATGCATAAGATGACATGCAAAATCTTCCTTGCCCAAAAATCATTCGGGTGGGGAAAAGAAATTTAATTTTTCAAATTTCCAATGTTTAATGCTTAAAACTGTCTTTTTTCGTATGGTTTTCCCCGAAATTTCTGCAAAAAGTTTGATGGACATGCATAATCTTCAAGAGATCTCAACTTTTTCTTTTAGTCTTTATTATTTTGGAATTCATCACGTTTTAAATGACTTCAAAATTTGCATCGCAGAAACCGCAAACGTGAAACAAGGTCACTGACTGTTGACTGTTTTTATTATTGTTTATTTATTTCACTAAATATTGTTTATAAATTGATAAATTCGTGGAACAGATTACACTTCGCAAAAACGAAACACTGATCTTCAGAGTTATGAAATGCATTAAAATGATTTTATGATTTAGCCAGAATTTTGTAGAACTAGATGCATTGATTTTATTATCAAGGAAGGAAACTTATGTGGCATAGTAAATTCGGTGATTCCCCTTTTAGTTTATGTGGCAAATTGGCGAGATCCATATGATCACTATTCAAATGCAAATCGATTTTCCGTTTACAAAAATTTTATGGTTTTTGTTATTATTTTACGAACGTGGTTACGAAACAGGTGTGATCAACGTGAGAAGTAAACGAAGTTGCGAATTGGAGGTGCCATTGGCTGTAATACTCAAATTGGTGCTGTTATTGCGGTAATGACTGCTTAATGGGTTATCATCCTTGCTATAGTCGCTCTTAAAAGACATTAACTAACATTGAGATTTTCTAAATTTCTAAGAACTATTACAGAAATATTGCACATTTTGTTTGATTATCCTTTAAGTTCAAAATCTATGGTACGCCTCTTCCAACTCCTCCAGATAAACATCAGCCTAGCTACGGCAATCTTGCCTTTCGATGTGGCGAGTGCTCTGCCCCTGTACAGAATTGAATTGCTCAAAATAATGCGTACCTTAGCTTAGAAATCTCGCGTTGTAGATACATCATGTCATTCATTTTCACTCTAGCATGTTATTTAGGCCATTTTATGGGTTTTAGAGTTGACCGAACTTAGAACCCATTGAATATAAATGTGTATCCTCCGAAAAGGGCATTATTGGCAGCCCCATACTCCGGACGCCAACTAAAGACTGATACCGTTTTGTAACCAGAAAATAAGCCTCGACATGAGTTGAAAAGTAGGCTATGAGCCGGTTGAAAATATTGTATTGGCTAATTTTATTACTAAAACGAACGGATCATGTCGTTGTCGAAGGACAAATAGCCATGCCGCAAAAGAACGCACTCGCCCGCCACAGGCATGCACGCTTCCGGCACCGACACGGAAATCCAAAAATTCAGACATGAAAATTTATGATTATTCTAAAGGCGAGTGTTGTTTTACCAAGCTTCTGGATAAGCACAAGCTTTTGGCGCTTCCATTTCTGCTTCATTTACGTTTACTGCAGGCAGGTTGCCCAAGCTCGCGATCCTTGCAAACAGAGTCCATACCATATCTTGCAGCATTACAAAGCAGGTAACGCTTGCTCTTCATCAACGCCATCACTCCCCTACAAGCATCCCCCACGGATTACTATCCGCTTTCTTGCGCAGACTCTTAAAATGCTCCGTTTTACTTTTTCGGGTGACTTTTTAAGCCCTCTCCTTGCCTCCTTGTATTCTATAAGGAGTTTCTCGAACCCGGACCGTTCCCGCCGCTGGCATTCTTGCCATTGTTGGTGATCTATTAGTGTGGCATTAGATCCGTGTATCGTACTAGGCAGGCCTTAAGGCCCCCGTACACGGTCAAATTGGATGTACATCCAGATTTCCATCAAACCCATGCTGGCAACGAGTTTTGATCGGCCGACGGGCCCACAATCGATAGTTTTGGTTGTACATCTGCGCTTAGATGTACATCCAATTTGACCGTGAATGGAGGCCTTTAATGATTTCTAATGGCTATCGTATGATGTACGATGTCGCCCAGGTTGCAGGGGTTCGTGGATTACGTGCATTACTTTATTAACTGCTATACACAAAGCTCACGTGGAGCTCGTGCTTCCAGAACCATGGTCCCTCATGTAGGAACGGCCTGGGACTCATACCAAAGGAGAAGGGGTTATAAGGGAACATGGGGAAATTCATTCTTACCTCACACGTTACCTGAGTGGCCATGGGTATTATAGGCCATATCTTCATTGCTTCAGGTTGGTCGATTCACCGTTCTGCCCGGATTGCGTTTAGTACAGGAAAAATAGTAAAAATAGCGGAAATGATTGGGTACAGGCTGAAAATTGGCACGGAGCTTCCTTTTAGGGTTCTTAATAAGGGGTTATAAAGTCCACCGATTTTCTACCCCGGGAACCTTTCTTTCTAGGGGGTTTTAGGGTCAAAATATCTGTTTTTTGCAAATGCATCTGAAACTGTAAGTCCTATCATAAAAAAATGTTCACAAAGTTTGTAGCTCATACGATTTTCTACAAAAAATGTTATTATACATTTTCCCGTACGTATTGCCATTCATGAGATATCACCGTTTTAAAGATTTAAAATAATCATAGAAACGATACTCCACATAGAAACGATACGAGTACTTTATGTCTTCTGGCCTGATAACTTCCGGGACCTTAGTTTGGTGGCACAGATCGCCAAATCAAAGTTTCATAACTATTAGCCAAAGAAGAAAGTGCATATCCGGGACCATCCCCACTTCGCTGACGGCAGCTTTGGAGACTCTACTCAATTTAGTACCACTCCACCTGGATCTAGAGAAATCCGCCTTAACGCTGTGCTGCGGATGAAAACAAATGGCTACCTGAGCAATGGTATTGAGCTGGGACATTCTATAATTATCGACATTTTAGCAAAGCGGACTGCATCCCCGTTAAATTCAAAATTCGAGCCGCCTTCCTTACACTAACAAGATAGGCTATTCTGCAATTCTTCTAAAGTACCACAGGGTACAGTTGTATGGATCAGGAACGGCTAGTTCGGGGAATCTGGAGTGATTCAGTAGGATGATAAACTTAGACCCTCTAGTGACTTTCAAGCAAAGGTGTATGCCATACTTTCATGCGCCCATGAAATCTTAAGAAAGGCTTACAAATTCATACATCTCTATCTTCTCTGAAAGCCCAGCAAGAAGGTCCCGCAGGATAAAGTCAAAATTAGTATGGGACTGCCACCCAACGTGCCCTTGGTAAGCTCGGTGTTCTCAATCTAATTCGTGGGACTTATATATAGCAAATTAATAAGATAGAATATAGGTAAGTTCATACACTAGAACCCTAAAGCAGATTGTATCTGCTTAATTCACACCTTAAGAAACAAAAGATAAATAAATATTTGGAAAAGCTTTTATTCAGTTTTCGTTTTGACAGTTGGATTATCCAAAATGACCTCCTCCATGGCCATGTCCACCGCCGTGTCCTCCGTGTCCTCCGTGCCCTCCGTGTCCACCAAATCCACCATGTCCACCATGATGACCACCTCCAAATCCACCATGTCCACCATGTCCGCCTCCATGATGACCGCCTCCTCCAAATCCACCAAACTGGCGAGCTGTTCGTGTTCCTTCATTTTCATGTCCCTGAGGATCGACAGTCAGAACCACCGCTTCTGTATTATCCTTGGTATCTGCAACAACATCCGTGTCATCCTCAGCTGGATAAGCATATGCGACGGCAAATAACGCCACAACAACGGCCATTACAACAAATGAACGCATTTTGATCTCTATCACACTTTGGTATATCAAGATGAGTCTTAAAGGAATTCTGAATGCGCAGATCACGCACATCGGGTTTTATACTTTTGAAATGGCCCCAAAACGTGTGTGTGTAAAAACCTTAAAAACATCCTAACCCCGAGATAATTCGGGGGAAGAAAAGAAAAGTTTATTTATTTTTCATAATTCCGATGTTTAGTACCAAAACTGGCTTTTTTCGGAAGACGGCCCCAGAGCATGTGTTTCCCCGAAATTCCTGCAAAGGTATGGGTCCAGCGAGTATTAAACTTTATGCGATGTGACATTATTTTTTATCTTTTAATTCATGACTTTAAAGCTGACCACAAAATTTGCATTGTAGCAAATCAACAACTCAAAACGAGGTCACTGACTGTAACTGGCGATTTTTTATTGTTGTTTGTAAATTTTTGTAAATTATGTTAATTGTGGTTCGTAAATTTGTGCGGAAACCTATAAGTCCTGGAAACCATAATTGATCATTTAAATTATGAATAGGGAAGACATAAAATTTAGCCAGAAATCAGTAGAACTTGAAGAATTTACTAGTGCAAAACAAGTGTCATTCAAATGCAAATTAACTCCATTTAAAAAAAAAAAAAAAAAATCGATCAATTTTTTTTGGTGTTTTGATCGTGTTTACAAATTTTGATCGTGCTTATCTGAGACGTAAAACCCCAAGCAAAATCAATGTGTCAGTGGCCGCAGTGTTTTGATATCCCTGTTGTTATTCTGGGGTAAACTCTTGAGAAACTTGCTGTCTTGCGGGAGCTCATTAGTGATCCGACCCTTAGTTGTTGTTAGTCTGTTCCAAGTCTTCCAGAACGAAGCTGCCTAGTGTGTGCTGGCTGTCTTTCTGTCGTCTCTCCGTAGCTACGGCAACAAACGTAGTTATTGGCAAATTTCTCGTGGTGATTGCCGTAATTCTTCCAATATCTCTTCGGGATATATTTAACAGGCTCATTGTTCTTCCGTTGTCGCATTTGCTTACTTACGACAAAAGAAGAACAATGAGCATCCAGTTAAAAGTGGAAGCAGCAAAATTAGCGCGAATTATTCCGAGTACCAAAACTGCAGAAATTTTACTTGCATTTGTGTTTCCACATAAAAAAACTTGCGCAAGCCACTTCTGGATAGACTTTCGGGAATTACCCTTGCAGGACTAGTAGACATGTAGGCAGAGTCAGCGAATGGTACGACGAGGAATGTAAACCAGCTGTAGAGACCAGAAATAAATCCCAGTAGGACCTGTAAGCTTACAGAAGTACTGAAATAAGCACTCACTAGTAATGGGTAGGCCTTACCACACCCCTTATAGAAGTGCATATTTTTACACACGATGTCATAGGAGGTAAGGTCTTACTTTTTTACTTTCCCTACAGTAGTTATATAAGTACTTACCTTAGAGTACTTACAGAAATGCTCACCTGCCATACCCCTTGGTAAGGCCTACCCCATACTAGTAAGTGCTCTTTCCAGTACTTCTGAAAGCCTACAAGTCCTACTGGGGTATTATAAACATACGAAAACAAATGAGGCATCGGGCAAATTCTCACTTGTTTGGGTCTAATTCTGGCTTACACCTTATCATCTGCCTTCTCCTGTAATGGGTTATATAAGGGCTCATCTAACACCAAGAAAATAAGGGGTATCCTTTACTAGATCACTACTTATATCAGTGCCCCATTGGTAAGGCTTTCCTAGAATTCCTACTGGGCTTATATTGAACTATACAGATAAATAGTTATATAAAGTAGGCAGACCAGACAGACCAGGCAAACCAACCTACCCGTCTAGTTATGTAGCTGCCGGATTGTATAGCTGTCCACCTGCTGAGAGTTTTAATTTAACTTATAATGTTTCGCATACAAATTGGTTTTTGAAGGAAACCAATTTAATTGCTTATATCAGTTTTAAACACACATAAACACAACTCACACCAGCCTATAGCCATGTTTTTTTTTTTTAATGAACTAGTTCTTCCATCGAGTTCATTAAAAAAATATCTTCACTGAGTAAAAATTTCAAAATTAAACGGAATTTAAGTGTCAGTTGACAACTATTACCCGAAGCCCCCTCCAGAAAATAATAAATAAGTTTATAAAAAATCAATTATTTGGAATAATTTTGCCCTCCTCCCTTCCCTGTTCGTTTTATTTTTAAATTAGGTTTTTCCGACAGCCGAAAAATATGCAACAATCCAAAAAAAAGGAAATTTTGAAATTTCCCAAAACCAGGATAGAGACCCCGATAAAACCTGGGTCTTGAGATTTGTATGGGGAAGAACTATACAGTTCATGAAAAAAACACGGCTCTTATAGACTAGGCTGCTATGGTAGGGGAGCAGAAGGAAGAGGAGGTCTGCTTTGTCTAACCCAGCCTTAACGGAGTGAAGGATACGTATCTTCCAGAAAATTATAAGCGAATTTTAGAAATAAATAATAATTACCAAACATTTTTTATTCAGTGTAAAATTAAAGTTGGATAAACAATTATTTATTTATTTATTAATTCGCCAAACAAGGTACACTTAAACTAGGTATACATATACTTAGATTAAAAAACATAGTGTACAGTCTTTTATAATATAACTAGCAAAAAACCCGCGTGCGTTGCAACGCCTTTAAATAAAAAAAGGGGGTGTTTTCGAAAATGCATGACTGCGGTATCACTGCAATATTCAGCCACATACTTCCAATTGCTGAATGTTGCAGTGATACCGCAGTCATGCGTTTTCGAAAACACCCAGGCTATGTGTGCACAGTCCACGGTAGTAAAAAAGTATAAAGAGGTAAAAAAACAAATCTTCAAAAATTTATTTTGAATAGGTACCTATTAAAATAGTTTTTTTTTAAATTTGATGTTAAGATTGGGTCCAGCTGTATCCTTCCAGACAAACAGCAGATTCCTTTTGGTTGTTGTTTCCATCTTAGAGCCTTGCAGAAATTGCATGCCACATTCATCGCTCCTACTTCAGCTGCTTTTGATTAATTTATTCGCGGAAATTAACTGAAACCACAATTCAATTTATTAATACTTTGAAAATCTATCAAACCATCCAGGGTTTCGGTTCTTAAGACTTGACCTCGTAAGGAATCAGTTTCACGACATCTTGAGGCTACATTCGATCAGAATTCAAACGTTCCTCACGCCTTAAACCTTAAAGCATTTTCATTTGCTCTCGAGTTTGCTTGTCGTGTTTTTTGAAGACTAAGGCGATGTTCCTGTTCCATATTACCTTCTACCTGCCGAGCCAATCTTTTCCTCTTTGCATCAGCAGTTGTAGAGTGAATATTTGATTTTCGACTTGGCATTATAATGGAAACAAAATAAACCTAAATACCGATATACTTTCAGTATATAATAGTTTAGCCGATAAAGCTAAAAAAGGGATGAAGAAAACCGCTAGGGAGGGGAAAAACAGAAACTAATACTAAGAAATATGAATATGCACCGAAAAGAAAATATATGTATATGTATATGTGTACTAATTATGTACTGAAAATTATGCAAAAAAAACAAAACTTGCGATTTCGCCCTTTTCTTAGGTTTTTATAAATCCGCTTCACTTGTTTCTGCTCCTTTTTTCCACTTTTCACTTTTAACCGTATATGTACTAATTACGTACTGTAAATTATGCAAAAAAGGAACAAAACTTGCGTTTTCGCCCTTTTCGTAAGTTTTTTTAAATCCACTTCACTTATCTTTTTTCCACTTTTCACTCTTAACCGTCAAAACTTCCTTTTGATCAATTTAAATCTTTTCACTTTTTTCTTTAAAACAACAAAACTATCAATTTTTGTAAATCTTCACTATTTTTTTAAACATTTAAAGTTTTCGTTTTTCCGCTCTTTCTCTTCTTCACTTCACATAGTCTAGAGAAAATCCCATTGGAAATGTTATAGAAGCTTTTTTAATAATCTACCGATCGAAAGATGGCCCTCTATTTGAGGTAAAATTAGCCATCAAACTTCTATTTCGAATTTGTCGCATCTTCCAAATTCTAAAGTGAATAATAATTTATTTTAATTTATGCCTTTTCACTATTCTATTTTTATTTATTTGTTAAAAGTTTTCACGAATAATAACATATTCTTGTTCTTCTTTCGATAAAATTGAGCAATTTTTGGTTATTGGTTAAAATAATGAGCAATTTTTTGGTTACTATATACTATGATCACATGCATACTTGAAGTCGGCTTCAAATAGACTTGAAAATCATGTAAAACCAGATCGACTTCAAATCAAGAGCATTTAACTGTCACTTCAAGTTCAAGTCAAGTCCTCAGTCCGGCATGTAATCGTAGTAATAGAGACTTGGGTAAAATATGAAACCTAATCTCACAACCGACTTTTCATATGTAAACAAAAATATTCCTCCACCAACCCCCTCGCCAACGAAGTAAAAGTTATTAATAATTTCTTTTAGGGACTAAATATTAGAAATTTAAATAGCCTATAATCTAAGTTAGGTTATTTTTGATATATTTGGAGAAAATTAATATAATCAGTGCAGGACTTTTTACGTTTATCCCGGACAAACAGACGGAATGACAGCGGGCTCTGCTTTATTTATATAGATATAATATATTACTATAACTACTGATAGCTACTAAAAACCTACTATTGTCAGAGAGGGGGTTGTGTTAGTAGGGATCTGAGTATTTTTTTATAGGATGCCTTGTTGAGTGAAGGGGAGAAAGAGGAGCTATGGCTGTTAAAAACCATACAGCATGACGGGCTCGTTCCTTGCGTAATCGGTGCGGTGTGGATATTCCCTGAGTAGTGTAGTGTGTCGTGTGTGTCGGACTACATCATTGAATTTGATTCTGTCCGACAGAAACTGCACTTTAAGCTTTCCACTTAGGACGTCAAAGGCAACGCAAGATATGAGCAGTTTCCTCCTGCTAGACAGCGGCATGAGATCAAGCACTTTGAGCCTGTCCAAGTAGTGCGGCAGGGTTTGGTAGTCATGGGGGTTGTGTAGATGTCTCAGGGCAAAAAGAAGAAATCTCTTTTGAATGGATTCGATCCTCCTGCTGCTCACTTGGAATATAGGATCCCAGATAGGACACGCATATTCCAGGATAGGGCGGACTAAAGAACAGAAGAGTGTGTTTGTGACCCATATATTACCGAATTCTTTGGCTCTCCTCTTAATGAAACCAAGAAGTTTGTTGGCTCTGGCAGTTATGTTATCGTAATGCAGGTTGAAATTGAGTTTTTTGTCTAGGACGACGCCTAGATCTACGATATGATCAACCTGATTCAACATTATGCCATTGAGATAATAGTTATGGTTCTGTGTGTTTTTTAAGCGGGAGAAGGTAATTGCATGATATTTGCTGGTGTTAAGTTGCAGTTAGTTCATGGTGCACCAGTCGTGTGGGCATTGAGTTTTGTCTGCAAGAAGGAAGCATCAGTTTGGGTCTCAATTATATACTATTATACAGCTATTTTTACTCACAAAATTCTTTTCAGCTCTTACCAATTACCCAAATTTTCACTCATTCGTAAAAATCATGGTTCAGCATGATATTGCTCTTAAAGCCCATTGTATACCCAAGCCCCGGCATCAAAACGATCAGAATTACACTAAACGCTTAAACCGATTGCATACCAATAAGCTCACTTCCCAACGCATCTAAACCCCATTGCATACCTCCAGGAACCAAAAGCTCATCACACTACGAACATAAACCCCGCACCATAGACATAAATTCCACCCATATTAAGGGCCAGGGGATGGAACCGTCGAAGGGGTGCAGCAACCTCATAGCCTTACTACCAGAATGGATGACTGGATACCGAAAAAAGCCATTAATATACTACCACGTAGGAAAATTCAGGTGGGCAAACCACGGTCAAGGTGGAAAAACGATGCTACGGCTGATGCCTCAACACAGGAAACTGTAGGAAAGCTGCGGAGCAGAAATACATCTGAAGGAAGAAGCTGATGGAGGCCAAAACTCGAATTGGGACAATATAAATGATAATTTTCTTTGTGTGTGTGCCAATAATTTGGTGAGAGAGAGGTACTATGAGTCAGTCGATCAGATCTTTTTGGAGATTATTGTACATAATTGTTGTTATGCAGCCCATACTTCAAAATTAAGTTCTTCGCAAAACTTTCTTACGGATGGTTAACGATTGTTTTATTTTGTCCTCGCCGCCCGTCGCGATCACAACGAAAAGCTGGGTTCAGCCTCTTGTTATTTGTTGTTCCGTAGGTAGTGCCATTCAAGTTGACAACGAACTAAACATTCTTTTGGATTGGATTGGTCGAAGATGCGTATCTGTTAAGTTCTGCATTTGCGAACAAAAAAGAGTAAGGTCACGTCGGGGTTACCACCACTATGTAGGCGTTTTTCTCCAGTAGGTTAAGTAGGTTAATTTAATTAAATTTATTATAAATATTGATAGCGTATCTGTTTATTTATTATAAATTCGGCCCTGATGGAGTCCCTCCAGCTGTTCTAAAATCCTGTGCAGGGGCCCTACTGTCTCCTCTTCTATGTTTATTTCAAAAATCCCTAAATAAAGGGCGCTTCCCAACCTTATGGAAGAACTCTTTTATAATACCCGTCCATAAGAAAGGCTGTAAAAACGAAATATCTAATTATAGGCCAATTGCGAAGTTATCGTCTATACCAAAACTCTTCGAATCTATTATTTATTCTGCTATCGCCCCTATCTGCAAGAGGCTTATCTCAACAAACCAACATGGTTTTCTTGCAGCCCGTTCCACTACTACTAATTTACTGGAGTTCTCTTCACACACAATTAGAGGCTTTGTCACTGGCTGCCAAACTGACTGTGTCTATACAGATTTTAGTAAGGCTTTCGACAAGCTCTCCCACTCTATTATAGTTCTTAAACTAAAGAAATTAGGCTTTCCGCATGCCCTTGTGGATTGGTTCCAGTCGTACTTAGCCGATAGAACCTACCAGGTTCTATTCCGCGGAGTCAAATCGAAGAATATCGAAGCGTCCTCTGGAGTCCCGCAAGGCAGCCATCTTGGCCCTCTTCTTTTTATTTTATCAATTGACGATATTGTTACACTGCTAAAGCACTGTAAAATCCTTATTTACGCTGATGACATCAAACTGTATCGCCACATAAGGAGTATAGAGGATTGCAAACTTCTGCAAGCAGATCTAAACACCTTCTATTCTTGGTGTTCCAACAACAACCTTGTGCTTAATATTAGTAAATGCGAGATCATGACTTTTTGTAGGAAACGTGGTGTTATAACTTATGACTATACTTTCCTTGACAACAAGGTCTCCCGTACTGAATCTGTAATCGATCTTGGGGTTAGGTTAGAAAGTAAGTTGGATTTCTCCACCCACATCAATTATATCTCCTCTAAGGGCAATTCAGTCCTGGGATTTATAAAAAGATGGTCCAAAGAGTTCAACAACCCCCTCGTCACTAAACACCTGTACGTATCTTTGGTTAGGCCTTTGCTTGACTACGCTTCCCAGGTATGGTCTCCTTACTACTCCTCCCATGTTAGTAGAATCGAATCGGTTCAAAGGAAGTTCGTCCGGTTTGCACTCAGCCACCTCCCATGGGATGACCCACTCGCTCTTCCGCCTTATGAGAACAGACTTAAATTGCTCAACTTAAGCTCCCTTCATAAGCGCCGCGAGGTCGCTGACGTTATATTCGTTCATCGACTGATGAATGACAAGGTGGACTCTGGTTTCTTAAGAAACCGCGCGTCATTTAGAGTGAATAACTACAACCTGAGAGGTGAACCTCTTTTGCACATTAATTCCTCTAACACCAATTATGGCATGTTCGAACCCGTTAATCGCATGCTTATAAATACTAACAACAATAGGAGTGTGTTTAGCTTGCTAACCAGTGAAGTTGTCCTTAAAAGGACCCTTCTCAATGTGGCGTGACTCTCTACGTGCTCCACTTCCTTTTTAGTTTTGCATGCTCCTCTGTTTAATGTTTTTGATCTTTTATGTTTTTAATATTTTATGTTTGCATGTCTCAGCTGAGCCACGGCAGTGGTAAATATTTCTCAGCCCTGCTGGGAAGTGTGCCTTCTGTCTTAGAAGGGAAACTCTATATATGTATATATATACATATATATATATATATATATATATATATATATATATATATATATATATATATATATATATATATATATATGTATGTATGTGTATGTATATATAGACTTTCATGCTTAGCTGTAAAGTGCGCCTTCTGTGCTAGAAGGGTTAACTCTAGGATAGCAGTGCTGCTGTTGCTGGGTTATCTATGTGCAAAAGACAGATTTGGTGTCCCCTATTCATCAATCATCTTGGAAATATGAAAGTGAAGCCTGATTTGCAATATTGATATCGGCTCGATTTTGTGTAGTCAGAGCCGTTCTCAATTGCGGTGCCGCCACTACAAGTTGGTGAATCAACCTTTATGATATTAATATTCTTAAATATGACTTGCACTTACAGTCTATCGCCTTCAGTATATCGCTATGGCCGATAATGGTTAACTTCATCCTTTTAGTGAATATAGGATACCCGAAGTCAATGATGTAAGGGATGGCTGCTGTAATAAGCATTTCACTTCTTCTATATTGTCATCTTCATCTTCAATCATCTCAGAAAAAAATAATGAAATGTAGTCGGCGTCATCATTGTTGAACTCATATTCAGCGGTTGTATCTTCGGACATACTATTGAGACACGCCTGTTCCCGACAACGTAGCCATACGCTACGGAACATGGCAGTCTTATTTTACTTATGGACCATGACCCAAGACATAGGCCGGCCGTATACCAAAGCTTCAAATACTTATTAGCGACATATGTATGTCACTTTTTATATGTAGAACAAATCGTCACATGCCGCTTTGCTACATTTATCTCCAAGGAAGATTGACGAAAGGCTGCATATGAAGCTTTGGTATACTGCCGGCCAGAGAGGAATGGATCAATTAGTTTATGAAGATATAGCCAAGCAAGCTCTAACTCACAGAGCAGCACATAATGAACTAGTCCTTACATAACATGACACCCAAGCATCACTAAAGAGACAGGCGAAACGTAGACGAACTAATGAGGTCAGCACGCAATCATTCGCGCTAGAAATCACGCGAGTGATGTTACTGAAAGAAGATGGAGGCTCATCATCACGTTCAGTTAAGTTTATCAGATCCACATTTCAAGAAACCAAAAATCAATACCGGGTTTTCAGCTAATCCATTACTCATAGATTTAACTTAAAGTTTATAGACAAAGTAACAAATGAGGGAAAACATAGAATGAGCCAACCGTTCTATCACAAAGTGGACAGATTAAGAAGACGACATGACGTATTAGGCTAGGCTCATAAATGAGTTATTAAAACGACACTTTCTAAAACACAGTCTTTGTTGCTTATGTGTTGCTTAGGTACCAACCCACTTCTTCCACCAATAAAGCACATTAATAACAAAATAATAAAGGCATAAAATTTCTCCATTAGCGCCTGACCTCCGTTAAAAATGGAAATTTGTAAATGCAAATTTTGTAATGACGTCGAATTGGTGAGACTTTTGGAGAAAAGCAAAAATTTATTCCGAAAATCTTTGTAAATTTCGGGGAAGAACAAAATCCGAGACAGAAATTAGTACGAAAATCGCAAGTTTTTTCCCAAAAAATACTGTTCTACTCTCTGCCGTTATCTAGGCTTCCGTCAGAGAGTCTTAGAGATAAGGTTTCATAAAAGTCACGTGTTTCGAATTAAGATCAAGACTTTCAAATCTAGGTATAAAAATCAAACGCGGTCCATTTATGGAGTCAGAAACCCTTTGAAGCTCGAATTCTCGATATCCAAATTTTATCGGTTCAAGAATAGTTAAACTAGTTCAATAAAAAATGCGTTCGACTTTTTTACTAACAATTGTTGTGGCGTTGATTTGTGTCGCCTACGCTTACCCCACGGAAGACAGATTCGAGGATGATGGTGCATATTCTGGAGATATTGCCGAAACCTTGACTGTAGAACTCGAACCTCAGGGTCATGAGAACGCAGGACCACGGATAGCCCGACAGTTTGGAGGATTTGGTGGATTCGGTGGATTTGGTAATAGATATGGTGGATATGGAGGTGGTCATCATCATCATCATCATGGAGGATTTGGAAATTACGGACATGGCGGTTACGGGCACGGAGGATTCGGACATGGAGGCTTTGGTGGTCATGGACATGGGCATGGACATTATTATGGATAACGAAACTGTTAAATTTGGTAAATAAAAAAAAAAGTGAAAATATTCTTTTCTATTTCTATTCTTAAATGAGTTACAATTCGAATGGGTGTGCATAACGTGTTTCAAAGCATTTATTCTAATATCCGAGGTTGCGCTCCTACAAAGTGTCTTATTAAGAAATCGATTGATATAGTTTATACAAATATACAACGCAACGATGCTAATTCATTGAAGGATCTTTCTTTATAGTCGAAAAGCTAACAAGGTGTTTATTTACGGCCTCTTTGGATTGGAAAGTTATACCACACAATGTGTTTCGGAAGGCGTTCTGCCTCCGGGGCTACATATTTTCCCTAAGCTAGCTGCGTCCCCTAGCCCACTCTACAGCTCTTATTTTCACGCACACTCCAGTTGGTAATACGTTTATTGGTTAGAACAACTCTACTGTCGAGTAATCTTCTATAGTACTCCCGATTTCTGCATGAAAAATAATAATTGTAGCATTACTTCGCGCCGCTTCTGGTGTGAATCACAGATTTATTTTTCGTTCAGATATCGCTGATCGACATTCGTACCGCGTCGCGTTCGGTGTGACCCAGTGAGACTTCAGAGGGAATTCACCATATTAATAAGTAACAACCCGGCGGAAAACGGAGTGCTCCAATAGACATGCCTGAGCACTCCTTAAAAAGCTTACAGTCTCATATACTTTTTTACACTGCATGTCATTGCAGGAGAGCATACCTTTTTAAGCTCCTACAGAAGCGTCCTAGGAGCAATATAAAAAGCTTTTTAACAAAGAATATTCATGGACGCCTGCGGATATGTGATCTGGTATCGAAAAGCTTTTATTTTATTTATCCTAGGGATGCCAACTTGGTGGTTCTTGTGGAGGCCCGAATCTCGGATCACTTTCTCCAACGCCAGGTTGAAAATGAGGCAGGCCAGACAGTCCCCTTGTCGGAGTCCATTATAGATATTGATTGGTCCATAGGATAGCGGAGAATATCTTATACAAGGTACTCAACAACGTTACACCGCGATAATTAGTGCACGCTGTGATATACAATTTGATAATACACTATCTTGGGGTAATCACATTAGTTCTCTTGTTAGCAAGGTATATGCTGTTCTGCAAAAACTATCTATCTCTGCATATTTTACTCCTCGGAATACTAAACTCTTGCTGGTGAAAACACTTATTGTTCCAATGCTGACATATGGATGTGAATTGTTTTGTAAGTCTGCGTCTGCTATCTTTAATAAGCTTAATGTTGCGTTTAATTAGTGCGTTCGTTATGTGTACAATATTAGGCGTTTCGACCATGTCTCAGTATACGTCAGATCTGTGTTTGGATGTACGCTATCCTCGTATTTTGATTTTCGTACTGTCTGGTTCCTAAATAAAATTATTTTATTAAAGCAACCAAAGTACCTTTACGATAGAATTAATTTCGCGAACTCCACCAGAGCGTTAACTCTAATTGTGCCTGTCATTAAGTACAGCATTTCCGAGAAACAGTTCTTTGTTCGTGCTATCAGGTTGTGGAACTCCCTACCATTAGATGTACGACGAAGCAGCAGCAGTAAAAATTTCAAAGCGATTTTATATAAACATTTTGCTTCACACTAAATTTGTCACAATTTTCGTATACTATGTATTCATTTTTATTTCCTTTATTGATTTTGTTTTTTTCTTAATGTTATTTTTGCTACCTTTTTGTGTATAGCCTATACATATAAAAAGGACCCATATGTCTTAATTGTATAGTGTAAAAATAGAAATAAATAAATAAATGAAATAAATAAATATACCCTTTTTTATGTACCGGGCAGAGAATCCCTTTTCTCCATTCTTCTGGCACTTCCTGATCCCATACTTGCACAATTAATTCATGACTCGCTTGGTGTAATGTAGGCCCTCCATACTTAACCAGCTCCGCTGGGATGCCGCCTGCATCCGAGGCCTTGATCTTTTGGAGCCGGGTTATGGCTCTTCACACTTCTTCTAAGCTTGGTGGCGGCGGCATAGCATTATCATCAGATATTGGTGGAGCCTCCAAACCTTCAGTTAGCTCGCCATTTAAAAATTCATGAAAGTGCTCTTCCCTTTCCTCCTAGATGCCTTTAGGATTGGTGATTAGATTCCGTTCTCTATCCTTGCAGTAGGTGCAACGTGGTGTGAATTGCGTCATACTGCGGACTCTTCTGTAAAACTCCCGCGCCTGGTGCATCCGCCGCTATCTTCTTACCACTAGTCGTTCCGATCTCTACGACTTCTGCCTAAGATGGAATCAGCAGTACTAATGGCAGTATTTTTAAGGCGGGTCCAGCTCTCGTTGATCCCCAGCATCTCATCCCCAGGACTTAGGGCGAGCTGTTTCTGGGCATTTCATTACGTAGTGCAGTGGTGTTGATTCGAGCCTGATCAGTGGATATAAAGCTTTTCAGCGTTGTAATGCGCTCTCGGAGCACCATACCAACAAGATCGTGATCCGAGTCGAAGCTGGCACCTCGATACGTTCGTACCGTCATCAGACCCGAAAGGGGACGGCGGCGGTCTATCAACACGTGGCCTATTTGGTTGCGAGTGACTCCATCAGGAAATACCTAGGTGGCTTTATGGATATCTTTACGCGCAAATCTAGTCTACAAGCGGAAAAAGCGAGTGGAATTGAGGAGGGGCAAGAGAGAGAGTTCGAATTATGAGTTACCTAAAATAAAATCTTGCCCCCAGAAATGAACTTTTTATACGCCGCCACTCCGAAATCTAATCAGCTGATCCCCTTGAATTTTGCGTTGGGTCAGTTAATAATAAACAAAGTAATCTAAGCAAACAAAATTTATATTATTTAGAGTGTAGTTCACATATTTATCAATGTAAATGTCTAAAATATGTATATGCTTAAGAAGTATTTTATTTAGCACATTTACCTGAAGAATGATTTTTCTCGAGGAAATGTCGTATTATTCCTGCATTCACAAACTGCACACTTCATTGTTCTTTTTCACAGAAAACTCACTCGTTCTAATTACACTAAAAACAATTCTTTATACTTTCTTTCTTTTTTTTTAAGTTTGTTTTGAGAATATGATTTGAGATAACTTTATACAAACACTCGTTTTAAAAAATTATTCTACCGAACACGGAAGAGCAAGCAGTCAACTAACCCATTTTGACCGTTGTCTGACCCCCAGATTTCGCTACTCTCACATACAGGGAGGGCCTTTTCTGTAGTTCTCTATTCTAAGGTTTGCTTTCCAAGCGTAAGCCAAAGCAATCCCCCAACTAAATTCTAACAACATCCAAAGCTGCTTGTCCTCCATATCGAACAGGAGCCGGTCCATTGCGAATGTTAACGTCACCCTTTATGATTGCGAAGATAATCGCCCGTTTTCTTCGTTCTATAAAATTTATAAAAACTCCAGTAATGCTCCCTCGGAAGCATATTTCACAGCGCTCAAAATAAGCTCCCTTGAGCAGCGCTTCCAATTTTTTCCCATTGGGAAGCGAGAACTGCAATTTTCGTAAATCCTTGGCTGAGCGGGGACATTTTGGACAAGTCACAAATGAAGATTTATGGAACTTATCCCTTAAGGAAGAAGTAATTATCAAGAAAAAATATTAATAGTTATGACGATAAAGATATAGCCAAACAAACTCTACCATGGAATTCGGAGGACCGCAGAGAACGAAGTAGGCCTTACACAACATGGTGCCGAAGCATCGTTAAATAGATAGGCAAAACGTGGGCCTAACAGGTCAGCACGCAACCTTTTGTTCTGAGCATCACGCTTGTGGCATATTTTTGTTACTGAAAGACTATGGAAGATCATCGGTTCCGTTCTTCTGTTCAACATTTGAAAAGATCCAAAAACATAAAACATAAAAAATGAGGGAAAACTTAGAATGAGCCAGTCGCTATCACATTGACTTCGACTGGACATCTTAAGAAAAAGGAATGAGGTATTAAGTACATAAAAGAACGACACTTTCTAAAAGAGCAATCTTTTGTCGCTTACCAACCTACTTCTTCCGCCAATAAAGCACATTAATAACGCAATAATAAAGGCATAAAAGTTGTTCATTAGTCAGTGACCTCTGTTGAAAATGATTATTTATAAATGCAAATTTTTTAATGATGTCGCAACGATGAGACTTTAAGAGAAAAGCGAAAATTTTATTCCCAAAATCTTTGTAAATTGCGGGGAAGAACAAATTCCGAGACAGAAACTAGTGCAAAAAATCGGAAGTTTATCACCAAAAAATATTGTTCTACTCTCTGTCGTTGCCTTCTTTCGACAAATTGTCTTAAAGATTTTATCGACATCATGTGACTTGAATTAAGATCTCGTGTTTCAAAACTAAAACGTATAAAATCAGTCGTGGTCTACCTGAGGAGTCAGAAACCCTTTGAAGCTCGAATTCTCGGTATCCAAAATACTTTCGATTCAAGAGTAGCAAAAGTACAAACTAGTTCCTAAAATGCGTTTGGTTCTTTTATTAACGATTGTCGTGGCTTTGATGTGTATCGCCTACGCTTATCCCGCGGAAGACAGAGTGGAGGATCATGATGGTGCAAAGTCTGGAGATATTGCGGAAACATTGACTGTGAAACTCGAACCCCAGGGTCATGAGAATGCAGGACCAAGGATAGCTCGACAGTTTGGAGGATTTGGTGGATTTGGTGGTTATGGAGGATATGGAGGATATAGAGGTGGATATGGACATTATGGGCATGGCCATGGAGGATTCGGACATGGCGGATTCGGGCACGGAGGATTCGGCCATGGAGGTTTTGGTGGTCATGGACATGGACATTATTATGGATGAGGAACCTGTTAAATTTGGCAAATAAAAAAAAAGTGAAAATATTCTTGTTTATTTCTATTTCTAATGAGTTCCAATTCGAATGATGGTGCATAGCCTGTTTTAAAGCACTTTGCTCTAATGCAAGGTCTTTAAAAGGTTTTTGATAAAAAACCGATTTTCATAGTTCATAAAACAATGAGGATATTCAATTAAGTATTAATAAATTCCATGACTTTAGCTTGAAAACCCTAGCTTCATAAATCCTCGTTCATCGAAGAACCTGTCCTTATCTTCGAAAAGCTGTTGTATTGATTTTCGGCCTTTTTTTTATTTGAACGTTATAGATAACACGCAATAAATAACGCTCTGCCGCCATTCGTTCGCATACTCTTCAGTACTTCTTTTCATGCATACTCCCGTCTAGAAATTCGTTTATAACTAGAACAACTAGCAATATTTACGAACTCATACAATATCCAAGAGTTTGAACGCAAGGTTCAGCTCATCCTCCTCACATAATCCCCAAAATCCGTTTTTTTTTTATCCTTCGAGCTAAGCTTATTAATATATGACATAAGACCAGCTATTGCATTTTTCATCAAATTATCTTCTTCTTCTTTTCTGCTCAATCTTCAAAGCTTCAACAACCAGAATCAAAGTCCTTTGAACCGTCCACATACCATACACTTGCTCAGATTGATCTTTGGTGGGGACTATTGTTTTTTCCTTCAAAACCTTTTCTACTCTCACAAAAACTCCATCTGCTGGTAAAAAGCTGTGCCCTTATATTGGAAACACTAGCTCTATTTTTTTTTAGGCTTGATAGTGATTTTTTACTAAGCCAGAAAATAAGTGTCTGTAAAGGGCCCCATCCACGATCAGTTTTGGGTGTAACGCAAGAATGTCATGCAAGAAGGTAAAATATGAGTGATACAGTTTTCGCGTTATCGATAATAGGACTTTTATGAAATGGAAAAGAGAAAAGGGGAAAAGGAGGCCTGAACGACCAACTTTCAGCCATAAAAGGCTTCTACGGAGACTTCTTCATAGTTCTCCCGATGATTACAGAAATTTTCTCAGAATGGATTGTGCAATATTTGAAGATTTTCTCAGTAAAGATACCCCTTTTATACAAAGGGAAATTTTTCTAAAATGTTTAAATATCCTCTATTGTCTGTTTTTATGGTTTTCACTTTTCACTTGCCATAGCTCATTATGACTCCGATATAATAATTCAAAAAACTCCTTCCAAAAACTTTTATTCACGGAACTCATCAATTTTTATTTTATTATGCAAACTGATTTTGCTCCGATTTCACCTACTCACTCCGAAATTCACAGTCGGAATGACGAAATGATTGACAGCAACAGCATCCACTGTCCTTCATGCTGTCATTCACTTAGCTCCGCCCACAGGATTTAAAACATAGAGGCAGCAAACTACATGTATCAACCTTTAAATTAACCGTAAAAACAGTTCAGACCTGTCAAAGATTGTTTACAAAATTACGTTCGGGTAAATTTTTTTTAAATGTGAACTCAAATCAGGACGATTATCAGATGTAAATGGCGATATGCTCCGCACTATGATCAGGACACAATAACAGGTCACAAGAATATAACGAGCAGGTTTCTAGAATATTTTTCATAACAGACTCAATAGAAAGACAATGTCGACACGAATATAAATTCACCATTAGAGGTGAATTTTTATGTTTTTTCTTGTGATCAGGAGCGCGTTCAAAAACCTTACTATAGTAAACCACGCGGTAAGCTGTGGTTATGCTACATCACTTCACTTAACCACAAAAGTTTATGTTTAACCATGGAGGTTTTTGAACGCACCGTAGTTAACTACGTGGTAAAGAAAATTTAAAATTTTTTTCCATAAAATAGTGTCGGCTATTTGCCTCAATTATGTCCAATAACACTGTTGTACAGAATCAATTTTTAAATTCTACCTAAGAAAACCCTTTACAGCATTTGTAAAGGACATCAAGACGATTCAGAATCCAAAATTTCAAACAATTCTATATAAAATTTAAAGAGTTATTAACAAAACATTGTCTAGTGTTTATATTTTTGTTATTGTTTATTTACTTGTTAAACTTTGCTATTTAGTTTTTCGTTCACGTGTTTATTATTTCAAAATTTGTCTGAACGATGAAATACCGTTCCTTAGCATTCCCAGGTCACTTCCTCCCTTTTATAGCTGGCCAGGTATAGACCTTATCTACTTTTACTTTTGACTCGAACACCGCAAGGCAAACATTCTGCTTAATGAGCCGATTTATAACTTTTCTTTTCATTTTTTGGTCAAATTTTCGTTTTAACAACTTTATTATTAATTATTATAATAAAATATTGACAACGTAAAACGTTTTAATTAATTATTCACCACTCGTATACCAAAAACCAAGTAAATTGGACAATATTTTTTTCCTTTCTTTTCAAACTTTAAACATTAATAACTTTGTTATTTTTTTATGAATTTGCATACAACTTTTTCGAAATATCATAATTAAATACAATGAACCCATTCTGCTTAGTCTCTACCTTAGGTAGAATTCGCTGTACAACAGTGTAATTATTTATTTAAAATAATCTCACAAATTCCACTTTGATTTGTTCATCATTACCATTAAAACAAATGTCAAAAAATTGTTTTTATTCTTCTTCTTCTTAACTATTGCTAACCATGCTCCGGAGCATGGTTAAAATTTAACTACACCATGGTTAACCACGGGAGTTTTTGAACGCCAAAAAGTTATGCTCGTGGTTATGTTGTAGTTAACCACGGAGTTTTTGAACGACAAAAGTTTACCATAGTTAACCATGGTTAACCATAGTAAGGTTTTTGAACGCGCTCCAGGTGCTTAAAATACTAAAATCTTATAGTCACAAGCAAAGTCACAAAATATCAATGACAAGCACAAGTCACAAAAGCTTGTGACTTATGACTGCTTACAATTTAGAATAGGGAAAATTTTATTTTGTACTCGAAAAAAAATGACAAATGGACAGATCGCACTGGAAATTAACTCGTGAAGGTATTTCATCAAAATCTTCTGCGCCGAAATGGTTAGCTCTTTTTCGTCTTGATATTTATGATGTGAAAGATGTTATCTCATTATTGAAAAAGTTTATAAAATTCTTGAAGAAGTCCAGCAAAGGTAGGCATACCCCTGGGGAGAGCTAAGCATTGACCATAAAATTGTTTTGAACCATTTACCCAAAGAAACAGAAAGAAGCTTGATGTATGGATTCCTTATGAGTTGAGTGCAGAAACGTAATAGATCGAATTTATATCTGCGATGGTTTGCTGATACACAATGAAGTTGATCAATTTCTGAAACCTCTCATAACCGATGATAAAAATGGCTCAAGTCAAAGATCGTGGATAAAGGATGGTGAACGGTAACAAGTACTCGCGAAACTAGAAATGAGCCAGTGAGCCTGGAAGAAAATCATCTATGTATACTATGAAATACTTCTAGTTGCCAGTGAGCCTGGAAGAAAATCATCTATACTATGAAATACTTCTAGTTGGTAAGACGAATCATTCTCAACTCTACTGTGCACAATTAGAGAGATTACGCCAGCCAATTGAATGAAAGCGTCCTAAATTTTAATTTCAAAAGGGTTTTTCTTTTCTACTTTGGCATCAAAACCGGAACTATTATACAGTTCAATAATCATGAAATACCCACTATGTCATCTTTTTAAATAAAAAAACTATAAACAAAAGTCGTTAAAATCGAAAGAGTCCTCCTACACCCCAGTATCATATTTCTAGAGATGGGATTTAACTTTGTATTTTCACCATATAATAATAAACCAGATCAACTTTTTTGTATTAAGTTTTATGGTGCAGAATATATTAAAAAAAATCATATTAACAAATTTTCGACAACTTTTTATGCAAGACCAGGAAAAAAGATACAAATTCTGACCAAACCACTTTTTTCCCATTTTCAAGACTTTTTATAGGTAAAATAGTTTTTTGTGGTCTGTAATGAATGTTTACCTGTGAAAAAGGGGTTTGTTTTCAAAAGCGAACAATGCAATTTTAAAATTTTTTCTTTGTCATTTTTAGTCATAGCTAGAATTTTTTACTATATTAGTTTCTTATAAAAAAGGTATCGATTGTGTCATTATTTATAACAATACTACCTAAAATTTTTTCAAATCGCTTGTCTAGCTAGGCACTAATAGACGTTAAATCCAAAATTCATATAAGTATTGAATATGACGAAAGTTGTTATAAAAACGTTAAACTCTTCAGAGAAATGTCATAAAAATGCTAAATAGCTGCGGCCATTGTTTACATTAAAAGCAGATTAATTAATTCATAATTAATTAAGTTTATGTGGCATGTAAAACATAACATCACCAATAAGGGCCGACAGTCAGTGACCCCCATAAAGGCGGAATTCTCGATGCAAATTCGAAAAAGAAAGAACAAAATTCTTCGCCATTTATAATTAATGTCCGCCAATTTTTTGATAAATCCTGATAAAAAAGAACACGCTTAACAAAATTTTTGTGTGTATGTGTGTGTGTGTGTTTCAAAATGCAGGAAAAAAATTTGGAAACATCGAAAGTTTCTAAAAAAAATTAATTCTTTTTCTTTTCCTCACACCAATATCATCTGGAGATAAGAAATTTTTTATCGATATGACGTCGTCAGTTTTTAGGCGTTCAGAATCCAGAATCCGTGAAGCATTTAAGGTATAAAATCCGCAGCGCAGCAGCCAAGGAGTCAGAATCCCTTTGAAACTCGCATCCTCGATATCAGACCGATATTTTTTTTTCTACGGCATAAAAATGCGTTCTTTGATCGTTTTAACAGTTTTAGTGGCTTTAATTAGTGTGGTGTTCGCGTATCCTACTGAAGAAAATACCGATACGGATGTTGCTGCTGATGTTAAGGAAAATGTAGAACAGATAACGCTGGAAGTTGAGCCTCAAGGACACGAGAACGAGTCTCCACGTGCTGCTCGCCAGTTTATTGGCTTTGGTCGTGGCTATGCACCTGCCTTCGGATACGGATTCCGCGGTCATTTCGCTCCATATGGAGTGACCAGAAGTTTTGGATATCCCGCCTTTGGACCAGTATTTAGAACCGGAGGATTCTACCCAGCACCTTTTTATGGTTAATGAGATTAGGTTTTAAAAATAGAGTTTCAAATTAGAATAAATAAATAATAAAACAATTTTAAAAGTTTGTTTTCACCGAATGAAGGACTATTGAAACGGATCAGGATATTAGTTCTTTTTAACACGGACAATGTTATTCTTAGTAAGGCTCTTTTAAACTTCATTTTGTCTACATACACAAGAGTTTTTGCTTGGATAACACAAGGAGCCTCCTATGGTACATCCAACCATAGACAGACGGAGGCGTGTGTGCCCGGATTTTGTTATAAGATCGCCGCCAATTTTATAGAACGTTCTATCTTTCAAGCAGAGTTCTACGCTATATTGGCATGTAGCTATTAAAATTTAAGCAGGGTCTAGCCAACAAGCAAATCTTTCCAGCCAAAAGGAACAAATGAGTTTGGAAATGTCGAATCGCCTTCGACCTCTTTCTCCGATGGATTACTGAGAATCTTTCATCTTCAAGTAGCAAAGGAACGTCCGCTCAACCACCTGTAAGCCCAAGCCCAAACAGCAAACACCGCTGAGGGTCCTCACTCAACTTGCCTGCAGTGTTCATCAGAGCTAGAACAGTGAATCGTATAGATTAGCAACTCAATGGTCACACAGGTGCCCGTGGGATGCCTCAGTTGACAGCATTCTATTGACAAGCTCCTATTTGGTTCTGTGGGTCTGTAAACCGTCCAATTTTCTCCCTCCTCTCCTCTCTTGACATTTCTTTGCATTTCCTCACAAATAGGATTTTGATTCATCAGGAATGCATCATCAGTGGCAGAGTCAACACTGAAGGTCAGAGCTCCTGGATGAACCAGCCGCAACCGAACAGAACAGTAGGACAGTAGTAATCCGGCCCTTAGTCACCTGAAGGAAAGAGTTGGACTTCTGCAGGAACCAAGTTCACCTATATGAACATTTTGCATACCTCTCAGTATGATCCAAGGTTCAGACATGGGAATATTACCCATCTGTAAGAACTACGGAATCCCGGAACAATTTTTTCAGTTGGTCTGGTTTACATAAATTTTACTTTAAGTAACTTTTAAGTGTTACCTAAAGTTTTTGTAGTTCTGGACTTCACCCTTTTAACTGGTGTATGCAGGCCCGTAGAGAGGAAATCCGGGCCCAGGGGCTAGTAATGACGGGCCCATATATGTAATTTGGAAATTAAAAATTCGTGGTGATGATCCCCAAAGTTTTTATATTTTTATGACTTTTTGTTGTTGGAATAACCGGTTATCACAATAACGAATTCGATGTGAAAAAAATGTAGTTTATTCACAAAGCGAACATATTTTATTATATATATTTTTTAAAATATATTATATATATTTTATTTTTGCAACTTATTCAATACTTATTCACATAAATCCTTCCTAATATTATAAATGCGAAAGTAACTCTGTCTGTCTGTCTGTCTGTTACGCTTTCACGCCTAAACCACTGGACCGATTTTGATGAAATTTGCTACAGACATAGTTTAGATCTTGGAGACGGACATAGGCTACTTTTTTGGAGAAAAAAAGGGTTGAATGGGGTGAAATGGGGTTCAATAAGTTGTAAGGGGATTTTTTTCGGTACTTTTTTTTCTATTGTATAAAATGTAACTGACTGACAGACAACGCACAACCTAAACCGCTAGAGCTAAGGGGCTGAAATTTGAACAGTGCATCCCTAGCGATTTTTCGAAATTCATCCCCTAAGGGGGTGAAATGGGGTGAACTCAAAACCACTGGAGCTATAGGGCTGAAATTTTGACAGAGCATCCCTATAATGACGTGGGCATCCACTAAGAAGCGATTTTTCGAAATTCATTTCCTAAGGGGGTGAAATGGGGCTTACCCAAACCGCTGGATCTATAGGGCTGAAATTTTGACAGTGCATCCCTTTATTGACGTGGACATCCACTAAGAAGCGATTTTTCGAAATTCATCCCGTAAGGGGGTGAATTGCGGTCAACCCAAAACCACTGGAACTATAGGGCAGAAATTTTGACAGTGCATTCCTATAATGACGTGGACATCTAATAAAAAGCGATTTTTCGAAATTCATCTCTTAAGGGGCTTAAATCTAGTCAACCCAAAACCGCTAGAGCTATAAGGCTGAAATTTTGACAGTGCATCCCTATAATGGCGTGGACATCCACTATAAAGCGATTTTTAGAAATTCATCCCCTAAGGGGGTGAAATGGGGGAGTTCAGTGGCTTGTGAATGAAGCAGAAGCGTCTCTACACATCTATATAGGGGTTTTTTCCGCGGGCCCTTCCAGGAAGAATATTTTGATGGTTAAGTTTCTATAGATTAATCAGTTGTGTTAAATTTTTCCTTATCAACTCGAAAATATTTTATGAAACAAGGCCGGAAAATCCGGGCCCCCTTGAAAACTCCGGGCCCGGAGACGATGTCCCCTTCGTCCCCCCTCTCTCGACAGGCCTGGGTGTATGTGTTGTATTGTAAGAAAGAGAGAAAACGTCGTGGTACCAGGGCGGGTTTTTTCCTGACCGATATTTTATTTTAATTTTTGTTTTTTTTTTTTTTCTTTTCCAAATGTCATGCTATTCTCACTTAGCACACTCTAGCTCTTCGTTCAGTTGATATTCTTTAGATAAGAATTATGAATTTGATTTGAATAGATTACATGTGTGTACCGTTGGTTGAAGTAGATTTAAGTTATTTACCATTAACTTGATTACCTGTAATTGGAGTTTGTAGCTGTAAAATGTTGTGCTGTTAAAAAGCGTAATGAATTTTAATACCTGTTGGTTAGTATCTTCCGTTTTTGGTGGGAAACAGATGTGCCCGTACGAGGTGTTCTGCTTATTCGATATTGGTAATAAGATGTACGGATAAAGGAACGATAGGATAACCTAGCAGCTGAAAATGGTCCCCTGTCCGCTGTACTTTTGTGTTTAGTAACCCTCATCCGTTCTATCCAAGGCAACTGAGTCCTCTGAGTACACTAAAAAGAGCTTTGCGGGCAATGAACACAGAAACCTTGGAGGCCTCGGTAGCCTAGGGAGTAAGGCGCTTGGCTACTATCCCAGAGGTCCCGGGTTCAAATCCCGGCCAGCCCCACGGTCCTTCGCCTTTTCCACTTTCCCACCCACGTAACTTTCCTTCTTTCTTCTTCCCTCTTTACATTCCTGATCCCTTCTGTCATAGCCTTCCTTAGCCCTTCCCCGCTCCACCAAAAAAGCGCATGTCATCGGTTGGTTGATGAGATCCAACTCGTTTCAGGAGGCATAACACTCCAGCGAGTTGTTTCTCGATGCCCCGATGTCAAAGTCGCGACAGTAATGGTTGGAAGTAGGTGGACTAAAAAATATCGCGGGTAGGTTGTGACAGCTCCTTTCTTCCCCGGCTAGAGCTGCTGTTCGACATTGCACTCTATATGAAGAAAATAGATTGTCGACACAGTATAAAAAGGCGTTTCCTGTGACTCTAGTCTTTCACATAAAAAAAAAAAAAAAAAAAAAAAAAGACAAGATTTGGACACTATTTTCAGAAGTTCAAGACAGAAAATTAAAGGACGAGGCTATTGCTAGCTATTGGTTTCTTGGCTGGAAAGGTCCCAGATGATTGGACTATGATGAAGTTACTGCACCTGGTTTGGTAACTGCCAAGCACTATTTTTTTCGACCGCCCCGAAACGCAGTCTGAGAATTACTGCACCTGGTTTGGTAACTGCCAAGCACTATTTTTTTCGACCGCCCCGAAACGCAGTCTGAGAATTACTGAGCCGAGAAAAATAGCAAATCATTAGTAGACTTGAGCCCGGCCCTTCCCCCTGCAATAAAATTCTAACCATAGAGTAAATTTATTTTCTTTTGCTAACTAGTAAAATTCACAAAGTAAATGTATATGTATAATGCTTCCTCCCTTTTTCTGCTTAGAGGCGATGTCAGAAAGGACAGACATTTTTTTCCAAAAAGGGCAGACAAGCAAGAAGGATGCTATCTAGGTTGAATAAATGGAAAGACTGGACCGAGGCCACGCAATACGTTAACTCCGCGGATGACCTAATCCTGTATGAAACGAGGCGGAAGATTTGAGTTATCCAGTTGATGTTGAAGATCGACTTTAGTAAACGCGAATCAATTCTCGATCGCATTTCGCCTAGCATAGCAGAAAACCTTTTTATAGCAGACACCTAAGGCCACCTTATGTGATTTCACGAGGCAAGTTTAAATTAAGGATAAAACAGGATCTGAATAGGAAGAAGACCCTAATCAAAATAATAGTCAGATGGAAAAAGAACTGTATAGATGAAAATTGGCTCACGGTGATTAAAACCAAACGAGCCATGATAAACTTTTGTTCTTTAATCAAATATTTATTAGTTTTACGAACTTTAAATAAAAAATTAGTTCTACAGATTGTTCTCAAGTCTGAAGCAATAAATAAATGTGTAGTTAAAAAAAAAACAAAGAGGTGTCAAGGGACACCCGGATGGAACGAAGTTCTTTTCGATTAATTAGTGAAGGAATTGTAATAAAAATTTTGTTTTTAAGTTATAATACTATTTTTTTATTATTAATAAATATAATGTAATATAAACTTAATCAGTAAGCCCAATTTTAGTAATAATTGGCTTGTGGTAACTGAAGTAGGAAACATATGTTTGGGATTCTATTTTATTTAAATATGTTGAAAAAACTGCATCAATGGTAGTATTATATTTTGTTGTTGATTCTGCTGGATTATTGTTTATTCTCAAATCAAATTCTTCCTCTAGAAACTGTAGTAATGGTTTTGATTTTTCATTACTGAAGTTGATGTTAAAATCACCGGCCAGAATGAGTGGAACTTTATCTAAATTTTTGTTGTATCTGCTAAGCGTTCGAGATACATCTTTAGAATACTCTAGCAGTGCTCGATGAATAAACTCCTGAATATGTATTAATTTGTTATTTGGTGAGACATATATGACTGCCATGATTAAGGTAACGCCGTTTTCCATTACACACTCGGCTGCACATAAATCTGCAACACTTGTACTTGCAACAAAAACAACAAAAACAAAAAAACAACAAAAGTAACAAAAACAACAAAAACAACAAAAACATCAAAAACAACAAAAACAACAAAAACAACAAAAATAACAAAAACAACAAAAATAATAAAAACAACAAAAACAACAAAAACAACAAAAATAACAAAAACAACAAAAACAACAAAAACAACAAAAGCAACAAAAACAACAAAAACAACAGAAACAACAGAAAGAACAGAAACAACAAAAACATCAAAAACAACAAAAACAACAAAAATAACAAAAACAACAAAAATAATAAAAACAACAAAAACGACAAAAGCAACAAAAGCAACAAAAACAGCAAAAACAACAAAAATAACAAAAACAACAAAAACAACAGAAATAACAAAAACAACAAAACAACAAAAACAACAAAAACAGCAAAAACAACAAAAACGACAAAAGCAACAAAAACAACAGAAACAACAAAAACAGCAAAAACAGGAAAAACAGCAAAAACAACAAAAATAACAAAAACAACAAAAACAACAAAAATAACAAAAACAACAAAAGCAACAAAAACAACAAAAACAGCAAAAACAACAAAAACAACTAAAATAACAAAAACAACAAAAACAACAAAAGCAACAGAAACAACAAAAACGTCAAAAACAACAAAAACAACAAAAATAACAAAACAAAAACAACCTGTATACACTCAAAAAAATAATCGTCGTGACACTACACTGTACAATGCGAAATAGAAAGACGAAACGAAAATAACTGGCTTGCTTTCTATGAGAGAGAGAGAAACAGACAGGGAAACATGCGCACGCTGCACGGCACAACTATACCAAAAAGTGTCGTTACAACTTTTGGTCTTAATTTTTTCCGTCTAGTCCCCTTTCGCAACGCGCGATAAGGAACTTCGTTCCAACAAGTTTCTTAAACAAATTTTAATCGTTGATTAACAAAAAACTAGTTAATCATCAATCTGACGAGGAGTAACTCACGTGACAAAATTATACAATTTTCACAGTTTTTAGAGAGATAGCCTACTGTGCTGGGAGTGAATTATTGGACTAGTCAGTGAGGCATTTCTATTGGATTGGATTCGCTTCGTTTTAATTGATGCTCCCCTTGATTTTTAAAATAAAGCATTTGTGAATAAAATTGATATTTTTTATATTTCTTTCAATATATCCTTCCTTCTAACTTTTAGTATATATTTAGTATATACATACGCATTGAAAAAGTTACTCGTTATGAAATTCTCTAAAAGATGAGCACGAATAGAGGTCGCTAGGTGTAGTTGTGAGCTTACAAATAGCTTCCAGTTTTATACTTAAAAACCCCTGCACATAGGGAGTATCACGCCAGCTGAGGTATATTTGAACATCGCCGGAAGTATATTCAAACATCAACAGGAATTTACAGAAATTCATTTCTTTTGGAAGATTATTAATGAAGAAAGAGAAGAGGAACGGACCAGAACCTTGAGGTACGCCCTTAGATAGGAATGAGAAACTGGACTCCTGTGCAAACCTTTTGAGATCTACCGCTTATGGAATTCCAAATAAAACTTACTGCGGACGATGAGAAGTTGAATTGAGAAGATATTTTTTGGCATAAGAGTCGTACGGAGTCGAAAGCTTTAGAGAAATCCAGCAGTGAGAGAATGGATAACTGGTCATGATTAATTTTCGTCATTTAAAAGTTAGTTATTGAAGTGAACAGCTTCAATTCTTTCTTAACAGGGTTAACACACAGACCACTGCCTTTTGGTCCATCTGGTAACGCTATGGTGTAATTAGGACTCTTGATTGGTTTCCCTAAGAGACCAACCTCAGATTCTCATCCAAAAACCAAAATTTGGAATATCTCTCGGACGTCGAGAAGGCAGCGCTCCACGCCTCAGGACTGGGCTGGCTCGCCGGACGGGTCGGGGGGGGGGGGGTGAGACTTCGGAAGTACTACCCTAACACCGTATTACATACAAACTCTTATTCGGAGGCACCTCGTAAGCAGCTAAGCCATCTGGTCTTTCCTTTAAGTATTTCATGCTGTACTTCGTTGTCTACCCCGCAATACCCATTTTCCATACCAAAACTCAGTTATGACAAGCCTTACTAATATTATAAATGCGAAAGTAACTCTGTCTGTCTGTCTGTCTGTTTCGCTTTCACGCCTAAACCACTGGACCGATTTTGATGAAATTTGCTACAGACATAGTTTAGACCTTGGAGACGGACATAGGCTACTTTTTTGGAGAAAAAAGGGTTGAAGGGGGTGAAATGGGGTTCAATATTTTGTAAGCGGATTTTTTTTTCTTTACTTTTTTTTCGATTGTATATAAAGTAACTGACTGACAAACAACGCACAACCTAAACTGCTAGAGCTAAAGGGCTGAAATTTTGACAGCGCATCCCTATAATAACGTGGACATCCACTAAAAAGCGATTTTTCGAAATTCATCCCCTAAGGGGGTGAAATGGGGTTTACCCAAACAGCTGGAGCTATAGGGCTGAAATTTTGACAGTGCATCCCTATAATGACGTGGACATCCACTAAGAAAGGATTACTCGAAATTCATCCCCTAAGGGGGTGAAATGGGGTTTATCCAAACCGCTAAAGCTATAGGGCTGAAATTTTGAAAGCGCATCCCTATAATGACTTGGACATCCACTAAGAAGCGATTTTTCGAAATTCATCCACTAAGGGGGTGAAATAGGGTTAACCCAAATCGCTGGAGCTATAGGGCTGAAATTTCGACAGTGCATCCCTATAATGACGTGGACATCCACTTAGGAGCGATTTTTTGAAATTTATCCCCTAAGGAGGTTAAATGGGGTTAACCCAAACCGCTGGAGCTAAACGGCTGAAATTTTGACAGCGCATCTCTATAATGACGTGGACATTCACTAAGAAGCAATTTTTCGAAATTCATCCCCTAATGGGGTGAAATGGGGTTACCAAACTACTGGAGCTATAGGGCTGAAATTTCGACAGTGCATCCTTATAATGACGTGGACTAAGAGGCGATTACTCGAAATTCATCCCCTAAGGGGGGGAAAAGGGGTTAACCCAAACCTCTGAAGCTGAAGGGCTGAAATTTTGACAGTGCATCCCTATAATCACGTAGAAATGAATGACTTGAAATTCACTTTATTTAATATTCATTTGTAATTGCTTCATAATTTCTTACACCCACGTAAATAGGCGAACAAACTTAACGAACGTTCTTCAAACCCTAAAATGTCACTTCTCTTGATGACATAGACATGCCAATCTCTGCTTCAAAACTTGCAGATTTGTTGAGCAGAGGTGATATACGCAACAATTTGTTTACCATATTTATTAAAAAAATGCACTATAATGAACCCTTTTTAGGGATAATAACAGCTGAGGTTTTTTTTTTTTTTCTTTTTTTTTTTTTTTTAAGGAAAACATTGCACATAATAAACAGTTGCAAGGCACGCGGTTTTTATGCTAGTTCTAGATAATTCTTTACAAAAATGCAAACATAACATTTACCATTCACACAAATAAACTCACAGATAAATAAAATTGAATAGAATTAAATTAATAGGATCCATCAATATACTTCAATAGATATAATTAAGCAATATTCAAATCAAAATAACCAAATCAATATAATCAATTCAATCCATTGCAATCGAATCAATGGCAATTCCAACTTATGTTAGCTCACTAAAAAAACATGTTAGGAAGAAACCCCCCCCCCCCCCCTGGTACCATGACGTGCTTCCCAAAAGTTTTTTTTTTTTTTTTTTTTTTTTTTTTTTTTCGTTTTTCACCATCTGGCTTAATGCATGCAGGATGAAAAAATAGCATGGTTCGTAACAACTCAACAATTACTCGGTAAAACACCAATATACCTATGAACTACAAAAAACTATACATGCGCTATTTTTTTCCTGCCTACCTTTTTTCCAAATTTGTTCATGAATGTCAATCCCTTTTCAAGATCTCTGTAAGGTATATTCGAAAACGGATCTATGTCCGCCGTTACACGGGTCTATCCATAACTTCTAGACTCTCAGCAATATTGTGGAAAATATTGACGGTTTCCTTCTGTGCCACAGACAGTCTTTCGATGTCACCCACAGACTGTTAATAATATTGTGCAATTCAAAATATTGCACAATATTATTGATAGTCTAGAGCGGGCCAACAATAATCTATGCAACTCATGATTATGCATATTTACAGAGTTCCAATTAATCTAAACTGTTTACTATTAGTTGTTTGCATTGTCCTTGAGATTTGTTTTGAAGATGTCTTTACCACAAAATGTATTTCCAGAATATTTCAATTTCACCAGAACTATTCCCACTTTTAGTTTTGTTTACCTAATTCTAAATGCGCCTTTCATTCGTCTTATGCTATTGTTGACACAGAACTGAAACAAGCAATTCTTGCAGAATTCCACAAAAAGGAAAAGTTCAATGCGAACTCAACCAAAATCTAGATTTAAAAGAAAAAAATCGTAAACTAAACCTCCGAACCAGGTAACTTAACTACGAAGTTGTTTGAAAAATTCCGCTGAAAAACTTCGTCCAATGTTGTAAGTTCACTTAGTATATAAGGATCAGTTTAGCCACCAGATAGTCAGTCAAAAGGTTTCTACTATTGGAAAAGTTCATAAAGTTTATAATTACACAAAATGAAGATCGCTTTTATTTTTGCAGTTTGTTTCGTCCTACTAGGGTTGGCTTTTGCCCAAGGCGAAGGTAACCCTGCTCCTGAACAAGATGCCGGACCAGAGATGTTGTTGGAGATAGACGGACAAGGATATGACAATGAGGCTATACGTTTTCCTCGCGGAGGAGGACATCACGATCATCATGATCACCATGACCATCATGGTCACCATTATTAATGCAACACATTAATCATAAAATATTAATAAGCGTTTTTAATAAAATAAAATTTTAAAATTTTTCGTTAAATAATCACAGTTTTTTATTTGCATTAATTTTCAATAATATTTACAATAAATGTCTTAGATTTTTTAATGGATTCAGTGGCAGTGAGTCAGAATCCCTTTGAAAGTCGCATCCTCGATATCAGACCGATACTTTTTTCTCTACGGCATAAAAATGCGTTCTTTGATTGTTTTAACAGTTTTAGTGGCTTTAGTTAGTGTGGTGTTCGCGTATCCTGCTGAGGAAAATACCGATGCGGATGTTGCTGCTGATGTTAAGGAAAATGTAGAACAGATAACGCTGGAAGTTGAGCCTCAAGGACACGAGAACGAGTCTCCACGTGCTGCTCGCCAGTTTATTGGCTTTGGTCGTGGCTATGCACCTGCCTTCGGATACGGATTCCGCGGTCATTTCGCTCCATATGGAGTGACCAGAAGTTTTGGATATCCCGCCTTTGGACCAGTATTTAGAACCGGAGGATTGTACCCACCACCTTTTTATGGTTAATAAGATTAGGTTTTAAAGATAGAATTTCAAATTAGAATAAATAAATACTAAAACAATTTAGAAGGTTTGTTTTCACCGAATAAAGGACTATTGAAAAGGAACAGGATGTTAGTTCTTCTTATATCCTTGTAATAATCTTAACACGGACAACGTTATTCTTTGTAAATTTCTGGGTCAAACCTCCTTTTGTCTGCGTTCACAAGAGTTTTTCCTAGGATACCACAAGGAAGCTCCTATCGTACGGGCAGGAGTATGTGCCCGGATTTTAGAAGAATATACCCGCCAATTTTATAAAATGTCCTGTCTTTCAACCAGCCTTGTACGATATATTGACATGTAGCTATTAAAATTTAAGAAGGGTCTATCCAACAAGTAGATCTTTATCCTATCTGACAGCCAAGAAGCAACAAGGACAAAGTCTAAATGAGTTGGGTAATGTCGACTTGCCGACGACCTTTTTTCCGATGGAGCGATGAGAATCTTTCATCAGTCAAGTAGCAAAGGGGCGTGCGCTCAAGCACTTGTAAGGCCCACGCCCAAACAAGAAACACCCCTGAGGATCCTCACTCAACTTGACTCAGAATAGTGCATCGTACGGATCAGCAACCTTCCGCCTCTGCTTTCTTTGTGAGAAATGTGGTTTCGACGAAGCTGCTACCCAATTCATTAGCTACATACATAAGTGCCGATGGTTGCGTCAGAAGGTGGACACTATTCTACCGAGGAGCTCATGCCTATTGGTTCTAAGAGTCTCTAACCTGGCCTAAAAACTACCTTCTTATTATCTTCCATTCTCCCCCGTGACCGGCTTACGACAGCTTCACGGAACTATCTAGCTGCTATCTCTCCCGGCATTTCTTTACATTTCTCTGTCTCTGGTGGATGGCCTTCAGCGCTACTTCCACTTTTTTCCACATACCCTCCGACGTTATCATCTGGTTCAGGATATTCTCTGATGTTAGCTACACCTTGGTCGCTGTCTCCTACCCTGCTCTGTCCTCCGCCAACCTCGGGTAGCTATAAGCGTCGATGAGCTAGACACATTTAGCCGGCTTTCCACGGTGCGCGATTTTGCGGACAGACACGGACGGTGCACCATTGTGACGCGGCCCAAGAAAAAAGTGCTTGGTTTTTACCAGACCCAGTGTTCCCGGCGGAGCTACGCACCGGTGCAGACTTGCCTGAGCCTTCACGGACCACAGCCGAAATGACCTACTCGCGGCGGATTCTAGGCACTGCTATAGACTTGCCTGCGAATTCGCGGGCGCCACTTTTCCCATGGTGCGCCGTCCGCGTCTGTCCGCAATATCGCACAACGTGTAAAGCCAGATTTAAGGCCCCTATACACGGTCAAATTGGATGTACATCGAAGGGCGGATGTACAACCAAAACTATCGATTGTGGGCCGGTCGGCCGATCAAAATTCATTGCGTTTATGGGTTTGATGGAAGGCTGGTTGTACATCCAATTTGACGGTGTATGGGGGGCTTTAGTCAAACAGGATAATGTTTTGATGGGTCCAAATCCGGCTATTGAACCTCCCAATAGTCTGCCTAAAAGGATCCCAGATGATTGGATTCTAATGAAGTAGACCGAACACTGGACATACACTGCACCTGGTCTGGTAAATACCAAGTGCTTTTTTCTTGGGCCGCGTCGCAATGCAGCCAGAGAATTACTGAGGCGCAGCAGGAAGCAACACAGGATATTAGTTAGCTTCTGCGCCGGACGCTGCGTTCCAAATAACGCTGCACCCTGTGAATGTATGAGGACTAATGTGCCCTTCGTGTACTCTTAATATCTCACCAGCGAGAGCGAGGAATAGGATCTCATTCTTCCATACGGCCTTGCTTAATCAATCAAGGCATTGAGACACACCTTTAGGCAGGATAGATATCAGTTTAAAAGCACGAAGTTTATTCTACAATATCGCTATTTGTAAATATCAGTCCTGAACTGAAGCATGACCCTACCATATGCTTTTGGACAAAGAATGCATTATCTAAAACTTCACAAATCAAAGTAAAAAGTAGAAGTTTTGTTATGTAAAAGACTAGGGCTTAGACGAAAGCTTTTTTGTACTTTTCTAATGATTGAGTGAGTCAGGCGAACTAATAGAATTTTTTTCTGTAGAGGAAAAACAAACTAGTTGGGATGTGGGTTTGACCCCTTCGGTCCACATGATTAACTTCCCAGTATGATGAACGAAGATGGAATAAACTGACTTCTTACAAAATAGTTATACGTTTAGCACTAGTGGAAAATTGGCTAGTATCAGAACTGATGACAAAGCAATCCCGAGAGAAGCTAGTTCAAATAACTATAATAGTAGTAAATCCACAAGATTTTTCTAGAGAATTTGTTTTTCCTGAACGTTAGCAAAGAAACATTTCCTCCGTATTTCCGTGCAGCGAACTAAAGCGGGTGTTCAAATTCGTATTGAGCGTGCTGAAGCGCCGTTGAGAAACTGAGAAGCGAATGACTTCATTTGGAAATTCCAAAGCTTTCCGAAGATATTAGCAAAACTGTAACTGTTAAGTACTTGTCAGACTTGATCAAAAAGATATGAGCCTATATATTTTTTGAACGGAGTCACTCAGGTTGCTGTGCTTTACACCGAATTAAATAATACACATTTACCTAAAAGATGAGCCTAATTAGGCTACTCTATCATAATTACTTTAGGAGTTATTCAAATTTCAGTAAATTTAAAAAAAAAACAAAATTTTTTCCCTAATCACCCTGTATCTTAGTGGATAGTGGAGATAGCCGCCCTCTGTAGAACAATTTTTTTCTCCAAATATATCCAGGAATCACCCCTGAAAATATTAGCCGCCTACTCCAACAAAGGATTTATTAAACTTCTGATGACCTTTACAAGTCGGGAATGATAGAATATGAGTATTTTAACTTATTAAAACGACAATATCTCAGAAATGGCAATTCCTACGAGAAAATGTATAATATATTTTTTTGTAGATAATCGCCTAATCTACAAACTTTGTAAACACAATTTTCTGATAAGACGTACGGTTTAGCATATATTTGCAAAAAACTGATATTTTGACCCTTTGACCTTAAATAAAAAAGTTTGCAGTCGCCCAATCGCGTGGCAGTCTCTACAGCTAACGTATAATAATGTTTTTAACGGCTGTTCCAATTTTCAGCAACTTCGGAATTATCTTCCAATTATGGCGTTTTTTCGTCTATTTTGACTGGACTAATATGCGGACGACCTGATAATGTACATGAGTTATCCAGACACTCCTACAACGAGACTGATAGGATATTGAAGATCACCGCTAACTAACCCCCAACAGCACCTCGAATTTCCATGACTAGGAGAAGAACTTAAAATTTTAGATCAACATGAATCCAAAAAACTGATTTCATAAGGCACGTTTAAATTTAGTATAAAACAGGATCTGTATCGGAAGAAGACCCTAATCAAAATAGTAGTCAGATGAAAAAAAAACTGTATAGATGAAAATCTGGCTCTCCTATAAAATCCAAGCCACGATAAACTTTTGTTCTTTCATCAAATATTTATTAGTTTTACGGCTGTCTATAAAAAAAAATTAGTTCTAAAGACTGTTCTTAAGTCTGAAGCAATAAATAAATTTTTGGTTAAGAAAACAAGTTTCTTAAACAAATTTTAATCGGCGATAAACAAAAAACTAGTTAAACATCAATCTGGGAAGGAGTAAACTCACGTGAGGAAATTATACACTTTTCACAGTTTTTAAAGAGGTAGACTACCGTAGTGAGAATGAATTATTAGACTAATCGGTGAGGCACACAGACGAGATTATTGTTGGAATCGATTAGTTTCGTTAAACATCTAAAGTTTTCCCACAAATTTGGCACCACTTGATTTTTTAATTAACTAATGGCAAATGTTCCTCCTGTTCTAGGAGTAGGTTTTATGGTTAGCAAAAGAATGAAGCCTACCATTATCGGCTTTAAAGCAATAAACGAAAGGTTATGCTCCCTTCCTGTGCGAGGTAAATTTAAGAACATCAGCCTCATAAACGTTCACGCACCTACAGAAGAGTCCCCGGATGATGATAAAGAAGAATTCTTCGAGTTAGTTGAACGGGAACTTAATGCCTGCCCCAGGTATGATGTAAAAATCATACTGGGAGATCTGAACGCCAAAGTAGGCCGGGAGCCCATATACAGGCAATATGTCGGCAACCACAGCTTGCATGAAAACACTAATGACAATGGACAGCGAGTTGTAGAGATGGCAGCAAGTAAGAACTTGGTCGTTGCAAGTACTAGATTTGCGCGTAAAGATATCCATAAAGCCACCTGGGTATCTCCTGATGGAGCCACTCGCAACCAAATAGATCATGTGTTGATAGACCGCCGCCACCTTTCGGGTCTGATGACGGTACGAACGTACCGAGGTGCCAACTTCGACTCGGATCACTATCTTGTTGGTATGGTGCTCCGAGAGCGCATTACAATGCTGAAAAGCTTTGTATCCGCTGATCAGGCTCGAATCAACACAGCTGCACTACGCAATGAAATGGCCAGAAACAGCTACGGTCATGCATTAGAACTCGCCCTATTTCCTGGGGATGAGATGCCGGGCGTCGACGAGAATTGGACCCGCCTTAAAAATACTGTCATTAGTACTGCTGATTCCATCTTAGGCAGAAGTCGTAAAGATCGGAACGACTGGTTCGATAATGAATGTCAGCTGGCAACTGAACGTAAGAATGCTGCGTACCGAGCCATGCAGCAGTCTCAGAGAACACGGGCACGTGAAGAGATATATAAAGAGCTCAGAAAAGAAGAAAAGAGAATTCACAGACGAAAAAAGGAAGCCTGGGAAAAAAATCTCGTCAGTGAGCTAGAACAGTACAGAGAACGACGGCCGCACCAGGCGCGGGAGTTCTACCAAAGAGTCCGCAGTATGACGCAATTCACACCACGTTGCACATACTGCAAGGACAAAGAAGGGAATCTGATCACCGATCCTAAAGGCATCTTGGAGCGATGGGAAGAGCACTTTCATGAATTCCTAAATGGCGAGCTAACTGAGGATTCGGAGGCTCCACCGATATCTGATGACAATGCTATGCTGCCGCCACCAAGCATAGAAGAAGTTAGCAGAGCCATCTGCCGGCTCAAAAACAACAAGACCTCGGGTGCAGACGGCATCGCAGCGGAGCTGGTTAAATATGGAGGGCCTACATTACACCAAGCGATTCATGAATTAATTTTGCAAGTATGGGAGCAGGAAGTGATGCCAGAAGACTGGAGAAAAGGCATCCTCTGTCCGGTACACAAAAAAGGAGATATCACAGCGCGCACTAATTATCGCGGTATAACGTTGTTGAGTACTGTGTATAAGATATTCTCCACTATCCTACAAAACAGGATGGCCCCATACGCCAGAAACATCATAGGCCATTACCAGTGTGGCTTCAGCCCAGGCAAATCAACGACTGATCAGATTTTCACCTTGAGGCAGGCTATGGAAAAATGTCTAGAGTTTCAAAACTCAATTCAACACCTCTTTATAGACTTTAAAGCCGCCTATGATAGCATAGCCAGGAGGGTAGAACTCTACAAAGCCATGGGAGAATTCGGCATCCCCAACAAACTGACAAGACTATGTAGGTTGACCATGATCAATGTGTCAAGCCAAGTAAAGGTATCCGGAACACTGTCTCTAGACCAATAAACATCTATAATGGACTCCGACAAGGGGATGGTCTGGCCTGCCTCCTTTTCAACCTGGCGTTGGAGAAAGTGATCCGAGATTCGGGCGTGACATCTAGGGGTACAATCCTCCACAAGTCCACCCAATTACTGGCTTACGCAGACGACATTGACATCATTGGAAGAACAGCAACAGCTGTACAAGAAGCTTTCACTCAGATTGAGCAAGCGGCAGGAAATCTGGGACTGCACATTAACGAAAGCAAAACAAAGTACATGGTGGCCTCGTCTGGAAGAACACCTAACATTGGTCCCACAATCAAGGTAGCGGAACACGAGTTTGACGTGGTAAAATCATTTACCTACCTTGGGTCAATAGTAGCAGCCGACAATAGCATGGAGCCAGAAATACGCGCACGACTGCTAAAAGCCAACAAAGCCTACTATAGTCTGTCAAGGCTCTTCAAATCCAAATATCTAACCATAACGTCTAAACTTTTACTATATAAGACGATGGTCTTACCCGTTCTCACATATGCATCCGAAACGTGGGTGCTTAGCAAAAAGCACTCAAACCTCTTGGGCGTGTTTGAGAGGAAAATACTTCGGAGGATTGTTGGCCCCGTATGTGAGGAAGGACGATTCCGGAGACTCTACAATGACGAGATCTACGAGCGCTATCGCGACATAGATGTTGTGAAGAAAATAAAGCTCGGTAGGCTCCGGTGGGCAGGGCATCTAGCTCGTATGAGTGAAGATGAGCCTGCTCGGAAAGTTCTCTGCGGTAAGACCTATGGGGTGCGACAGCGAGGGAGGCCCAACCTTCGCTGGAAGGATGGCGTGGACCAGGACGCTCAGAGTTTAGGGATGCCAAACTGGATGACATCGGCTCAGAATCGGGACCGGTGGAGAGAACAGTTGCGCGAGGCCAGGACCGGATCCCGGTTGTAGAGCCGTTAAAGAAGAAGAAGAATGGCAAATAAGGTATAGTTGTTTTCAAACCTCGTGACATCCCGCGCATCTTCCCCAACTAAGCTCTTAAAAATGTTTAAAAGCTCAGACAAAAGCTTTAGTTAACTCCTCCTATCAAATCACTTGCTGCCATGTAATCAGTCGCGACTGCGTACTGCTAAAGGGAGGTGTATTTTTCTGGGACTTCAATGATTATTTAAAAAATTTACAAATTATGACTGAAAAACACCCGTTTTTATATATTTTTTTTATTTTAAGGTTTTTATATTTTACACATATGCCACAGAAATAATTTGTAGTAATTTCTACTAAAAAATACGATATTTGTGTTTTTATCACTTTGATTACTAGATTTTTGACATTTTCCGCCAGTCGCAAGCGCGCTTCTGCCCGGGGAGGTTGTATTGCTTGCGGCTGCGGAGAACTCTCAATTTATGAATGAAAATGCTGATATCTTTAAAAGAAATTTTTCCAGCAATTCTTTTAATTTATTTTAAATTTAGGGATGAGAAATATTTAGCATAATTATAGTAAAATTATGCTTATTACGATGGATAAACTGACTTGGTTGAGCAGGAGTTTTACATGTATTTAAAAGCTCTGCTCAATACATATAAAGATTACTTAACTTTATTCATCCGGCATGCGCACATCCCTTCCCAAATTATTTTGTTGAGTTTTTTCTGCGTTTGTTGCCTTTTTAAGTTAAAAGAGGGGAAATGATAGAACAAATTTTATGAAATTGGACAACGAGGTGCGCAGAACCCTTCAAATTATTTGTGTCACGGCGTTTGAAAACTATACTATACATCGTTTCTATATTTTTTTTAATATGATTATACGTTCCTGCTAACTCTTACTTTAACATTATACATTGGCAAAGTTGTTCGTTTTTAAAATCCTCTAAAATATTACCACAGATAAAGGTCACTAGGTGCAACTGTGAACTTACAACTATTTTAAAAATTATCAAATCACGTTATTTTCACTATTTTTACTCTAAAACAGTTGCACATAAAGGGCTAAAGATTCTTGCATATGCTGTGCCGATAATGCACAAAAATTCAGCATAATCGGCACAATACTTTTTGAGTAACTAACGATCTTTCCTTTTCTAAATTCTTAATTAACAATTGTGAATTTAAACAGATTGCCGAAAATTTAAAATAAAGAACACCAGAATAGTCCGCTACTAGCTTTGTGCGGGATAGCTTTAGGACTTTAGTACAGGAAAAATAGTAAAAATAGCGGAAATGGTTGGTTTTTGTTGTAGGATGGCTACTGAAAGGATTAATTCCAGTTTGGGTATAATATAGTTTTTGGTATTTGGGATCAATCATAACAAGAATGCTATGTCCGTATGGTTTTTCTCTCCAGTACATACACATTTTCTACGCCCTACAAGAGGTTACGTACTTAGTGTGGAGTTCCTGTGGAAGAAAGCATAGGTTAGTATTTAACTCGTCCTTTGGCGTTTTTAACAATGCTTCTGTATTGCATATGCATGCTTCTCTATGGGCCCAACCTAGATTGGTACTGATGACCATAGTACTGATCCGTACAGGAGGATGCGATGTAAGATCGTTGTGTACATCTATAACACAATTCTTGGCTTAAGTACCCAAGCATTTTCTTGCATGAATTAAGAGCTATTGTGCCTAAATATCTTTCTCTCATTCCTAAATATTGTTCAGTTTAGGGTTACGTAAAACACCTATGTGCTTGGCCGTCGAGATTATATGCCACAGTACTCCACCCAATTTTTGACAGTTAAAAGTTGGTTATTGAAGTGAAGAGCATTAGCTCTGGCTTTGCTGGGTTAACACACAGACCACTGCCTTTGGTCTATCTGGTCACGCTATTCACAGGGGTACTGAGGACTCTTGATTGTTTGCCTGAAGAGGCCAGCCTCAGATTCCCATCCTTAAACCAAAATTTGGAATATCGCCTCAGGGCTGGGGCTGGCTCGCCGGAGGGGTCGTGGAGTTGAGACTGCGAAAGTACTACCTTAACACCGTGTACCAACACTTACGGAGCAGACACGGAATACTTATTAGAACGAGCAGGGCATCCGTATTAGAAACACTTGCGCGGAGGTACCTTGTTAGCCGCTTTGTGATCCTTTCTTTTAGTACTTCATGCTGAAAATATATCTATTGTCGAACAACCCCGCAATACCCATTTTCCATACCAAAACTCAGTTATGATTTGCAACAGTTCTATATAATTCTTTACACCAATGCAAACATAACATACACCATTCACACAAATTAATATAAGTTCAGCAATATTCAAATCAAAATATTTAAATCAATATAATCAAATCGAATAAATACCAATTCCTACCCATGTTAACTCACTTAAAAAACATGTGGGGAAGAAAAACCGGCCTGGTACCATGAAGTGCTTCCCGAAAAAGTTCAATTCACAAATTTTTTGTTTTTTTTTTTTTTTTATTTTTTTTTTGTTTTTTTTTTCACCATCAGGCAAAATGTATGCAAGATGGAAAAATAGCATGGTTCGTTACAACTCAACAATTACTCGGTAGAACACCAATATACCTATGAGCTACAAAAAACTATACATGCGCTACTTTCATCCTTCAGGGTGTTCATCCCCATCTTCCTGAAAAAACTGTTATCTCGAGCTTGTCAAACCCTCTGTAAGGTATATTCGAAAACGGAACTATGGCCGCCGCCGTTGCACACACAGGTCTATCCATTACTTCGCTTATTGCTTGTAGGTTGGGAGTGGTAAAGTGTGGCCCCTAGACTGTCAACACGCTGAATTTCCGTGACTGGTAGATAAATCAGCTACCTCGGTAGCATTATTGCCGAAAATGGTGGGGCAGAAGAAGACGTCATTTTTTTTTTATGTGAAAGACTAGAGTCTCAGGAAACACCCTTTATACTGTGTCAACAATCTATTTTCTTCATATAGAGTGCAATGTCGAACAACAGCAGCTCTAGTCGGGGAAGGAAGGAACTATCACAACCTACCAGCGATATTTTTCAGTCCACCTACTCGGCTACTCCCAACCATTACTGTCGCGACTTTGACATGGGGCCGAGAAACAACTCGCTGGAGTGCTATACCTTCTGAAACGAGTTGAATCTCGTCAACCAACCTATGACATGCGCTTTGGTGGAGCGGGGAAGGGCTAAGGAAGGTTATGACAGGAGGAATCAGTAATGTAAAGAGGGAAGAAGAAAGAATAAATAAAGCACGAAGCGCATATGAATGCCTGTCCCGCATATGGAAATCAACGCCGATCTCAAGTAACACCAATTTGCGGCTGTTCAATTCCAAGGTTAAGGCGGTTCTTTTGTACGGTTGCGAAACATGGAAAGTCACCCAATTCATCAGAGGGCGCCTATAAGTCTTCATCAACAGATGCCTGCATCGTATCCTAAAAATTCGTGCCGGCCAAGAAAGGATAGACGACTAAATCAGGCGGAAGGAAATGGAATTGGGTTGGGCTCTCCTTGTGACGCGAAAACGAAAATCCGCAGGAATCCCGTTGAGTAGGAAGACCTATAACAACGTAGAGGAGAACCCTACTAGCAGAAGCCCCAACAACTGGGAGATCCTGGTCAGAGCTGAGAGCTGTCGCGCAAAACAGAGTCCGCTGGAGGGCAACTGTTTCCGCCCTATGTCCCATGAGGTATTAAAGGAGCGTAAAGAAGAAGAAGAAAGAAGACTATCAACAATATTGTGTAATAATATTGAGCAAAATATTGACGGTTTCTTTCTGTGCCACAGGCAATTTTTCAATATCACCCACGGACCGTCAATAATATTGTGCAAATCAAAATATTGCACAATATTATTGATAGTCTAGGGGGGGGGGCAGCAGTCATCTATGCAACTCATGATTATGCATATTTAAAGAATTCAATTAATCTAAACTGTTTACTATTATTGTCCGCATTGTCCTTGAAATTTGTTTTGAAATTGTCTTTACCAACAAAATGTATTTCCAGAATATTTCAATTTCACCAGAACTATTCCCACTTTTAGTTTTGTTTACCTAATTCTAAATGCGCCTTTCATTCGTCTTATGCTATTGTTGACACAGAACTGAAACAAGTAATTCTTGCAGAATTCCACAAAAAGGAAAAGTTCAATGCGAACTCAACCAAAATCTTGATTTAAAAGAAAAAAAATCGTAAACTAAACCTCCGAACCAGGTAAATTAACTACGAAGTTGTTTGAAAAATTCCGCTGAAGAACTTCGTCCAATGTTGTAAGTTCACTTAGTATATAAGGATCAGTTTAGCCACCATATAGCCAGTCAAAAGGTTTCTACTATTGGAAAAGTTCATAAAGTTTATAATTACACAAAATGAAGATCGCTTTTATTTTTGCAGTTTGTTTCGTCCTACTAGGGTTGGCTTTTGCCCAAGGTGAAGGTCATCCTGCTCCTGGACAAGATGCTGGACCAGAGGTGTTGTTGGAGATAGACGGACAAGGATATGACAATGAGGGTCCACGTTTTCCTCGCGGAGGAGGACATCACGATCACCATGATCATCATGATCATTATGGTCACCATCATTGATGTAACACATTAATCATAAAATGTTAATAAGAGTTTTTAATAAAATTGTTTAAATTTTTCGTTAAATAATCACAGTTTTTTATTTGCATTAATTTTCAATAATATTTACAATAAATGTCTCAGATTTTTTAATTGATTCAGTGGCAGTCATTCTGGTCCAAGGAGAAGTGTGTCATCGATTTTCATGATCGTCGATCTTCAAGTGATGATCAGTCAATCTCGTTTCAACACTCTTAGCAACTAATGGAGATTGAATCATAAATCACTAGAGAGAATCAAAACATACGTAAATTATTGAAATCCAGGCAGCAGCCTGCACATAAACCCAAACCTGATTCCATTTATTGTTATTCATTAGAATAGGAAGCATACGGAATGGCATATTTGGACCGGTTTTCTAGATAGAGAACTTTTGCTATAAAAGTAATCTAAACCAGCACAAAGAGTAATCGTTTTTCAAATTCGTCCGGACTCTGACCCAATTAGTTTCGCTGTTACACAATAAGATGAAAATCGTATATTTCTCTGTTTTACTCTGCCTTTTGGCCACATCAGTATTGTCTTTGCCAGCAGAGGATGTAAAAGTAGACCAAGTAGAGACTAGTCCTGATCATGTAGAGGCTCTTTTGGAGGTCGACTCACAAGGACATGAGAATGAATCGCAGAGGCAGAGTCGAGCGCTTGGTGGACTTGGATTACTAGGTGGACTTGGAGGACTTGGTGGGCTTGGTCGAGGATTAGGCGGAGGGTTATTAGGACGAGGTCTAGGTGGAGGATTATTAGGACGAGGACTTGGTGGAGGATTATTAGGAAAAGGTTTCGGTGGAGGACGTGGTGGAGGATTTGGACGGGGTGGAGGATTTGGACGTGGTGGTGGCTTTGGACGAGGTATAGGATTTGGACAAGGCTATGGTTTACTTGGAGGCGTTGGTATTTTTGGTGCTTGAAGCTAACTATTAATTGTGTATGCTTTATTTATAATGAATGGAATAAAAGTGTGTTGAAATCAGTGTTTGAAATATGATTATTTTTTTGTGAAAGTCCAAGCTTAAGGGTTACCCTTTCTACTAGCAGTCTGTCATGTCGTACTCGTTATTGGCGCAATGTCTAGTGGTGGGCTTTGTTCGAATGAAGTCATAGAGGACAAGATCTGTTAATAGGAGTCCATAGGGTTCTGGAGGAGGAGGCAAAGGACTTTGCATTTGATCATCTGGATGTTAGGAGTTATAGAAGGACAAAAAGTATCAAAAATCAAACCGAAAAATTTGGGTAACCAAGCTTCGATTAGGCAAAGTGGATCTCCTTATTAGCAGCCGACTGATCCAGAGATGCACTCCTTCGTGTTAGAGGCAGACAGTCTCGTAGGAGTGTTATACCTTTTGAAGCAAATGGATCCTGCTAACCAACCGACAAAATCTGTGACGCCAGACTAAAGCTGGAAACATAATCTTACCTTGCTAGCGTTAAGGTCGAAACCCCCAATGTAGGATTTGCTTGCTTTGCTGCTTTCTTTTGATTTTATACATCAAATAACTGAATACTCTGAGGCAAAACCATGAAGAACAAACCAAACCATGCCATAGATGGTAAGGCACAGTTTTCACGAATAAAATCTGAAAAGTTCTGAAGAGTAAATTCAGGTTTGACCTTCACGTTTGACGAAGTATCAACGAGTTTCCAGTGACAAATAATTACGTATTTGCGTTGGGTTCCGGCTTTCCAACAAACTCCAAATAATGAGTGCATGTGTTTCTTGTCTATGTTTGTGTGTGCTATAACGAATGCGACAATGCAGAAAAAGTTGAAAGGATTGGAGTGTTATAAATAGATCGGCTCATACTTTCTTAAGCGACCCACGTGACAGGAGGCCAAAGGCACCTAGATAGCTACATACAAATTTGGATAGCTGCGATAAGGCAGTATTGGGATAAGTAACCCCGGGATCACATTTATTTCCTTAACTTGGGACGACCTCTCCTGCCGAAATCTCTAGTCAATATTCTCGCTCCCAGGCTGCCGCTCCGCTGTCCTCGAACCGGGCTCTACTACAGGGGTTGCCTCTTGGGTACCTCTTCTTTTAATTGTCGTTCATCCAGGGACAAAGACAGCAAAGACACTTAATGGAAACAACTCCCATAAAGTTTTATTTTTTTTTATTCCTCGTTGAATAACTTATAACAACAGCCGTGGCTCAGCAAAACTCAACTCCTTACGTCTGGTCACGTCAGTGCCTAACCAAAAAAATTCTCCCAATTTTTCTCCGTCCTATCGGTTGCTTTTTTCTCGCCTATTTCCCTCCTAGATCTTTTCCCAAAACAAATCCGAAGTCAAGGTATCCTACAGTGGGCAATAGGTAAATAAATAAATGCACCCTTTATTTCGCGGTTCTCCTCCGGATTTATAATAGCTGTTAGCTATTATCCTGGCCAGTTTCCACGGAGCGCTAAGCAACCAAGTATGAAACTGGCCCTTAGAAACTCACGCATAGCTTGAGTAATAGTTCTCGAAATGGATTTCCCTCCATAACCTCCAGATAAAACCCCTCATCCACAAATATAGTGCACAGTAAACCCTACAAAAATTTCCCATGCCCACAAAAAACCCAAACTCACGCTTAGCTGATGAATAGGACATGCAATTTATTTCCCTCCATAGCCTCCGCATAAAAACCCCTTCGACATCGTGAACAGACATCGGCTAAGAATTGCCTATAACAATCCCAATCCGCGCTTAGCTATACCAATGGCGGTTGAAGTGCTTACCCTCCATAGTCCCTACCTCTTCGCCCATATTCTCCGTATTGAGCATTCCACGGATTTTCGTGATACGCTTTCTACGAATTCCTGTGTCACACATTCCTAAAAATTCACACACAGAATATTTTCAAAGTGCGAATAAAGAAGTATAACGTCAAAAAATGTTGGATTCACAGGTGCATATAAACCAATGGTCAAAACCAACCGGTCTATACATAAAATCTCACATTGGGTAACTAGAAACAGTATCGTTTCTATAAGACACAAAACTGGATACTATTAGTAAAATTCCTATGTTTTATATCTTTAATTTCAAAATTTGTTATTCTAACTAGGTCCACTAACGGTCAGATTTTATTACTAATCGAGTTCCGGTCGGTATCTCCACATTCAAAATCATTTTGGGTTTTCAGAGCTTTAAAATAAAAATTGGTATAGAAGACCAAATTCAAATATTAAGGCCCAGTCGACACTAGCCAAACTCATCCTCAAATCAAAAACACTCGCTTTTATATGCAAAATGGGCAGATTCCTATACCAAATTAAAAACAAAACCCAACAATTTATTAACCACTTGAAAAATAATAATACCTTTCATAGAGAGGTTTCGAGGAGGTCGGTGAGGTGAATACAGGTAGAATGCAGGTAGATAAAACCTCGCTCAATTTGAAAAATTGAAGAAAAAGTTCATCATTTTTTTCTTCTATTTTTTAAAATTTGGTTAAAGCTTTCGCGAGCTTTTACCTACCTGTATTCACCACACCAGAAATCGACCAATATTCTCCAGGTATGGTGAATAAATAATTAAGTGTCTTCGCAAAAATTTCAAAAATCTGCCAGATACATAACTGTTCAAACAATTTCTCGCATAAATATATTTTGGTTTTTAGTAATTTATAATGCAAAATAAAGATTAATGAAGTTTTTGAAGTTTGACCGGTTTCATTGTCGGACTTAATGTCTGCCGACTGTTTAAGTAGACCGACGCGGCGGTACAAAAGCTGTAACTGCGCGGGTTTTATATGTTAATTTATCGAAATAGGTGAGATTATGTATTTTTAATTTTTTTGTTCTGTTTTTGATTAACCCACTTATTCAACATTATTTATTTTATTACAAGTATAATAAATTTAGAATAGGTTTGAATAATACGATTTAGGTAAAAATTTTGTTAACTATATTATGCAGATCGATGTATACTATAATGTAGATGGATGATAACGCGGATTGATGTGGATAACTGCTTTAATTGGCACTCAGAAATTTCTGTGATTAGATGCTCTGGGTTAAACATTCTCTGGATTAAGAAATTGCCTTACTGATTTCATCTGCCTTCTATACAGAAATTCTAATGTCAATACCACTTCATCATAATACGTAACGTACATATTTTCGGATTTTTTACCGCCACTCGAAGGGCGTAATCATCGCTGCAGGTGATTTCAATATTAATAATATATCACCTACAACAAATCGACCCTACAACCCTTACCTTGAGTTTCTATCTTCCTTTCTGTGAAAACAGGTCATAAGGTTACAAAATTACAAGGTGATAAGCAAAACTCCAAAGAAAACTTCATAACTCCGTAGCGGCTAAAAAATGTCAGCCTCACCCACCGCCCCATCTCAATACAGTTTTTTAGTCGTCTAACCTAGCTCTCAGCTTTGACCAGGATCTCCCAGTGGTTGCAGCCTTTGCTAATAGGGCTCTCCTCTACGATGTTGTGAGTCTTCTAACTCTACGGGTTCCATGTTTCTAAGTCCTCGTGTCTGTGGGCCAGCGAAGAGATATCATCCTTAAGGCGATCTAGCAATTCCCATTAAGGTGTTCTACTATCTAGAGGACGTCATATATTTCTGTAAAAAAAAGTATAATGGCGAAAGTAGGCATCCTTGCCGTGCTCCTGAACTCACTTCAAAGCTGTCGAATAACTTTCCATTGCGAAGAGCTCTGCATTTGGAATTGCTGTACCTATAAAGCGTTCATCAATTCTATTATTTTATCTGGCAGTCCACGTTGCCGTAGAGCTCGCCTTGTAAAGCTGTACGCTTTCTCATAGTCTATGAATGCAAGATACAAGGGATCGTAATTCATTAGACTGCTCCACTATGATTCTCAAGGTGTTAATATGGTCTATGCAGGAGCGTCCTTATCTGAATCTAGCCTGCTACCTTCTAAGCGTACGGCCTCTCTTATCCTAGATAGTAATATATGGGATAAGATTTTGCTCACAGTAGATATTAGACAGATGCCTCTCCAGTTGCCACAAATTGTTAAGTCCCCCTTTTTGGGTATTTTAACTATGATACCTTCCTTCCATTCCACCGGAAAGGTACAGGTTTTCCATGCTTTTTCCAGGATTGGCTGTAGCGCCTCTGCTATGAGGCTTGATTCGGCTTTCAACAATTTTGGCGGGATGCCAACTTTTCCAGCGGCTTTACTATTGGCCAGTACATGATTGCGGTTACTATTTCTGTTTTGGATGAGGCACGAGTGGTGATTCTTATTGGCTGTGCATTTTTGCTGCTTTGTTGAGGTTCCTGTATAAATGAACCATTAAAGGCGGCGAAGAAGTAATCTCTCCATCTTTGGATTGCTCCTCGTCGCTGCACAGCAGCCTTCCTCGCACTCTTTACGGCATGATTTTAAGTAGAGCGCTTTCCAGATAGCTGTTTAGTAATTTGGTACAGCACCTTACTGTTGCCTGTATTTTCCGCGTTTTCCGCTTTTTCTGCGAGCTCATTTATCTGCCGCATTTTATCACGCCGAAAACTTCTCTTTACCTCCCGGTGTAGTTGGGAGTATTCTCGTTTAAGCTGTTGACGTTTTTCCGGATCGCTAGTAGAGTTCACGTTATTTTTAAGGGTCTTTTGCGTTCAATTTTTTGTCAGGTTGTGCCCGAGATCCAGTGTTTCTGGTTTCTTTGGACATAACCAATACTTGTATCCGTTGCTGTTTTTATAGCATTCTTTGTCTTACTCCATGATCGTGTGCAGGGATCTGGATAAGACCAATATCAAGGCGAACGACTGCAAAGAAACAGAATTTTATCAACGTTAGATTGACATATGGGAGCACGTAGATGGCCCCAATAAGCCTTCTAATCTGGGATAATCCTAATATAATCTAGGAGGCTGTAGCAGCTGAAAAGGCGCGTATAAATTTGGTTGACCTTCCGTTTAGTTTTTAAAACACCATACCTGATAAAACCTCAGAACTTGAGCTCTCTTCCGTTGACATTCAAAATTGGTAACACTAGGGGTTCGCTTAGGAAAATATAAATCTCCGCCGATCAAACCAATGTTACTTTTATGTGCCCTGACACATTATTAAAAGGATTAAAAAATTGGTAATAAACTTTTTACATTTTAAAATAAAAATATGTCACAAATCGAGGGGAAGATAAAATGATATTGCAAACAAATCAATTCTGTCTACCTACCTCTTTTAATTTTTTAAGCCAGCTATAGAAGTTATGTCTAATTTATTCGTACGCACCAAAACTGTGTCACTACTGCTAGAACTTCTATTTTGGGTAAATTCCTATAACCTACCAGTGGAGATTAAAAATTCAAATGCCTGGCACCGTTTAGGAAATCCCGGCTATAAAACACTTAACAATCAGGGGTTGAATATCACAACCCATAACACCAAAAATTGTTCCGGTTTGTTTCATATTTAACCGGTTCTTTTTTATTGAGAAGTTTTATTATGAAACTGACCTAAAGTGGTGAATTGTGCCAAATTTTACCAAATCGTGTCTAGTTTTGTTTCTTTTTTGTTTAGTGGTTGAATAACATCCAGAAACTCACAAGAAAAAAAAATTTGCACTCCTAGAGTCCTGGTAGCTGTTTTGGCAGCTATCGCCTGGTCATTGCCAACTGAATAATGTAGAAACTGATAAGGTAGAGTTTAATCCTGAACAAGCAGATCCTCTTTTAGATATTAATTCACAGGGATATGAAAATGTCTCTCAAAGGGAGGCAGGCACGCCAAATTGGTTTCCTTGGATTGTGGGGTGGACTCCAAGGTGGTGGTCGTCGAGGTAGAGGATTATTTGGAGGTGGCTGCAGAAGAGGCTAATCTTAAAATTTGTTTTATAAATTGTAGGTACATAAAGATCTTATGTTTATTTTATTTTTTCAGTTAAGTATTATTATCTGCAATTGTTACTTGAACTGATGGCCTTTAGGGCTGCCTAGCTACCTGATATAGATAATTGTACTTTTTTACTCCTTTCGCTTTAGACATTCATGGACACAGGTCTTTAAGGTGTGTACCTCCGCCTGAAATAGTGAAAAGTCATTTGCCTAGAGCCCTTTCCAATCTGAATCTGAGTTCTTAAATATTAGTTCAGTTGTACATCGCCCTTCAACGACCTGATTTTGTATTTTTTTTTTTTTTTTTTTTGGGTTAGAAAGTCCGATTTCGTGGGGATGTTCGGGGTTTGCCTAAACCAAGATTACGGTCTGAATGTTGCTGTTTGTAATCGCAGGGTGCTATGCTTGTTCTTGTATAAGGAAAGTAAGATAGAATTTCAGTGGAGTATCTTACATGTGCATCGCTTATCTCGATTAATGAGACTGGATGCCATCTGTCGTTTGAGCTCAAAACTGGAACTTCGAATATCTCAGATATTAGATTAAATTAATTTATAATTAGATTAAATTAATTTGTAGTGTACTGAAGCACTTCTATGGGACATGGACGTCCAAAAAAATAAAAAGGCCTTATTGTTACTATCAAAATAATGGTCAAAGAATTTCTTAGTCCTTTTTTTCTTTAGTAAAGGAATAATACTAACCGACTGCTCTTAAAACAATAACTTTCAATCATCTTTATATCAAATCATCGTCCTGAATAGTTTGAACTGAGAACTCTATATTAAAAACAAAACAACTCAAAAAAATCAATCTAATTCCAACAAGGACGAATAAAAGTTAAACATTTTATTAAATACGAAAAGATCAGTTTAATTTAAAAAATAAATATTATACTCCAAAAAATAGGCTTTTTCAGAATATTTTAAGATTTTTCACATAATGCTTGGTTAACAATTTTACCATTTTTCTCAACAAATTATAAACAATTTAATATTATAGATTGTACATTTCCGTAATATAGTCATCACTTCATGTATTAAATTAGAAATATGTAATTTAATATTTACCTGGAAATTTCAAAGATCACCACTATGGCAGTACCAATAACAAAGATCTTGCCAACATTTAAAAATAAATTGCATACCTTCCTGCTGAATTCTCGAAGCAAAAATAGTTTATGATTTTTTTTTTCACAATTTTTAACAACTATATTTTAAATTTGTATAAAAAGTATTAATAGATATTTAATTCTGGAAAAAAGTTCGTGTCAATTTTTTAAGCATAACTCAATTTGTTTACTTATAGTGTGGAAATTAATTTGTTTAAACCAAATATGCTCCATTATTATCAACAATGTTTCGTCTAATTTTGGTTGGGGTCATAATTGGTGAAGATCTTTTGCTGGTTCTGGATGAAAAACTGAATTAATTGATTTTCATAGGCTTTTTTGTAGCCAGATTAATTCCATTTAGCGAATTTTGCAAGATCGGAACAAATGATAATCAGAGGTTGCTATACGGTAGGTGCATCAAAACTTCCCAATAAAACACTTCCAATTTTTGAATGGTCTTCAAAGAAGTGGGTGGTCAACCTGTGCACCTAAGCGATAAAGGTGAAGTTTATTGATGGAATCCGTGCCTTGGTTTAATCTGGACTTGTTAATCTAGAGGTTGCAGGGTATCGACGGATTTCGGTAAAAAATTTATTTGCTAACTAATTTGAAGTTTTTTTTTTGTAGAGTGAGTCAAGGAATAGACGCCACGAACCAGGCCAGAGTGGAAGAATTAGAGCTCAGAGCGAAGAATTCATGGCACCAAAAAGTATAGCCCTCTCGCTCCATCTACTATATAAAGGTATAGTAATTTTTTTATTTCTTTCTCGTTCCCCCATAAGCCCCGAAATTTGTGGCCACAGGCACTGAGAACCTCAGCCATTTTAAGATCAAAATTTGTAATTGATGAAAAAAAGCATTTTAAAAGGGAAAAATCAACGAAATTTTATTTGTTATTTTGTTTTATCAAAATATGTTTTGCTTTAATCATCCAAATACGAATTCAAAAAAGTTTTGTTTACAAAAGTCAGTGTCGTGCCAGTGAAAAAAGGTTTGCCCCCAATGGAACGAACTGGCGCCACGAAAATTTTCAGATGAGCACTCCATTCTATATGTCAGAAGTAAACCCCCTATCACCTGGATGAACTAGCTGCAACCAAACAGAACAGTAGGACAGTAGTTCACCTAAAGGAAACATTTGGGCACCTGCAGGAACCAAGTTCACCTATAACAACATTTTACATTCCTCGGTATGACCAAAGGCTCAGACGTGTGAATATTACCCATCTACAATAATTAAGGAACCGAAAGCGAGGTAATGGCATTTAAAAGTATTAGTGCTTCCTATAAAATTGAAAGACTGGTTAGATAACAGAACTACCACTTTCAGCTAGTCCACATAGTGCGGCTCTGGGTCCAGAATTGCTTTAGTGAGATGAGCGGTAATTCAACGCTTCTTGTCAGCATTAAAGCTGCTAGAGACGACGTATCGGAGTACTGTAGGAGCTGTAACGGCGGAGCTATCCCCGGTTAGGAATTTGGCGGATAGCAATTTTACCAGCAATGATTTTTTTTACTACTGAGTTATGAAGAGAATTAAATTTTTTAAAAAGTCAGGGATTTTTTTTTTTTTTTTTCGAAAAAAAGGAGGCCTGGGGGAAAGAAAAAAAAATAAAAGTTAGTTAGATTTTGAAAAGCGAAAAAAATAGTTCAGTTTTGGAGAATTGAAAAAAAAATAATTTAGTTTGTTTTAAATCGGGAAAATTTTATTTTTCGTAAACAAGTATACGGCTAATCGAAACGGAGACTCATTAAGGAGTGGACGAGGATAGGAATCGTCAACAGTGTAGCTACTGACCGTGCAAGAGTTAAGGCACAGGCGTACCTTCCTGAATTGTCGAACCACCCCCAAAGACGCCCGGAGCAAGACTGGAGCGCTAGAAGGAAGAATTGGCCGTACCGGTTCTATCTGACGCTAGAAGGAACCTTACCTGGTCTATCTGGACCTGACACCCAAGGGAGTTTCAGGACACATAGGAAGAGTCTGGTTGTGAAAAGTGCCGGCAGACCTCTCCTCTCACAGCCTTTTTTTCTTGACCGGATAAAGATTTTACTTAACTCTGATACGGGATCAAATTAAGCGAGAAGGACGAAAACTAAATTTGCAGGAACGCTAGTGCTGGTGCTAAGATGTTAGTTGAAGCGCTCATCATATGTCGAAGAATGAATACCCGGATTTAGAACCAGAACATGAGATGGATGATGTAGTAATGTAGTCAGCCTTATTCTCGTTGTCGAGTGCTGTGAGAGATGTCTCTTCGACCCTCAATTGGTATTTCATTGTCAATCTAAGTGACACGTGGCGACTAGATCGAGAAACGTCGAATTCTAATTATCACTAGGTGGAAGTGTGAAGTGACATTTTTGTCGATACGTTTGTAGGTATCGACAGTTCTATGTATCTTTAGCAAAATGGAAGCAGAAAAAAGGTAAACAAAAATTCTGTTTATTGTATATTCCTTAGAAAATTAATATCCGAAAAACACAACGCAAATAAACTAATTTTATTTCTTTTTACAAAAATTTTTTCGTCGTTTTCCCAATAAACCCGCACTGTTAAATATGTCAAACTCAATTGTCAAATGAAAATGTGTTTCATTTCACAATGTTCCTTCCTCGTAACCTAGTCACACGCCAACGAGAATACCACAATCAAAGTGACGTGACACCTTCTAAGGCAAATCTCATTTGGGTGATTCGACAAAGAGAATAAGGCTGAATAACTACATTCTTTGAGGTAGCATTTTGCACATTTTATTATTTTGGTCTACGTTGCTTGTCATATTAAACGTTAGCAACTTTTAATTATATTGAGATATTTAATTTGTTTTACCATATAATTTATTATAATACTTCCTTTCACATGGGATTGTATTCGTTATAAAATAGAAAAAAAGGAAATACGTGTTGTCCGTGGAACACACAACCTATGCCAGAAATTGTTCCTAAGATTAATTTGAGTTGATTTACTATATTGATTGAGTTTCATATATTATTAATATATTATGGTTTTTTTCATTCATTACACACACAGCCCCACAAAAAAAAAAGGTTCAGACCTGGGGGTCTCACTAGGCTTACTATATGTTTTCGGGGTCGCTGAATCTGAATATGAGGTCTATATAGCTCTATCGGGTCTAGGATTAGCCATAACCTCAAAAAATAAGCCTTAAGCCTTAAAACCCCCTCTTCGGCTTATTTTTGAGGTTATGGCTAATCCTAGACCCGATAGAGCTATATAGACCTCATATTCAGATTCAGCGACCCCGAAAACATATAGTAAGCCTAGTGAGACCCCCAGGTCTGACACTTTTTTTGTGGGGCTTATTGATAACTATTTTTACACGGTTAACGAACACATTCACACATTTTATAATATTATATTGTTATGGTCAAATTGAATTTTTAAAGTTATATTGGTGGTATTTGTACATAACTATGGCGACTTGGTACCAGGGCGCGTCGGTTTTCTTCTCTTTGATTGGGTTATGTGTATGTAACCAATATTTTTTTTTTACTACTGAAGTATGAATGGAATTAATTTTTTGTGGAAAAAGTTTGTAATTTGCTAGGTTAGTGTTCATTATTCATTAAACACATGTTTTTTTGTTTCAATTAACTCATCAGTCTTTGTTTTTGAAGTGTTGAAATTAAATTGTCGCTTGTCCATCTCATGTTTTTTAAAATTTCTTTGATATAAGGGTTGGTTTAGGAGGAGTGATGTAGTGAGGAACCGTTAATGGCATAGCAGCGGGCGATGGATCTTGCCCCGAACTTTAGTTGCCGGGGCTTCTCTACCTTGGTAAACAAGCTTCTCGGTCGCCTTGGATGATGAGAGTTCCCATGGAGGTAAGTGGTGGTGCAGTGATGGAGGTGGTACCTTAGGAGTTCTTCCACTCCACGACCCCCCGACGAGCCAGCCCTTCTCTGGAGGCCCGGGGTACCGCCGAGGTGTTGCTCTACAACTTTTTTTGAATTATTGTTTTTGTTCAAAATTTTTTTTGTTTTTTTTTGTATGTGTGTCTGAGGTTGGCTTCTTCGGGCAACCAACCCAAGATGCACATTACAGAGCCAATAACTACCCGTCATGAATCCTACGAGATTATTCTATCTTAAGATTTTATAAATTCATTGCACCGTTTTTATTAATTTTGTTTTTTTTTTTTTTTTAAATATTCTGGTTCACATAGATTTTATTTAAGTAAATTTTAAGTTTGGCCTAGATTTATTGCTATTCCACCCTTCACCGTTTTATCTGGTGTTCGTGTAGTGAGCCCTGAAAGGTCTGTCAGAAAGAAAACATCGTGGTACCAGAGCGGGGTTTTCTTCCAGATCGATTTTTAATTCAAATTTTTTTCAAGCTCAAGTTTTTTTTTACCTCTTCGCTCAGTCAATATACTTTACATAAGAATTTTGAACATTGTTGATTCCCTTTCAGATTGTATTTGGTTTGAGTACATTACATGTGTCTACCTTTGGTTGAAGTACATTTAAGTTATTTACCATAAGCTAGATTACCTGTAATTGGAGTTTGTAACTATTAAATGTTACTGAAAACATAGCAGAGAGTAGACGAAGACGATGGGGTCGGCAGACCTTCGAATTTTTCACGGAGTTTTTGAATCAACTTTTTGACAGCTGTGTGGTTGTTGTTGATTTTTGCCTCCCTTTTGCTAGAAAAAGAAAAAAAGGAAATGGCAGAAAAAATAATTAATATTAAAAGCAACAGTAACAAGCTAAAGCATTCTAACTTATAGTTTTTTGGAAAAGTTGGCTCTGTGGAATCCCATGCGATTATTCATCGAATTTCAAAAGGAAGTTGACCGTTACAGCCAATTTTTGTTGGTTGGCCCTTGTGAAACTGGCGATATTAATTTGTTAGACAGTAATACCCCCGGCTGCACCGGCCAAGCTGCGCAAGTTCGAGCAAATTAGTGTACTGAACTTCCCCTTTTGCCTGAGCTTCCATGTAGTTTCACATATTTAACTCAGGAAAATAAAGCCTGAATTCGCCCAACAGAACATGAAATTGGTATTGAACGTAAAAGCTCGCTCAAAAGAGAATAATCAACTGGCATAATGGAATATCATTCCAGTGAGCTTTTTGCATTTCAAACTTCTGGCGAAAAAGCAACAACGATTTCAAGCATGAACTGAACATGCCAGCCGCCGAAGCCATTTATGCAGATTAAATTGAACTTTATTGAACTGAGGCCGTTGAAGCCGGAGGTTTACAGAAGCAAACAAAAAAAAGCAATTCAAGAGGATTTCTCGCCACAAAGAGTTTTGCTCTCCTCATTTCGTTCATTTACCTCTTTTAACAATTCTTTAAACAGAATTTAAAAGTGCAGCAACAGCGCCCTCAATTCAGAGCCATCGGAACAATTTTTCCTTTGTGTGAGTGGATGAGTGGTGCTTTTTAAAGTATTTTCAAAAAGTGCTCCAATTAAATGAGAGATTTTTATTTCATTTGGTAGATTTCTCGAATCGCGAAGCTAAAATCTCTGGAAACTTCATACACGATGAGAAGCGAAATTTCCCCTTTTTTCTTGCATGAGAAAGTACAGGGACAAAAATTAGATAAATTTGTGTAATTTCTTGCACCTGTGAGAATACTTTTCAATTTTATATTTTTTCCCCAAAGTTTTAATTTTTTTTTTAAATTTTAATTTCTGAAATTGCACCCCGAAAAATTGCGCCCGGTGCAAGTGCACCATTCGCACCTATGAAAGCGCCGCCCCTGAGGATGTGTGGTTAAAGGAACGACACGAAGGCATAGCTACCTTCATCATTCTCTCAAAGGCTTCTGAGTCCTCTTCGAGTAGAGGAGCTCACTCGTTCATGTAAGTGATGATGCACGAATTTAAGGTAGGACCTTCGGAGTATCATCCCACGATCCATTCATCGAGCCAGCTCCCGTCTTGAGGCCCGGAGTACTGCCTTGCAGCTACTGGGACGACTTGTTTGTTATGACAGGGTTTAGTTCGAATTTTGGTTTTTTTGAAAGGCAAATCTGAGGTTTTCCTTTTGGGGCACCCAGTCTAATTGTCTGTACACGACTACAAGGCATTAGGTTATTTATTTATCAATTAATATTTATTTATTAATTATTATTAATTAATATTTAAGGGTTTTCTTTTTGTATTTAAAAATGATTTGGGTTTTTGCTTCCTAATATGTAATAGTCATGCTCTATTCCATTAATATATTGCTTTATCTGAACGGAATATGTATAAGTCAAGTAACCAACGAACACCATGATCCCATCCCTCATGTCCACCACATCCGTCTTGGCTATATCCACCAGCACCTTAATATGGTCCATTGTAATGGTTTTATGGATGGTTTTATCTTCAATTCAATGCCTGTTGTAGAATCCCCTAATTTAAATTCTTTCAAAAATAATTCGTAAATAATCTCAAAAATATGACCTGTGTTAAAACTAATAAACTCTTACTATTACCACCCAACACCAGAGAAGTTCATAAATCCCCAAAGTTTTTATCCAAACAGGAAAGAAGGCACGTGCCAAAATTTCGAATAAAAACTCTTTAGGTCAAATCACTCAATTTTTATGTTGGGAGTTTCTGTTTGGAAAACTGTTATCGCAAAACGCGTAAAAATTAATTTAAAACAATAATAAAGCAATAAAAAGATTTCGGTCATAAAGGTGCAAAGTGAGAGTCTTCTTAGTGGCCACGAGGCAAAAATCATCTTCTAACAACTTTGGCACAATTCGGCAAACACGGTTAGGAAGTCTACTTACCCCACGGAAGGTGTTGGGTTGATAAGTAGTTAAGAGGGAATCAAAGGCGCGCGTTTTGTCACAAATTTGTTTGTTTGTTGAAAGATTATGGTGATAATGAGATTCGGCATTGTTACCTTATTTTGTGGGAAAAATATTTTTAGTTTCTCGTTTTGTTTTGAATTCTTTTTTTTGTATCTCTTTGTTGTGGTATTTTAGTTCAAACCAAATTATTGTGAATTTAGTCAACCAATGTAGACTTTGAGAGTTGTTATCTTCTAAGTTATCTACAATAAATTTTTACCTACAAATATTATAAATAGATAACCCATACTTTTTAATATAGAACATATTTTAACCTCAGGCGAACTGCTGCAACTACCAATTTGAACAAACTGGCCTAACCAAGTTGTAACTATGCCGGCCTTACACTTAAAACAAGCTACTACGAAAAGTATAAAAAGCATCAGGTACGACGACCACGGAAAAGAAAACAAGACATTTCTGATGGAACGTTCGCATTCTATATAGAACACACTCTATATGCACAATAGCTATATGATATACCCTTTCTGAGTATAATACTGTCAAGACAGCCAACCAAGAGATACGACGAACATGAAATGGTCTGCTGTGATAGGTACTATGGTCACCAAATAGATGGCACTGTTCTTAACCTTAATGATGTAACGGCGGCCCTAGCTTCGTTTTCGAATACACCTTACAGCCACCTTGATTTGGAAGGAGAAAGTTTAACAGAGAGTTTGTGAACCCGTTCAGATCCGGTCTTCTTCAACTAAAGGCCTTCGCAAACCCAGATTAGGAATGTGGAGGGCCCTAGGCAGAAGCTGTAGTGGTGATACATTCGTATTACAAACATACACCGAGCTTTCTTTCCAACCTTTGATACGGCACTTATAGGGAAAAAACGTATTAGTATATGTTGGTCCGTGCCACCTATTTCATAAAATTGCGCAATCAAGCTTTTTGTTTGTGTCTTGGGATAAGGCTTTTGAGGTTTGTGTCTTGGGAACCCTTTGCGGTTTTGTGAGCTTTGTGAATTGGAATAGCTGTCCACCTGAGAGCTTTAATTTAATTTTTATTGTCTGGTCTGTCTGGTCTGCCTGATTTGTATATCTGGTCTCTCTGTATGGTCTGTCTGCCTCGACTATCTAGTTAAGTTTGAGCTGTGTGTGTTTTGTGTATAAAATTATTATAAAAATTTACTTGGCTTACCTTCAAAATACAAATTGTATGGGAAACATTATAAATTCACTAAACCGCAAACGCTTGCCAAGACAAACCGAAGCGTTAGCCCAAGACACAAACGAAAAGCTCGATTGCGCAATAGGTATATTGCTTCGGTAATCACGGCAGGAATACAGCAGAGACTCAATGGGTCAAATATGCTTTTCCCTAGATTCTTATAAAACATCTTTGTGAATTTACAGACTTTTCATCATACTACGATTAGATCCTATGCACTATGTGCAAACAAAGCGATGAGCCTTTTATAAAATTGAAATATTTATTCACTCATTTTGGCGATCTTAATTCCGCCATTTACATACAGGCCGCTGGCAGGCCATGGCCTGAAAGTTTTCGCCAAGTATCACCACACGCTCACCGTCTGCTAACTGTATGGGGCCTGCAGTCTAAGAAAACTTACAAAAATCTTTAGGTGTCTGGGCATTTATTGTCAATTCGTACATGAAGATCTGAACTTCGATTCACTCTCAAGCCGTGATTTAGGCAAGAATTCACGATATATCCACTTGGAACGGAAAGCAAAGCGCGAGTTAGACGCGAAAGCCATCCGCACTCGCGTTCGCGCTTGTTCATGGGTGTTCACGGCGCGCCGTGAGTCTGGAGCCACCTTGAAGTTATCATTGAGGCCATGAACATTTTTGCACTAGAATTAACAATCTCGCGGGAGCTGCTTTTAGGGCACTCCTGCGTTGTTTTGTTTGCACTCCGTAGCAGAAAGTATATTGTGTTAAACCAACTACGGTTTATAGTATCGTGTTGGAAGTTTCTGATTGCGGCCCTAAAGCTTCTGACATCCTCCACAATAGTTCTCCATCTACGGTTGACGGCCTCGTAATCTATCTAATTTCTTTTTCTACCTTCGAGCGATACCCAGGTCTCCTTGTGTATAATAATAATAATAATAATAAATTTATTGGCAAGGTACACAAGATCATACATCTTTTAGAGTACATTTTAAAACAGGTAATCTAACTTAAATTTAAATAAATGTAGTGAGTGGGATAAAGAGGACGGGATAATAGTTACAGAAGAAGATATGAAAATAAGTGGATAGAAAATCTAAGAAAAAGAAGAGGAGGAAGAAAGAAAAAGAGATGCTTGCCTTCTGAAAGCCGTGGCTGAGCTCATTCTTTGAATCACACAGGGAAGATTGTTCCAAAGTCGAAACGAATGCACAAAGAAGGAGCGACTACCAATTAACGAACAATGAGCTGGAATGAGAAATTTGGTTAAACGCCAGGATCGAAGAGGACAGAGGAAGTTGAAAAGGTAGGAAGGGCTTTTAGAGGATAGAACCTTATTTAAAAGAACTAAAGCCATGACATCAATAAAACGAAAGAGGTCCCAACCTAGCAAGGAATTTTGTATACTCGACACATGATCTGACCTTCGCATATGAAAAATGTATCTTAAGCAATCATTGAAAGCTACTTTAAGGCGCTGTCGGCAGGCTGAATCTAAGGAAATATATACAAGGGAACCAAAGAGGAAATGTGGTACGATGAGGGATTTAACAAGCTTGAGCCGAACAGCGGTCGACAGAAGACTACCATAAAGCCAAAGCTTTCGCAGTGTCCCATAAATCTTGGAAAGCATAAGTGAGACTTCTGTCGCGCAAAACAGAGTCCGCTGGAGGGCAACTGTTTCCGCCCTATGTCCCATGAGGGATTAAAGGGGCACAAAGAAGATAAGTGAGACTTGATTACAGCAAGATAATTTGGAATTAATGACAATACCAAGATTATTAACACGCTCAAGAATAGGGAGGGGAATACCATTGAGGCAAGTTACACGGCATAACATTTCTTCCATCAACACTTCCAATAATTCCAATAAACCGGTTTTATAGGCAAGGGGTCGCGGGGAAGTTTGTTACTTGTGCATCCCAAAAAATTCTCGACTGCACAGAGCAACACACTAACACAATCATAATTTCATTCTCGGGGTCAACGAAAATGACTTAAAGTATGTACACAGCTACATAGACAATAGAATTGTTACACGAAAAAATGCAGAACAGTCAGTTTATCGTGAAATTCGTATAACACGCACAAACCGGTTTGTTACAGCAGAAAGTGTTATGCCGTGTAACAAGCCTCATTAAGTAGAACAGATGGAATGCTGTCAGGGGACTGAAAACGACGGCTAAGCAGAAGTACTTGAGATTTTTTAGGATTTAGTTTAAGGAAGTTGATAGAACTCCATTCACTTATTTGGGATAAGGAACTATTAAGTTGAGAAATACAGGATTCAATCCGATTCGGAGGACATGAGGTGTATAGTTGGAGATCATCAGCATACAGGTGGAAGGAGCAGTGACGGATTATAGAGGGAAGGTCATTAATATACAAAGAGAAAAGGAGAGGGCCAAGAATTGAGCCTTGCGGTACTCCCAAAGGCACGGGAAGGAAAGAGGATAAAGTGCTATTATGGCGAACACATTGAAGCCTATTGGTAAGAAGGGAAGAGATAAGCCGAGTAGCAGAAGAAGAAAAGTGGTAGCGCTGACTAAGTTTGGAAAGTAAAACTGAGTGCACCACAGAATCGAAAGCCTTAGAAAAATCAAGAAGGACCAATATCGCAAAGTCACCCAGGTCGAGCGCAGAACGAAGATCAGTAGTCACCTTTAATACAGCAGTCTCACAGCTATGGGATTTACGGAAACCAGATTGGAATTTACAAAGGAAGTTATTGGTTTCAAGATAAGGGAGGACTTGCATAAAGAGAGTTTTCTCAAAGGCCTTAGCAAGAAATGGAAGAATGCTGATAGGACGAAAATCGGCTAAGTCCGAGGGTGACGACTTTTTTGGTAAGGGGATCACTATGGCTTTTTTCCAGACCGAAGGAACTTGGGATGTGGTCAGGCAGTAATTGAATATATGCGTGATAGTTTGAACAATTAAAGGGGAGAGGAGTTTAAGAAAACGGGGGGAAATTTCATCATAGCCTATGCAATTAGAGGAAATGGAAAACAAAATTTCAAGAACATCCGATGCGCTAATACAACGGAAGATGAAACCATCAGAACTAAGTGAATCAAATGAAAAGGAATTAGGATTATAGGAGGATGAAGGATTAGAAGCAGATTGAATAAAGGATGCGTTGAGAACGTTTACATCCATATCAAAAGGGATAGACGTAGGAGAATGAATGCCAAGCGAACGAATATTAGACCAGAGTTTTTTAGGATTTAGAGTAGGATCAAGTTTGCGGGAATAGAACTCACGTTTGGCAGACTTAACCTTAACATTGATGAGGTTACGAAGCTGTTTATAATAAGTAAGGTAACTACGTACCCTAGTTCGGCGATACCGCCTATACATGAACTCACGCTGAACTATTAAGTCGCTGATTTCACGAGAAAACCAAGGATTTGGTGACGACGATCTGCGCCTTCTTGTGACTAAGGGAACGCAATGATCGTAAAGAGATAAGATAAAAGAATTCAAGATGTTGACTTTTGAGTCAACACAGGTTGTATTATAGATAATACTCCAAGGGAAGGAGGAGATTAATTCAGTAAGCGAGTCTAAATTAATGTTGCTATAATCACGAAATGAAAAAGAAGAAGATAAAGGAGAGGGAGAAAAAGTAAAACGAGTAGAAAGGAATAGTAAGTCATGGTCGAGAAAGCTAGGAGGAGAGATTTGATTATGTTTTAGAACTGAGTCAGTGGAGGTAACAGTTAGAACATCAAGTAAGGAAGGATTTTGGCAATTCAGAAAGGTAGGAAGTTGATTCAGATAAGGAGATTTAATTTCAACGGCTATAAATTCAAATAGTGAGCCACTGGACATACCAATGTATGTGTATCTTCTTGACACAAAAGTAAGTTCTGCCTACCATGAGTTGATGGGAGCTGCAGAAGTCAACGAAAAGCTCATCGCTGTTGTTATTAACTTGGTTTATGCTTTGATATCCAATTGTGTCTTCAAGGCCAGTGTTGCTGGGGCTGATCTTTACGTTTAATTTGCCCTTTAAAAACAGTGAAAACCCTCATTCAGTTACATATTAAAATCGACCGTGATGTCATCGTCTGCGCCTTCAGTTGTAGAGTAGCATTAGACTACCGTAGTACCTTTTAGTCTGGTCACGGTAATCATCCTCACAGAAACTGATGACCAGTTAATGCGGGGGACCTAGCTTCCATGGTGAATATTACTCCATCGCTAATCATACGGCTTTCGGTTTTGTTGCTGCCAGATTATAAAAGGACTCCCCGCTTGGGCAGGTTTAAAAGAACTTTCAATTGAAATCGTTCCTAGAGTTAAATCTCAAGTTGTATTAAATGTATCCGTTTAACAACTTAGATATTAATGAATTCAATAACTTATTAAATCGGTGAGTCAATTACCCATATTATTTTCAGAAAAGTAAATCCGACAGTGACACGCGAGGCCAGGACCGGATCCCGGTTGTAGAGCCGTTAAAGAAGAAGAAGACACAACGAAATGTAACACAGATTCAAATAAATCAGTTTTATTTATTATCGCTGTTATTAAAAAAATAGAATTGTTTGTATATTTAAACTATAATGTATTATCACCTTATATTCAACAATTAACTCGATTTGAGCTAACTAACATAATCATCAACAATATTTCATAATAAGATAAAATTCTTGTCCAGTTTTCAATAATCCCTGTGTCCTTTGTGCTTTCCGCCACCTTTTCCTCCACTACCATAACCGCCTCCATGCCCATATCCCGGGCCGTATCCGGGTCCGTGACCATATCCCGGACCATGTCCATATCCGGGTCCATGACCGTATCCAGGCCCATGGCCATATCCGGGTCCATGACCATATCCGGGTCCATGGCCGTATCCAGGCCCGTATCCTGGTCCATATCCATATTCTCCTTTTCCTCCACCAACGTAGCCACCTCCTTTTCCTCCACCATGTCCTTTTCCACCAGCTCTTCCTCCATGAACGTAATAATCCTCATAATAATCACGATCATACCTTGGTCGTCTGTTATGTCCTTGTGGCATGCGATTTCCGTACCTTCCTGGTCTCCATGGCGGATAGTGATCCCTGCCTCCATACACATTATTCCTTATCGGTCTCGAAAAATCATGATGTTGATATCTTTCTGCTAGTGCTCCTGGATAGCGCCCTTCATATCTATGACACCGATTGGTAGGCACCCAAACAAGAACGACCAAAATCGCTATTATACTGGCAAAGACCTTCATATTGGTATTGCTTTAGCTAGTTGTTTCACTCAAAGTGAATATCTACTTCAAGTACAAATTCTTTTATACTTTTTAGTATGGACTAGTAACTAGCTCAGTAAAATAGCATAGTAAAAAACTTATCTAAAAAATGGTGTTAATGTTCTGGTTTTAATTTAGAATGTACTATCTTAGTGGACCGCTCTCAAATACTATCTCTAGTTCGTTGTTTATCTTTATCCAAAATCTGGGCTTATCTCGATGTAGATAAACACAAAAAATTTGTATTTGTTTTGTGACAATTCAAATTTTTTGACGTGACAACGTCTATTAAAACGATGAACGCCGGCTGCATGCACGAAAAATGATGACTCATTGTCCCGTTATGTCCCGTTAGTCCCGTTAGTCCCGTTAGTCCCGTAAGTCCCGTAGTAATTTTAATAAAAATTTGATTGTAGTAATCTTAAAAATTTGATTAAAATTGTCAAAAATTGTCAACAATAATATTTGTTGTGGATTCTCGATTGTGAAAAAGCGCAGCAATGTGATGTCAAAGCAGCAGTATTGCGAGTTTCTTCGAACCACCAATCCGGAACAACGGGAGATCATCCTTGAAGTCATTCACCGATTACATGGTTGTGGAGATGGCATTTTGGAAGCGCTACAAATTTTCTTCACCGGTCCGGCGGGCTGTGGAAAAACTTACACATTAAAGTGCCTTATGGAAACGTACAACCGATACACTCAGGAGCACAACTCGATGAACAACGCCTACATTGCCTGTGCAAGCACAGGTAAAGCCGCTGTACCTCTTGGTGGCACTACAGTGCATTCAGCGTTTCGTCTCACAACTTCTCGCGTGACAAAACTCTTATCCACAGAAAATTTGCAAGCCTACAGAAACATGTTCGTTGGCGTCAAAGCTGTTTTCGTCGACGTGATCAGCATGTTAAGTTCAGCCATTCTTCAAAAAATCAATTACCGACTGCAGCAGATTACCGGCTTTTATGACAAACCATTCGGAGGCATCCACGTGATATTATGCGGAGATTTCAGACAGCTACCACGGTCTCATGACGTTGTCACGTTAAACTATCGTCCGTAAACCCTCTTTACAGACAACAAATTTTTTTGTGTGCGGGACATTTTGCGGGACATTTTCACACGCGCGTCCTATCTTAAACCGATTTAATAGACGTTGTCACGTCAAAAAATGTAAAATCTCCCCGTCATGACAGAATAGTACAAAAGTCATTCCTGAAGCTTTTCTTCAATAAATTTGGAGTTTTTTTTACTCTATTATAAAATGTTGTTTTTTTAATTTTGTTTGAATTTTATAGAATGACTAGCATAAAACCCGCGTGCCTTGCAACGCCTTTAAAAACTGTTTATTATGTGCAATGTTTTCCTTAAAAAAAGAAACCAACAAAAAAGTCAGCTGTTATTATCCCTAAAAAGGGTTTATTATAGTGCATTTTTTTAATAAATATGGTAAACAAATTACTGCGAATATCACCTCTCCTCAACAAATCTGCAAGTTTTAAAGTAGATTGGCATGTATATGTCATCAAGAAAAGTGACATTTTAGGGTTTGACGAACGTTCGTTAAGTTTGTTCGCCTATTTACGTGGATGTAAGAAATTATGAAGCAATCACAAATGAATCCTTACTAATATTATAAATGCGAAAGTAACTCTGTCTGTCTGTCTGTCTGTCTGTCTGTCTGTCTGTCTGTCTGTCTGTCTGTCTGTCTGTTACGCTTTCACGCCTAAACCACTAAACCGATTTTGATGAAATTTGCAACAGACATAGTTTAGACCTTGGAGACGGACATAGGCTACTTTTTATGGAGAACAAAAGGGTTGAAGGGGGTGAAATGGGGTTCAATAAGTTGCAAGGGGATTTTTTTCTATTGTATAAAAAGTAACTGACTTACAGACAACGCACAACTTAAACCGCTAGAGCTAAAGGGCTGAAATTTTGACTGTGCATCCCTATAATGGCGTGGACATCCACTAAAAAGCGATTTTTCGAAATTCATCCCCTAAGGGGGTGAAATGGGGTTTATCCAAACCGCTGGAGCTATAGGGCTGAAATTTGGACAGTGCATCCCTATAATGACGTTTACATCCACTAAAAAACGATTTTTTGAAATTCATCCCCTAAGGGGGTGAAATGGGGTTTATCCAAACCGTTGGAGCTATAGGGCTGAAATTTTGACAGTGCATCCCTATAATGGCGTGGACATCCACTAAGAAGCGATTTTTCGAAATTCATCGCCTAAGGGGGTGAAATGGGGTTTACCCAAACCGCTGGAGCTATAGGGCTGAAATTTTGACAGTGCATCCCTATAATGACGTTTACATCCACTAAAAAGCGATTTTTCGAAATTCATCCCCTAAGGGGGTGAAATGGGGTTTATCCAAACCGTTGGAGCTATAGGGCTGAAATTTTGACAGTGCATCCCTATAATGGCGTGGACATCCACTAAGAAGCGATTTTTCGAAATTCATCCCCTAAGGGGGTGAAATGGGGTTTGGAGCTATAGGGCTGAAATTTTGATAGTGCATCCCTATAATGACGTGGACATCCACTAAGAAACGATTTTTCGAAATTCATCCCCTAAGGGGGTGAAATGGGGTTTATCCAAACCGTTGGAGCTATAGGGCTGAAATTTTGACAGTGCATCCCTATAATGGCGTGGACATCCACTAAGAAGCGATTTTTCGAAATTCATCCCCTAAGCGGGTTTACCCAAACCGCTGGAGCTATAGGGCTGAAATTTTGACAGTGCATCCCTATAATGACGTTTACATCCACTAAAAAGCGATTTTTCGAAATTCATCCCCTAAGGGGGTGAAATGGGGTTTATCCAAACCGTTGGAGCTATAGGGCTGAAATTTTGACAGTGCATCCCTATAATGGCGTGGACATCCACTAAGAAGCGATTTTTCGAAATTCATCCCCTAAGGGGGTGAAATGGGGTTTATCCAAACCGTTGGAGCTATAGGGCTGAAATTTTGATAGTGCATCCCTATAATGACGTGGACATCCACTAAGAAACGATTTTTCGAAATTCATCCCCTAAGGGGGTGAAATGGGGTTTATCCAAACCGTTGGAGCTATAGGGCTGAAATTTTGACAGTGCATCTCTATAATGGCGTGGACATCCACTATAAAGCAATTTTTCGAAATTCATCCCTTAAGGGGGTGAAATAGGGTTTATCCAAACCGCTGGAGCTATAGAATTGAAATTTTAACAGTGCATCCCTATAATGACGTGGACATCCACTAAAGAGCGATTTTTCGAAATTCATCCCCAAAGGGTGTGAAATGGGGTTTATACAAACCTCTAAAGCTATACGGCTGAAATTTTGACAGTGCATCCCTATAATGACGTTTACATCCACTAAAGAGCGATTTTTCGAAATTCATCCCCTAAGGGTGTGAAATGGGGTTTTTACAAACCGCTAAAGCTATAGGGCTGAAATTTGGACAGTGCATCTCTATAATGAAGTGGACATCCACTATAAAGCGATTTTTCGAAATTCATCCCCTAAGGGGGTGAAATGGGGTTTACCCAAACCGCTGGAGCTATAGGGCTGAAATTTTGACAGTGCATCCCCTTAATGACGTGGACATCCACTAAGAAGCGATTTTTCGAAATTTATCCCCTAATGGGGTGAAATGGGATTAACCCACACCGCTGAAGCTGGGGGGCTCTAATTTTGACCGTGCATCACTACAATGACGTGGGCATCCACTTAGGGACGATTGAATCCCCTAAGGGGGTTAAATGGAGTTAAGCCAAACCGCTGGAGCTAAACGGCTGAAATTTTGACAGTGCATCGTGGACATTTACTAAGAAGCGATTTTTCGAAATTCATCCCCTAAAGGGGTAAAATTTGGTTTACCAAACTACTGGAACTACAGGGTTGAAATTTGGACAGTGCATCCCTATAATGACATGGACATCCACTAAGAGGCGAGTATTCGAAATTCATCCCCTAAGGGGATGAAATGGGGTTAACCCAAACCTCTGAAGCTGAAGGGCTGAAATTTTGACAGTGCATCCCTATAATCACGTAGAAATGAATGACTCGAAATTCACTTTATTTAATATTCATTTGTGATTGCTTCATAATTTCTTACATCCACGTAAATAGGCGAACAAACTTAACGAACGTTCGTCAAACCCTAAAATGTCACTTTTCTTGATGACATATACATGCCAATCTACTTTAAAACTTGCAGATTTGTTGAGGAGAGGTGATATTCGCAGTAATTTGTTTACCATATTTATTAAAAAAATGCACTATAATAAACCCTTTTTAGGGATAATAACAGCTGACTTTTTTGTTGGTTTCTTTTTTTAAGGAAAACATTGCACATAATAAACAGTTTTTAAAGGCGTTGCAAGGCACGCGGGTTTTATGCTAGTATTAAATAAAGTGAATTTCGAGTCATTCATTTCTACGTGATTATAGGGATGCACTGTCAAAATTTCAGCCCTTCAGCTTCAGAGGTTTGGGTTAACCCCATTTCATCCCCTTAGGGGATGAATTTCGAATACTCGCCTCTTAGTGGATGTCCATGTCATTATAGGGATGCACTGTCCAAATTTCAACCCTGTAGTTCCAGTAGTTTGGTAAACCAAATTTTACCCCTTTAGGGGATGAATTTCGAAAAATCGCTTCTTAGTAAATGTCCACGATGCACTGTCAAAATTTCAGCCGTTTAGCTCCAGCGGTTTGGCTTAACCCCATTTAACCCCCTTAGGGGATTCAATCGTCCCTAAGTGGATGCCCACGTCATTGTAGTGATGCACGGTCAAAATTAGAGCCCCCCAGCTTCAGCGGTGTGGGTTAATCCCATTTCACCCCATTAGGGGATAAATTTCGAAAAATCGCTTCTTAGTGGATGTCCACGTCATTAAGGGGATGCACTGTCAAAATTTCAGCCCTATAGCTCCAGCGGTTTGGGTAAACCCCATTTCACCCCCTTAGGGGATGAATTTCGAAAAATCGCTTTATAGTGGATGTCCACTTCATTATAGAGATGCACTGTCCAAATTTCAGCCCTATAGCTTTAGCGGTTTGTAAAAACCCCATTTCACACCCTTAGGGGATGAATTTCGAAAAATCGCTCTTTAGTGGATGTAAACGTCATTATAGGGATGCACTGTCAAAATTTCAGCCGTATAGCTTTAGAGGTTTGTATAAACCCCATTTCACACCCTTTGGGGATGAATTTCGAAAAATCGCTCTTTAGTGGATGTCCACGTCATTATAGGGATGCACTGTTAAAATTTCAATTCTATAGCTCCAGCGGTTTGGATAAACCCTATTTCACCCCCTTAAGGGATGAATTTCGAAAAATTGCTTTATAGTGGATGTCCACGCCATTATAGAGATGCACTGTCAAAATTTCAGCCCTATAGCTCCAACGGTTTGGATAAACCCCATTTCACCCCCTTAGGGGATGAATTTCGAAAAATCGTTTCTTAGTGGATGTCCACGTCATTATAGGGATGCACTATCAAAATTTCAGCCCTATAGCTCCAACGGTTTGGATAAACCCCATTTCACCCCCTTAGGGGATGAATTTCGAAAAATCGCTTCTTAGTGGATGTCCACGCCATTATAGGGATGCACTGTCAAAATTTCAGCCCTATAGCTCCAACGGTTTGGATAAACCCCATTTCACCCCCTTAGGGGATGAATTTCGAAAAATCGCTTTTTAGTGGATGTAAACGTCATTATAGGGATGCACTGTCAAAATTTCAGCCCTATAGCTCCAGCGGTTTGGGTAAACCCGCTTAGGGGATGAATTTCGAAAAATCGCTTCTTAGTGGATGTCCACGCCATTATAGGGATGCACTGTCAAAATTTCAGCCCTATAGCTCCAACGGTTTGGATAAACCCCATTTCACCCCCTTAGGGGATGAATTTCGAAAAATCGTTTCTTAGTGGATGTCCACGTCATTATAGGGATGCACTATCAAAATTTCAGCCCTATAGCTCCAAACCCCATTTCACCCCCTTAGGGGATGAATTTCGAAAAATCGCTTCTTAGTGGATGTCCACGCCATTATAGGGATGCACTGTCAAAATTTCAGCCCTATAGCTCCAACGGTTTGGATAAACCCCATTTCACCCCCTTAGGGGATGAATTTCGAAAAATCGCTTTTTAGTGGATGTAAACGTCATTATAGGGATGCACTGTCAAAATTTCAGCCCTATAGCTCCAGCGGTTTGGGTAAACCCCATTTCACCCCCTTAGGCGATGAATTTCGAAAAATCGCTTCTTAGTGGATGTCCACGCCATTATAGGGATGCACTGTCAAAATTTCAGCCCTATAGCTCCAACGGTTTGGATAAACCCCATTTCACCCCCTTAGGGGATGAATTTCAAAAAATCGTTTTTTAGTGGATGTAAACGTCATTATAGGGATGCACTGTCCAAATTTCAGCCCTATAGCTCCAGCGGTTTGGATAAACCCCATTTCACCCCCTTAGGGGATGAATTTCGAAAAATCGCTTTTTAGTGGATGTCCACGCCATTATAGGGATGCACAGTCAAAATTTCAGCCCTTTAGCTCTAGCGGTTTAAGTTGTGCGTTGTCTGTAAGTCAGTTACTTTTTATACAATAGAAAAAAATCCCCTTGCAACTTATTGAACCCCATTTCACCCCCTTCAACCCTTTTGTTCTCCATAAAAAGTAGCCTATGTCCGTCTCCAAGGTCTAAACTATGTCTGTTGCAAATTTCATCAAAATCGGTTTAGTGGTTTAGGCGTGAAAGCGTAACAGACAGACAGACAGACAGACAGACAGACAGACAGACAGACAGACAGACAGACAGACAGACAGACAGACAGAGTTACTTTCGCATTTATAATATTAGTAAGGATTGAGACTTATATAGAATTTAAAGATACCTCTGCCCGGATATTAACGTCCATCATCCAACATAGGTTTATGTTTTTTTTATTTAATTAAAAACAGTAGAGTCTTCACTCTATCCATATCTTCAACCTTAGATACTACCTCGTCTTACCTGTCTCCTCTTTAAATCAATCTGTAAATTCTAAATTCGGTGGCTCGATAAGGTACCGAGCAAATCTATCAAATTCAATGGTTGACTCGATGACCAACCGCAGCTATGTGTAGCAGCAATGACCAAAATTTATTACTATTAGCATAGCTGCATGAAAATTACCACCTTACTGTTTGTAGGGCAATATATTTCTCGCAGTACAAGATTAACCCACTACAGCCCCACCAAGCAGTCAGAATCGTTAACAGCACAAACTTAACTCTGGTTTACCAAAAGGACGGACTCTGGGCCAAGTATGAAAATGACGAGTTAGACTTTTTCTGAATAATATTAAGAAAATTCGACGGATCGTTTCGTCCATCAGATTACTTACTTGAATGTGATCAGATATTACCCCCCGCCCCCACTCCGGATCCCTTATTTCGATTTGCCTAGTTATTCCTATGGACTATGTGTAAGGAACTCACTTTATGTTTCTAAACCAATCGATTCCCTTGGAAGTTCACATACATTGTTCCCATATCCTCACCAGATCCAGACAATGACACCCAATTTGCATAGTTGCTTCGAATTTATAAATTTTTCAGACAAAGTCGTTGGGCGACTTCCAATTCTCTAGAACAGTGATTCTCAACCAATGTGCCGCGGCACTTTTGTGTGCCGCCAAATTCCTAAAGTGTGCCGCCAAATTCAGGAAACAAAAGTCCACAAACGATCACATATTCGCATTAAGACAGGTAATTGAAAAGATAGAAAGAGTTTAATATAGAGACCCACCTCTTTTTCATTGAGTTTAAGACAGAATATGATCGTGCCCTACATTCAAAAATCTACGATACGCAATGGTGGGACTGAACTTTCCAGACCAATTAACTCAAATCACTAAAACCTCATCGAATGATAAACGGAGTGAGAATACGGAGCAATTTTTCGGTGCGAACAGAGGCCTCAGGAAAGGAGGCTCTCTATCCTGCTTACTTCTTAACATCTTATTAGCAAAAACGGTCCGGTAGGAACGTATTGAAACTAGAGGGACAGTTCTAAACAAGTCGATTCAGCTAATGGTACATGCAGATGATACAGTCGTCATAGGCACGTCAATGACTGCAGCGAAGGAAGCAGATGTAGCGTTAGAAAAAGCGGCATCAAAGAGAAGCAAAGACCACAACATTACGGCGAAAATTAAAAGAAACATACTACTAGCGAACAGGGGCGGCGGAACATAATCATTGTAGGTGGGGAGCGCGCGAATAGGTAACCGTTAAAATATTATTCGGTCAATTTCGAGCTGGCTTTAAATTCTTTGGTTATCGGGTTACGTCCGATTAGCATTTTGGGAGGGGCTCTTATGAGCCTAGCCCGACCGCCCCATGTGGACCCCGAGTAGATTGCCCTATAAGGCCCACACCGAGTATCTTATCCCTTGCCTCCTTCGCGCCTCGTGCTACGGAAATGCCTCATTTGGCCCCCGGAAAAAATCATTGCTCCTCGATTCCGAGTGGAAAAGGGATTCCGAAAAGTTTGAGAAGTTCGGCGTGGATATGTCAATAATAACTGTGTCTGTGTCGAAAACTTTATATTTTTAAACGCAAGTATCGTTTTACCAAAACGTCTCCCAAACTAATTACGTCCAATGCTGCTAAGCCTTTGTAATCGAACCAGAACCGGTATATTGAGAATACTAAATGATACCCTTCCCGGTCACCACCAACATAATTGCCTGAAACATGAAGCAATACATCAACAAAAAATAAAGCTTTGTATGAGTTAAACTAAAGCTTAATGGCCCGGCTTCACCGACTTCAGTTCAACAATGTTCAGTTCAATCCACGTAAGTGGCTTCAGCGGCTAAAGTGCAGTTTATGTTCAGTTCGTGCAAATTGTTGCTTTTTTCGCCAGAAATCAGAAATGCGAGAGCCCACTGGAATGGCATTCCACTATTCTAGTTAATTACCATCTTTTGAGCGAGCTTTTACATTCAACTTCAATTCGGGACCCGTTGTGCGAACCGTGACCCGTTTGTTTTTCCTCAGTTGAATATGTTTAAACTACATGCGAACTGAACCGATGTTAGAGTTCAGTTCGCCAATTTCGAATTAGAGTGATGTTCAGTTCGCCAATTTGCTTGTTCAGTCGGTGAAGCCGGGGTATTTTTTAGAAGGTTTTCAAAACGTTTTCTGAATATGTAAGGCAGATTTCGCCCCACTTAATTTAAAATAAGGTTTGCCTAGTAGGATCATTATAAAAAACTGATAATGCATACCTCACTTCAGTATCGCTGGTTTTTTTTTTTGAGTGGTATTTTTGAGAAAACTCTTTCAGAATGGCCATCATTTGCGCTACATAGAGTTCTCATCAAGGTGCCGCTCCTGGGGATAACGTAACGTAACGTATTTTTCGTAACAGAAATAAGAGGCGTATTCTGCCCATATTTTTACGCTAATGAAGTTTACACATGATTTTTAAATGGAAACTGGCTCCCGAAAAGTGAAGGCTTGAGCGTAATTGATGGCTAAGGGATGGAAACAAGGGCGTCATAATAAATCGAGAATTTGATCGATTTTCTAACACAAGCCCATCGAAAGTGTGAAAACATTCATCGTTATTATTCCTATAAAGATATTGGCCTGAAAATATGGATGGGAGAGATATGCCTCTTATTTCTGTTACGAAAAATACGTGGCTTTTTCCAACTCAACATAGATCTACCTTTCAACCCTCTTCGAGGCTAGTATGAGGAATGGGACACATAAATCTGTCACTAGCTGACGGTCTATAAGTAAAATTCTTTTAAATTTATTGTATTGTTAGTGTGCCGCCAAAATTTTGAAATTGTTGAAAGTGTGCCGCAACAAGAAAAAGGTTGAGAATCACTGCTCTAGAACTAGAACCTCTTCAAATCTCTTTTTGAAGTTGTTTTTCTAGTTCTAGCGATTGGTATAACAACCCTTGCTATAGACGTTCCTTCTTTTCCAGCGATGAGATCGACAGTATATCCTAGCCGATTTGCCGAAAGGTATTTTCTTCAACAACTGCCATTCCTTTTCGATGATTCTGAAATTCTCATTAGCTATTTAATGGATATCTGCGGCATGTTTAGGAGGATCTCTTTTCTTGCTGCAGCAACTGGTGCACTACGGCGATCCATTTCTTACATGCGGCTCCTTACCAACTCTCTTCCTATAACAGAATAATGTTCCGAACCCCAAAACTCCAAGTCAATCGTTGCTTAGCCAAATAGTCAACCTTCTTTATCCCGTCGATAGCTGTGCGTCTGACAACCCACACATTATCACATTGTCACATCATTTTCCATAGCAAACCTGTTTCTGATTGTCTGATTGCTTAGTGCTGTGAAAATATTCTTTTCCTTATTGAGGTGCTTTCATTAAAGACAGCATTTTGGCTTGGTTAACTGAGATCGATGTGCTTACTCAGATTCGGTGAGCGACTAGGAGAAAAATTCCAAGATCTCCCATAGTGATCCATAACATATTAAAATTCGGCTATACTTCTCGGTTGCCTAGATGTTAGACACTCCACTTTTGCCCTTACACCTCCTACGCCGGTTAAGTTACCCCTAATAGATACATTTATCTTTTTTATGATCGTTTCCTGATCTCCGACATTAGTATCAAAATCAAAGGGTATAACGACTAGAATAAAATTAGCCACACACATTTCAAATTCAAAACGGCGGCCAATAAAAGCTATATCGTTATTACCTATAGATTATTCTGGTAAGTACTTGAAAAAAGTTCCGTCGAGTAAAATAAGACGCGATTGCAAAGATGATGAAGAGCAGCTGGGGGCCTTGTGTCAGAGGGTTGCAGATGATTTGTCCGAGTCCTACGAACCAACAATGTCCGAAATAGTATTCGAAAAATTGCTGTCTTCGACAATATTGTCAATAGTCGTCGTACTTTTTATTGAAAATCAGAGCACCAATTAATTGCGAGCGATATTTACGCGACCTTGAGAGAAACACAAATGCAACTGGCGTAAACAAACATATAAGTATTGTACTACTACTCATCGGATTGGAAGGAAGAGATCGTGAATGGTGAGCGAGTAATTCAATATTTTAGCTCATTCAAATTTTATTTGCACCTGCGAAAAAAAATTTTTTTTTTTGCAATGTCATTTGATGCCCTTACTGAGGGCAGGTGAAGCCAGCGACCCTTTAAACTACCGCCCAATAGCATTAACTTCTGTTCTCTCCAAAGTTATGGAGACAATAATCAATAGAAGGTTGATGAAATATCTAGAGTCTAACCAAATTATTCACGACAGGCAGTACGGCTTTAGACCAAAACGGTCTACTGGCGACCTTCTTGTGTGCCTGACTGAACACATCAACCAAAGCATCCATGGCTTCGGTGAGTCTGGTCTGGTTGCTCTAGATATCTCCAAGGCCTTCGACAGAGTATGGCATCCCGCTCTGCTCTCGAAACTCCAAGCTATTGGTATCGTTTCAGTTCTAAGGAACTGGATGGAGAGCTTTCTTTCTGGCCGCTCAATCAAGGTAGTATTGGATGGCGTCGAATCCAACCCTCATTCCATTTCGGCCGGCGTTCCCCAGGGGGGCGATTCACTCACCTACTCTCTTTCTTATATTTATTAATGATCTGCTCTCAATCCCCTCCAATCCAGTTCATAGTTTTGCCGATGACGGTACTTTGCGTTACTCATACCCCTTCGACAACACAGGACAAGCAAGTGCCAGACCATGTCTCTTAGAACGTGAACTCATGTCCAACTCTCTTAACGCGGACATTAAACTCATTCTTGATTGGGGCCGCAAGAATCGTGTCGAGTTCAATGAAACCAAAACCAAGTACTGTCTATTCTCCACTAAAACCTGCACCAACCTTCCCTCCATTTCAGTGGGCGAGGATAATATAACTGCTGATCCATATCTTAACATCCTCGGCGTGACTCTATCCAACGATTTGCGATGGAATAATCACATACTCCAAGTCACCAAACAAGCGTACCAATGCCTCGGCTTCCTTAAGAGATGCAAGTTTCTCCTTCATCCAACTGCCTTGGCTTCAATCTACAAGTCCTACATTCGGCCACGCCTTGAGTACAACTCGTATATCTGGGCGGGCGCCCCTAAAACCACCTTGGCTTGGCTAGACAAGGCGCAAAACCGCGCCATCAAACTCATTGGCGATAGCACCCTTTGCATTGATCCTTTAAGCCACCGTAGGAATGTAGCAGCGCTCAGCAAGTTTTACCGCTATTTTCATAGCGACTGCTCCACTGATATCAAAAACCTCCAGCCTACACGGCAATTTTTCTCCCGCAACTCAAGACTAGCCAACTCGGCTCACCCCTTCACCCTTCAGCCCTCCCCTTCACGCACATTACGTTTTAGCAGTTCGTTTATAAATAGAACAATTCGATTGTGGAACTCTCTTCCGCAGTCGGTGTTTCCGAGCTCATATAACATCTCAGAGTTCAAACGCAAGGTTCATCGACATCTACTCATGCACCCTCCAGACCCCTAACCTATCCTATCTCATCTTTCCTTCAGATCAAGCTTACTACTATACATTGCACCATGACTTGTAAGACATGACGGACTAGTAGTACAAAAGGTGACAACTAAGCTTCTGCTTGCCACAAAAAAAAAAAAAAATTGTAAAGGAAAAGATAATCCACCATTTTGAATTTGGAATGACGCTACACCGCTAATTGTATTCTACCTGTCATGCCGTTTAAATTGATACCCATCGGGAGTCGGGGATCATGAATGCAAAAATCATTTTGGAAACGCCATCTTGATTTTTTTTTTTTTTTTTTTTTCAAAATGGTCAGAATGTCAAGCATACTACGTACATATATGTGCAAAATTTATAGTTATATTTTCTACGCCGCCATTTTGAATTTTGAATGACGCTACTCTGCTAATTGTATTCTACCTGTCCTGCCTTTTCATTTGGTACTTATATGTATGTGGTATGGGGTCGGAAAACACAAATTCAAAAATCGACCGACATATTGGAATCGCCATCTTGATTTTTTACAAAATGGTCATATTGCATTTTCCTGCTAACTTTACAATGTGTAAAATTTGAAGTTGATGGGTTATATGGAAGTGCGTCAAATTGAAGTTACAAGATTTGTTTGCATAAAGATATACTTATAGAATGCACTTTTCGATGCAGCAATGCAATTTCAAAATACTACAATACCAAAATATGGCGCAAAGTTTCTAGACGAGTTACCGAAGTGAATACAAAAAAAAACCCATCTCAATCCGACTTACTGCACAAAAATTTAAGGTTGACTGTTACATTTCCTCGCCTAATGTTGGAAAGCAAGCTTACAACCACTGTACACACGCGCTACATGTCTCGAAAAATACAAATAATTTGATTTTTCGTCAACTCGTTGTAAACATGTTGACAACCGGTGTACAGACTTGATAGTTTTATGATTTTCAACTTGGGTTGATAGACATGTCAAACGTGTGTAGGCCCATACAGTCGCTGTAGAACATAATAGTAGCGTCCCTTGATTCTACTTCTCCTATCACCTAAGCTCATCTATCATCTCTGCTATTCTTCGAGGTCTGTATAATATTATTATATTACATGTTGGGAGTTTTGTATCGTCATTCCTTAAATCATTCGTCCTGAGACTTTGCTGGAGTCGCCGAATATTTATGTCCACACTGCCTTAGATGGTACATTTACAAAACTACAGATTTACAGATTTAACTACGGATTGATATATTACTCATTTCCCTTTTTTGCCCCAGGTTGGGACTGGCAGGATATCCTGACGGAGGTAGGATAATTAAAGCCTGAAGTTGTTTTGTGACTGGGCGAGCGTAAAGAAGTGGGTAGGTATAAATAAGAAAATAAAATTTAATATGCTTTTTTTTTAATATTTTCATTTTTATATTCTAAACTTTTTCAAAAATTAGGTCGTCTCATTTACATAAATGTGGTAGAAAGTGGTATACATTACGAACTTGTAGTTCTTGTCTTAATAACAGATGTTTCCCAACATCACATGTGATCCCGAGACTCTTTCCTACTTTCTAAAATGGCACGGTTGCAATTTTGTTGGTTTTGTTCTAAATCTCTATGTTATATCTGAAATCTGAAATCTTGTTCTCTAGAAATTCTTTCTTCCTTTTTTCTAAAATTTATTGAAACAGAAATTCAATGAATGAACTGTAGTCGCCGTCACCTCGAGTCACACTCTCACAGCTGATTCTGTTAACTGTTTAAATACTACGGAAGCTTGGAAGAATTCCCATAACTATTGAAAAGAATGTCTGGCCAAATCAGCAAGATCGGCAAAAACAAAATCGCGATCTAAACTGTGCGTGCGCGGGGATAAGATAATGAAAAGATATGGACGTGTATTAGGATAAAATGTAGGACATGACCTCGATTTGCATACATTATACATTTCGCGACTCCTCTATCAAACTGGTGAACTGAACAAATTGTCAGTTAGAATGAGGTCGTAAGGTAAGCAGCGCTGGGAAGTCTTAATGATTATTCAAAATTTTCTGTGTTGGACCAACCAGGTATAAAACACCTGGCCTTCGATTGTTGCAGTTTATTTCGATGTTAAGACGGGAGCGAATCATACCAAAGACGCGATAAGATGAGGAGTTTTAGAAGTAAATTGTTGTCCGCTTTTGTGTTTTGTGCGGTTTTAACGGTTATATCGAGTCAACAATTTGGACCAAATGGACCCGTGTACTACGAGTACGATGACTATGGAGATGATCCTCCTGAATATGAAGACGATTATGTTGAAGATGAGCCGGAGGAGCAGAACTATAGTCACCATGATGGGGGAGGGGGAGGTGGAAATCAAGGAGGAGGCTACGGAGGAGGAGCACCCGTACACTATCATCATTACGAAGGAGGGGGCGGTGGTGGTTGGAATGGTCAACCAAATGGTCCAGTATATGGCGGTCCTGTAAGCTATGGGCCTCCACCCGTTGGTCCCGTCGGTCCCATCGGTCCCGTCGGTCCTGTCGGTCCTCCTGTGGCACCCTATGGCGGTCCTCCTGTAATACAATATGCACCCGTCGGTCCCATAGCACCCTATGGCGGTCCTGTAGCGCCTTACGGCGGAGGAGGCTATTATAATCATAGGCACGGTAGCAAGAACAAAGGTAGCAAAAGTAAAGGTAGTAAAGGTAAAGGTGGCAAAGATAAAGGCAAAGGTTCCAAGAAAGGCAGCAAACATCATCATCATCATTATTATCAACAGCCATCATACCATAAACTGGATTTGTTCTCACTATTTAAAAAGCCGCAGATTTACTTCAAGTGGTGATTAGTTCTATTGATACACTTTAAGTCCATAAGTAGTGCCTAGTGTGATTGTTCAAAATTTGTTTATTTTTTCAATGGATATACAAAAATCAGATTTTATACCTCATAGAAACTATATGCAATGTACATTCCTTCCATTTAACAGACTGACAAATATTATATGAAATAAAACAAATAAATGGTATGCAATTTAATTTAGAATATTTTTTCGTTTTTAATTTACAATTTCAAACCAATTTTGACGCCCTTGACTGGGGACTCCTTTGTGAAGTGATAGGATTCAGTGACTTTGTAGAATTGACGCCTTGTGTGCCAAAGCTTTGTGTTAAATTATCTTCTTTCGTGCTGTTTATATTAAAATAATTTTCAGTGAAGGTATCGATGAAGATTATTAAAAATTCATCATTGATCTTATATTCAGATGATGGGGACTAGCTCTTTATACTTATTTTCTATTTCGCAGCATTTCTCTCTGCTCCTTTTAGAGCGATGTCCAATTCTTCAGCATATTTGACGATCTTTGATCAAATCCGCTCAGTTTTTTATCTCAGGTGATCAGCGTTGCCAACTCAGTGGTTTCGACTTGCTTTTAGTGGGAAAAATCGTATCTAGTGGCTAATGGGGTTTTTTTTTTTTTTGTGGTAAGAGGAAAGTAAACAAGTTCACAAAATTAGTATTGGCCATAATTCAATTAAATAAAAATCATGAGTTTATTGCCGAATTTGATGAACAGTGGCGTCAAATCCATCTTTAGAAGTGGAATGAAACAAAAATTACAAAAAAATTTCGTATGAACTTTTGCACTTTAAAGACACATTAGGAGTTACTCGATTCGAATAATTGTCTCTTTTGCTATTTCCTTACTAGTGATAGTCTAACCTCAGGTGTCTAACCTCATTGGAGTCTTATACCGGAGACAGACTAGCACCCTTAATCCGGATTATAACGTCAAAATGACGCGGATGTAAAGTAGTCAACATTATTCTGTCGTCATAATCCGGATTAAGAGTGCCAGTCTCTCGAGGGTATTACGCTTATTGAAAATGGTGGATCCCGCCAACCACCTGACAAGGGCTGTGACCCCGGCAGTGCAAGACTACCAGGCAGAATAAGGAGGTGTGGTCCGCTATGTAAAGATCCAACCTTAGTGGAACTTTGGTACCGCGATTAACCAGTTAACCCTACAAGGTGTGTTATTAGAACCATGTATATTCTTAATGTTCAGTTCAATCCACATAGCTTCACCGGCTAAAATCCAGTTTATGTTCAGTTCATGCTTGAAATGGTAGTTGCTTTTTTTTTAATGCAAAAGCTCACTGGAATAACATTCCATCATTCCCGTTGATTACTCTCTTTTGAGCGAGCTTTTACGTTTAACTTCAGTTCGAGTCCAGTTGGGCGAGCCGAGATCAATTTTATCCTTAGTTGAATATATGGAAATTGTATGCGAACTGAAGTTATTTTAAAGTTCAGTTTACCAATTTGCTTTTTTGGTAAGATTTCTGTCGATCTTCCGGCGATCTTCCTTTTGGTTTGGCGACAGCACTGATACTTGCGGGGTGCCTCTATTTGCGGCCCTTCGAACCAAGCTGTCGCATTGGATCGAGCTCACTATCCTGCCAGTAAGCAGTACGTTGTTGTACGTTATTAAACGCTCCCTCTATGTTAAGAAAAGCTACTAATGTATACTCCTTGACTTCGAAGGATTTTTCAATGACTGAAACGAATGAGTGAAGAGAAGTATTAGAAGATTTGTCCTTTGTATAGCCGTGTAATACACCAGAGAGTTCCCAGGTTAGTATGGTCTGCCTCAAATATATTTCAATTATCCTTTTTAGAATCTTTAATAGAAAGGATGGTAGGGTGATTGGACTGAAGTCTTTCGGTGTTGCGTGGGAGGGTTTCATTCCTTAGGTATAAAAACTATTTTAACCTCTTTACAACTAGAGGGGATGCAGTGCGCTAGATAGAAATAGGTAACCCTGAATTTCTTCTGTTTTATCTTTAGGTCGACCACACTAAGGTCTCCGTCACTAAATTAAGCGAGAGAGTGTTTATATTATTTTTGACCAGAATACCTGTTCTAGGTTTCCCCTTACCTTTGGTATAAAAGAAATTAATTTTAGGTGACCTGCTTTGTCCAAAAAAATTCCATCCTGAATTTTGGTAAAATTCTTCTTCGATACTTGGTATTCCCTGATCGGGTTGGTGGACAAGCGATTTAATTTTATCAAGACTACTACATTCATACAGGCGGAGGAGGCGCAAAGGAGGCGCAAAGGTCCCATGACCGCTATGGTTTTCTAGGCGCCATCTTAGAGAAAGGAGAAGTACATGAGGCGGGGCAAATGTATGTAGTAAGCCTAGATTGTAGTCTTAGATGCTAGTGAAAGAAGGAATTTATATCTTTTAAGAAATCCTTGGCACTGAGATGTTTTTGACGATAGGCTGCTCAGGATGTTTAACTGTTAGATTAGCCGTTAGACTCACACTGTCCACTGAGACAGGAGGTAAGTCAGCTTAGGCCATTTTCTTAGGGACGAGATAATACTTAAATTTTAAGTTGTTAAATTCGGATTCTTGCAGCCCCAGAAAAAAAATGTTCATGTCACTCCTGATATAGGTAGACATGAGCTCACGACCAAACTAATAAGGTCTATCACGTGCTTCTCCTATCTAAAGGAAGGCGTAAAAGTAGCGCAGAGAACCATCATCAGCCAAGCTGTAAGTGGGTTGATAGGGACTGTTATCTGATCTTTTATAAAGATTAGGAAAAGAGCGGTTGGTAAAGTAGAGCCCTGGAGAATATTGGTAGATATGGTGTGTGGTTCAGATTCGAAGCCATCCAATACTAACACGATTGAACGACCAAACAGAAAATTATCAACCCAGTTCTTAAAAAAAAATCCGATAGCGATAGCTTTGGGTTTAGTCAACAGAGCAGGGAACCATACTCTGACGTATATTTAGAGCAACCAAACAGGATGTGCCAAAGCCGTGCAAGAGTCTGTACTTCCAGTGAGTTTGAAGACGATATTCTAAGGGTTGAACTTGGCTGGCCGAGTGCGATCAAACTTCAATTAACATTTTTCCATTTTCTTGGACCACTTTATCTTTGGCCATGATAGAACCCAGAGGTTACAACCAGAACATTCAGTGCTCGCATTTGAAAACAATAGTCACAATGTATTTCATAAAGCGTAACCATTAGACGATTACGCTCACTTCTCTACTTTTCTTAGTTTCCTCGTCCTCTTCCATATCGTAAGATGAATAAAACCAATATTCACTCAAAGAAGTTCGTATAATAAAAATTTAATAAAAAATATGCCCAATTTTGATGACCAAAAACGATTAAAATGAAGCAATAATTTCTGCTCTCAATTGAGATCGTCCTTCCAGTAAAAGACATTTCAATAAAATTGCTATCTCTAGACACACGCCAGACTCTAAATAACAAGAAACTCCATTAAAACTCTGATTCATTGTTGGCACTCTTGTGGCTTACACTTTCCCCAGTACTAAGCCTTCCAGCCTTAAAAGGTCCAGCAGCAGCAATTTGCTTACCTTCAGTACTTTCGGTTCAAGGGATTTCCCCAGAATTTTCAAGATCACCAACTGTAGCTGCCCAATATATAAACCGGCGTGAATTGCAAGATCAGCATACTACCATTGCATAAGTCCAGCATACCAGATCACAGCCAGACTTCCAGAATCCAAAATGCGTTTCGAGATTTTATTTGCGATTTTCGGGCTTCTCATTGCAGGTGTTTGGTCATTACCAGTGGAGGATGCGGAGCCCGAGGTAGATCCAGCGGCTGCTGCAGATGCCCTTCTAGCGGTGGATGCGGGCAGTGAGAGCTATGACGAATCTGAGAGGCAAGCACGTGGAGGAATTGGTATAGGCTTTGGTGTTGGCTTTAATGGTGGCTATCGTCAATATGGCGGATATGGAGGTTATGGACTTGGGGGATATGGAGGTTATGGACATGGGGGATATGGAGGATACGGCCACCATCATCATCATCACCATCATGATCACCATGGTCATTACGGTTTTGGCTACTAAAAAGTGATTTTACCGCAAAAAAGTATAATATTTTTGAAGATTATTTATTTCTTATAACATACATTATGTATATACGCTTTTATATAAATATTTTATTCGAGTTTAAATTTGTAATATATAAATAAAACATTTTGGAAAATACTTAAACTTCTTTTTATGTAGTTCTTCCCTCAAGTATCAGTAAAGCTGTAGTAATGGTATTCCATTTTTAATTCCATGGTTTATCACCTAAAATGTAACAAAGTTTTATCATCTTCAAACTAGCATCGAGTGAACTTATTATACTTGTCGCAATGATTGGCTGGGTCAAGCAAGTTTTGTTTTTCCTCTTCTATGCTAGTCCTGAAAATCCTAATATAGGTTTCATTCCGTACACTTGACGAAGCACAAATCCCTGGGGATATTTTTAACATGAAGCAGGGTTCGATGTTAATAGTCCGGGAGCCAGCGACCTTTTGAGGGTGGTCATTTCACAAAGGCTGAAAATTTGTTTCCAGCCTTATTTGGTATCACTAGTAAGTGAATGGACCTCCAGCTTGCGCAGTTCCGGGGGGTGTAGCTGCGGCAGCCTCCCACACATGTAAAATAATAATTAAAAAAAACTAATACTGCAAAAGCTGAAACTTTGGTAACATTTACATTATGTTATAAAATAAAGAAAAAACGTATCCAGCCGAATGTAGAGTGGGGGATTATGCCCCAGCTTTTCACGTAAAGAAGTGGAAAATGCGCACTGAGTAAACTTTAATTTATAGTTAATTTATAGTTAAGTGAATAACTTGAACGAAAAAAACATCCGGCTTCATATTTAGTGGGGGAAAAGTGTCCAGCCGATGCAGTAAAAGACGTTGCGCATCGACATGCGCTCAGGCGCGTTGTATCTTTGGATGTAGCAGCTGGACACTTTCCCCCCACTAAATAGAAAGCTGGATGTTTTTTTCTATTAACTTATTTACTTAACTACTATATTACCGAATTTCAGCTCTTGTGGTATAAGATATCTATACTTTTCTCATGAAACACAGCGCGCCCATGTAGTTATTATACTGTCTCACAAGTTTTTGAATTTAAAGGCTATTAGTAAATATTTACACTTTTGAATATAGGTACATAATAAACCGTACAATACATAACATAAACAGGAAATATGTAGACATCAAAATAAGAAAAGTAAATATTTACATAAAAGTGCAAATAGTCTATTAATAATATATAGATACCCAATTTGTATAATACGGAGCCAAGATCTAGTAATTGCCGTTTTATGTTATACCAAATATCTCAACCGACCGTTACATGGCTCGTCTTTGAAAATTTGATTTCGATGCCTAAATTTTGAAATTTCTAGAAACGAATTACACAGCAGTCGGTCTATTGTATCTAATACGGAAGTATCCCTTCTCCCCAAATGTTTCATCTGTTTGCTGCGAATTTGGCAGAGTGACGCCAAGCTATCCAGTGCGATCGTTGAACTTCTACCGTTTCGAGCTGCAATGTCGAATATACATCCCTTCTGTGTATTTTGCTCCAAAAAGAGCGGAAAATTAAATCCTTTTGATGCGGATAAATTAAATAAGTGTACATATATTTTAAAAATTCGACATATTCCGTTTATAAAAGAATAACATCGACGGATCAGCTCTGCCTCCTTGCAAAATTGAGTTGCACCAACATTTGCTGCGGACAACTTATATTGCAAACATTTGGGCACACGCTCATCTTCGGGTTCCAACGGAACTGTATCCAACCGATTTTGGCTGGGAAGAGAAGGACACGAAATTCCATTTCAAATGGTTCGAGGGTGAGCAGCTACCTTCTTCTTTGGGAGATATAACCATTGATGACGATAAACAAAGTACTGCAGGTTAGAATAATATTGATATATTACTCAAATTTTTATACAATTATTATTTATGCCTTTAAATATATTATTATTATATATGTTCGCAGATGGAGTACAACAAAGGGCGCTATATTGACGGCTGCGGAAACGAGCAGCGGTTATGTCCAGAGAAACATGCAACATTGGATCTCGGACAGCACCTGGCAAAAAATAGAACGCAGGAGGGCCCTCAAAAATAACATAAACTCTACAAGCGACCCGGATAGACGTCACCAACTTGAACGGGAGTACTCTCAATTACACCGAGAGGTAAAGAGAAGTGTCCGGCGTGATAAAAGGCAGCAGATAAATGAGCTCGCAGAAAAAGCGGAAAACGCGGCAAACACAGGCAACAGTAAAGTGCTGTACCAAATTACTAAACAGCTCTTGGGAAAGCACTCTACTAAAAAGCATGCCGTTAAGAGTGCGGATGAAAGGCTGCTGTGCAGCGACGAGGAGCAGCTCCAAAGATGGAGAGATTATTTCTTCGCCGCCCTGAATGGCTCACTCACACAGGAACCTCAGGAAAACAGCAACAATGCACAGCCGATAAGAATCAACACCCGGGCCCCATCCAAGACGGAAATAGTAACCGCAATTCATGCGATGGCCAATGGTAAAGCAGCTGGAAAAGATGGCATCCCGCCAGAATTGTTGAAAGCCGACTCAAGCCTCATAGCAGATGCGCTTCAGCCAATCCTCGAATTAGCATGGAACACCTGTACCTTTCCGGAGGATTGGACGGAAGGTATCATAGTCAAAATACCCAAAAAGGGGGATCTAACAATATGCGACAACTGGAGAGGCATCTGTCTATTATCTACTGTGGGTAAAATCTTGTCCCACACTATACTATCAAGAATAAGAGAGGCAGTAGATCAAACGCTTAGAAGGCAGCAGGCCGGATTCAGGAAGGGCCGTTCATGTATAGATCACATCAACACCTTAAGAATAATAGTGGAACAGTCTACTGAATTCCGATCCCCCATTTACCTTGCTTTCGTAGATTATGAGAAAGCGTTCGACTCGGTTAATAGGAGCTTTATATGGCAGGCATTACGGCGACGTGGACTGCCGGATAAGATAATAGAATTGATAAAAGCCCTATACAACAATTCCAAATGCAGAGTTCTCCATAACGGAAAATTATCCGACAGCTTTGAGGTGAGTTCAGGAGTACGACATGGATGCTTACTATCCCCATTACTATTTCTTATAGTAATAAATGACATTCTTGTTGGCGCTCTAGATAGTAGAACAGGCGGCATACAGTGGGGTTTGCTAGATCGCCTTAAGGACCTCGACTACGCAGATGATATCTGTTTGCTGGCCCACAGACATCAGGAGCTAAAAAACATGTTAAACAATTTGGCAACAGAAAGTAGTCTAGCAGGCTTAAGGCTGAATCCGAATAAAACCAAAGAAATGCGGATAAATGCAAACACACTAGAACGAACTGCGCTGAATAACCGTGACGTGGAACTGGTAGATAAATTCTGCTACCTCGGTAGTATTATTACCGAAAATGGTGGTGCAGAAGAAGACGTCAGTTCCAGAATAAATAAAGCACGAAGCGCATATGCATGCTTGTTCCGCATATGGAGCTCAACGGAGATCTCAACCAACACCAAATTGCGGCTGTTCAACTCCAACGTTAAGGCAGTTCTTTTATACGGTTGCGAAACATGGAAAGTCACCCAATTCATCACAGGGCGCCTACAAGTCTTCATAAACAGATGCCTACGTCGTATCCTAAAAATCCGCTGGCAAGATAGAATTTCAAATGAAGAGCTATGGCGCCGCGCCGGCCAAGAAAGGATAGACGACCAAATCAGGCGAAGGAAATGGAATTGGGTTGGCCACACCTTGCGACGCGATAACGAAAATCTAGCCAAACAGGCCCTTGACTGGAACCCGCAAGGATCCCGTCGAGTTGGAAGACCTAGAACAACGTGGAGGAGAACCCTACTAGCAGAGGCCGCAACTACTGGGAGATCCTGGTCAGAGCTAAGAGCTGTCGCGCAAAACAGAGTCCGCTGGAGGGCAACTGTTTCCGCGCTATGTCCCACGAGGGATTAAGGGGCACATAGATGTTCGCAGATGATGACGAAGATATTTCGAGGGTCGACATCAATTGCATCGATGATGTAAGCGAGAACGAGCTCGATGGAAATGAATCCGAAGATGGCGGATTCTAATAAATTCGAATATTATTTTGTGCGTAATAACATAATATTTTTATTAACTTCCCAGTATAGGAAGTTATTGTAATCGGTCCGAAAATCGAAATCGAAAATTTCAACGTATTTTCATCTTTCAAGGTCCCAGGAGCATTTTAAGCAAAAAATTGGGAGGAAGTATGTGTGTGTTTGTGTGTGTGTGTGTGTGTATGTGCGTACGGATGTGGTCATTTTTTCCTGCACGATATCGCGCGAACCAAAACTGATATCGACTTCGTTGAGGTGTCGTTCGAAGCGTATCAACCGAAATATGATCTGAAAAGATTTTCATGAAATTCGGTCCAGCCGTTTTTTTGTTTAAGCGACGTAAGTGATTTTTGTACCTGCACGATATCGCCCGAACCACGAAAGATATTGACTTACTTGAGGTGCCGTTCGAAGCGTATTAGCGACAATATAATCTGAAAAGATTTTTATAATATTCGGTCCAGCGGTTTTTTGGTTTAAATGACTTAAGTGATTGTTGTACCTGCACGATACCGCGCGAACTAAAAACTATTTCGACTTCATTGAGCTGTCGAAAAACATTAACACATCAATTTTATATACATTTTCGTCATCCTAATCTTGTAGGTGCGCACATTTAGTTTGACATTTTAGCGAAAATATTGATAAACAATTGTGACAAACTCTCAGTATTATACATATATTCTATATTGCCTATTGTTCATTTATTATTAATATATCCAATCATAATATTCAACATCCATCATACTGGGAAGTTGATCGTGTGGACCGAAAGGGTCGAACCCACATCCCAACTAGTTTATTTTTATTCTTAGTATATAGTTTTGTAAATATTGTAAATACTAAAAAAGTTCAAATAATTAATAGTAAAACGTTCGAATAATAATTAATAGTAAAAAGTTCAAATAATTAAATTTTTTTTTTACTTTTCTTATTTTGATGTGTGCATATTTCCTGTTTATGTTATGTATTGTACGGTTTATTATGTATATTCAAAAGTGTAAATATTTACTAATAGCCTTTAAATTCAAAAACTTGTGAGACAGTATAATTACTACATGGGCGCGCTGTGTTTCATGAGAAAAGTATAGATATCTTATACCACAAGAGCTGAAATTCGGTAATATAATAGTTAAGTAAATAAGTTAATAGAAAAAAACATCCAGCTTTCTATTTAGTGGGGGGAAAGTGTCCAGCTGCTACATCCAAAGATACAACGCGCCTGAGCGCATGTCGATGCGCAACGTCTTTTACTGCATCGGCTGGACACTTTTCCCCCACTAAATATGAAGCTGGATGTTTTTTTCGTTCAAGTTATTCACTTAACTATAAATTTACCAAATTTCAGTTTTTGCGGTATCAGTTTACTCAGTGCGAATTTTCCACTTCTTTACGTGAAAAGCTGGGGCATAATCCCCCACTCTACATTCGGCTGGATACGTTTTTTCTTTATTTTATAACATAATGTAAATGTTAACAAAGTTTCAGCTTTTGCAGTATTAGTTTTTTTTAATTATTATTTTACATGTGTGGGAGGCTGCCGCAGCTACACCCCCCGGAAGTGCGCGAGCTGGAGGTCCATTCGTTTAATAGTGAAACCAAGTAAAACTTAGGACAAGTTTTCAGCTTTTGTGGTTTTGGTCATCAAAAACGGTCGCTGGCTCCCGGACTATAACACCCTAATCTGTTATGCCCGGACCTACAAAATTACACTTTAAACTGCTTTTCTGAAAATGAACACATTGATCTTGCCGAAAGTGCCTGTAGATCAACTGACTCAAAACAATGTGAAGGAGTTTAACACCAATGAACCAAGACTAGAAAGATTTGGCCTGACAACAGCAAGCAGAGATCACGCGACGTCATAATGATATCATGAAAGGAAGGAATCATCACTGGACACAGCCGCTTGAAGACCAAGCATCCAGGTTCAGAATCTCAAACAAGATTCACTACCGTACGATAAATGAAAAACTTGAAATTCGGAACGAGAAGGGTACTGGAATGACGTTGTGGCCGACATGGAAGAATGGGTGTCGAGGCACGAGTACCGGACATTGTACCAAACAATTCGGCGGTTAGGCGGCAAAACAACATCAGTAAACGACAATATCAAAAAATCGGTATGAACTCTCGTGACCCATCCCCATAGGCCCCTGCAGCGGTCTAGAGAATTCCTCCACCAGCTATACAATCAAGATCCGCCACAAGGTGCAGCACCCGAACCCCCGATTATCGAACAATCGCCGATTATCGAATCAATTTCTCAATACCAAATCGACAATTATCGAAGTGAAGACGGAAATAAAAACGCTGAAAAATGGAAAAGGGTCGGGAATAGACCAAGCAACAGCTTAGATGATCAAAGTCGGAGATGATGTCTTATGACAACTTCATGTCCTCATAACACATATGACATTCGGATCATGTCTCGTCGGCGTGGAAGAAGGTGATCGTTGGATAATGGAAGAAAGAATTCGTCGTCATTTTCATCGATTTCAAATCCGTTTTTGATTGCATCGATTGGAAAAGCTTTCGGAGAGCCTTGAAAACCGAACACGTGTCATTGAAAATCATCCAACTTCTCCAAGCGTCATACGATGGTGATTTATCCGAGGAGTTCCTGATTCAAAAAGGTGTCCGACACGGAGACGTCGGTTTGCAACTTTTCGTCAAAGTCGTGATCGACCCGATTATGTGTGAAGCATTCGATGGACGACGCGGAGTTCAATACGACGACACAACTTCGTAACCCAGTTGATGTTCGCCGACGATAGCGAAATCTTCTCCAACACGAATTAAAAATCAATTCGGCGCAGACCAAAGTATTCACAACGGACGGATCGACAGCCAGTATTTATCTCGGTGGAACGCAAATCGAACAGGTTCAAATATTTGGGATCATTGGTTGAGGAAAAGAAAATGGCATCGACGCGACGGCCGACCTTTACAGCTGCCTATTCAAGTGGTGCATATGGAAACGAAGATATATCACCATCAATTCGAAAGTACGCCTTTACTGAACGTTCATCCTTCCGATTCTTCTTTATGGATTGGAAATGTGGACACTTCTCAAGCCGAACGTCAACAAGCTCGAGGTCTTCTAAATGCAATGCTTGAGGCAGATTCTCCGTGTCTCACTCCGCGATCGCCTTTGAAACGAGACCGTTAGACAAAGAAAACGTCGATTATGGTGGGTTGGACATGTTTGCCGGATGGACCATACCCACTTGCCAGGTAAACTTGTCTGACGAGACGGCTCGACCGTTTCAGGACGCTTGAACCGGATCCTGGTCATGTATTAAAGTAAAATAAGTTTTAAAGGCTAAATCGGTATAAAATCTTATGTTGGTTTTTGATAACCATTTTTTTTTATCAAAATCTCCAAATTCTTTATTGACAATATAAAAATTGTGATTAAAACCAAATTTTTTTATATATCGGACAACAATCAGAATCCACGCGACTCTGGCATTTAGTCCACACTGAACGCAGTAAACGGTGGCTCTTCTTAATTTACATTGTTGTAAAACAAGTCTTAAGACCGGTAGCCGAAACAATTTATGATCCATAATAAAGTCCATATTTCGTCTTAATTAAAAACCGAATTATTATTAGCAAAATTTTTACGAAATTGATATAAGCTCGGATTCCAGCTTGGAAAGGAATCAGAGTTCCTTCGGGAGAGTTCGCAAAATCTTGTTTGGTGCCAAAATTTCCAGCGCTGAAAATGAGGATTTTAGTTTGTCTTGCGATATTTGTCGTGTTAGTAGGAATTGTGCTGTCGCAGCAGGAGGAGCCCGAAATAGAGGAGAGATTGGGCAATGAAGGACCTCTGCGAGAGCCAATTCCATTTCAATCCGAAATTGAACCGAGGCATGTAAAACTTGAGCATTTGATCGATTCCTTCTTTCCTGAATGATTTATTAGTTGTTAGTTAGTTGTGTGAAAATATGTTTTTAGTTTTAGTTTATTGTGATTTATTTTATTTGTTATTGTATTATTTTTCATAATAAAAAGATATTATAATTTTGTTGAACTTTTTTTCTCTTAACTGATCCAGATTTATGATTAGTATTTGGAATGGTACGCTGGCCTGAGTAACATTTACCACTGCTCAGTGGCTCAGCTAAAACATGCAGACATAAAATATTAAGCAACATATAAGAACACAAAACATCAAACAGAGAAGCGTGCAAAAACAAAAAGGGAGTGGGCCACATTAAGAAGACTCCTTTTAAGGACAACTTTACTAGTTAGCAAGCTAAAAACACTCCTATTTTTGTTAGTATTTAAAGGCATGCGATTAACCGGTTATGCCATAATTAATATTAGAGGAATGAATTTGGAAGAAAGGTTCACTTCTCAGGTTGTGGTTATTCACTCTGAGTTTAGCTTGCCAATTCATCAGCCGATGAACGGAAATAACGTCAGTGACATCGCGACATTTATGGAGAGTGTTTAAGATGAGCAATTTAAATCTGCTCTCATAGGACGGAAGAGTAAGTGGGCCATCCCACGGGAGGTGGCTAGTGGCAAATCGGACTTTCTTTGAACCGATTAGATTCTACCAGCATGGGAGGAGTAGTAAGGAGACCATATCTGGGAGGTGAATTCAAGCAAAGGTCTAATTAAAGATAAGTAAAAGTGTTAGTTATGAGTAGGTTTTTTAATTCCTTGGACCATCTTTTTATAAATGTCAACTGAATTGCCCTTGGAAGAGATATAATTGATGTGGGTGGAGAAATCCAAATTACTTTCTAACCTAACCCATAGTTAGTTATAACACCAAGTTTTCTACAAAAAGCCATGATCTCACATTTGCTTATATTAAGTTTGTTGTTGGAACACCAAGAATAGAAGTTGTTTATAGAGTTGTTTGTTGTTGTTTAGAGAGTTTGCAGCTCGAGTCTTCACCTCCTCTAATCTTTTCTTACAGTCGTCCCGATTTCTGTCTGAAGTTCTCCAATCCAGTGCCAGGCATGTGTTCAAATTGTTTTACGAACGTCACTAAGTTAATGTCTTCATAGATTTGATATAACTCGCTTTATACTCATAAACACTATACCAAAATAACACCACCAGTTTCACTACAACCCGACGACTTCTTTGTGCTAAGGCTAGTCAAAGGCATTTTACAATCCTACATAAAACACCGAAGGTAAAGAATTTTCAAGCATCACCATCACGGAACCAAGGCCAACCAATTGCAATCTAGATTACTGAAATTATTAAAAGAGGGGGGCAAACGGCTAACAAAGACCTCGGAAAGTGTTGGCACCCGATTTGTCACCTCTGCCAAAACCCGAGAAAAGTCACTGCAGACGAACACCTAGTAGACCTGTTAGCAAGTCCTAATCCCACCTCCACGCGGTGCCCCCTGGGGTACTTCTGCGGAAGGAGCGAACGGGAGACGGGCGAATGGCGAGCTCTCTGCGCCACAAAAAAAAGTTTTAAGTCGGTTGGGCTGAGGGTTAGCAACCCGCTCCCATAAAAAAAATACCATTAGGCCCCCATACACTACAAGGTTTTATGCGTTCAAACATGTCGCACAATCTTTGTGACAAACTTGTTTGAACGGTGAGTTTACCCATACACTACACGGTTTTAATTTTGGTTTTAGCTGTCAAATTAAAATGAGTGCTTTAAGTAGAAATCAATTGTTATCAGTGGCCGTTGATATTATTAAATACAAGAATATTATAAAAAAGAAGAAAAATAGAACAAAGTGGGTGAAAGATTGGCTGTTAAAAAGAGATGTTTTATCTCACACCAATTTAATAAATGAACTGCGATTAGAGCCAGAAGATTTTCGGAATTACTTACGCATGGATGAGGATTTGTATCTAGAACTTCTTCTTGTGGTGTCTCCTTATATTTGTAAAAAGGATACACGATTTGGAAAAGCCATTAGTGCGCATGAACGGCTAACAGCCACATTGCGGTTTTTAGCAACGGGAAGATCATACGAAGATTTAAAATTCTCAACCGGAATTTCTGCTCAGGCCTTGGGAAAAATTATTCCAGAGACTTGTCAAGCTATATACAAATCGCTAGTGAGAGAATATTTAAAGGTATTTTATATATTTACTTTTGATATAATGAACTACATAACACCTTATTTTCAGTTTCCACAAGATGAAAATGATTGGCGAGAAATCGCTACGGGATTTAATGAAAAATGGAATTTTCCTCACTGCTTAGGTGCAATAGATGGGAAACATGTAAGAATAACAGCTCCAGCTAATACTGGAGCTTATTTTTACAACTATAAGGGTTTTTACAGCATCGTGTTAATGGCAATAGTGAATTCATCGTATGAGTTCATTCTTTGTGACGTTGGATGCAATGGAAGAGTATCCGATGGAGGTGTTATAAACAACACTTAATTTTATAGACGGCTAAAGAACATACAAATACCAGCTTCTGAAACGATTGCGGACGAAAATGAACATTTTCCTTTTGTATTTGTCGGCGATGATGCATTCCAGCTACGCCCTGATTTGTTAAAACCGTATAGTCAGTCAAATTTATCTTATGAAAAAAAAATTTTCAATTATCGGTTATCTCGAGCACGAAACGTCGTTGAAAACGCTTTTGGAATAATGTGCTCCAGATTCAGAATTTTCCACACCGAGTTAAATATTGGGGTTGACCGTATTCAGGATATAGTTTTGTGCTGTTGTATATTACACAACTTTCTTATGAGAAAAAGGAATACCTGCTATTGTCCACATGAGGATTTGGACAGGGAAGTTAGCGATGGCGTTGTGACCTTAGGATTAAGAGCTAATCCCGACACAAATTTAGAAGTTGGACGAACACGAAACGCATCTTCAGAAGCAAAAGAAATTCGTGAAAAATTTTCAAATTATTTTAATAAGGAAGGAAAAGTAGAATGGCAAGATACCATGATAACACAAAGAATGTAATAAAAGTTTATAAAAATCCAGAACAATATTTCATTTATTATAACATAAAAAAATTCAGTACTTGCATCTTTTCAGAGCTGTTGCTTAAAACTACGAGTTCATAATACAAAGAGCTGACAAAAAGAGCCCATAACATTAAAATTAAAAAAAAAATTCATCACAGATAACATAGATTTACATCGTTTACTTAATTGTATTCTGTTATTACAAGTTTCTATAAAATCAGGAACATATTTCATTATTATCGCATAAAAATTAATAACTACATTTACTATTTACATCGTGCTTAAAACTATAAATTCGTTATATAAAAAAGTAACAAAAAAGAAAGAGCTCATAACATTAAAAATAAAAAATAAATTCATCACAGCTGAAATAATTAAAAATATTTGGAGTGTACCACACTATTCGGTAAAATTGGCGAAGAATTCCGCAGCATTAGGTGTGCATGCAGAAGCGGAACTACGGCTATCCACCAATTTCATTGTCCTTGACAATGTTCCCATTCTGGCCTCAAAAAGGACATCGTTAATAAACTTTTCCGCCAAAATACTCATGTCTGGCGGAAGTTGTTCTAATTTTTTGGCGACATTCTTGCCCACGATGTCAAATTCGGTTTCAATGGGGGGCACCTCATTTATTTTTGAGTTTATGGACTCCAGTAGCTGGTCACATTTATCCAATTTCCGTGCCTTTTCTGGAGGCGACCGCACTGAATTATCATAGTGAACCTGTAAACAAAAAAATATATCAAACTTTTACATACATATATAATTACTAGCTGGGACCCGGTGCGCCTACGCCCATAAGTCAATAGTAAACAATAAAAACCATCCATTGACTTAATATTTTTCGAGATATGAATTTTACACAGATGAAATGCCTCAAAGAACATGGGTCTTGCGTCGGCCGCCATGAATCGGTATATTGAGTCTACTACATTGCTTATTGTATTCTACTTATCATACCCTTTCATTTGATACCCATGTTGAGGGGATTGTGAAGAAAGTGGTAATCCGGCCTTTTTAGACGGCCGCCATGGATCTAAAGATATATTTTGTATACTACATTGCTTATTGTATTCTACTTATCATACCCTTTCATTTGATACCCATGTCGAGGTGGTTGTGAAGAAAGTGGTAATTCGGCCTCTTGAGAAGGCCGCCATGGATCTAAAGATATATTTTGTTACTACATTGCTTATTGTATTCTACTTATCATACCCTTTCATGATACCCATGTCGAGGTGGTTGTGAAGAAAGTGGTACCCCGCCCTCTTGAGACGGCCGCCATGGATCTAAAGATATATTTTGTATATTACATTGCTTATTGTATTCTCCTTAACATACCCTTTCATTTAATACCCATGTTGAGGTGGTTGTGAAGAATGTGGTAATCCGGCCTCTTGAGACGGCCGCCATGGATCTAAAGATATATTTTGTATACTACATTGCTTATTATATTCTACTTAACATACCCTTTCATTTGATACCCATGTTGAGGTGGTTGTGAAGAAAGTGGTAATCCGGCCTCTTGAGACGGCCGCCATGGATCTAAAGATATATTTTGTATACTACATTGCTTATTGTATTCTACTTATCATACCCTTTCATTTGATACCCATGTCGAGGTGGTTGTGAAGAAAGTGGTACCCCGCCCTCTTGAGACGGCCGCCATGGATCTAAAGATATATTTTGTATACTACATTGCTTATTGCATTCTACTTATCATACCCTTTCATTTGATACCCATGTCGAGGTGGTTGTAAAGAAAGTGGTACACCGCCCTCTTGAGACGGCCGCCATGGATCATTTTAGTTTCAATAGCGTCATGGCCTACCTATTGTTTGACAGCTGCGTAAATTTGAAATTTTCATTAAGGCCAAGTACACATTGGGCGTTCGGCGTTGCGTTTAGCGGGCGTTGGTAGTGTACACACCAAGCGCTTAGCTCGGCGTTTAACGAGCGCTAGCAGTATTAAAATGTTCGCTTTAAATTTTTTTATTTTCCAACAAATACGTTTCTTCTGCATAAAAACGCGCGTTAGAATGTACAACAAGTAGGCGACGTATGTATCTCAAAACGCCCGGCAAGCGTCCGTGAAACGCGCGTTCTAACGAAAATCTCGAAACGCGCGCTTTACGGGCGCTTGGTCAAAAACGCGCGTTTGCATGTGTACACCTAATAGGAGCTCTTTGATTCGTAAAACGCTCATTTCAAAAACGCGCGTTTCAAAACGCCCAATGTGTACGTGCCTTAAGGCCAAGTACACATTGGGCGTTCGGCGTTGCGTTTAGCGGGCGTTGGTAGTGTACACACCAAGCGCTTAGCTCGGCGTTTAACGAGCGCTAGCAGTATTAAAATGTTCGCTTTAAATTTTTTTATTTTCCAACAAATACGTTTCTTCTGTATAAAAACGCGCGTTAGAATGTACAACAAGTAGGCGACGTATGTATCTCAAAACGCCCGGCAAGCGTCCGTGAAACGCGCGTTCTAACGAAAATCTCGAAACGCGCGCTTTACGGGCGCTTGGTCAAAAACGCGCGTTTGCATGTGTACACCTAATAGGAGCTCTTTGATTCGTAAAACGCTCATTTCAAAAACGCGCGTTTCAAAACGCCCAATGTGTACTTGCCTTAAATGTAATGATTCAATTTAATGACAATTTTACATTTGTCAAACAATAGGTAGGCCATGAAGCTATTGAAACTAAAATGAAGTGAAAATTCCTAAAATTACCATTTTTGTTTGGATTTTGCAGCTGTTTTTTTGGTTAAAGGTATAAAAAATAGCCTACGACCTATTCTCAGACCTACCAAATATACACAAAAAATTTCATGCAAATTGGTCAACCCGTTTCGGAGGAGTACGGTAACAAACACTGTGACACGAGATTTTTATAGATATAGATTTATAATTCACTTCCGTGTTGATGAAGGGATCACAGAACTCCTCCCGGGTGTCCGTTAAATTAGATGTTGACGTCCTGGGGTGGTAGCACGTAAGTTGTTTCAATTTACTTCTTCATACAAAAATTTCTGTAACACTTGCATTTTTGTATGAAGAGCTCGATTGAAACAACTTACGTGCTACCACCCCTGGCTTCTTCCTGGTCGCTCAGGAAATTTAATTCCTCCAAATACCACAAATTACTGGAATACAAATTTTCTTTTCCACTTCCAGATTTACGGGTATCAGAAATTTTTTTCCTTTCACGCCTGTAGTTGGAGCGTAAAGAATTAATTTTCTTTTTAACGTCATCATGCGTCACATTCTGTTCTAATTCTTTTAATTTATTACACAAAACCTCATAGGCAGCGTATTTTAAATTTTTATTTAAATAATCTTTGGATTTTATTTTCCAAAGACATGGCTTGTCTCTATACAAGGAAATAAAATCTATTAAAAAATCCTTGGGCCACGATCGAATATCTAAATTCATATTGCGAAAACAAAAAATAAATAAAACCCACAAAAATAAAAAACCGAAATAAAACAAACACCACAGGAGACGTTTTTTATGTCATGGAGAGAACTGTCAGATAAAACCACGAAAATATCAAAACGTTTTGATATTTGGGACAAACTTGTGACAAACATAAAACCAAAAACCAAATTCACCACACACTGTCAATCTTTGTTTGAACGCCTTGTTTGTACGCATAAAACCTTGTAGTGTATGGGCCCCTATTGATACGAATCGGCAAACAATGCCTCGGAACCGGATGAACAACACGACGACGATGACCTTTGCTTTTCGAACAAGGAAGCAGAAGCCGCAACAACTGGGAGATCCTGGTCGGAGCTGAGACCTATCGCGCAAAACAGAGTCCGCTGGAGGGCAACTGTTTCCGCTCTATGTCCCATGAGGGATTAAAGGAGCGCAATGATGATGATGATGATATTTTTTTTTTTTGATGTTGAAATTCCAAGCTTAGGAACTACACTTTATATACTAAGCATGGCGTTAAGGTCATGGCGCAATGTCTACTACACATTGCTTAGTTAGATAGTAGAGACAGGAAAAGGCAGGTTAAGGGTAGGTCTATCCATCCATCCAATAGCACTACAGCCCAAATTGAGCCTTGGCCTCCTCTAGGGCATTTCTCCAAGTTTGACGGTTCCTTGCAGCCGTTTTCCAGTTACGAATGTTGAGCATTGTTTCTGCGTCAGCCGTCACCGAGTCCATGCATCTTCTCCTGGGTCTACCTACTGGTCTATTTCCTGGAATCTCTGCCACCATAAGTCGTTTTGGAATATGGTTATCGTCCATCCTAATTATGTGGCCCGTTAGTCTTAGTCTGTTGATTTTTATAAGCGTTGAGAGTTCTGGGTCGTCAAAAATTTCATACAAATCGTTGTTGTATCTCCTGCGCCATATTCCATCCTCTCTGGTTGGGCCTATTATGCATCTGAGAACTTTCCTCTCAAACCTGTTGACTCGTTCCTCTATGTCCTGGGTCATAGTCTAGTCCAAGTCTCACTGCCATAGTACAGTACTGGTCGTATTGCTGTTTTGTAGAGAGGAAGTTTCGTTTTTCTGTACACAAATCTTGAGTGCAGGATTTGGTTTTGGGCATAAAAAGCTCTATTAGCCAGTAGTATTCGTCCAGTTATTTCTTTCTTTTCATCGTTTCTTTTTGTAATTGTAGACCCAATGTAGACTGTTTCATCGACTACTTCTAGATTGTGCTCGTCGATGGTTATATTTCTTCCCATTCTAAACCTTCCAGCTCTGGATTGTTGCATTACCTTTGTTTTCTCTTCGGTGATGTTCATCCCTACGTCCTTGGCCGGGGTAGGTCTATGGGTACCTTAATCATCGGCTACTGAGGCCGACTTTAATTGGGATCTTACATTAAACCATCTATTAGGGTGAAATGAAAATCGCAGAAGCAAACCTCTGTAGCTTTGGTGAGCTACAGAGTTAGAGTTGATACTGCAAAAACACAAATCCCAGTCAGTGACTTGGAGAAAGCATATATAGTAAGACTCAGCCAGTTGACTTTCCCAGAGTCCCAGACTGATCGTTTGGGAACTGTTTTGGTTAATTGCCAATAAGTAGTTGCTGATTCTTTTGCAGAATGTTGATGTCGTTCGTTATTGTTTACTCCAAACACTGTATTGCAATGTAGTTCTATGTAGAGATGTCCGAATTTTGTTGCAGAAAATTCAAAATTGTGTTACAGTGTTAATTAGATTAAAAAAAGCATGAGAAATCTAAACCCATTTATAACCTAAATCTGAAAGAAAGTTCTTTGCATTGTTAAATAATATGTATGTAGTTGTAAACAAATTTCAAATTAATTCATTTCGTGTTCCCAATTTAATTTTTTTGTTTGAATTCCTGCCGCGCCTCTATGCATAAATTTATGACAATAAAAATGATAATAAATTTCGCATCACTCCAGAAGATGCTCGGCTTTTCGTCATTGGCATTACTAATTTCCTAACAAGCTCCGATTAGCAGAAATCAGCGAAACTCGGCAATCATTCAACAACGCAGTCGTTCTAGGATTTCGAAGAAAAATTCGAATTAGACTCGCTAATGAGATTTACTTCGTTCCAATACCGTTACCTGAGACATCTGATCAACCATCATAAAATCGCCGTAACGTACAGCATCAATTCACCTTTATTGTCACCATCGGAGAAAATCAAAGTGTTTATTTTTTTTTAGTAGATGACAAAAGTGGAAAACGCAAAAAACCCCCGGATGCCATCAGTGGTGGCAGCCGGATAAAGTCGGCGGCGGTGTGGTCGATAACCTTTTATCATTGACAGAACCAGTATTTCGCCGACCAAACTTGATCTTTATCATTTTTTTTTCAGGTGTAATTAATCATGAAATTATTATTCGGATATCTTTTTTCTGCTGAGAACTGGTGTAACACTTCCAAGGACTATTTTTTGGCTTGGTTTAGTAGGTCACACCCGGGTTTTGTTTGGGTTCTTCAGGTGGAGTTTTTACCTGAATATCATTACATAAAGTGGAATGAAATCCAGTTTCTGAAAAGCGAATTGAATTACTTCTTGCACTTTAATTGAGACTTTTCGCATCGATGCCAAAATTTATTGTGATTATTAAAGAAATTCACAGGGATAAAAAAGACTTCTTCGGCCCTGGGTTGACCACAACTTCTTGTTGTTTAACTTCTTCACAATGTCATGCTTGACCTTGATGCATTTTGCAAGAAAGTGAACTTTATAAATAAGAAAATATGGGAAAAAATAATTTTAAAATTAAAAGTTACGTGTTAAATTTATCTTTTTAGATTTTAATGCAGGTTAAGTAAGTACTTGTGGCAGGTGAAACGAGCCATCCCATCGTTAACTTGAATCGTTAAATTTAAAAAAGGCGAAATTATCTAGAAAGATTAGAAACCTAGGAGATAGGTAGGCGACAGTCCCGGCCAAGAACCAATTATAGCGAGAATTGGTGCTGAAAAGGCGCGCGATTCTGACCCGACTCGTATAAATCATTTCGTAAGGTTTAGAACAGTTTTCTTGAAGTAATGAAGTATTTAGGTAATGTGTGTAGGTCCGTATATTCCCAAACAAATCCTACACCGTACAACCGATCTTATTGAAATTTTAGCCATGTGCTATTTACATTAACAGAAAGAACATAGGCTATTACTTTATAAAGCCACTCCTAGATGGCGCTGTCGTGGAGAGATTCGTTGAAAATCATCGCAAAGCTTCGAAATTTTGAATGAAGGTCTTCCATGATGCACCTCAAAGCCCGGTTGTTAAAAATTCAAAATGGCCGCAGAAATATGGTTGAATTGGCCAATTTTGTTGTTTTGAGGAAATTCATTGTAAGAATATTAAAAATACCTCAAGCTGAATATTAACCGAGATGCCCAAATTCAGCCGAGCCATAAATAAAAATTCCATTCAAAAAGTAGTTGAAGCTAGATAGTCGAAATTGACCCAATCCCCTTTCCACACCTATTTGATTCAACAGCGACATGTCTAAACGTGTTTCGATTAGCTTCGAGTTTTAGATAAACAATCTCCCAAGCTCCTAGCCTAGCTTCCATTCTAGCGAAGACTCTACAAAAAGCTTTCGTCCTAGCTAGGACATAAACCCTTTCAAAATTTCTCGTACAAAAAAAGCCTTATCATAAAAATTCCCCTACAAACTAGCGTTAGTTCTAGCGAACACAAGTCCCATCAATTTGCCTTACAGAAAGCTTTCATTCTAGCGAAAACGCGACGTTTTCTCATTGCACACCGGCACACACTTTCATAGAAAGTGTCTTAGAGCCAACTTGCTATACTACTATTGAAACTCTAAGAAATCCGGACTAATTAATCAGCAGCGTAGTTAGTATGAGTGCCGGGCTTACTAATACGTAACTCTTCTTTTCCTTCTTCTTTAACGGCTTTACAACCGGAATCCGATCCTGCCCCCTTGCCGCTATTCTCTCCACCTGTCCCGATTCTGAGCCGATGTCATCGAGTTTGGCATGCTCTGGTCTACATCATCCTTCCAGCGGAGATTGGGTCTGACTAGCTGTCGCACCCCATAGATCTCTTCGCAGAGAATTCCTTAATTACTTTATATTTTTTATGCTTTGCTACTAACTCCCCAAGGAATCCATCCTCCTCCAAGCTGAGGCAGGTTGCGCACACTCCTTTGCCCGGTAGGCTCTTGGCAACCCTTACCTAGCTTTAACTTCTTTTAGGAGACGCAGCGACTGGTTCCAAGTGTCATCTCCGTTATGAGTATCATCTCCAAGGACGGTGCATACAAAATAGGTATATAACGAATTTCATTAATATACAATGTTAACCCCTTCTCATATGAGGAGAGTAAAAATATCTCAAATTTTAAGCTTCGAAACTTCTCCCCAGAAATAAGAAATGTGCGGTTGACAGTAGTCTGAATCTGACCAATGACCCAGTCGATCAATGTCCTGTGTTGTGAAGACCTACAGTGGCCCTACACGATGCTGCCGAGGCTCTTCCACGTAGTTAAGCCGAGTCTTTGTAGTCTTGGCGTATTACGGGAAACACTCCATCTGCAGCCTGCTTTTAAAACGTAAATGTATGGTAATATCCTTCTTTATCGCTAGTCTAGGGGTAAGGCGCCTGACTGCTATCCCAGAGGCCCCGGGTTCGAATCCCGGCAGCGCCACGGTCCTTCGCCTTTCCCACTGTCCCATCTGCATAACATTCCTTCTCTCTTCTTCCCTCTTTACATTCCTGATTTCTCCTGTCATAGCATTCCCTAGTCCTTCCCCGCTCCATCAAGTGCATGCCATCGGTTGGTTGATGAGATTCAACTCGTTTCAGGAGGCATAACACTCCAGCAAGTTGTTCTCGATGCCCCGATGTCAGAGTCGCGAAATTGTTGGTAGTAGGTGGAATAAAATATCGCGGCTAGGTTGTGACAGTTCCTTCCTTCTCTTCTCTCTCTTCTTCTCTCTATCTACCGGCTAGAGCAGCTGTTCGTCATTGTAATAAGAAAAAAAATTCTGAAGAAAGTGCCATGGCTTCTCGATGGCACAGTGGACATGAATATCTCTTATATATAACAAATGAAACGAAAGATTTAAATGGTTTTATGTTTTTTTTTCGATCTGTTATATACACTATATACATACAAACATATACATACAAACATACAACAACGATCAACAAATCCACATCACACAACTTTTTTTAAAAAGTATTCGTGCTCAAAAGTGGAAACCGCTACGTAATTAAACTATTAAAAATGCAGTGAATGATAAATAAATGCTGATGATTTGAGACCACGTGCATACATCTGCGCATAATTACTGCCCAGGCGCAGCCAATATCATGCCATAGAGTGAGTCATCGTTAATGACTCATTAGTGTAAGCCTTACTTAGGCCCACTGCTATCCCCACAAGCTCTCCTCTACATACCTAAACGAGATCCCAACTCAGCCCCCAAACTCAGTAATGAGTCATGGTAACGATTTTTGTTCCGCACATTCTTTTAAATAGACCCCAGGGATAAGACATATTCATGTCAAAACAAAAACAAAAACAAAAACAAAAACAAAAACAAAAACAAAAACAAAAACAAAAACAAAAACAAAAACAAAAACAAAAACAAAAACAAAAACAAAAACAAAAACAAAAACAAAAACAAAAACAAAAACAAAAACAAAAACAAAAACAAAAACAAAAACAAAAACAAAAACAAAAACAAAAACAAAAACAAAAACAAAAACAAAAACAAAAACAAAAACAAAAACAAAAACAAAAACAAAAACAAAAACAAAAACAAAAACAAAAACAAAAACAAAAACAAAAACAAAAACAAAAACAAAAACAAAAACAAAAACAAAAACAAAAACAAAAACAAAAACAAAAACAAAAACAAAAACAAAAACAAAAACAAAAACAAAAACAAAAACAAAAACAAAAACAAAAACAAAAACAAAAACAAAAACAAAAACAAAAACAAAAACAAAAACAAAAACAAAAACAAAAACAAAAACAAAAACAAAAACAAAAACAAAATGAGTCATGGTAACGATTTTCGTTCCGCACATTCTTTTAAATAGACCCCAGGGATAAGACATATTCATGTCAATAGATTGTCGACAGTACAAAGGGACTTTCCGTAAGCCTCTAGTCTGTCACATAAAACAAAAAAAACGGTGGCTTCTGTACAAGATTTGCTCATCGTCTGGCCAATTGGTCCGTCTTCTCTTACACCTGATGTTATCCTTGCCAAAAAAGAGTGCACATTCTGGCAGGTTTGGCTTTGATATAAACTGCGCCTTGTGCCACAGGCTATGAGATAATAGCCTTAGATTTGTATGCTTTTCTAAGCGACTTCGTCTCTGATGGGGTTCGGTACATCAATGCGCCTTCTAATGTTAGACGGAATCCGCGTTTCCTTTCAGAGCAACTCGAATGCCATACATCCTTTAAAAGTTGGCATCATCCTCATGCACCGCCAGACTACGCTTAATCTATCCTATCCTTTACCTAGTTTATAGCTACTCCAAAAATAATTCGAATTATGGATCATCCCAAATTTTTTACCCTATAAACGAGGTAATTCGAATTATGGCTTAAACCGAAATATTTCGGCTTAAGCCATAGTTATAAGAAAGTATTTAATACCCGTTTATACGCTAATTCGAAATTTGGATGTAACTTTGAGTTAAATCGATTTAATTTTTCTGCTATAAACTAGGTACTTGACTCGATCCGTCCAGTTAAGCTTACTGCTGGACATTGCACGAAGGATATATGTTAAACATGACGGACTAGTAGGGTGGTCGCTGAAGTTAGACTCTCGCATAAAAAGAAATCGCAAGCTCTGAATAAGGACCAGGGCCGGGAGTTGCCCATAACCCTTCATTGCAAATCGATTTTTGTATTGGCAATGCTAACTCGTTTGAAAGCATATTATACAAGAAAGTTTTTATTAGTGATGAAACGATTTCGATTACGATTAATCGTAATCGACGATTATCAGTATTTAACGATTAATCGTAATCGTCGATTATTTGTCGATTATCTATAAAACGTATTTTGAAATAAATTTTGTTTAAATTCTCGTTAACAACCTTTATAAATGCGTCTTATAGATTATACCTTTACATGATGTATCCGAACGCATTAGGAACTCTCCTTCGACAGCTTAGGGAGCTCCCAGTCCCGTTCGCATAGTTGGCAAACAAGTTTGGATGGTTTTTTACATTTTCTGCTCAGAGCACATTAGTACTGGCAAATTTAAACAGTGAAGCTTCTGTTGCTCAGCTCTCCATCAGTAAAACAGTATCTGGGGTATCTGCAAGGATATAGTTGATGACACAGAAATGAATGAGCCTCTTTTTTTTTAAATGTCAAAAACAACGCGACTATTTGTGCTTTTTATATGTAGGTAATCCACCCACAGAAGAAGTAGACTCGTGTATAAAATCATCCAACATACTGCAAGATGCCGACATTGTTCAGTTTTGGGAAATAGGGACACAATACCCAGTTTTGAAAAATCGCAAAAATATTTGTGTTTAAAGCTTTCCAGTGTCGCATCTAAGAGGTTGCTTTCGATTGCCGGCTTGATTCAGAAGTGTTGTGTTTGCAATATTTAAATTTTGAATACTAAATTTTGTAATATTGTTACATATTTCCTTAACTTTGAAATATGTTTTATTTAAAATATACAAAATGTTGCAATAATCGTAATCGTAATCGTCGATTATTGTGGCTGATAATCGTAATCGTTATCGTAATCGCTAAGTGATAATCGTTTCATCACTAGTTTTTATGCAAAAATAAGAGATTTCAGATACACAATAATTCAAAGATCAATAATTTTGTCCAAGAATTCCCACAATATCCTTTTCCGTTCAGCATAAATTTCATTTTTTGCAACATTATCTCAAAATAGACTTTTAACAAATTATGCGTGATCACCTAATGCAAGAAAATCTCCGATTTGCATTTTAACTAAGTTTAACGAACCAACATTAACATTGAAATTAGTCCAGAAACCGATCGACTACATTCGCATATAAAGTTTGATCAACCCGAAGATAAATGGACTCACACCGATCATCATAAATTTTTCACACCTGACATCTAGAGAATTTCTACATGCTTTTGGTCATTAAAGTTTTTGTTTCTACAAAAATATTTAACAAAAAATATGTAAACAAATATTTTATAAGGAAATAATTTATGCAAGTGACTCAATATTTTTGTTTTGTTTTAGACACATAGTATAAAAGAATGTTTTTTTTTTGTTACCTGGATGATCATGTTACGCATTACGATCGCATGTGACCTTTTGGATTAGAATATTTTGGAAGTCAAGGAGTTTCTATATTTGGATTGGATGACAGTCCATCAAACTAAACAAGACTTTACTACAAAGTCTTTTGTGGTGTTTAGTATTATTTTTGTTAATTCTTTAAAAATTACAATAAAAATGTTTTGTGAAGATTTAAAAAAAAGTGTGATGTATCCTAAATGTTGTTTGAAATCGGCTTGTGATATTTTCAATAGAAACAAGTCCATGTTTACAAGAGTGAGAAAAACAAACAAGTGATGATCTACCATAGAAGGACACTGTTTTGGACATGTTACCTCATTGGGGCGTTAAACTTCTTATAGTTTCACTTAAGCAAGGCAAGGTTTTGAAAACATAGAAACATAATGGTCACTACTTTTATCTTGTGTCATATAAAAATACCACAAACTAAATTTCTTTAGCCTGGTTTTAAAAGAGGATTTTAAGAATGCGATTTTAAGCTAGCAAGTCTCTATACCTGGCCTCAGCTGAATAGATGATTAAATGGGGAGCGTATTAATTCATTTAAAGCTAAAGAAACCGTCTTCAGTATATTAAGCTGAGAAACTCCTGTCATGAGAGTTAAATCATAATTTGATGACATGTTGGGAAGTTAGATATTTAATTCTCCCGCTAGCAGTAAACATTTCGATACTGCTTTGTCACTCGTTGGAGTTTTCTTCAGGAGACGCATAGTATATAGGTATTTCAAACAGTTTGACTTTACTAAATCCACTGACAATAATAATATAACCCCTGTGGTTTTCAAAAACTCAAAAACTTGGATACTGGTACATCGCTTTGGTGAGTCTGATCAGATTGCTTTTGATATTTAAATGCTTTTGACAGAGTATGGCACCATGCTCTGTCGACTCAGCTTTAAGCTATTGGGATGGAATCACTTCTACTTAAATGATCTCCTCTCATTCCCCTTTAATCCACTCCAACAGCTTCGCTGAAGACGGTGATTAATCCTACTGTTTCGATAATTTAAGACAAACATAAGCCAGACCTTCATCGTTCTTCCTTACATATCAGTGGACGGTGCAAATACATCATCAGAATAACTTTATCTGAGGACCTACGATCGCTAAACAAGCCAAACCTCGATCAAGGTATCTCTTCTTCTAATCCTTCGTGGGACCTAGGGTGAAAAGAGTCTGAATTATGAGTTTTGCATTAGCCTGTCGATAGATGTAGACTTGGTTGTGCTGCCGTTTAATTTGACGACGAAGTGTTTTCGTACTCGTTTGCTTACTTCATATGGCCCTCGAAAGGAGGTTCGAAATGTTTCCGAACTCGGTCCACTCGTATCAAAACGAACTCGGCATCCTCCAGGGGGCTACTGGCACGTATGCATCCTTTTGGACCGGCTGTCGATGATATATTGCCTTAATGTCCTTCATATAAGAACGATGGCGAAAGAAGAATTTTGATTCGGCAATTGGATTTTCATCGGTTGTAATATAAATCGAATTGGGAAGTCTCAGATTCTCACCGTATACGGGCTCGGTGGGTGAGCATTGCAAGTCGGTCTTGATTGCCGTGCATATGCCTAACTTGAACATCGGTTGTGATCTCAAGTGGTACTCCAAATCGTGGGACGAGTTCAGTGACGATTATTTGTGTCCTTGTTGAAGCTGAGATACCCCGGATTGGGTGTGCTTCATCAACAATTGTTACGATATAAGAGAATCTACGAGATGGGGGTAGGCGTTCCACTACATATGCATATCCATTAGGGTGGTCCTTAAAAACTTTTTTCTTAATTTTCTTTGGGGTCACCCTTTTACTTATAAAAAGAGATTACTGTAATTTTTTTTTTGGATTTTTAGACTGCGGTTTAGGGGTTGCTACCGCTAAGTATAAATTTAATATTTTAGGAATGACATCTGGATTTATCTGGGCCTTCTTCTATGGTTTTTCTTCAATTTTGTTGCCTTGTCTACAAGAGCTTCGTCATTAAAAAGTACAATTGCAACAATTTCCTCTGATAGTTCCCCTGATAAGTAATACAAATGCCGAAGAAAAAATTGTTCATTGCGCACCTTGAAATTTCCTTATTGACACTTTCATAATCTTTTAAATTCTTCAAATCAGCAGCAAATCATTTCTTGGGTAAGTATAATTAGATCGTAATTGAAACTAGCTGTTTTAAAGGAAAATGGTGGATGCTTTAGCAAATGAAGGCAACAAAAATGAAAAAGAACCATTGAAGAAGGCCCAAACCGGACCAGATGTCATTCCTAAAATATTGAATTTATACATAGGGGTAGCGACCGCTAAACCTAAGTCTAAAAATCCCAAAAAAATACAGTAATCCTTTTTTATATAGTAGAACAAAATAACAGGGTGCCCCAAAGAAAAGTTTTTTAAGAACCACCCTAATATCCATATATGGATGTTCGAATCTATTATTTGGAAGCGGGAATGCTTCAAATGGAGATTTGGTATGCCATAACAATTTGCACTTTTGGCAACCTAGGCATGATCGAGATCACTCATTGCAGTCTTTATTGATAGATGACCAGAGGTATTTTTAGTAACGGCTTATCTTATGGCACCAATACCGTGGTGGGAGAGACTTATTCAGAGTTGAAGTGAGTATATAAGGCCTAGGAGGCCTGTACTAGTTTCACACCACACCTGATGTTCGGTAAATGGTATTGGTGTGAGAACTAATTTTACCCGTGAGCCGTTGCTGGGTTCCTTTTATGGAGACTTCAACCCTGCGTCACCTTGTTGAGCCTGAGCTAGTGTAAGCAGGTCAAAGTTGACCAAGTCAGCATTTTTGGCTGCCAGTGAGCGTGACAAGTAGTATGCGACAACGTTTTGTTAACCTGACACATGTCTGATGCGGTTGTTTAGAAACTTGATCTCTTGTGCACCAAAAACGCCTAATGGTTCAATCGAAGCTATCGAGACGTTTAAAGAGCTTTTCAAGGTGAACGGTGTGAACCTTTGAACTGCATTCCGTAAGCCGAACGGCATATGGGTAAATTCATAGACCAAATGGCAATATGCACGTACCAAGTCAACCTTCGAAAAAATTGTGCAGGCGTGAAGATTCTCGAAGAAATTCTGTATGTTCTTGATTGGATATCTAGCCGGAACAGTGACAGCATAAAGGCGATGGAAGTCATCGCATGGCCTCCAATCATATGAGCGCCGTTTAGGGTCCAGATAAAGAGCAGTAGCTGCGAGGGATGACGAAAGGCAATTGACATTATGTTTAACTTGGAAGTTAAAATTGGGCGGTTTTTTTAACGAAGAGTACAGCTCTGTGTATATACCAGGAATTTGACATGGAATTGATTCGCGGTTGTAGCTAAAGGATGCATGCAGAAGAATGTTCGGGTTTCTGTTGTAGACCGATAACGCCTTGGCGGGAACAATTGAAACATCCGCCCCCGAATCAATAAGAGATTCTTTCCGATTGTTGGTGTCACGGACGAATAACCGATATGAGCGGAGAGTTTTTTCACATATGTAAAATATGTGAAAAATTATATCTAAAAGAAATGCATGTATCTTTAGTTTAACAGTTGATCATGGTATGATGTTTCCATTAAATAAATCTTTCAAGATCAGTGATCATGAAACACCTAGTTCAATCAAGCATACCCTTTTCGTGACTTGAGCCAGGTAGTTTCTTGATATTGCTGCTTTATATGAGAATTCTTGAACCTAACACTGACTAGATGATCCTATCTTCAAATTCAATATGAGATCACCACTAAAATTCAGACCATTCCACATTTATCTTCTTGGATTTGATTCACGCCGTCTAGACGACGTATTATCACATGTTTTATTGTGTTCTGGTAACTTTTGAGTGTCTGAAAAATATTTTGATTTTTAGTGATAAAGTATTTTTATGAAAATTATACAATAACGTGCAATAAAAAGATTCCAAAATTCTTTCTTATGTCGAAAAATAAGCAATAATTCTGAAAACCTTTGGTATAAATTTGTGTTGCCGATCAATCGTCAGCTGGTCATAAAATGCTGCAGTTTTCGTTTAACGACATTTTAAAGACCATAAATTTTGAGACTTTATGACTGTGAAGACAGAAAACATGTGACAATTTTTGTGCTTTTAAGCTAGGCTATAACTATTGAAACATCCGCCATCGTTTCGGGAATAATTTCATGGGCCAATTCCAAATTTGAACTATTTTTTGCACATAGTACGAAGATCTAGTAAAAATCTAGACATTTTTAATGGCCACTTAAATTTTTGAAACTTCTAAATGGAAGTCTTTCTTATTCTAGAATGGGAATGGTCCAAATTGACCCGTGAAATCCGATTAAATTCTTCGATTTTTAAATTTTAAATTCTGCCGTTGCCGTTGTTCTCTCCAAAAAATTCTTTCGCCTGGAACAAAACCGCATAAACAATGCCCGCTAAAATTCTAAAAATGTCTCCTAGTAAAAGTCGATAAACTAAATTCAAACCGGTTTGAGTCGCAGCGAATTGCATGGGAAATGACAAGTTGATTGTTCTATTAATTATCTCATAAATTTTTTATCCGATCTTTGGACCATTTACGTCACTTTAATGCCAAATCATTTTATTATAAATAAAAAATTTTATTATGGGTTGATGCTAAAATTGAACTTTTGTTTGATGCCGCCAGGTTTACAAGAGGTCATCCTAAACGTTCTTGTAGGCGTTTCCCTTTTTTTTTGGAGTTATGCTTCCAAATTTATATATAAGCAGAAGAAATATGAAGAAGCAGCACAGTTCTGAGCGAGAATTCCTAGAATTGATCTTTTGAAGAGTGTATAAGTTAAAAGCAAAGCAAAGCAAACCCACAAAATACCAAAATGAAGAGTTTAGCAGTTGTACTTGCACTTGCTCTATTCATGGCTGTGGCATACGCGGCTCCTGTTGAAACGGATATTGAAGAAGACGGTGAAGAGGCAATTGTTTATGCAAAGGCTGCTGATGGTCCTGCTGATGACATTATTCCAGTTGAGACTGACCAACAAGAACCGGAAACCCTCTTGGGTGTAGATGGACAAGGACATGACAATGAGTCTGATCGGGAAGCAAGAGGCACTAGATCATTTCGTGTTGTTTTAAGAAAGGCACCTCAAACAAAGTATTACTTGGTTAGACGTTCGCAGCTGGGATATTGAAGTAGGACGATTTTTAAAAGTTATTGAGTAAATCGATGATGATTACAAAAAAGAGTATTAATAAACTGCATTTAAATTTAGTCAACAATTTTTTAAATTGCATCTTAATCGAATCTTAATCAGTTGTGGTCTCAGTATTCCATTCCACCAACACAGAGACCATGGCGTTAATTTCCACCTGGAGAGCTGGTCTTCCAGCTATTATCCCTTTACATTAATCTTCAATAACCTTCCCCTATCTCATACCTTTGAGCTCAAGTAGTGAGAAACTAGAGCCTTATAGCTAATAGCAAATTTTAGGCGGTCACCGATTAGGAAATCGTTATGAAAGGAAATGGATTGAGTCGAAAGTTTACACCCTTTGTATAAGTCGTACAATTCGTGATTGTAGTATATTCGGCGGACCTTCCTCTCAAATATATCCCTCTTGTCTGCGGATTTCTGGGAGATATTCAATGTTTCACACCCATACGTAGCTACTGTGCGTGAAACGGTTTTGTAGATTCTTATTTTGGTTTTTCTATGGGTGTCTCTGGATTTCATGACTGGCAGTAGTGAGAAGTATGTTCTTTTTGCGGCATTTATTCTTCGTTGTACGTCTATCGTTTCATCGTTGTCTTCACTGAGTGTGGACCCCAGGTAGTTAAATTGGTTCAACCGTTCGAAGATACTTCCAAAGCACGTCATTTTCTTCTGTTTTCTATACAGGAGTCCTAATATCAGTACTGAAGCCTCCTCTTTAGCATTTGACGCTATCTCTGAACGTATCTCCGGTTTTTTATCCTCCCATCCGGACTGTGAGATCATTGTTGCGGGTGATTTCAACGTTCACAACGTAAATTGGCTGAATTACTCAATTGGCACCAGTGTTTCTGGCAGGGATGCCGAGCTCTTTTCTGAGACAAATAACCTATACCAAATTGTCAACGGTCCTACGCGTATTCCTGACACTGCAGGTCAAGGACGCCACCTCCTTGATCTCTTTCTTACCTCGCACCCAACAAAATACTCCGTCGAAATTGACTCTCCTCTGGGCAACTCAGATCACTGTCTAATCAGCGCCCACTTCCCATATCGATCTCCTACCCCAACTACGCCAGCTCCTAGGAGAACCGTTTGGCATTATGGGAAGGCCAACTGGTGGGGGCTGATTCGCTTTTTTCAATCTACTGACTGGGATCTATGTTTCCAGAACCGCGATGTCAACTTCGCCGCTCTTTGTATTACCAACATTATATTGGCTGGTATGCACCTATTCATTCCTCATTCCTCCAAATCCATAAAGCCTAGGCATCATGGATGGTTTAATCGGGAATGCAGTTAAAACTAAAGAAGCCGCCTACAGAGAGTACAGACATTCTCCGAGCGAACTATCTAGACGTGAGTACATCAGGTTGAGAAATTCCTGTAAATCCACCATCAGGAAAGTCAAGGAATTATACGACGACAGGCTGAGAAATAAACTCATTAACTCCACTGCTGGCAGTAAAAATTTGTGGTCCTTGGTAACCTCCATCAGGAAGAATTTTACCTCACACACAGCGCCTCCATTTATCTACAACAGGCAGGTGATAACAGAAAGCAAACCCAAGGCCGACTTACTTGCATCTCTGTTCGCCGCAAACCCTTCCTTACCCGATGCTGACATGCAACCACCAGAAGTTTTGACATGCAACCACCAGAGTTTTCTTCAGAACACGTGAAGTGTATAGGTGTCTCAAAGAGCTTGACTCCAATAAATCCACTGGCCCCGACAATATTCCCCCTATGGTTCTTAAAAAATGTGCCTCACCTTTGGCTAAACCTCTGCGCAAAGTTTTCGCCCTATCCTACTTCTCCAGAGTCTATCCCGACTCGTGGAAACTGCCCCATGTTCGGCCCATACCAAAAAAAGGTGACGCTAGTGACCCCGCTAACTACCGCCCAATAGCAATTACTTCTATTCTCTCCAAAGTGATGGAGACAATAATAAACAAGAGGCTTTTGAGATATCTTGAACACCACAAAATATTAAATGACAAACAGTACGGCTTTAGACCAAAAAGATCTACTGGCGACCTCCTTGTTTGCCTAACTGAACACCTCAACCAAAGTATACACCGATTTGGTGAATCTGGCCTGGTTGCTTTAGATATCTCCAAGGCCTTTTTTTTTTTTTTTTTTTTTTATGTGGCAGTGCTAAGATCAGGAATCACCCTTTGTACTACTAGTCCGTCATGTCATTTGTCACGTCATGGTGCAATGTCTAGCAGTAAGCTTAGTACGGGGGGGGGGGGGTTGGAGGGGTTATAAAGGAACGGGAGGGAATTGAAGAAGGTGGTGATGAACCCTGCGTTTGAACTCTTGGATGTTGTAGGAGCTCGGAAATACTGACTGCGAGAGATTATTCCACAGCCGAGTTGTTCTATTAACAAACGAATTCATATCTTGTTGAGTGCGTGAAAGGGGGAGTTGCAGGTGGAGGGAATGAGACGAGTGGGCTAATCTGGTGTTGTGGGTATAAGTGTCATAATGTGAATAGAGACATCTATTGTCATAATGTGAATAGAGACATCTATTACATGTTTTTGAATAAATTATGTACAATATTTGTAGTTAAAGAAGAAGAAGGCACTTGTATTTCAATTGCTCAAGCCACTTGAATTGTAACCTCTGTAATGTAAAGTTAAAAGAATAAAGAAATGTGAAAACAATAAAACATGGCGCAGTCGAAAACGGAATAAGAATCGGGAAAAAAATATAAATGCCTAAACAAGTGAAAAATACGAAAGTTTCTAAATCCAAAGACGAAACAATTGATAAGGAAAGTGTAAAAGAAAGTGCGGAAGAGGAACTAGGAGAAATAGAAGAAAATTCAGGAGGTCCAAGCACAAGCAATAAAACCAACGTAGGAAATTTAATTAAGATGGAGTTTAAAAGTCCGGAAAATCTTGTACTAGATGGGAATTTAGCAGAAAATTTTAAAAGATTTAAACAAAAATTTACCATATTTCTGAAAGCATCTGAGAGTGACCAGAAAAGTGAAGAAACACAAGTCGCCATTTTACTAAATATAATAGGGGATGATGCTCTTCAGGTATATAATAATATGGAAGTTAGCAAACAGAAAAACGTAAAAGTCGAGACAATATTAAAGGAGTTTGAGTCTTACTGTAACCCGAAAAGGGATGAGGTATACGAAAGATTTAGATTCTACAGCAGGATACAAGCGGAGGGAGAAGGTTTTGACCACTTTTTATCAGATGTTAGGCGTCTGGCGAGCACATGTGAATTTTCATCGACGGAAATAGACAAGGCTATTCGTGATAGGTTAATTTTTGGCATAACCTCAAAAAAATGTCAAGAGAAACTTCTGCAAATTGGGAACATAGCTCTGGATGATGCAATTAAGACATGCCGGCTTTACGAGTTAGACAAGAGACGAGTTGAAGTCGTGCAAGGAGAAAGGATAAAGCAAATACATGCAGTTAAGGACAAGGGAAGTACCGGAGATAGCAATAATTATAATAAACGAAATAAATTAAAACAAAATGTAATAAGTAAATACACTAATAATTCTTATAATTACAGGAAAAAAGACAACAGAGACGATGAAAGAGATTGCTGTGAGAGGTGTTACACGAAACACGAATACAAAAAGTGTCCTGCTTGGGGTAAATATTGTAAAAAATGTAAACGCCAAAATCATTTTGCTATCGCTTGTAAGGGAAGGAAAGTATCTGAATTAAGAGTGACAAATGTGACGGAAGCAATCCCACCAGGTGAGGTAAATTATTTCGTGCATGGTTTGGTGAAACAAAATAGTCATTGCTGGTTGGAAAAAATTATAATCGAAAACACACCAGTATGGGTAAAACTTGATACGGGTTCGGAGGTCAATGTGCTCCCAATTGAAGTTCTGGAACAGATATTAAACAGAAAGAATCTTAAACTAAGAGATGCCCTTACAATTGAGGCATACGGGGGTTTTAAAATTTCGCCACTAGGGGAAATAGAACTAGAATGCAAACTTAGGAATAAAACATACAAGGAGAAATTTATTATAGTTGATAAATGTGACGGAAATACGGTTCCAATTTTAGGTTTACATTGTTGCACAAAATTCAACCTAGTACAACGAGTTGATACGATTGAAGTCAGAGAAAATGATATACTGGAAAAGTATAGGGAAGTTTTTAGCGGAATAGGTAAATTTCCAGGAAAATGTAAGCTTAAAGTTAATGAGAATCTGACACCAGTTGTAAAACCACCAAGACGTATACCAAACACTTTATATAAACCGGTTAGTGATACACTTAAAGAATTGGAAAAACTGGGTATTATAGAAAAGGTTGAGAGTCCGAAAGGATGGGTCAACAACCTTGTTATAGTAGAAAAAACTGATAAAACAATTAGATTATGTATAGACCCGAGAGAACTGAACAAAGCTTTAATACAAGACCATTATCTAATTCCTACTATTGAGGAATTGAAAGTAAAATTATGTGGTATGAATTTCTTTACGGTACTGGACTTTAAGCATGGGTTTTGGCAGGTGGAGTTGGAGCATAACTCAAGTGACTTATGTACTTTTAGCTCCCCAATGGGATATTATAAATTTTGTAGATTGCCGTTCGGATTAAATGTGGCTCCAGAGATCTTTCAAAGGTACACCCAATTGAATTTCGGGAATATTTCAGGAGCATTTGTTTATTTTGATGATCTCATAATAGCTGGGAAGACAGAACTAGAACATGATGAAAATTTAATAAAAGTTTTGGAAAGAGCCAGAGAGTTAGGTGTAAAATTTAATCCAGAAAAAATACAATATAGACAAACGCAAGTTAAATATTTAGGTCATAGATTTTCGGGAGAAGGAGTTTCGGTAGATGAGGATAAGATTAAAGCAATTATGAATATTAAACCACCGAAGAATAAAAAAGATCTACAGAGTATGTTAGGTATGATAAATTACTTACGTGCGTTTATACCACACTTAGCAGATATAGTAAACAACTTACATCAATTATTGAAAAAGAACGTAGATTTTATATGGCTAGATAGTCATACTGAGACGTTGAAAGAAATCAAAAAAGCAATTAGAGAGGCGCCGACATTGAAGCATTTTAATGAGGAAAAACAAATTGTCTTGCAATGTGACGCATCACAATATGGGATAGGCTGTTGCTTGATGCAGGAAGGGGCACCAATTTCATTTGCCTCGAGAGCATTAACACCTACGGAGCAAAACTATGCCCAGCTAGAAAAGGAATTATTAGCAATAACATTTGCATGTACGAAATTCCATTTCTACATATATGGAAAATCAGTGAGTGTTCAAACAGATCATAAACCATTGGTCACAATTATTAATAGAGAACTGGATAAGATCTATTCCACAAGAGTACAAAGGATGAAGCTTAAATTGTTAAAATATAACTTAAAGGTAAATTATGTACCAGGGAAGTACCTCTATGTTGCAGATTGGCTATCGAGAAATCCGCTAATAGATGAAATTGACACAGAAGAAGAAAATTTTGATGAAATTATACATAGCCTAAATATTAGTGATAACAGAAAAGAACAAATTGTTACAGAAACTATGAAAGACAAGGAATTACAAAAGGTAATGGATAAGGTACAGAACGGATGGCCAAAGGATAAGACCAAAGTCGATGATGACTTAAAATTTTATTTCAAACTGCGAAATGAAATCTACTGCGAGGAAGGAATATTATTTTATGAGGATAAGGTTATAATACCAAAGTCACTACAAGAAGAGTATTTAAAAATACTACACACTGATCACTCGGGAATCACCAAGACAAAAAATAAAGCAAAGAACCTGTTATACTGGAAGAATATTAACGTGGACATAGAAAGAATGATCGAAAGTTGTCAAGTATGTCAACATAATCAAAGATCTAATATAAAGGAGCCTGCTATAATGCACAATATCCCTCAATTGCCTTTCATTAAAATTGGACTTGACATTCTAGAATTTGGGAAAGGGTATTATTTGGTGCTCGTTGATTACTTTTCAAGATGGTTGGAAGTATTGCTGTTGAAAAATAAATCAAGTTCAGAAATAATAAGAAAATTAATGGTGGTCTTCTCAACTCATGGATATCCGAAAGAAATAGTTTCTGATAATTCACCTTTTAACTGTGCAGAATTACGCAAGTTTGCGGAAGAAATAGGCACAACATTTAATTTTAGTAGTCCTTACTACCCCAAGTCCAATGGGCTCGCAGAGAAATATGTGGGGATTAGTAAGCAGCTGTTAAAGAAGGCTTTACAAACCAGTACGAATATGCTAGAACTGCTGCAAGAATATCGTAATTCACCGCTTGTGGGAATAGGGTATTCCCCATGTCAACTTTTATTCAATCGCAGAATTAGAACCAAAATTCCAATGCATGACAAACTACTAACCCCAAAAGTGAATGAAGATGCCATACAGAAGATTCGTCAACAACAACAGAAAATAAGCGCGTTTTATAACAATAGCGCCAAAATTAGGTCAGAAATTAGAGAAGGGGAAGAAGTATGGCTTCAAAAGTGTAACAAAAAATGGTATCCTGGTACGATAAAAACTAAAGTCTCGTCACCGAGATCTTTTGTAGTAGAGTTGGAAGATGGGGGTACATACCGACGAAATCAGTATCATTTGCGTAAAAGGAAATCTCTTCCTGATGGGATGGCTAAACGTGATCTAAGTATAGTCGAGAATCCAAAGTCACATAACTACAATCTTCGCCCCAGGACATCACAGCATCTCATTCATCGCCGCTGATGTTACTAACAAATTATTGAATTAAAAAAAAAAAAAAAAAAAAAAAAAAAAAAAAATATTATATCTATATATAATTATAACACTTAAATTAAGGAGGGAGATGTCATAATGTGAATAGAGACATCTATTGTCATAATGTGAATAGAGACATCTATTACATGTTTTTGAATAAATTATGTACAATATTTGTAGTTAAAGAAGAAGAAGGCACTTGTATTTCAATTGCTCAAGCCACTTGAATTGTAACCTCTGTAATGTAAAGTTAAAAGAATAAAGAAATGTGAAAACAATAAAACAATAAGAATGCCGTGGAGGCAGGAGAGCGTTTAGCTCGGAGGAACAGTCACTGTGATAGTAGCGATAAAATTTTGTCAATGCTGCTACATTCCTACGGTGGCTGAGGGGGTCGATGGTGGAGCAAGCGGTATCGTCGTCAATTAATTTAAGGGCCTTTTTTTGGACCTTATCTAACCATGCCAAGGTGGTTATTGGAGCGCCGCCCCAAACGAGGGAGTTGTATTCGAGAAGAGGCCGAATGTAGGATTTGTAAATAACAGCACGGGCCAATGGCTGGAGGAGGAACTTACACCTCTTAAGAAATCCCAAGCACTGAGATCCTTGTTTGGCGATTTGGAATATGTGGTCATTCCATCGCAAGTCCTTGGCTAATGGCACGCCTAAGATGTGTAAGGATGGTTCGGCCATGAGTTGAACTTCATTCACTTTCAAGGGTGGAGGGGTGTTGAACTTCTTTTTGGAGATAAGACAATACTTGGTTTTGGCGGGGTTGAATTCAACACGATTCTTCTCTCCCCACTTTAGAATCAGTTCAATGTCGTTATTGATAGAGTTGGACATACGTTCGCGATCATCAAGACAGGATCTGGCATGAGTCTGCCTTGTATCGAAGCTGTACGAGTACCGTAAAGTACCGTCGTCAGCGAAGCTGAGAAGTGGGTTGGAGGGGATTGAAAGAAGGTCATTTATAAAGATAAGGAATAGGGCCGGAGATAAGATTGACCCCTGGGGGACACCCGCCGAGATCGGGTGGGATGCGGATTTGACGCCATCCAATATTACTTTGATTGAACGGCCGAAAAGGAAATTCTTGATCCACTTCTGTAGAAGTGAGTCGACTCCAATAGCTTTGAGTTTGGCTAACAGGGCTGAGTGCCAAACTCTATCGAAAGCCTTGGAGATATCTAGAGCAACCAGACTAGACACACTTTGACAGAGTGTGGCACCCCGCTCTGTTAACTAAACTCCAGGCTATTGGTATTGACTTCGTTGTAAGATCTGGATTAAGAGCTTCCTTTCGGGCCGTTCAATCAAGGTAGTATTGGATGGCGTCGAACCCGACCCCCACGCCATCTCCGCAGGTGTTCCCCAGGGCTCAATTCTATCACAAGCTCTCTTCCTAGTTTTTATAAATGACCTACTCTCAATCCCTTCCAACCCACTCCACTGCTTTGCCGACGACAATACCCTACGGTACTCCTATGGCTTCGATACTGTAGGACAAGCACGCGCCAGACCTTGTCTGCATTATCGCAATCTCATGTCCATTTCAATCAACAGGGACATCGAACGAATTCTTGAATGGGGCCGCAAGAACCGTGTCGAATTCAATGCATCCAAAACGAAGTACTGTCTCATCTCCAATAAAACCTGCACCGACCCTCCTTCTATTTCAGTGGACAATAAAAACCTACCGGCAGAACCGTCTTTAAACATCCTAGGCATAACATTATCCGAAGATCTGCGGTGGAATAACCACATATTCCAAATCGCTAAACAAGCATCGCAATGCCTGGGATTCCTGAAAAGATGCAAATTCCTCCTTCAGCCGTCGGCCAGGGCTACAATCTACAAGTCCTACATTCGTCCCCGCCTCGAATACAACTCGTATATTTGGGATGGGGCCCCGAGAACCACCTTAGCCTGGCTGGAGAAGGTGCAAAGTCGCGCTCTCAAACTTATTGGCGCCATTTGCTCCTCAATTGACTCATTAAGCCACCGTAGGAATGTAGCAGCCCTTGCAAAATTTTACCGATTTTAATACAACGATTGCTCTACTGAAATAAGTAACCTCATGCCTCCACAGCTACTTTTCTCCCGCAACACTAGACTTGCCCGCTCGGCTCACCCTTATAGTCTACAGCCCTTATCTTCGCGCACACTCCGATTTAGAAATTCGTTTATAACAAGAACAACGCGACTGTGGAACAACTTACCTCAGTCAATTTTCCCGAACTCATACAACACCCAAGAGTTCAAGCGCAAGGTTCACCACCATCTCCTTCAACACTCACCCGACTCCCCCTCATCTATCCTATCTTCATCTCTCTCCTTCGAGCTAAGCTTACTACTAGACATTGCACCATGATGTGTACGACATGACGGACTAGTAGTACAAAGGATGACACCTACGCTAAGACTATCATATAAAAAAAAAAGATATATTCCCCTCAGGTGGTGTTGTGATTTCTTCTTCTTCTTTCCACCCTTGACTGAATTAGAATCTTACTCTTGTCTGCACTTATTTGCAGCCCTAACTGTTTAGCCCCATCTAATTCTCTGAATATTTCTCTAAGGTATGACAGTGATCTGACAAGGCAGTTTATATCGTCGGCATATCCTACCAGTTGTTTTGATTTGTTAAGCAGGGTTCCGTTCGCATCAATGTTTACTTTGCGAATTACTCCTTCTATTCAGATATTAAATAGCATGGGTACTAGCCATCGCCCTGCTTTTAGCCTTTCTTGACTGGGAAGGACTCCGTCAATTCTCCTTGCATTCTGACTGTACACCTTGTATTATCCATTTTCATTTTTGTCAACTTTACTATGTATCGTGGTGTGTTCCCTGTCAACGCTATCGTATGCTTGTTTAAAATCAATGAATGGTTGATTCACTTCGACATTGTATTCCCAGCATTTTCGGAGGATTTGCCTTATTGAAAAAAATCGATTCATTGTTGATCAATTTCTTCTGAATCCAGCTTGGATTCACTTATTGCGGCTTCTGCATAAGGTTCCAGTCTAGCTTTAATTATGTTTGTCATTATTTTATATACTGTCCAAAAAGTTATGCCTCTATGGTTTCCACAGTTGAATTTATCTCCTTTCTTGTGTATTGGGCAGATAATGTTTTACTCCCAATCTTCAGGCATTTTTTTGTTTCCTCCATATGCAGCATAGTAATTCATGTAAAGCGATTCGCCTCCTTGTTTAATCAACTCTGCTAGGATGTTATCAATTTCTGGTGATTTGTTGTTTTTTAAGGATTGTTTGGCACTCTGTAATTCTTCCAGGGTTGGTACATTTGTTTCTCTGGTGTCATCGTTATGCAGTAGACGGAAATCTGGTACATGTCTGGTGCTTTCATTTGCGTTCAGCAGCTCGCTAAAAAATTCCTTCCACCGTTTCTTTACATCTTCGCTGCCTGTAACTATAGTGCCTTCTTTTGTTCTATATATACAGGAGCAGGGGCGGCGCTTTTATAGGTGCGAATGGTGCACTTGCACAGGGCGCAATTAATCAGGGGCGCAATGTCAGATATTAAGATTTTAAAAAAAAATTCACAAATCTGTCACAGGGAAATTTCATTTCTCCTCTCGGAGGAAGATTTAAGCTTCGAGATTCGAGAAATTTGGGAAAAAATCTTCCAAGTGAGAAAAAAATTTGGAGCACTTTTTGAAATTTCTGTAAAAAGCACCATATTCACTCATACAAGAGAAAATTTGGTCCAAATGCTCTTACCGTACTTTTAAATTCTATTTCAAGAATGGTTAAAAGAGATACATGAACGAAATGAGAAGAACAAAACTCCTTGTGGCGAGAACTCCTCTTCAATTGCTCTTTTTCATTTGTTCCTTTATACCCCGGCTTCACCGCCCTGAGTTCAATATAGTTCAACTCAATCCATATCGGTTGACATGTTCAGTTCATGCTTGAAATTTTTGTTGCTTTTTCGCCAGAAGTTAGATAAAGCTCACTAGAATGATATTCCATTATTCCAGTTGATTACTCTCCTTTGAGCAGGCTTTTACATTCAATCTCAATTTCATGTTCTATTGGGCGAACTCAGGCTTAATTTTTCTTGAGTTCAATATGTTAAAATGTATGGGGAAAATTGAAGCTCAGTACACCAATTTGCTCAAGCGATCGTTTGTGTGTTTTCTATTGTTCTTAACCGCGTTCAAAAATGAACAGCTTATGGGGCGCCATGTTGGATTGTGCATCGGGCGCAAACACCCCAAACGCCGGCTCTGTACAGGAGGAAGGTTTTGGACAAAGTTTTCCTCTGCTCTTAGGCTGTAATTGTTGAGGAATTGCCTTTTCTTCTTCCTGCAAATGTTTTTTGCGGTTCTTCTTGTTTCCTCGTATTTCAATTTCTTGCTCCTCGTCGATCTCTCTATGTATATTTTCCTGTTTCTATTTCTGGCCTCTATAGCTGCTTTGCATTCCTCGTCGTACCAATCACTGGCTCTGGCTGTGCGTTTGTAGTCTACAGTTTCCTTGGTGACATCTGTCAGTATCATCTTCAGTCTTGTCCATTTTACCTCAAATGTATCCGCATTATTTATGCTTAGACTTGGACCTATCCTTTCTACTAAAGTTGCCTGATATCTCTCCAATACGGTCGGTTCTTGGAGGCGATCAACGTCGAATTTCTTTAGTTTGTTTTTTTTTTCCTTGAACGGACAGCCGACATCTGAATCTAGCTTTAACTAGGAAGTGGTCCGATTCACAATTCGCACCTCTGCAGCATTTTACTTAGAGGATACTGAAAGCTGCCCTTATGTCTATGAGAATGTGGTGTATTTGATTGTAGTATCTTTCGCGGGGGACTGCCATGTGTATTTGTGAATTTCTTTTCTTGGGAAATATGTATCACTGATCTTAAGCTACCAAAAAAAAAACAGTTTTTGAAAGAAAGAAATTTTATTAAATTTACTACAACTTTCATATCAAAATCAGTCTATATAATCTCTTGATCATTTAATGCCCACGACGTCCCAAGCGTACCTTGAACACCCTACGCCTGCGTGCTGGAGCTCTTCTCAAACCAACTCGGAATCTGCGTGTCCTACGAGCCTCGCGCTCTGATTCGTTCTCGTGTCCTTGTCCATCAACACTGAAAAGGGTCTCTGGTTGGTCCTCTTCTTCAACTGGGATAACAGCTCCGTCATCACCACCATCGATCACTCTCAGAAATACGCCTTGATCCAAAGTGTCTTCAGATTCATCTTCGTATCCTTGAGGGAAACTGTACGAAACAGCGATGAATAAAGCAAGAGTTGCGATGATCAAAAAGGACTTCATTGTAATTTTTTAGGTTTCTTCGGTTGTTTGTGGTAAAACTGTTTGAGTTAAACTGTGCTTTGAAAGTGGATGACTTTGAGTTTATATAGGAAGTTTCGATGGACACGCAAGGTCATGGAAGATTCCTAGAAATATTTTATGACTTGAACTTTTAGAAAAAACTTATTTTGAATTTTTACGTTTTGGTTTGTTGACAAAAATTTCAAAACATAAACAGCACAATCAACCGAAACGGATCTGTTTGTTTGGACTATTTTAATTCCAGACGCCTCTTCCGTGACCCACACGTCAAACCTTTATTGGCGGCAGGATAAACACCTTCAGGCGCCAGCGCCAACGTTGATAGTTCATTGGAACTAATGCAAATCTGAACCAGTTTTGCATGAGTCGCACAACTATAAGTCACCGAACTGTTTATATTTTTCTATCGTCATTTACGATTTTGATGAAAGTCCACCAGCGTTGAAATAGTAAACAAACAAAATGTTTCGGGGAGTTGCATTTTCAGATTTTGGGTTATTGTTTTGGGGATTTTCCTTGCTAGGAATATTCCTAAATTGCTCTAGGAGGATACTGATTCCAGACGCCTCTTCCGCGATCCACTACTCTAGGAGGATACTATATAAGTCCAAGGCGGTTTGAGATCAAGCATAGTTTCTCTCAAAAAGTCCAAGTTAAAATCAAGTAAAATGAAGGTTTTCGTTCTTGCAATTGTTGCTCTTTTAGTAGTTTGCACTTATGCTGCACCGCAAAATCAGGCAGAAAATCAAGCGGTTTTCGCAAGATCAATTGATTCTGGAGCTGATGACACCATTCAGTTGGAAGATGCAGTAGGAGCAGATGAACAGCCAGAGACTTTACTGAGTGTTGATGGCCAAGGACATGAAAATGAAGCAGGACGCGATGCACGCAGAGCAAGGAGATTCCGAGTGATGTTGAGGCGAGGTTCTAGGAGGAGTTATGGAAGGCGTCGTTACAGATCTGGATAATTAAATTGTGGCCGAACCATTTCCAGTATTTTTGTTGTGAATGTTTTTTTATAAATGTATTTTTCGTGTTTTGGAAGGAAATAAATATTTTGAAAAAAAAAAAAAACTACTTTTGAGTTTCATTTTAATTATAAAAATATTTCATCGAAAAAGATTCTCTGAAGAATGTTTTAGTTCTTCAAAAGCACATTTTATATTTTATATTTATATTATAATGGAGTAAAGCCAGATAAGTAATTCAAGGAGGCAGGACATGTTTCTGCTCTACTATTTCGCACAGATCCAGGGTAAGAGAGGGCAAAAGAGAGTGCGCTCGCTGGGATCAGAGAGGTCTTTCAACAATAGCCTAAACCTAATATGACGTACTTCAACTTACGAACGTGAGACTTAATAAACTTGACGAATGCTCGTTAAATTATCGAATGTTCCAGTTCTAGGCTGCGTTATTGTCCTGTTGAAGCACTCGATTCCTTGATTATTTCTTTTGTTCTTTTTGGCTTCTGTCGACACCGGTTTTATGTTCGCATTCGCGTTGGATGATTGTGTTATTGACGTATCTTGGTGCCTCCAGGATAGACCTGAATATTTTGGTTTGTATTCGTTGGATTATGGCGGTGTTTGATGTTTTTGGAGAGCCCCAAAGTTGTAGCACGTATGTCCATATAGGTTTTAGAATTGCTTTTTGGTGTTGATGTTTAGTTTAGATCTTTCGTGTAGGAGCCAATACAAATTGTGATGAGCTATTTCTTCTTTTCTATATATGATTCCTCCAAGGGAGCTTTCTATCCAGGTGAACTCTATTTGACTGATTGTGCTTGTGATGGTTCTACAGCCCAATTCGAGCCTTGGCCTCCATCAGCGTCTTCCTCCAGACGTCTCTCTGCTCCGCAGTTTGTCTCCAATTTCTTATTTTGAGTAGTTTTGCTACATCGGCCTTAACATTGTCCTCCCACCTTGACCATGGTTTGCCAACAAGTCTTCTGCCATCTGGTAGTGGGTACAGGGCTTTTTTTGGTATCCTTGAGTCGTCCATTCTTTGGACATGACCGACCCAACGTAAACGTAGTAGCTTAACATGTGTCGAGAGTTTACACTCTTTGTATACAATTCGTTATTGTAACGTATTCTCCATGTATTGTCTTCATTGATTGGGCCGTATATATTTCGGAGAATCCTCCTCTCAAATATATCCAACTTGTCGGTGTGGAAGTGGAAAAGGCGAAGGACCGTGGGGCTGGCCGGGATTCGAGCCCGGGACCTCTGGGATAGCAGTCAGGCGCCTTACCCCTAGACTACCGAGGCCCCCACTTGTTTACTGTTGATGGTAATTGGATTGCAATGATCTTTTTGAGTGCAAACGTAATCTGTTATATATTCGTTTCATTTATTTTGATTTTCCACTTTTGGGTTCACTCGATAATGTCGTTAGTGTATTCTTCCAGAAATCTTTTGGCTGCTGTTGGATTGCTATGTGTGGAATTTGTGGAACTCCAACCCTGATGGGATAGGGGCTGCTGAGACTGTCGCCTTTGTATTTCACCCTGAGTTTGCAGTTTTCCAAAGAGCTGGAGAGGATATGATGGAATTTTTGCGGTAAGCTCATAGAGATATTGTACTTTAGTGCGAAATGCCAGGTTTTGTCGAACGCCTGTGCTATGTTCAGGAAGGGCCCTACACAGAATTTCTTTTGGTCGAGGGCAGAATTGGTCTGGTTTACAATTTTGTCACTTGCTGTGATTGTTTCTGAAACCAATTCGGTGTTCTGATATTAACCCCTCGTCGTTTAGGGTTGGCAGAATTTTGTCCAATAGAACTGGTCTGTATGATTCTACTTTGGTTCTGTTTTTACCTGGTTTTGGTATGAGGATTATTCTCTCATCTTTCTAGCTAGTTGGGTAGTAGCTCTTTCGTGTAGTATGGCATTTAATATGTGGAGAATGGCTGTAACTCCGGAAATTGGGGTTTCCTTGAGGAGTTTGCCAGTTAGTTGATCATGACCAGGGGCTTTGTTATTGTTGATTTCGCTTATCTTCGTAATTAGTGCGGCGAGAGAAAATTTTTCGGTATTGTAAGTTTGAGGGTTGGGTGCTGATGTGGGAGATTCTGTGCAATTTGCTTTTGAGTTATTTGGACTGAGCACGTTGGCTCGGTGGAGCACGAATGACTCGGCTTTACTGACGTTATGTGTTATCCAGTTGCTTTTGGAATCCCTGATTTCGGTTTCAACTTGCATTGGTTTTTTTATTCTTTTAGTGGTCTTCCAGAGTGAGTAGTTGGAATCGACGTAGTGATCCAAGTCAGCTATGAACTCTTGAATTTGGTTGTTTTAGTCATTGCATAGGTTGCATAGAGTGTATTTGAGTAGCTTGGTGGCTTCATTAAGGATTTCGTTAGCTCTGGATGATCTTGTTTGTTGCCACTCTGATCTGGCTTTTCTCTTAATGCGTAGTAGTTGCAGTATTGAGCTATTGTAGCGGTTGGGGATTCGATCCTCATTTGTTGATTATGGTGGGGTTATATTTGTCAGTTTTCTTATGGTACGGCAAGTCAAATTGAAATCAGGCTAATTCAGGTGCTTCAGTGCAGCCTGCCGCACAGAATGGCTGCTCCGGCAGTATTTAAAACTGTTACTTTATAGCAGGGGTGGGCAAAAAGTCGATCGCCACCGAAAGACCGGTCTATGGCAATAATGAAATATTAAAAATATATTTTACTTAAAAACAAATTTATTAAACTCTTAATACAAATATGGTTGTGTTACTGTTAATACAAATAATGGTTAATGCTTAATGTCCACGTCGTCCAAAACGCACCCTGAATACCCTACGTGCTGGAACTCTTCTTAGAGCAACTCGGAATCTGCGTGCCCTGCGAGCCTCACGATCTGATTCGTTCTCGTGTCCTTGTCCATCAACACTGAAAAGGGTCTCAGGTACGTCTTCTTCAATTGGGGCAACAACTCCATAATCACCACCATCGATCGCTCTCACAAATACGCCTTGATCCAAAGTGTCTTCAGAATCGTCTTCGAATCCTTGAGGGAAACTGTACGAGACTGTGATGAGTAGAGCAAGAGTTGCGATTATCAAAAAGGACTTCATTGTAATTTTTTAGGTGTCTTCGGGTGTTTGTGGTAAAAGTGTTTGAGGTAAACTGTGCCTTGAAAGTAGATCACTTTGAGTTTATATAGGAAGTTTTGGTAGATAAAATTGCAAGGTCATTGAAGATACCCAGAAATGAACTTGAGAAAAAATTCTCAAAATTTTTGTTCTTGACAAATATCGTAAAACATAAACCGCACGATCAACCGGAACTAATCGTGTTGTTCTGGGCTATTTTTATCCCAGACGCCTTCTCTATAAGCCACAAATCAGACCTTCATCGTATCAGGATAAATACCTCGAGGCGCCAACTCCAATGTTCTTGACTAATTTAGAAGATAAATAGTTCATTGGAATCGGTGCAAGTTTGAACCAGTTTTTGATGAGTCCCACACTTATAAGTCACCGAATTGTTTATGGTTTTCTAAAATAAATTACTATTTTGATAAAAGTTCGTCAACCACGTAAAAATAGTAAACAAACAAAAAGTTTTTGGGGTTTTAAATTTTTGTGCTATTGCTTTGACTAGTTTTCTTGCTAGGAGCATACCGAAATTCCTCTAGGATAATATTCACATAGGGCAGCTTTAGTTTGGGATCAAGTATGATTCCTCTAAAGAAACTCAAGTTAAAATTGTTGTTTTGCCCGAAGTGAAGAGCCCGAGAATGGTAATGTCATGTGGTAATGTCGTATACGATGTCGTGTACCAAACACATGTAATTGTTTTATACACGTGTTAACGTTTTATAAAAAGTTTTAACGGGAGATAAGAGACAATTTCTAGAATAAACACTTCTCGTGTTTTTATAAAAGCCCTAATCAGTTACAGGCCGCCGGCAGGCCCGATGAAGGTCACGCATTACTCAGTCTTAATGAGGGATGAGAACTTGAGGCAACCACCTGACGGGCCGTGGACTGCAGGTCACTTAGTGTTGGGTAGGAGTAGGACCCGATTATAAAATTAGTTTGTAAGAGATGCCTCTTTTTTCGTTCGAGCCAGTACAGTGGCATGCCTCAAATGAGGCGAGGCGCTATTGTAATGCCGAAATAACAAAAACTAGCAAATTAAAAAAAGAAGGAAAATAAATACCAATGAGCAGCTTTTTTTACTAGTGCATTTTACGATATGCATTAAACTAAATAAGTAACAAGCTAATAAATTAGTTACAAGACTTCGATTTTGTAATCTAAAGATCGTTCTAACATGCCATTTGTTAAATTCTATCTGGTTTGACAACTTTAGCGAAGAGATCTCTTAAACTCAGCTGTTCTTGTTTCTTTTGAAGAAAATCGTTTGCCACTTTTGAATGCATAAAGTGTTCGACTAGTTTACTAGATTTATTAATCATAGCTTGAATTTCTTCTTGTTCAAGAGCCTTAATAGTCGCTAGTGGTAATGTATATGTCGCACAACACTTATTTGATACGATTTTTAGGGTCTCGGTTTCGGCGAATTCCATAACAATTGTTCGATCTACATCCGGCAAGATTTTATCCAAAGAATCTCTTTCTTGATCGGTCTATGTAATCCATTTTTTTTTTGCCAAGAATAAGTATAATATACGCATACGTACATACGCATGACCAGATATTATATTATTTACGCAATTATCGGCGTGTGTTAATTTTTGCAATTCTTCTAATCCACTGCCAGACATGAGATATCCGATCGGATCTACGAAGGTCATAAGTAAATGGAACCCTTCAAGTCAAACGATGACTTTTGCCAGATCAGATTCTGGATCAACAGCCCCAGTGATCACTCGAGCTTTTCAATACAAAAGCTGGTCAAAAGTAACTACACAGGTACTTTGATTGGCAGCTTTACATCTATCTTTAAATTGATGATCAGTTTTCTCGTAAGATATTTTTTCGTTTTGTCATTAAATCTGATAAGGTTAGAGTGTACTGCAGTTAAAGAATGGCTTTGTGAAAGTTCCCTCTTCTTACTCATAATAACCCCGGAGATTTGACATCACCTGATTACTTTCTTTGTGGATATTTCAAGTGGCAACAACCAAAAACAGGAATTGAGCAATTCGATTATGACATAGCTCGTACTATCAACAAAATTACTTTGAACGAACCGACCTCACAGACAATTGAGTCGACAAAATGTACATAAGCTGTCAACGCTAAAACATCTGCCTTCAAACAACTATAGCCTACCTTACAATAGATTAACTTAACAAAAAATATAGCGAAAAATTAAAAAAATAGGAGTATCTTGATTTAAAACAATTTATTAAATTCTTATTACAAACAATGGTTGTGCTTTATTGCTATCAGTTCTTTAGTGTCCCCGACGTCCCAAGCGCACCTTGAACACCCTACGCCTGCGTGCTGGAACTCTTCTTAAACCAACTCGGAATCTGCGTGTCCTACGAGCCTCGCGCTCTGATTCGTTCTCGTGTCCTTGTCCATCAACACTGAAAAGGGTCTCTGCTACGTCCTCTTTTTCGACTGGGATTACAGCTCCGTCATCACCACCATCGATCGCTCTCACAAATACCCCTTGCTCCAAGGTGTCTTCAGGCTCTTCTTCGAATCCTTGAGGAAAACTGTACGAGACAGCGATGAGTAGAGCGAGAGTTGCGATGATCAAAAAGGATTTCATTGTAATTTGTTAGTTGGCTTCGCTTGTTTGTGCTGAAACTGTTTAAGGTAAACTGTGCCTTGAAACTAGATCACTTTGAGCTTATATAGGAAGAAATTTCGATGGACACGCGATCGTGGAAGATTCCTAGAAACATTTCACGATTTGAACTCGAAGAAAAAACTTATTTTGAATTTTCACGTTTTGGTTTGTTGACAAAAATTTCAAAACATAAACAGCACAGTCAACCGGAACGGATCGTTTTGTTTGGGTTATTCTGATATACAAATCTGACCTTCATTGACGTCAGGACAAAAATCCCGAGGCGCCAGTGCTACCGTGCTCGACTATTGTAAATAGAAGATGATAGTCCGTTGGAATTTATGCAAATGGGAACCAGTTTAGGAAAAGTCCCACACCTATAAGTCGCCGAACTGTTTATGATCCTCTAAAGTAAAATACGATGTCGACGAAAGTTCGTCAACCACGTTAAAATAGTAAACAAACAAAACGTTTTGGGGTTTTTAAATTTTTGTGATATTGTTTTGAGGATTTTCATTGCTAGGAATATTCCGAAATTGCTCTAGGATAGTATATAATGTTGGGCCGGTTTGAGATCAAGCATAGTTTGTCTCAAGAACTTAAAGTTAAAATCAAGAAACATGAAGATTTTCGTTTTTGCAATTGTTGCTCTTTTGGTAGTTTGCACTTGGGCTGTACCGCAAGATCAGGGAGAAGATCAGGCGATTTTCGCAAGATCAATTGATTCTGGAGCTGATGACTCTATTCTTTTGGGCGATGTAGTTGGAGCGGATGAACAGCCAGAGACCTTGCTGAGTGTTGATGGTCAAGGACATGAAAATGAAGCAGGACGCGATGCACGTAGAGCAAGGAGATTCCGAGTAATGTTGAGGCGAGGCTCTAGGAGGAGTCATGGAAGGCGTCGTTACAGATCAGGATAATAAATTGTAGTCGGAAGTTTTCCAGTGTTTTTGCATCTTGTGGATGTTGTTAATAAATGTATTTCATTTTTAAAAGTGAATAAATTTGAATTAAAATAAACTATGCTTTTTTTATTTATTATAAGTATAGACACAATATGGGCTTTAAATCATTTTACCTTTACCAAAACTTAACAATGCAGTGTGATGGTTTGCAGCAAAGACTACTTCCCTTCGTTCTATTAATTATCAAATCAATTATTAGCATCAGAAAAATTCTGGTTAAATCTGTAGGGTAGCTTTGACTGTAATTTTTGCTATAACTATTAAAATACTACATAAACAATTACAATTTGATAAATTGATGAACAAATTTAAAAAAAAATTGTTAGTTTGTGTTTTAAAGTGAAAGACTACATCTTACAGATAAGATCCACTGAGCATTTTAGTATCATGCGATGGTAAAAATCACAATCAACGGTGAAATTTTCATCACGAGATTTTTCAAAGAAAAAATGTCCGAATTTTCCATTAGGGCTTACACAGTCACTTTTGTTTGGCAATATATGCTGTTTTGCTTGTTGACAAATCCAATTTAATTTAAATGCCAACTATCGTTGGTTTTAAAATACGCTGATCTATTTCTTCACTGCCCGATTAAAAATAATTTAGTTTGTTGATTTTCTTATAATTACGTGAGCTTCCACACGTAGCACGCATATCGAGCAAATAGTCATACCGCAAAAGTATGCAAGTTTCCTCCACATGCATCAGTACTCACCCCACAAGCACGGAA